>CM055267.1:72025561-73249105 GCA_029237695.1 Conchocele bisecta | reverse complement strand
CTATTGTACTTGCATGAATGATTTCGACTTTTTTTCAAAAGTCAATTAACCAATATAATTGGGACTACAATACCACCACCAACTTTTGGTTGGAGGTGGTATCATTTTGACTCCCTCTTTTCAAAATTATTTTCTCAAAAAATTCATAAATTTTCTGTCGGGAGACAATTTTCCTCGTTAACCAATTTTTGATTTTTCGTGGGTGGTGGGGGTATTATAGAGGGTTATAAATTATATCACGGTAGGTGGTATCATTTTGACTCCCTTACTACTACTCCAATAGTTACGACCATGGACTATGTCAGCAAAAGGACACTTATCAAGTGCATTACACTGCCTGCTGCGTTAATCGTTCTCCTAGTCAGCTAGCGCCTATATCAGTGTCAACTCTAATTATACTTAAGGCCAAAATAAACCTTACAGTATATAAATGGTTCGATATTTCGTGAACATGTATGTTTAAAAACCTGATGTAAAATGATTTTTATTGCTGAATCTAATCTGCAACTACTGCACTAAAACATTATATGCATGTGTTTAAAGAGATTGTGTAAAAAATGAAAAGACAACAACACCCTTCATTTCAAAAACTGCAGTAAAGAGAACACAATGTGGAAACATTCCTAGTCAATATTGATTAACCAGAGCATAAAATGGATCGGCTACAGTGACGCAATGATGAATTGACAGTATTCAGTACCTAGTGTGCCCACCTTGGGCGTTGATCACTGTAGGCGATCCATGTTATGCTCTGGATAATCAATGTTGACTAGGAAAGTTTCCAAATTGTGTTGTCTTTTCATTGTTTACACAACTATTTAAACATGTGCATCTAATGTTTTGGTGCAGTAGTTGCAGATTAGATTCAGCATTAAAAATAATTTTACATCAGGTCTTTAAACATACTTTTTCATGAAATATCGAACCATTTATATACTGTAAAGTTTAGTTTGGCCTTAAGTGCATGAGCAGAGCTTCAGATAAGGTGCATACATTAGGTGGACAAAAGTAATTTACCACCCATTTAAATCCCATAGACTTACATGTATTTGTAACTGTGCGTGTTAGCATGTTACTTAAAATGGAAGCTATCTGCGATAGCTATTTTTATGCACGTCGACGGTTTCATTGACACCCTCACCAGTGTGCCAAATGCATCCCATTGATATCCTCGATTTGTATTAGCAAGTCTAGATATCACCCAGCACTCGTGTGATAACGTCGTTCATTGCTTGGCTTATATTTGGTGGTGCGGTGCTGTGGGCGATTTCGATTGGCGTAAGTTAGCTTTGGTGCAACATGCGGCCTCGTGTGTCAGTCGGATTTTCAACCCCGACGAGAATGGTCGATTGTTAATCTCAAATTATTGCGAGGATTATATCACATAAACCCAGTGAGTATGGCAGTTTAGTGTTTACAAGTGCTGTTAGTAGGGCATTCATTTCTTCGTCGCCTGAAAGGTGCTATTTATTCGTCCTTGCATGAAGAATGCAAGGTAAATTTTGATTTTCGGCAATGTCGAGTAGATTTTCTCGCACAGGGTGGCTGGCGGATTCTACCTAGTTTATCAGTAGCCGATTTCATCAAAATTGCAAAGTATGCTTTTCTAGCAAAGTATACGTTGAGGGTGACATTTTCAATTTAAGAATACATTTGTTATTTTGTATTATACTGAATTTATTGCATTATCACAGCCATTTTGGCTCTGATAATGTAATAAATTCAGTATAATAATTCTGCGTACCTTTAATCATCAAATATATGCAGTGGTTAGTTCTATATGAAATAATGCATTTCGGGAAAAATAAATGATTACTCCCTCAAAGTATACTTTGCTAGATAAGTATACTTTGCAATTTTGATGAAATCGGCTACTGATTTTCAAATTACGGTTGCCCCGACATTATCCTCAAACAAAATATGATGCTGTTATTGTGCAATTGGGGGTCAATGATTGTTGTGATCCAACATGTTGTCCTTTGTTGATATCTTCGACATTGAACGATTTTGCTGTGTAAAAGTGCATGGCGTGTCGATGGTCTACAACTGCGAAGTTTTTACAAGGCCACTGCCTCGAAGCATAATGCCTGATGAATACGTGACGAGGAGAAACGTACTTGCGTTTAATTACTTACTGGCTGATATTCTGTCTGGGGGCGAGGTCAAATTGTGGAGGCATAGACGCATTTTTGATTGTCCCCTTCCACTTATTTTGGATGATGGGTGCCATTTGAATGCCTTGGGGATGAAAAAGTACATTATGTCTATGCGGAGGGCTATTATATTCGCGGTGGAAGATATCGCCAGTAATGAGGTTGCACAAACTATGCGAAAATAAGTGTTTTTGTTATGCAAGCATGGCATCGATTATATTAACCCTTTCACCACCAAGTAACTGGAATGGACTGTGATATGTTACTTTTGCAACCCATCCAATGGTCACAGAATGGTTTTCAGACAAGTCCATTTATGACAAGGGGGTGTTTTTCTTCTCAAAAATTTGAAAATTACTTGCAAAATGTGCAGATCGTGATGAGACTGCTCGTCACGAACCGGCTCATCTGGATCTGTTTGCCAATACCACTATACAGTGTGGGGTTGTAAGAGTTAACAGTATTCACAATCAATTGGGGTGCTATACCAAATGAATACCGAACAGGCCAAACTGAATCAGTATTTTGAATTCAGCCAGTTATGAATTTGTTGACTACAATGTGCATGATTTTGAATATTTCGCTATGTGTGTGGGATGTACGCTTTGTGTGCATTTAGCCCTATCTCTGGGATGTATTCGGTCTACGTGACGGTGCATTTAGCCCAATTTATGGCATATATTCGATTACGGCCGGTGCATTTAGCCCAATGTATGGGATGTACTGGCAGGGATCAATTTTGTTTGGATGCAATGACAAAAATAGAATGCAAAATCTGGAATCAAGGTCTAGTTGCACATTTTTCAACATCATCCTTAAAAATGGCAATATAATGAATATTGATCCCTGCCTTGATGTACATTTAACCCAGTTTGTGGAATGTACTTGGGCTCGAACTTGAAAGTCAGCTTTGCTCCCAAATCTCAGTTCAAAGTTTTAATATGGGTAGTTTTTTAGCCGGGGTGCATGAGTTGATATCACGAAAATTAATATATACATCAACAGGTGGTTTCAGCTTCAGGTACCTCGATTATGAAACTGCATTATGCAATTATTTTTATCGATTGAATTATAATTTTTAGCGCAGTCGCATTTACAATCAATGGGAACATTTCGAAACTGAATTTTCAGAGCCTAAGGAAAGCCCTGCTTTGGTACATTTAGCACGGTTTAGGAGATGTACTTTAGTGGTACCTTGCATAACCATGTAATGGGATGTGCAATATTTTGCAGCATATGTAGCTCGCATATTAATACGTGGTGTAAGCAGATTCGTGATATTAGCATGTGGCAACTTCGCAACAAAAAGGTATAATCTGAGCTGGCCGGCTATTGTTAAAGCTGAGGCTAGCCTACTATTTTGGTTAATATAGACCGGATGGTTTATAATAAAATATATTAATTGTTGTTTGGCATGTATATTTGCAGGGGATGGAGACGAGAAAGCGCAAGAAGGTTATTCAGCCGACAACAAATCCTAAACAGAAGGCACAGAAAGCACCAACCCAACACGCAGAAAAACAGAAAAAGGGGACGGTCGTCAGCCTGCAGCTGTTAGTGAGCAGCTACATAATGTGTCAAATCTCGAGGGCAGCTCTCAAATAATGACACTCGTCAGCCTGTCATAGTTAGCATAGTACAACATAATGTGCCATATATTGTGGGCAGCTTTCGACATGTAACCAATGACGCTCATCAGCCTGTCATCATTACCGTTACCGAGCAAGAACATGTGCCCAATATCACGGGCAGTTCTGAAAGTGCATCTCATGACACCCGTCAGTCCTCTGAAGTTGCTAAGCAACAAAACACGCCAAGTGTGGCAGACATTTCGCGCGATATTACCACGGCGGTAACCAATTCGGTCATGGCTTCCCTCAAGCAAATGGGGGTTATTCCTGAAACAGCTGAACACACTCCAGTGAAGCAACCATCATCATCGATTGGAGCGGAAAATTCGGCTTCGTCCGCTGCTGAATCAATACTCACTTTCTCCATGTTCCCAGGTGGGCATGAGATGAACACGACACATTTCGCCACTTCTGATGATGTTAATGTACATGCATTTCCAGACTCCCCGTCCTGCAGGGTGCACAGGTCTCGTAAGCAAACTGGTTTTGTTTCGGCAAAATTGCCACTACATGCCACGGTGCCATTCAAAGTTAAAGACAAAAACTGGGACAATGAGTTTGTAGATCTGTCCATACTGCAGGATGCGGAGCCGGGTGAATTAATATTCAATTTGAATACAGGCAAAGTGCCCAATTTCAATCGAAGACAAAGTTCTTATCGATTGAACAATGGACAGATGCATTTTCGGTGTATTCATTTGTATATCGTTTGAAATATCCTGGTGAGGCGGAAGGAATGGCTTCTTACGTAGCTTTGGTAAGGCTGATTACTGCCGAAAAGGGCGGGTGGTATTATTATTATGATACACACTTTAGAAAATTGCGTGACACTATGAATTTGAAGTGGGGAGACATAGAAAATTAGCTTTTCCTCCTTGCATTGTCTAGACGCCAGCCCTTTCGTGTGGACAAGGAATAAGACAGAAAATGTCCTTCTAGAAACGAGGACCGAAAATATGCATCATGTTTCAAATATGATAAGGGCCGATATTGCAACGGGTCATGCAACTACCCACACAACTGACGCGACTGTGGTGGGTCCCACCCAAAATACAAGTGCTGTTTTGAAAGGGGTAGAAATCTGCTCGTGGGGGAAGAATTGACCCACAAAATGACAAACGTATCGGTAGTCCAAAGTCCCAAACCACAAGCACAAGTATTGCCGCAAAAGGGGGCCAAAGTAGCGAAATAGCTAGAAATAGAGTAGCATGTAGATTACCCACACCGGTCAACGTTAGCAAGCTTTTGCAGTGGCTGGTAGGTTACAATAGTGATAAGAGGGATTATTTGATTGATGGTTTCACTTATGGGTTAATAGTTGGGTTTGTAGGTAGTAGATGTGCCCAAGTATGTCCCAATCTCAAAACGGCTAGAGAGCACCCAGATACGGTCCGGGTTAAAATAAACAAGGAATTAATAGCTGGCCGCGTTGCGGTGCCATTTGATAAGCCTCCTTCAGGGACTCCCCATGTTAAATTCCCATAGGAAAATAGTTTTTTCGCAATAAAATAACTATTTCATGGAATTTCATCGAATAATTTTTTTGGGGAGGGTGACTTTTTTGTTATTGATGAACAAGTACTTACTTTTAAATATTTTTTAGATTTAATGTGTTTAATAGCCAAATGTTCGTCGGCAGCAAAACATGGAACAGACAGTAGTGTACATTGTTATGTCATTATATGAACCCGTGTATAAGCTCAATAATAGGACTGCTGGCTGCGCTATTTTAAGTGAGAATTTGGCTGGATAAAACTACTTGTACTCATAATACTCATCTCTTGTAGATTTGTGTAGAGAACATGCATTAGGCTTATTCGGACCGCCAATGATTCCGATTTCAGCAGAATATTCTTACTTCATGCAAGATTGTCTAATTTCCCAGGGCCCGTATTCATAAAGAATCTTAGTCACGTCTTAAACTTAAAGTTGATCTTAACTTCCTACTTCGACTTCGTTTTCGACTTACGGTCGTCTTAAATTTTAAGAAAATTTTAAGTCTTATTCATAAAGGTAAGTTCGACTAAATGTATTTAAATTGTCTCACTTTTCAACCGGTTCTAAATATTATGAGTGCCCGAATATGCATGTACAGATACAATAATTTAGTAACATTTATTTTACTGATAGCAATTCGCGGTGGAATCAGGCTATTTTCATACTCAAATGAGGAATGACATGTTTTAATTATATATACTAATTAAATGTCACCTGAAAAAATAGTAATTTTGACTGATTGTAAAGTATGACCATTGCACATCAAAATATAACTACATATTATAAATGAGCTCTGCTGTGCAATTTCCAACCATAGGGTCGGAATTTCACATTTTTACTTTTTGACAGTTTTTTGTAGCACAGAAGTAGTATATGAGAGTCAAAATGATACAAGTTTATATGGAAGCCACCCACCACGTGTGGTGGCTACCACACGAAACTTGTTATCATTGTTGACTCTCATATACTACTTGGATTTTCCCCCACTGTCCGGTGGGTATGTGTGAGAAGAATGGAACATAGTTTTCATCAACCGCGAGACCATATATTTCTGTCATATATATCGGCAACTTACACCCTATTAGAGATAAGAATCCCTATGTTATACTCAGTATATATACAATAACATAATGGTTCTAGTTAAGTGTGCGTGGTGGTTGAAGACAGGTAGTCACGAGAGATGTTTTCGTACCGGTATTTACGAGTATTGCAAACATCACCGGGCATGGATGCGAAGAGGTTCCGTTTCGCCTCGCCCATGTCAGCATTGTGGGGTAGGGACCAAATCCGAGTCACTGCTATGTCCACCATGCGGTGGCACTCAGGCTACTCATCGAATGGTTATCAAGGAAGTACGTGCTCGCAAGTATTATCGTTTAGTAATAATTGAAATCGGGAATTCAGTTAGAAAGATAGAATCGATCTGATGTGTAGTCACGGTGTTTCAACACATAAACTAATTTTATAAAATTGGAAATTGAACAGAAAAAACACTACCAATATTATTAGAGAAAATGGATAATAAAATACAATGAGAATTGAAAGTTTTTAATGGCTGTGTCGAAGAAGTTTACGAAGAATACGGGGGTTATAGTCCTATATATAAATTATATAAATTGAAAACACTAGGCGATATCGAATACATGAAATATCAGCGTAATTTATTACGCTCCGATAAAAACGTTTCATTTACAATATTATACCGACAATTATGCGAACTATGCAAGAGGCAAATACAAACATTAAGACGGATAATGCGTATCGGATATGAAACTAAGGTGTATTATATAAAATTGTTAAAACACAACGATTCGCTTACGAATACACATTTCTACGATATCGCTTATAAAGATATTGAAAAATTATTATTGAACAGAAAAAAAAATACTAATTAACGTATGTTGTAATCACAACACCAAGCAGACGACAATGTTCCAATTACACGTGTTATGAACATGCAATTAGGTGTCCCACTTTACACGTATATTAAGTGTCCATGTTATAGAGAGATTTACACGATTACATTTTCCGGGATGGAAAATAAACACACTGTAATATATACTACACACACGGTTATTTACAGCCGAGTGTATTTCTCCTTATCGATGGTATGTAAACGGGCTATCGATTTACACATGTGGTGTGTACACAGTTTATAAACACTTAGTGAGGGTTATATAGTTCACGAATTTCAGTGATGGTTCTTTATTTAATTAATTTTGTAAAAAATATTTATAATTTAAAGCTGAACACCCCCTATTATATAGAAAACATATTAATTAATTAATATAATAATTTATTAATTAATAATAAATAATAAAAACAATTCTTTTTTTCCACCAACAAAGTTAGGTTTATATATGAGAAATAAACACATATATACATTGCTGGGACGCTAGCAGTAGTGTCAGCACTGAGACAGGTTTCGCCACATGTAATTCACTCTGGCCGCTCTACACATTATAGCGGATGGAGGTAACGAGGAGGAGGGGTCCGCAGTATCGGTTCAATGATGGGGTGGAGGAGATGTGAGTGTAACACACCTCGCTAAGCCTAAGAAAGAGAAGAGAAGAGACGAGATTTAAAGCGAAGGCTTAGTGGGGTGGGCCCAGAAGGGTTTTTCTGGCGCGGGTTCGAGCCTCGGTAGGGCCTAAGACTTTTTTTTTTTTTTTAAATTGTTTATTATTATTAATAAATTGTTTACTGCACCAATATAATTAATTATTTACTAAAATATCACAATTTCGGGATGGTGGTGCTGTAACATTTCCTCCGACTTTATTTCCAACTTTTACCCTAAATTTATCCCAATCAGTACACTTAATTTTAGGCATGGTGGCGCGCGCTTTGATTCTAACATCATTTTTTAATTCTTCATATCTCCACATTTCTTCCACCACGGATTCATCCTCTAAATTTGATATTTTCTTATCGGCCAACGCTTTGGACACTATAATGTCGATCCTATTTTTCTTCGACCTGGCGGGAACGGATATTCTATCATGTTTTCTACATTTTTTCTCGAGTTTTCCACCCGACGCCCTAATGACCATACAAAGTACTCCAGATAAAACGGTAATTCCACTCAAAACCCCTGCAAGTGGAACCGTTACAATTGTAGATAGCGTTGCAGCAGTCCCCGCACCACTCATTACAGATAAACTTGCCAGAACCGTACTAGATGCTTCAGCTATATTCGCAGCGCGCTTATGTTTTTTAGCGTGTCTTTTTCTATTTCTATATTCTCTAACTAAAATATCCTGCATAGCGACGATATAATTCAACCTAAAATCTGAATTTCTTTCGTTAATTGGATAGAGTGTTGATAGAATGGTATTGACCATTGGATACAGTGTTGGTGGATTGGTATTGACAATTGGAAGCGGTGATTCGTTCATGATTTTCAATACATTAGTATTTTACAAATCAAGTTCAATTAGCAATGAGACAATAGTGGAAGAACTCGCTGGGTCAGTCATTTTCGGAACAAAGTTAATAACACTACCTTCTGAAAGTATAATTGGATCATCACCGGCGAACAAAACCACCGATGAAATATCTCCAGCGAGTTTATTGACTCCAACCTCCCGTTCTTCTCCATCCACTACAAGATTTATCACGACCGCGCCCACATATTTACCATTAGTATTAGGTGAGCAGACAGCCATTCGGAGAAGTGTACCTGTAGATGGCATGGTGTATCCCTCATATTTATTGCTCGCTTTGGAACCGAACGAATATTCATAGAGCCCCTCATTCAATGGGCCCCGCTTCTCAGCCCAAACTGTTATGACACGTTTTTGTGTTTTCATTGTTTTCAACAATCCGGCAAGCCCCCCGATAGAGGTATGGGCCTCAGCACGAATCTTTTCAGAGGCCTCCTCAAGTGCTTTGGTCGCGGCTCTACGAGCATGTTTCAGTTTATCGGAAACTTCGGTTATTTTCCCGTCTAGTTCAGTAAGTTCCGCTTCTCTGATGAGAGAGTCCTCTGACGCAACACCCCATAAGCCTCCGTAATGGCCGCCTGGTGGGCTTCTAGGGCTTTTTCAACACCCAACCGGGCCTCTTTTTGAAATTCAGTTATTTTCCCGTCTAGTTCAGCAACCGCCGCTTCTCTGATGAGAGAGTCCTCTGAGCGCAACACCCCATAAGCTTCCGCAAGGGCCGCCGGGTGGTCTTCTCGGACTTTATCAATACCCGTTCGGACCCCCTCAACCCCCAACCGGGTCTCTTTCCGAAATTCGGTTATTTCTCCGTCTAGTTCAGTTAGTGCCGCTTCTCTGCTGAGAAAGTCCTCTAACCGCAACGCATCATAAGCCTCCGCAAGGGCCGCCTGGTGGTCTGATCGGGCTTTCTCAACCCCTAACCGGGTCTCTTTTCGAAAATCGATTATTTTTCCGTCTATTTCAGTAAGTGTCGCTTCTCTGATGAGAGAGTCCTCTAAGCGCAACGCATCATAAGCCTCCGTAAGGTCCGCCTGGTGGTCTTCTCGGACTTTATCAATACCCAACCTGGTCTCTTTTAGAAATTTGGTTATTTATTTTCCTAGTTTGGTTAGTGCCGCTTCTCTGATGACAGAGTTCTCTGAGCGCAACATTCCATACACATCCGTAAGGTCAGCCTGGTGGTCTTCTCGGGATTTTTCAACACCCGTTCGGACTCCCTCAATCCCCAACCGGGCCTCTTTCCGAAATTCGGTTATTTTTTCACCTAGTTCGTTTAGTTCCGTATGTGTTTCTTCACGACTTTGTGTATTCACAGCCAGGGCATATTCTCTAAGTTGTGATAGTAGACTCTTGTGAATCTCGTCCGTGGCCACCGATATAGTTCTATTGATCAAGGCCTTTGTTTGTTGGGTAGTTAAAAACTCGCTCTCTGTCGGGATGAATCCCCCTTCTGTCGGTTCCAAATTCTTTGAATTTGTCACCCAATCGGAAGAACTACCTGGTCCGTATATACTCATTTTCAATAATGTTGATAATATATATTACGAACATGCGTTAATTCTAATTAATTTGAAATTTCTAGGACGACCGAAATCGGGTAATCGTTCTTCAACTCTCGCCCTTTATCATCAATAATATAAATCTTCAACTCGTGGATGTGTCCCGATTCCAAAACTTTCATCTCGGGGTGTGGGAAGTCTAAGGTCACAGTCTCCCCAAAGAAACAGTCGCTGGCGGGCACAGTATTTAGTAATGTGCTGGGGGATCAGTCTACCATGTTGTACGATGTGTTCACCCGATGCAGGTGCACCCAGATAGTTTTCGTGACGGCGAAGTTTACTGGGGTATCGCCGCGGTGCTCTCCCACGGGAAGACAAAGTTCAACGAGAACACAAACCCTTCATCCTCGTTGTGCAAATTTAAATCCTAACATTGAGGCCAACCCCGGTGAGATCTTTATTTTTTTTTCAACGGACAATGTCGTATGCCCCGTGGCTTTTGAGATTGCGAGACGGGGGGCTATATTAGGAAGCTTCGCCGCGAACAAAGATTGAACATCTCCTCCACCCCAAAGGCCAGGATGTAATACAGCAATTGTTTCCCCAAGGCGTCTCGCTACATTTGTACGATCGGGGCTATTGATAATATCTAAAAAATCTCCAACATCTCCGGAATAGATAGCCTCGAACGTTTCAATGTTTTTCCACCAACCGTGAAGGTGATTGATCTGAGCCCTACCCGGCATTTTCACTACCTCAAGGCGACGCCTGGGATCCCATTTCCAACGCATACGACCGTATGGCGTTTGAAAGACTGTGTAACGAATTTAACGTTTCAAAAGACGCGGACTGGAGACAGAAAGCATTTCCTACCAGCACCGGCCTCGGTGACGTTCTCATTCGGGGCCAGTCCGGGAATTGGACGCAGACTGATTTTAGACACGATCACTCCGGCGACCACATTGTCAGTCGGAACGCCGGGCATTTTGACCCCGCGACGATGACCTTCGGGCCGGAAGTGTCTGGAGGTCGGCACTGTGGCGTGTTTTCTTGTAAAATGTTACCTCCGAAACGGGCTCACGTCGATTACATACAGCAGGCTGCTGAGGTTCAGGACGCGTGGGGTACATTTATGTTAGATACGGGTCTAGGGTTCACGCAAGCCGGGGCTACTCGCCTCAACGATTCGCACGTACGTCTGTGCCATCCTCGGCGCACAGAAGCAAACTCGCAGTTTTATACTGGGCACGGGAACGGCGTTTGATGCACAAAAACAATTATTGGCACTTGTAGAGGACGCCATCTCAGCTAGGGTGGACCTGGAGAAGGCGATCCAGAATTATCAAGACCAGCACCCCAGTAGACTACGTATTTGGAATAGGTCTTTATATGGCGCCGAGCAATATGATACTACGAGACTACCGGGTTGACGGTTACAATAATCAGATCGTAATCGCCACCGTCAATCAAAAAATCGGCCACAACGGGAACGTGAACGCGGATATCATCAAACTCTCCCCCCCCCCCCAAGACGGTCGGGAGCGGAGGTGGAAATTTAAATAAATTTGAAAAAGATTTCATAAAACCCCCATCAAGTTAATTTGAACCCAGTGTTTCACCGAGTTCCGCCGTTGTTTCACCCGCTGCAACAGGACCCCCAATTCACGAATTGAGTTCCCCCAATTCTTCACTCAAACCCCAATCTCGATTGGACGAACGCGATTGGATTGGAACAGGAGCGGAAACACCAATCGAGATTGGAAGCACAACACACGAGGAGGAGAAATTAGGGCTCGTCGTTGCCCTCGTGGCGATCAGACTACTCACGCTTTGGTTTTAGGAACTCTCGAGAGAGTAAAAGTAGGAGACCGGCGATTGCCACGATTAAAACCCAATTATTTTGGCGAGCAATCCGGCCGTTTTTGCTAATATAGATAGCAAGTAAGAAGCGATACTTCCGATCAGTCCAGGTAGTGCGGCAGCCGCCTTTTCGGCTAATTTAGTCATGTACATTTACCTTCTAGTTTCGATTTTTTTTTCTGGGGGGGTGGGGAATGTTACGTAGACCCCCCTAGCATACTCGCACCAACGGTGCTCGAAGTCGTCAACCGGGCCTGCAAATTCAAATTGGCTAGCTACGCGCCTGATAATTATTATGTTATGAACACATGATCGTCGTTCATTATGTGTTATGTAGAGCAGTTATATATTGAATTACAAATGTTTTCAACGACATGACGATACGTATACTACGTTAGTCCATTGCCCGCCTATGCCGACTTTTAAGGTCAAAGGATGGTTCAAATGTACATGCTCACTACGTTTCGTGAGACATAACTGGGCCCCCGGCTGAGAAAATGGGCCATTCAACATATGCGACCAGCGTAGCCCCAGATCAGCCTGCGCATCCGCGGAATTTGATCAGGGCGTACAATGTTCGCTATACCATTAATGGAGTAGCATTAATGACACTAGCAAGACGATTATAATCCAATCATACTATGCGAGTGTACAAAGGGAACTATGTATCCAAATTAGTGCCAATTAACGCAAAGCTGTACGGTCCATTTTCTCAGCCGGTGGCCCATTCATATATAACGCGAACAGTAGGTAGCAATACGTTATGCCCTGACCAACCGTGAAATATCATCATTATATAGGATAACACTGTTACGGCTGAATCTCCATATATCACATGTACTCACACTCAGCCTTTTTCACGGTCTTACATACCGGCTTCGTGCGATAGGAGAATGAACTAGTTAGGTTAAATTAACCGCATCATTGCCTCCTTCATTTAATGCACATATTTCGACTGTATGGCAGATATTAGTAAATTCGGAAACAAACGGGCCAGCGGTCATTGGCCTGCCACTTTTAGGTTCAAATGCCCGGGTTTGGAAGGTCCTCGAGCCAATTCATACCCTTAAATATAAGATCACAAAAAGAAAAAGAAAAAAGGTACAAATACTATTTACGAGTATGTATTAGTTAGCAGTAAATACAGATACACGATAAGCATGGTGTTCTAAATCTTGAAGTCAAATTCTGCTATATGAATTCCACAATAATGATTGCCAGCGGTTCGCGACTCTACCAATTGTGGTAGCCAACAGCTTGTGTATTTGTGATATTACAAATTGTTCGTTGTACATTTATCACATAAAGAAACGCTTTAATTTCACAATACGAAAGCACTTCATATAATCGTGTACCTTGGTCAATTGCAATCGTTTTACTCGTTAATTTGTGCAACTTGATAATTTGATAACTTTTTATTATTTTCCATTGTTCAATTCAAAACCAAACACCATACTTGTCTTTCATTCATATTTTCTCATAAATAATACATACTCATATATCACCTACTACATATTGCAAATACTTTGGTACGACAGTATTTGTTTAGCTGGACGATATCATGCATTTATAAACGAGCATAAACTTGTAACATATAGAGTAAAACTTGTAATATAGAGTATATAGCTTGTTGTGATTTAAGATGTCGGTTGAAAAGAACATGTTCTGTGACAATTTTGCAATTACGACAATCCGTTCCTCCCAACCGACTAGTTACATTTCAATTAGCGTTTAATTTATTTCGAAATATATATACCGTATATTGTTTCTTTCGAAATATATATACATGTATATTTCGAAAGAAATTAAACGTTAATTGAAATTTAACTATCTTGTTGTGTTTGTTAGACTATACTCAGGCTGGTAATAGCGAACAGCGTAAGCACTGTTGAGACCGCATACAAGGTATGCTGGCTGACCGCTGGCTACACTGGTCGCATAACAAATAAGCCAGTTTTTATTTCAAATGTTAAATAAAGCGGCATGTGCATAATTCTGTGTTTGGGCAATTGACTGCATTTCGTTATGATTAGCGAGTATGAACATCTATAGTTCAAGCAGTCACGTTGTAATTGCGTGCACACAACCACACGTTATCATAGCAATGCTTTTGACCATGGCCGAGTATGTATTAATGGCAATGTTATTTACATGAAGTTGCGTACAAGTAACATGAGTAACGAGACAATAACCACACAATGGTACGCAAAGCAAGACATATGTATACGAACTATACAAAATAAGGATATCAATACATCACATTGCGGAGAGTAGTTACACACAGCAGAATGTTTTACCTATTCAAATGCTAATGAAATACCAGGTATACGTTTCCGTGAATGTCATAATGTCCATTGTGTCGAATTAATCCGTATATGGAAAGTGTTAGATCAAAATGCCGTCCTTTTCATACATAGTAAAATGTCACTCTTCACAAAAAATTGTATGTATTGTCCCGTTACGTTTTGTATTGCATTGGGCATGGGGATTTAGCCGTCTATGGAGTTTCGCTCATCAGTGGTTATTGTTTCAATATTTAGCTATGTCATTTGTCTGTTCATGCAGGTTTCATATATCATTTACTTATACTATTGTTAAAGATGGGGTCCCATACATCCGGATGTATTGTGTAAACCTATAGATATGTCTTTAATATACACAAATAGCATTTAGTGTTTGTTACATGCCATGATGGCACACTTATTTGCCGTATTCTGCATTATTTGCAAGACGGAAATAAATAATGTTGAGCTCCGGGGCGATAACCGCGTTTTCTAGAGTTAGATTAGATATTATGTTTGTAAAACATGGATATTCCCCATGACATACGGGACTGTATTTTAGCATGAGTATAAGGTCGCAAATGTCAAGATCATGTCATTGGTGGTGTGAGTGTGTCACACATGTTCAGATGAATGAAAAGTCCAACTATTAAAGAAATCCTCCGTCATGTAATATCTTCAATATTACATCAAGGCTTGCTTTAATATGTTGAATGTGCATTCACTTTAACACGTGTGACACTCATACCACCAACGACATGACCTTGACATTGGGACCTTCAAAACACACCATTTTCTTTTGTCTTACTCAAATGACTGAAATTTGTGTCAAGTTTTTTTACACACAATCTCTAGTTACAATACGGTATGCCATGGAGGCATATCCATGTTTTACAAACATAATGTCTAGTTAACATCTGACTTACATAATTGAATCGACCAAAAACGTACTCATTGCATACCGGGTGCACATTTACTCCAAATGCTTAATTATGGCATTTGCCGCTAACTACATAATGTCATTTAAAGGTTGATTCCCTCAAATTATGTAAAAATACATGTTTACAGAAATTATGAGGGTACCTTATTATGTAACTATTTCACATGTTTGTAACATCGAAAGTGTTCGTATTTTACACAATATCAAGTAATATTTCCATACGGTTTTTAGAGTGACACGAATCACGTTTGATTAGGTTAAATTATTTAAATCAATTATGTGTAGCATCTTAATTACGACTGATGGCGATATCCTATAAAGTATCATTATTATACACCAGAAAATTCATCGAACCAATCAATATCGATTTTCTTCGAATAAATATTGATTTTTGTTAATATTTTGAGAAAGCGCGGTTATCGCCACTGACCTCAACATTCTTGATTTCTGTCTGACAATGATTGCGAAAAACTGACAATAAGTGTACCAGGTAATAGCAATTAAACGCTATTTGTGTATATTAATGGCATATCTAAAGACTGAAATAATAAAAGATAGCCCCCACAATACACCCTGGTGCGGGACCCCATCTTTAAGATTTACAACCCGAATACAAACCGTATGTATCCGGCCGTTTTCTCTTGCTATGGGAAGCGTCACCTGTTCGTCTATCATTAATTGGCGCTAGTCTCAATTGGCTAAACATAGTTGTGTTACAGAAGCATAAAGGGAAAAACATGTTTTATACCCGGAAGTTGTAGTGCTATTTCCCACTCTGGATCACTGAGAGTCTGATCAGTGTCTACGCTGTCCGCCAGCCAGCAATGTAGTAGCATTAATGACACCAGCAAAAATGAGTGTAGGTCTGTCAGATTTGAAGCCCGTTTACTAATCCCCCAGGCTCAGGTTCAATGCAAACACCTATGTTATAAATTAATATTTTTTCTAGTAAAACATGTATATGATGAACAAATTGCGATGACACACAGGTATAGTGGAATATGAAACACGAATAAAGGTTAATAATGTATTTACTGAAATATCAGCTTTTAAAAATGGCTTAATTATACTTTTCATTTTTCTGAAAACAGCCATCTTGGAATTTGTTGTGAGATATATTTCAACTGATAAATCTAATTGTACATTAATCGACATGCAATTTTAGGATTATAAAGTGGGGAAATCACTCTTTCTGTTGATAACTGATCTGGAACATTCCGTGACTCCAATACCTTTGCTGGTGTGACTCACCACTGGTATGTTTTCGTTAAACCCTTATCTATTAACAATTCGATAATCGTCAGTAGTTGTGGATCCGTTATTTATATGGGTATAGTAGTGTTTGGAACATTGTACTTAGTTCCTGTTTCCAACCAGTGTAGTCAGTCTCATTACAATTTCTTTTTTATTTGTCATAGGAATTACAAATGTGCAATCTTATCTTCAACGAACTTACATAACACCCGACATTTTTGTAACTGCCACAATGCTTAAGGCTATATTGGTACTTTTGTTGATATTATTGACGCTGATAAATAAAACGGGTTTAAAGAAGAGCGTGTATACGTAATGTTTATTGTCAATTAAAATAGTATACTTCTTTCAAAATGACATGGCCATTTAAACATTTACCTGAATATACATACACATGGACGTATGTTATTGATGATAGTAATTGGTTCGAACACCTTCCATACCCGGTTATTTATGAAACAACTTTACTTGGCTTGGTGCTTATGATTAACCATCGCATTGGCTCGAGAACATTGTATGCTGTGCAATGTGAATGCAAAATATGCGTGTTGCATGATATGCACTTATTCACAAACCGTCATTGGGAATTCATTAGTTGACCGTTCATGCACAATAAATTGAATAATCAGCTGGTTGACAAAACTTACCATATGTCATTTTATCATAGCATTAGCATATCGCAATATGAGCTTGTCAGTCGGGGACTACACAGTTTGCAAATAATCACGCATTTATTTTCGCCTTTTTATTGGAAGCAAAGTTACTGAAGTTAAACGACAACAGCTGACCAGGATCTACACTGGGACTGAACGGCCAGATGTCTTTATCATTATGTATCAATTAGTGGTACATGTTACTGATTCTCTCATTAGTATATGTAATGATTATCCAACTTGACACACTAAGCATGGATAAACCTTTCCAGATGCGTGATAAACTGGACCAGTGTACATATAAAGTAATAATGCTTCCGGATTACTATAGTTACCACAGTTAATGTATTTATATAAATGGCCCGTCTGTATACTAATGCATGAATGACATAACGAATAATGTTGCCGCTGGTGGGCTGTGTCGATTCGCTACTTGCTCTGGGCTACACTGGTCGCAGATTCACTTGGATCATTTTCTCACAGCACGTCACGTGTGTATCAGCGGATTAAGTACAATGCCGTGTCCCGACAAGGCGGGCATTGGTTAGTTACGGTGTTCCGTTAAGGCCATCGTAATATCGCTATCGGGTCGATACTACGATAGTGTGATGGCGACAGTACGATAATACGATGACGATGGTACGATAGCACGATTACGATAGTACGATACCGCGATACCGCGATACCACGATAACGCGATACCACGATAGTACGATGAAGATACTACGATAGTATATCGTAGTATCGTAATATCGTACTATCGTACTATCGTACTATCATCATCGTATCATCGTATCATCGTATCATCGTATTATCGTATTATCGTTCTATCGTCATCGTACTACCGTACTATCGTAGTATCGATCCGATAGCGATATTACGATCGCCTTAACGGAACACCGTACTAATTGGTACCAGTTTATCTAGTGTGGGTACGAACTTGTGATTGCCTCCACTGCTGCAACTGTAATCAAAATCCACATATTGTCGTCTTGTACAAACAAACAACAAGCGTTTCGCTATGCTTACATGTATCTTTCAGGATCTACTCTGATTTGTGAGACTGCCAGGGCTTACCTCGTCAGAACACAGCTATATAGCATTAATCAGTCAGTCAGCTTATATTAAAGAGTGGGAATTTGCTCGAATACCTTCCATACCCGAGATAACATTAATCCTAGGCCCGTGCTAGTGATAGGTCACGCGCTCGGATGGTTGATTGCACAGCTCAGTCTTGGCCAATCGGCAATTAGTGCCAGTTAGTCCAGTTAGCTACTGATGAAATGATGAGATTAAATAATCAATTCCCGGCACCCCATAGCGCAAACTAGACTGTGGTCAGTTAAAAAAATTATGATGGGATTAAATAAATCCGATTAACACCCTGTGTATTCAGTGACCATCACGTGCTGGCCGATAATTACCTTAATGACATCTTGTATCTGGTGCCTAAAATCTGACACACAATTGCATGTGATGTGTGTAAATACATATACTAAACGTTTTCTCGACTCAACAAAAATATGACATACTTTTCCAAAATACCAATATAAAATTCAGTGAATATTTGTGTTATATTTGGATCTGGTTTTAGGCACCAGGGTCTATACAACATGTACTTAAACAGAAACTAGACGGTGGTCAGTTGCCGTGCAGTTTATACTTGTATTTCACACGTCATCCGCCCTGTTCAATATGTTATGATACGTATTGAATTGCTTAGCCATGTATACACTGACCTGATGCATAGGCTGATCTAGGACTGCGCTCTTCGCAAATATCATAATGTCCCTTTTCCCATGGACTATACAACATGTCCTTAAAAATAAACTGGACGTTGGTCAGGTGCCATGCATTTTATATATTTCACACGTCGTCCGCCCTATGTTATGATACGTATTGAATTGCTTACCCATGTACAGCCTGACCTGATGCTAGGCTGATCTGGGACTGGGCTATCATAATTTCCATGAAAATGTGTTTTTACCTAATTTGACGGCATCTACCTTTAATTTATGAATGTAGGACAAAACCCCATTAGACATAACCTCCTTCGTGTGAAACAAACAACTATATATATTCATATATTGGCTAATGAAAACATTCAAGTAACAGTTTGGGCAGCTTTATTTGTTCAACATGTATAGAAAATAACAGTACAGGGCATATACGAATACCGGATTGGGTACCTTCGGGCATCTGCGTAATTTCATAAAATATGTTTACAACTTTACAATATTTTTCGTAGATGACGTCAGAAGTTCATACAAATTTCAGAGTACATGCGGAATTCCATTGCGCATGTACTCTAAAATGTGTGTCAACTTCTGATGCTATCTACGGAAATTATCACATCTTCTGTAAATGCATTTCATAAAATCACGCAGATGCTGGAAGGTACTAAATCACATGGCGTGTCTCAAATGATAAATATACCGGCATTCAATATGATACTTTTAGTAGACACAATGCTTTTTAACTTCACAATATTGCTTTTATTTATGACATTACATGTTCACGTTTATTATATGAGGAATCAATGAATAATGAAACAAATTTGACCACTGTCCTGATATTTACCATTTTCTATATGACCAACAGTCGTAAAATGAGACACGCCATGTACTTTTTTTACCTTCGTGAATCTGCATAATTTTACAATATCGTCCGTATATGATGTCAAAAGTTGACACAAATTTCACATTACATGCACAATATAATTCCGCATATACTGACATTTTTGTCAATTTTGAAGTTTTTTATTAGACCTATTGTGAATTTTATAAACGTATTTCATGAAATTACACAGATGTTTGAATGTACAAAATCACATGACGTATCTCAAAGGTCTATGACGTGAGTACCGAATTGTGTAGGCTCTGATCTGATACCGTGATGCTATACACATGGGACTACACTGTTTGCATTAGCAATGAATAGGCGATATAAAACTTCATTTCGCCAGACCGATCGACAGTCTCCATTTCGTCATAGCACAACTATATATACCTTCTTATATTTAAGACTGCAAATAATTTAATTCATTAGCAAAGTATATACTCCATTTTGCCAGACATGTAGACTCCAACAATTAGGCCATATACATTAACGTCCATTTCGCCCTACGATTTACATTTCGCCGGTTATATTCTCATGCATTAATTAGCAAAGTATAGGCGATATAAAACTCCATTTCGCCCGACAATCTCCATTTCGCCGGACATATCCTGAGCACACGGTCATTTATAATTTTGATATAAAATCAAATAATGTAAGAAAATACATAATTTTTTTCAATTATTAATTATACATATACAACAGTATAATAAATATTATAAGTAAACAATTAATTTCATGCTTTAATTAGCAAATTATAGGCGATATAAAACTCCATTTCGCCCAACAATCTCCACAATGAGCACCGTCATTAATAATTTTGACATAAAATCTTGTAAGAAAATACCCAATTTGTTCAGCTATATATTATACATATACAACTGTATAATAGATAATACGAAACAAAATAATTTCATGCATTAATTAGCTGTCGTTCTATGGAAAACGATTTAATTCGTAATGGCAATACTTTCTGCACTGATAGTCGCAAATTTAAAACTCACGGGGAAATGAACATGTGCAATATAAGATATCAACTTATGTTTAAACATGTTTACTGATGGTGGCGGTTAGTGCCGACGGCCGGTCAAAGTCGAAAATCAACATAAAATAAAATTTGGAAATTGTCAGAAAAATAATCGAATCACAGATAAAAAATATGGTAGTGCGAATTACGCGGCTCCTGGCAATCGCTTCATGTTGACATTGGGCCAAACATGTTTTATTATTTAGTGTGTTGATATTGTGTCACAGGCATATTTAGTGCGAACATAATTGTAGCCACCGGGGGCCCGTTTCACTAAACTTCGTACGACTAAAATGTTCGTAAGTGCAAATCTAGGATCGTCTGGAAATTTCAATTGATTGATTTACATTTATTGAGCATAGGCTGCTCAATAGATGTAAATCCAATAATTGTTTACAGGAAAATGTTGTTAATGTGGAATTTACAGACTATCTTAAGTTTGTACTTACGAATATTGTAGTCGTACGAAGTTTAGTGAAACGGTCGCCAGGGACGTAGCCTACTGATTTGTATGTGTATCTGCAACCACTTGCATGTACCTTCTAATTTAAATTTTTTACCATACAATACAGAGGAGCCTACCTCACCCATGTGTGTATTACCACACTGGCCAGGTGTAGGCTCATCAACACGGCACATCCAAACCCAGTCTAGCTGGGTTTGCCATTTACCATGTACTTATGTGTATGGATCAGGATAATAAAATAGATGAACACAACTCAGGTTTTCGGAAAATGAATCATATATATACTTGAAAATTATTGATGGGAGAAGTATGTGATAAGGCATAACACAATGTTCAAAGTAACCAAAATACATTCATGCTCATTATTTGGTCTTACAGCATCAACATTTTCCAAGTATACCTCCAAATTCCCAAAATCTATAGTGAGTAGAGTAGTTTAGAAACACATGTACATGATACTAATTAACACGGCGACAGTTATAAGTCGACAGCCAATCATTACGGTGAAATTGTGTCTGACAATCAGGAATTAGCTGCTGATGCACCCATTGTCGATGCCACCAGACGGCGCAATTGTGTAGAGAATGCTCCAGATAACGCTCATATGCACTGCTGTTCCAGTCACCTTGCATTTTTATGAGATCCGCCGGTAAGCCACATTGAAGAGCATATGTAGCGCCACCACGACGAAAGCTATGACCGGAATACTGGGCTGGGGCACTCAACAACCACGGAGACAGGAGCGAGCCTGTCTGTAAAAGTAGTGGCTGTTAAAGGGACCACGTTATCACCTGTTTTATATCGAAATAAAGGGGTCGGTTTGAAATCAAGCGGACACTCCAAAGCCAGTTGAACCAAGATTGTGGACGGGCAAAATGGAGAGTTGGGGATAAGGGAAAGTGGGATATTCAAAGTGCGCTGGCGAAATTGAATCACCTTGGAGCAGCGGACCGTAAGTACTACCCCATCTGACGCGAAATCCGCGTCCCCGGTGCATAAATGACGGGTGGGATCAAACTGCGAAACAGACGGAATAAGAAAATCAGACTTACGGAAAAAGGAGAAGAAACCAACTAGACAGGCCGCCCAAAATGTTCTGTCTAACGAGAGCTTCAGATTCAATTGTTGGAAAATACCCTGTAATAACTGAAATATAATGGGAAGTTTTTGATTAGTAGCGTCCCCTTTCATTCTACGGACACCTTTGAGTTTGAGAATGGAAGTCACATACCATTTGTCATGCAGGGGGTTTGGTAGACCAGCTTCCAAGTGAATAAGGCGGACAACATTTAGATATTGCCGGACAGATGAAAAAGAGAGTCTGCGAGAGAGGTAAGCAATATAACGGCCCAAATTAATGTGGGACAAAGGCACAGGTGCAATTTTGAGTTCAGCACAGAACCGCAAATACGAGGCCCTCTGACTGTCATATGGCTTAGTGGTAGACGAAGAAAATGTGTTGCTGCGATATATGTGGACCTCATTGTCAAGACTGACTGGAAGGGTAGTTAGCATCTCGCCAGGAGCGGAGGGGTTCAAGTTTCGCTGAGATCTAACCGGCCTGTCTGCAAGTCCAATATCCGACAAAATGTAAAGACCCTAATGACATATGCCAGATCAGTGGGGTTTGGGAAATGTAAGGCATCAACCTTTCAATATGACCTGGGGAATGCAGTCTTGACGCGGGATGTACCCTTGATAATTGATGAGACTGTGATTGATTTGTCCGAATATATTATGATATTTTTGTTTGCCCAGTGTGGGGCCCATCTCTGAGCTGCAATGACAACTGCCAACACTTCCTTTTCATTGATGTGTAGATCTTGGGCACGTGGCCAATCAATTTCACAATTGCAATAAAACCAATCTGTGCCGAAACACCCCCCTGCTGCATCCCCACAGGTATCAGTGAAGACACATTCAATTGGGGTGCGATCCAGCAACATCGATCTACCATTGAACAATTCTAGAAATCGTGACCACCAGAGAAGATCCTCTAGTATGTCCATAGTCAGTAAGGTTATATGTGACCGTGTTTGAGGGTGCGGATTTTGTTAAAAATCCGGCGGAGAAACACTCGTCCGCCTTTCAACACTCCTGCAGCCCACGACAACCGTCCCGCGATGGACTGTAATTGTCGTTTAGTAACGCGCTTATGTCGCAAGAACCCTTGTAGTTCTTGTTTCATTGCTTCAAGTTTTTGCATGGGCAAACGTAACTGCATAGACGTCGAGTCTAACTCTATTCCGAGGAATGTGATTACTCTAGTGGGATCAACGACTTTCCCCCAGTGGATATTGAATCCAAGCTTCCGGAGAAGCTGAATGAGGCACGTGAGTGCCTCCGCACATTGCACTTGCGATTCCGAAATTATCAAGAATGTTACCACCAAAGTCCCATTTAAACCCTGTGACTTGTTGACTGCGTTGACTTATTCCCACATAGCGGTACGCAGACTTTAAATCGACCTTGGTGAACCAGCAATCTTCTGTCATAAGGGCAGCTGCATCATCGACACGGGCACATTTTTGTCGCCAGTCTGATGAGCAAAAATCATTAACCGCGTTCCCGACTGGTCTAGAACAGTTGTGTATGAGGCGGACTCCGCCATCAGGTTTGGGGATGATTTGGGGATGGCGGCCATAGGACTAATGATTTTTGGCGGACCATTGCAAATGACATAATTACTATGAAGGTCAAGGTCACCAAAATGACACAGAGTTGATGGCTATTACTGTGATGAAGCTATGACGTTTGGTAATGATCGGATTAACGTATCATGAGATACATGTATGAAACATTTGGACAAAAGTCTACACTTGTTGACCCCTACGTCGTCGTCGTCGTGGATGAAACAAAACACCAGTGACAATGATATCCGTTGTTGGATTATTACACTCGGGCTCTTGAAACATATATCTCGATCAGCCTAGACACACGGACGTATTTTAATGTCAAAACGTACATGTGGTACACCGGGGCCCCAGGGTAGAAACGAGGTGACGAGCTGGTCCATCAGATGCCCTCCGCCCGCGCCCGTCGGTACCGCCACCAGAGGTGGAGGGGGTGGCCAAACGCCGGAAATATCAGACACAGCAGGTATACGTCCGCCTGTAGAAAACATGGGAAATCACGGGTGGCTAATGTTCGCAGGCTCACATGGGGGCCGTTTCTCTAAACTTCGTACGACTAAAACTCGCCGGAGTCTCGTATCCTATTAAATATGTAAACTCGTTTCATAATTATCACGTTAAATCATCACTCAATATGCTGAAGTAAGATCATCAATTATAGTAAATACTGCATAAGTGTTGCCCTTTGAAGCCATCCTACAAAGATAAAAAAATAAAGTATTGAGCTGGATGGCGTCAGAGGGATAGGGCCGAAACCCTGAAATCGCGGTGTTTCTTCTTCTGTAGTCTTCGCTTAACTCTGACATAATCAAGTTAGATCGAAGTACCCTTTCGACTAAGCCAGCACTGGTCATCTTTACGAGCTAGTTTATATTTATCGATATCAGGGACGTGTTGTGCAATAACATATGTAAACAGACGAAAGAGAACCGTGGACAGCTTCATGTATTTACAACGGTTATCGTCCGTAATCACAGGTGAATTGGATATACATGAATTTATTATACAACTAGAAAATCCGTAATTAGTAATGATAGCTTATGCGAATTATAAGAGACTACATATGGGCCGCGCTCTGTGAAAACCAGCCTCAATGACAATATTTTCAATTTGCACTTTTTTACATTTTTTGATGCGGATACCTTTCAAAAATAATATACTGAAAAGAAAATGCAAATATGTTCATAGTTTTTGTTTTATCTCACTTTTTGTAGCACCATGTCAATCACGCAAGGAAAAAAAAGTAACGTCATCGAGAAAATTACGTTATTGAAACGCTGACGTTTGTTTCAATGCAACACAACGGCCTACAGTAGAAATGCGTGTTCATAGACTCATTGACTGTGATTGCTGTAAACTGTATTTGCTGTTAAGGTAGGAGGTCTATGGGGAAATCCTGCGCTTACCCCCACTCCATCGGCTGCCCACCGCCGCTCCACTGCCCCCACATCGAGAGGGCAGATATTGTTAGGTGTGTCCGCTTAAAACAGTTATTGTGTGGGCTACCCGTCTCGATACTGTCTATGAATTTACTGCCGGCACAGATTTTTTATATAAGTTTCTACAAATTTTAGCACTGCGGTGAATACATGTATCTATGTGTATTAATAATTATATAACATGATAAGATGGTGTAATTTATGTCGCCGTAAATAATGTCCAAAGCGATTCTGAAGACTTATTTATGACTAAATGTAAATTTACTTGCTACTAGGATGATGTTATGATGCTCTTACTGTGAAATTGATGGGATACATTTTTCTCACGAAATTTGCGTGGAGGTGTTGTTTGTGAAAAGCCAAAAGTCAGAATGAATCAACAGAAAAATTCGGGGATCTTTTATACCGATGGGTTGTCTAGCGGCAAACGGCCACTAATTTGTGGTCGCAGCGGCGAACGGCCGATTTTCGGTCACAATGGCCAGCGGTCAATTATTTGTGGTCACAACGGCCACTTTTGGGTCGGAGCGGCCACTAAAAGTTGGCAGCTCACTTGAAGATCTCGATACCGGCCAGAAAATACTGGCCGGGCTCGTGAACGACCCAAAACAATTGTCATAAATGGCGCAACAGTCGTGCGGTTAAGGTCGCCGACTTCAATGATTTAATTACCGATTCCCGAAAGGGTCGGGGGTTCAAACCTCGACGTGGTATAAAAAAAAATTATCCATATATATTATTTTTGTGATTTTAATATTTTTTAATATTTTCACAATTTTATGATTTTAATAAAAATACCTATAAATTGATAGAAACTTACCAACAATTAAAGTGTCTGTCTTTAAGTAATATATACACAGACAGTTTGTTACTGATGTTTTAAGTTTAAGTAATATATACACAGACAGTTTGTTACTGTTTTTTTAAGTTTGAGGTACTGTCTATACTGTCTATACCATATAATGTTTTACTGTCCCAAAAATCTATTTTTTTTGGCTGTCACAATTAATTAATTTTCGGACAGCAAACATTTTTTTATGAATTTGAAATAATTATTGTTCCTCCCCATCTGCTCACAACACTGTTCGAACTGCGCCTGTGGCTACCACGACCAGAATTCACTGGCCGCAAACACAGTAGCCATCGGCGTCTATTTATTAAATTATTATTTTGTATTTTATTTGAATTCCGCGTGAACGCTGCATTTTTTGTCAACACCATTTACAGAAAATATTGATGATTTTCTAAACGAATATCGGAGAAATGCGGCTATATATTTTGTCAATTTTCTACACCATTTACGGAAAACAATTACTGATTTTTGAAAGCAATATCGGCACAACTAAATACGGTGATAGAATTTTTGTTAACTTTTCAACACCATTTACGGAAAATATTACTGATTTTCTAAAAACAATATCGGCAAAGGTGTACTGAACTACTCTTTATTTTAAATAACCAGCCGTCTAATAGATCTGTGTATAATCGAGAGTATATCGTTAATTGTCATGTTGTCTCCGACAGTGAGGTGTTACTGCACACATCAAAACGACACGTCAATTTCAAAACATTGCCTAAGGGTCACAGCTGTGTGGTGTCATCAGATCAACACCTCGTCACACACAACTACGCATTATCGATTTTTTCCCCACACAAAGCGACGTGTATTTACAACTAGATCTGTGTAATGTGTCGGGTGTAGCCAAAGACCATACATAAATTCGTAATTAGTCACAGATGTAGCCTTAAAATATAATCGATTTCCTTAAATTACGTCCGCATGTTGACAGATATTTCAGAGCAGACGTCATCGTAATTTGCCGTTATTTATTTCCAAAATTAACCATATATTCTGTAAATAGCGTTGAAAGTTGACAATAAATTAAGACCAGATCAGTACGTTAAATCGCTATCAACGAAAACTGACGATCCGATGAGAGAGTAATACCGTTTAAGCGTATCCAATGTTAAATATACATCGTTATTCTTTTATGACTTTCGTAGTTTTTACCGAGAAATTCAAACCGTTTCCAATTATTGGGGAACATAATATCATGATTAGCACATCGTTTCACTAAGCGGGGGCTACTCAGGAAATGGGATCACACGGTCTATTGTTTACACTGGATTAATGGCGGCCTCCATGAGGTCTCAGGTAAATCTTATTTTTCAATAATACGACTGTGGTTTCTTCCTTTAGTGATAACCATGTTCCAGCCGTTAACACTTATTTAGCAACATTACTTAATATGTAGTTAGTCTGAACATTCTGCAGAGAAATCTGAATTGGACGGAATCGAGCGTTGTTTAAACTTAGTCCGGTTCATATGCACAGGTCAAAATATGAACTGAAAATGGCGCTTTGTGTGACAGAAATCCGTACGCGGACGAATAAAAAATATATTGTGTTATAAATATCACATACAGCGAAACAGCGGTAGCATCTACTGTTTTAATAATATGCATACATATTGTAATTAATGTTTAATAGTGATATACTTATGAATAATATACGATACTATGGTTTATACTCCAGCACTATGTTTTTAGGCTGTGTGATTTGCCTCAATATAAACTGGATTAATTAATACTTATATTCATGCGCTTCATGACAACATCATTACATTTTAAAATATACAAATATTACTTAAAGGGTACCGATATGATACATTTTAATAAAATATAAATATGAAAATACACATTACAATCGCTTACAACATAAGTTATTGATTGAAAATAGTCACTGCATCGTGACCTATTTGACCGCATTACCTATTGCGCGGCAACCTCACCAAACCCGCTGTTTACATAGGTAACCGGGGTTTTGGTGAGGTAGGCTCGCTAATAAAATGTTTGCGTAATGTACAAGTTTGTTTTATTTGTACAATACTGACATTTCTTTCACTTAAAAAATACAGAATATATGTCACAATTAACAGCTAAATTGTGAATCAGATGATTCCCTACTCGGCCAGAGAGTATTCTGCAGAGTTTCTTCCTGCAACTAAATGTATACAAGTGTGGATATACTGTCATCTTTATGGAAGACATAAATATGCCCCATCCTTAGTGAATGAGACACATAAGTTTAAAACTAGACATGTAGTAACTTTATGAATGTGCCAAATTATCCTGTTGACTGTCAGCCCACATCATTCATGCACTATTCAACAGGGGCCAGTTTCAGTAAACTTTGTACGATAAAATATTTTTATGCATCTTTTGCTAAGTTTACCCAACACATGAATGTGGCAGCGGACTACATGTACATTTAGGTCACTGAAGATGAACAAATTCACCAAAGAATTCTCAAAGTTGGCTGATAATGCAAATTTTGTTGTCGCTTTAAGCTTTGCGCTTGCAAACTTCTTGGTCACACACATTTTAGTATTTCCCTGCATTCTACCACAGGTCTTCATCCCACCCCAGTGAAGAAGAATCTGACTCCTCCATCCAGGCAAGGAAACCTGCGAGTAACAGAAAATATTATTTTTTCTTGTGTGGAAAATAATGGTGGAGGGGGGGGGGGGAGCGTGTACTGTAATACATTTATGCTAATAAGTGATGGCTTATATTTAATATGATATTTATAATATCATTTACTGATTTCATAAAAAAAACTCGGCTTAGCCTCGTTTCTTATGATATTAGTAATTAAACTCTTAAAAATAGATACCCATGAACAAACATCACTTATGTTAGATCCTGTATAAAAAATACCCCAAAAAATAGTTATCAAGTTCATATACAAATAGTATTGTTATGTCGATACCCCACCCACATAATCAAGACTACGCGTACATATGCGAACCGACCCGGTGCGAACGGGTAATCGGGGCGAAACGACCCGGGACACGTACATATATAGAGTTATACCGATGAAAGCCGAAACACGCCGAATGCCTGTGCGCGTATACCCATCCTCGTTCAGTTAGCTAAACAACTTGCGTGTACACTGTGATCTATTTAATTATACTTATGAAAGCTAAATTAAGGTCGATTTCAAAAGATGAATGTAAGTTTGATTAAAACAATGCAATATTTTAGATTAGGGAACAAAATGAAAATAGCACATTTTGGCTGGCAGTCAATGGTACAGCGGTTTGTTTACATGTAACGCTCGTGCGGCGCAAAATCTACAACAACAACAATGACCATATATGGCAAACTGTAACTAGATGTATTGCTGAGAATGAAGGCACGTTTTCTCAATTAAATTGCTCTCTGTGATGGTTAGGCGTGGGCCATTGACGAAATGATGTGGTTGAAAGCAAATTATCTGACAGCAAGCGTGGTTTTGCATCTAAGGCTAAAATGATAGACTTTGGAATGGCTGAATATTGAACACGGATACAACAGGTGCGAACATTGGAAGCATGTGATAGTGACAATGAATTCAGACAAGACCGTGATGTGTTAAGGTGTGTGCTGGGTCTGAGTACGAATTCCAGGCGCACACTCATGCCTACACTTCACTGCTTGTCATATCGACATAACATGGACTATAGTTTACAACAGTCAAGCGTGCTAGTAGTTCCTGAGGTCCACATCAACACTGATGGGCAACTTAATAATGGGGGGGGTGGGGGGGGGGGGGGGGGGGGGGGGGGGGGGGGGGGGGGGGGGGGGGGGGGGGGGGGGGGGGGGGGGGGGGGGGGGGGGGGGGTAAGCCACATATGCCCGTGCATATCAATATATGATATGTTGTCAATGTTTTCATTTAAAAATAATTCCATATTTATCAACAGATTTTTATACGTTGCCTAGCAACCAAATGATATATTGTTTTCCATTAAATTTTAAGAGTGTGCCTTCTTTCAGTTGTTAAGGAATATGAGGTAACTTAAAAGTAGTGCAATTATAATAAATTATTACATACTTGACTATGTATTAAGCTTAGTTAGAAAAATAAAATTCAAAATATATACTATTGTGGTACATTAATGGCAAATTTAGAATTTTGTGGAAAATAGTCTCTGAAACAAGAATTCTGCCACGGAAGCGGTGTCGTGCTTGCCGAGGCATTTCACATGATCATGAGCATGTGCAGAAGTAAGCATCACACACACCGTAAGAGAAGTGCATGCTTAAAACACGAAAAAGGTCAAGGTTGAAGAAACTTTTTGACATAAAAAAATGGCTAAGCGTTTCCACAATCATGTGAAGTCAAGCTCAATGTTAATGACGGCATTAGTGTGTTACAAATGCTTACATGTATCAAGTGTCCTAATATTAAAACAATTCATCAAGTAATATTAATGTTATACGATGATGAACAAGTACAAACATTTTGACGCAAAAAATGGCTAAGTATTTCCGCAATAAAATGTGAAGGTACAAAAGGGCATGGTCATGTTAATAGGGCATGTGTGTGTTCCAAATGCTCACATGTATCAAGTGTCCAAATATTGAAACACTCTTTCAAGTAACATTAAAGTTATATCATCATGAAGAAACTTGTGCAAATGTTCTGACGCAAACAAATGGCTAATTGTTTCGGCAAAATGTGCAGGTACAAACGGTCAAGGTCAAGGTTATATTAATGGTGGCATGAATGTGTTCCAAATGCTCACATGTATCAAGTGTCCAAATATTGAAGCATGAAGCAATCCGTCAAGTATTATTAGTTATACCATGATAACGAAGCATGTACAAACTTTTTGAGATTTCAGACGACGACGCGGACGACGACGACGACGACGACGACGACGGAAAAACTCGGCGACTATAGTCGTGCCTTCTGCTTTATTCAAATATGCGTTATTTTATATTTCATATTGAAAATTATACTAAAATGTTCACTATATTGATGCGCTCCAAAGTAAAGAAATGTTAATATAAGTGTGATAGTGTTGTAACAAGTAATTACTTCATGAACGCACATGCCTCGGTGATGTTTCATGGTTGCTAGGCAACAACACACATTATGTGATACACACTTTGAAATGGATTAATCGAATCACCAAATACGTTTTAACAAATAATGAATATTTAGGAAGTGACGTAGCTGCCACCCAGCATGAATACTGTTCCATGTATCATTACTTATTGAATGACCTTCGTATTTTCATAGTTAACAAGACAACATATTGGTGCAAAAAATCGTACATATTCGTGCGACAGGTCGTTATATTGGTGAGGATTGTCGCACCAATAATAACCGCACCAATAGTTACGACCATGGACTATGTCAGCAAAAGGACACTTATCAAGTACATTACACTGCCGGCTGCGTTAATCGTTCTCCTAGTCAGCTAGCGCCTATATCAGTGTCAACTCTAATTATACTTAAGGCCAACATAAACTTTACAGTATATAAATGGTTCGATATTTCGTGAACATGTATGTTTAAAAACCTGATGTAAATTTTCTTTATTGCTGAATCTAATCTGCAACTACTGCACTAAAACATTATATGCATGTGTTTAAAGAGATTGTGTAAACAATGAAAAGACAACAACACCCTTCATTTCAAAAACTGTAGTAAAGAGAACACAATTTGGAAACTTTCCTAGTCAATATTGATTAACCAGAGCATAAAATGGATCGCCTACAGTGACACAATGATGAATTGACAGTATTCAGTACCTAGTGTGCCCACCTTGGGCGTTGATCACTGTAGGCGATCCATTTTATGCTCTGGATAATCAATGTTGACTAGGAAAGTTTCCAAATTGTGTTGTCTTTTCATTGTTTACACAACTATTTATACACGTGCATCTAATGTTTTGGTGCAGTAGTTGCAGATTAGATTCAACATTAAAAATCATTTTACATCAGGTCTTTAAACATACTTTTTCATGAAATATCGAACCATTTATATACTGTAAAGTTTAGTTTGGCCTTAAATGCATGAGCAGAGCTTCAGATAAGGTGCATACATTAGGTGGGCAAAAGTAATTTACCACCCATTTAAATCCCATAGATTTACATGTATTTGTAACTGTGCGTGTTAGCATGTTACTTAAAATGGAAGCTATCTGCGATATTTTATCTGCTATTTTTATGCACGTCGACGGTTTCATTGACACCCTCACCAGTGTACCAAATGCATCACATTGATATCCTCGATGTGTATTAGCAAGTCTAGATATCACCCAGCACTCGTGTGATACCATAATTCATTGCTTGGCTTATATTTGGTGGTGCGGTGCTGTGGGCGATTTCGATTGGCGTAAGTTAGCTTTGGTGCAACATACGGCCTCGTGTGTCAGTCTGATTTTCAACCCCGACGAGAATGGTCGATTGCTAATCTCAAATTATTGCGAGGATTATATCACATAAACCCAGTGAGTATGGCAGTTTAGTGTTTACAAGTGCTGTTAGTAGGGCATTCATTTCTTCGTCGCCTGAAAGGTGCTATTTATTCGTCCTTGCATGAAGAATGCAAAGGAAATTTTGATCTTTGGCAATGTCGAGTAGCAGGGTGGCTGGCGGATTATACCTAGTTTATCAGTAGCCGATTTCATCAAAATTGCAAAGTATACTTTTCTAGCAAAGTATACGTTGAGGGTGACATTTTCAATTTAAGAATACATTTATTATTTTGTATTATACTGAATTTATTGCATTATCACAGCCATTTTGGCTCTGATAATGTAATAAATTCAGTATAATAATTCTGCATACCTTTAATCATCAAATATATACAGTGGTTAGTTCTATATGAAATAATGCATTTCGGGAAAAATAAATGATTACTCCCTCAAAGTATACTTTGCTAGATAAGCATACTTTGCCATTTTGATGAAATCGGCTACTGATTTTCAAATTACGGCTGCCCCGACATTATCCTCAAACAAAATATGATGCTGTTATTGTGCAATTGGAGGTCAATGATTGTTGTGATCCAACATGTTGTCCTTTGTTGCTATCATCTACATTGAACGATTTTGCTGTGTTAAAGTGCATGGCGTGTCGATGGTCTACATCTGCGAAGTTTTTACAAGGCCACAGCCTCGAGGCATAATGCCTAATGAATACGAGGAGAAACGTACTTGCGTTAATTACTTACTGGGTGATATTCTGTCTGGGGGCGAGGTCAAATTGTGGAGGCATAGACGCATTTTTGATAGTCCCCTTCAACTTATTTTGGATGATGGGTGCCATTTGAATGCTTTGGGGATGAAAAAGTACATTATGTCTATGCGGAGGGCTATTATATTCGCGGTGGAAGATATCGCCAGTAATGAGGTTGCACAAACTATGCGAAAATAAGTGTTTTTGTTATGCAAGCATGGCATCGATTATATTAACCCTTTCACCACCAAGTAACTGGAATGGACTGTGATATGTTACTTTTGCAACCCATCCAATGGTCACAGAATGGTTTTCAGACAAGTCCATTTATGACAAGGGGGTGTTTTTGTTCTCAAAAATTTGAAAATTGTTTCAAAATGTGCAGATCGTGATGAGACGGCTCGTCATGAATCGGCTCTACTGGATCTGTTTGCCAATACCACTATACAGTGTGGGGTTGTAAGAGTTAACAGTATGCACAACCAATTGGGATGCTATACCAAATGTATACCGAACAGGCCAAACTGAATCAGTATTTTGAATTCTGCCAGTTATGAATTTGTTGCCTACAATGTGCATGATTTTGAATATTTCGCCATGTGTGTGGGATGTACGCTTTGTGTGCATTTAGCCCTATCTCTGGGATGTATTCGCTCTACGTGCCGGTGCATTTAGCCCAATGTATGGGATGTACTGGCATGGATCAATTTTGTTTGGATGCAATGACAAAAATAGAATGCAAAATCTGGAATCAAGGTCTAGTTGCACATTTTTCAAAATCATTCTTAAAAATGGCAATGTAATGAATATTGATCCCTGCCTTGATGTACATTTAACCCAGTTTGTGGAATGTACTTGGGCTCGAACTTGAAAGTCCGCTTTTGCTCCCAAATCTCAGTTCAAAGTTTTAATATGGGTAGTTTTGTAGCCGGGGTGCATGAGTTGATATCACGAAAATTAATATATACATCAACAGGTGGTTTCAACTTCATGTACCACGATTATGAAACTGCATTATGCAATTATTTTTATTGATTGAATTATAATTTTTAGCGCAGTCGCATTTACAATCAATGGGAACATTTCGAAACTGAATTTTCAGAGCCTGAGGAAAGCCCTGCTTTGGTACATTTAGCACAGTTTAGGAGATGTACTTTAACCACCTTGCATAACCATGTAATGGGATGTGCAATATTTTTCAGCATATGTAGCTCGCATATTAATACTTGGTGTAAGCAGATTCATGATATTAGCATGTGGCAAATTCGCAACAAAAAGGTATAATCTGAGCTGGCCGGCTATTGTTAAAGCTGAGGCTAGCCTACTGTTTTGGTTAATATAGACCGGATGGTTTATAATAAAATATATTAATTGTTGTTTGGCATGTATATTTGCAGGGGATGGAGACGAGAAAGCGCAAGAAGGTTATTCAGCCGACAACAAATCCTAAACAGAAGGCACAGAAAGCACCAACCCAACACACAGAAAAACAGAAAAAGGGGACGGTCGTCAGCCTGCAGCTGTTAGTGAGCAGCTACATAATGTGTCAAATCTCGTGGGCAGCTCTCAAATAATGACACTCGTCAGCCTGTCATAGTTAGCATAGTACAACATAATGTGCCATATATTGCGGGCAGCTTTCGAAATGTAACCAATGACGCTCATCAGCCTGTCATCATTACCGTTACCGAGCAAGAACATGTGCCCAATATCACGGGCAGTTCTGAAAGTGCATCTCATGACACCCGTCAGTCCTCTGAAGTTGCTAAGCAACAAAACACGCCAAATGTGGCAGACATTTCGCGCGATATTACCACGGCGGTAACCAATTCGGTCATGGCTTCCCTCAAGCAAATGGGGGTTATTCATGAAACAGCTGAACACACTCCAGTGAAGCAACCATCATCATCGATTGGAGCGGAAAATCCGGCTTCGTCCGCTGCTGAATCAATACTCACTTTCCCCATGTTCCCAGGTGGGCATGAGATGAACACGACACATTTCGCCACTTCTGATGATGTTAATGTACATGCATTTCCCGACTCCCCGTCCTGCAGGGGGCACAGGTCTCGTAAGCAAACTGGTTTTGTTTCGGCAAAATTGCCACTACATGCCACGGTGCCATTCAAAGTTAAAGAAAAAATCTGGGACAATGAGTTTGTAGATCTGTCCGTCCTGCAGGATGCGGAGCCGGGTGAATTAATATTCAATTTGAATACTGGCAAAGTGCCCAATTTCAATCGAAGACAAAGTTCTTATCGATTGAACAATGGACAGATGCATACAGAAAGTAAATAGCAATGTCCGTTAATATTTTAAGAAAACACGGTTATCGCCCTTGATATCAGTGTGGGAATTTATATCTGATATAAAATGTATAATAATGCCAATCAATAAGTAGGATAATTGTGAATGAATGGTTATTTTGCCAGAAAATTTCTCAGATGATGTCTCTGATATAAATAACATTTTGTGCCTACTAAGTGGGCATGCACCTTTAAATGCAAACTTGGAAATACTACTCCGTCATAACGCTTATGTAATGCAATGTAATTTAATATTATTGCAGTTATGTATTCAGAACTAGGTGTAGATCCAGATCAGCCTGTGCATCCGCAGTCTGATCAGGATCTGCACTGTTCGCCATTCCATCAATAAAACACCCGTCATGCTTCTAACAAGCAATATTGATCGTTATCAGGATACATGAGTGTGATATTAGATCTGAATATACGCTGGTTACAAATCCAATAAGCCCCATTTCTCCAGTCACAGCCACATGTCTAGACACAGTATATATTAGGTTGTATCGTCACCTGATGCACGTCGTACGACATTACGAGAATACCTGTATCACATGTGAATTTAATGTGACATGTGAAAATACTGTAAGTTAGATACAACAAAATAGTGAAACAGGTTTCATGTTTCAATTTCAAATTTCACAAAGTCATCATCATCTTTTTACATACAATTTATAAATGGTAGGAATACAACGACTACTGTCTGTTCCACTGTTTTCTGCCGACAAACTTTTGGCTATTAAACACATTAAATCTAAACAATATTTAAAAGTAAGTACTTTTTTATCAATAACAAAAAAGTCACCCTCCCCCAAAATAAATATTGATTTTATTGCGAAAAAAAGATTTTCCTATGGGAATTTAACATGGGGGCTAGACGTTGATTTTTTTTAAATATTATTTTTACTTGAGGACCGATTTTCAAAATATAACTTGTTATCTTAGTTACATCAGTTTCAAGCTATCTCGCCAGGTTTCGGAGTCAATTTCCCAAACGTTTCGTTTTTTAATCCTGAAGGATCAAAAAACGAAAAGTTTTGGAAATTGACTCCCCATGTTTAATTCCCATATGAAAATCGAATTTTCGCAATAAAATCAATATTTGATGGAATTTCATCAAATAATGTTTTTGGGGTGGGTGACTTTTTTGTTATTGATGAACAAGTACTTACTTTTAAATATTTTTTAGATTTAATGTGTTTAATAGCCAAATGTTCGTCGGCAGCAAAACATGGAACAGACAGTAGTGTACATTGTTATGTCATTATATGAACCCGTGTATAAGCTCAATAATAGGACTGCTGGCTGCGCTATTTTAAGTTAGAATTTGGCTCGATAAAACTACTGTACTCATAATACTCATCTCTTGTAGATTTGTGTAGAGAACATGCATTAGGCTTATCCGGACCGCCAATGATTCCGATTTCAGCAGAATATTCTTACTTCATGCAAGATTGTCTAATTTCCCAGGGCCCGTATTCATAAAGAATCTTAGTCACGTCTTAAACTTAAAGTTGATCTTAGCTTCCTACTTCGACTTAGTTTTCGACTTACGGTCGTCTTAAATTTTAAGAAAATCTTAAATCCTGTTCATAAAGGTAAGTTCGACTAAGAATTATCTTAAACACTGTTAAATCTAAGAAAAACTTAAGACATCTCATGGGTAGTCTTAAAGCAATCTTAACTTTAAGAAAAAGTTAAGATTTGAGACTCAGTAGGCACAAAATGTTCTTTATAGGAATTAAAACAAATGTATTTAAATTGTCTCACTTTTCCACCGGTTCTAAATATTATGAGTGCCCGATATGCATGTACAGATAAAATAATTTAGTAATATTTATTTTACTGATAGCAACTCGCGGTGGAATCAGGCTATTTTCATACTCAAATGAGGAATGATATGTTTTAATTATTTATACTAATTAAATGTCACCTGAAAAAATAATAATTTTGACTGATTGTAAAGTATGACCATTGCACATCAAAATATAACTACATAGAATAAATGAGCTCTGCTGTGCAATTTCCAACCATAGGGTCGGAATTTCACATTTTTACTTTTTGACAGTTTTTTGTAGCACAGAAGTAGTATATGAGAGTCAAAATGATACAAGTTTATATGGAAGCCACCCACCACGTGTGGTGGCTCCCACACGAAACTTGTTATCATTGTTGACTCTCATATACTACTTGGATTTTCCCCCACTGTTCGGTGGGTATGTATGAGAAGAATGGAACATATTTTTCATCAACCGCGAGACCATATATTTCTGTCATAAATATCGGCAACTTACACCCTATTAGAGATAAGAATCCCTATGTTATACTCAGTATATATATAATAACATAATGGTTCTAGATAAGTGTGCGTGGTTGAAGACAGGTAGTCACGAGAGATCTTTTCGTACCGGTATTTATGAGTATTGCAAACATCACCTAGCATGGATGCGAAGAGGTTCAGTTTCGCCTCGCCCATGTCGGCATTGTGGGGTAGGGACCAAATCCGAGTCACTGCTATGTCCACCATGCGGTGGCACTCAGGCTACTCATTGAATGGTTATCAAGGAAGTATGTGCTCGCAAGTATTATCGTTTAGTAATAATTGAAATCGGGAAGTCAGTTAGAAAGATAGAATCGATCTGATGTGTAGTCACGGTGTTTCAACACATAAACGCCGTAAAAAAAACCATTATCAAACTAATTTTATAAAATTGGAAATTGAACAGAAAAAACACTACCAATATTATTAGAGAAAATGGATAATAAAATACAATGGGAATTGAAAGTTTTTAATGGCTGTGTCGAAGAAGTTTACGAAGAATACGGGGGTTATAGTCCTATATACAAATTCTATAAATTGAAAACACTAGGCGATATCGAATACATGAAATATCAGCGTAATTTATTACGCTCCGATAAAAACGTTGCATTTACAATATTATACCGACAATTATGCGAACTATACAAGAGGCAAATACAAACATTAAGACGGATAATGCGTATCGGATATGAAACTAAGGTGTATTATATAAAATTGTTAAAACACAACGATTCGTTTACGAATATACATTTCTACGATATCGATTATAAAGATATTGAAAAATTATTATTGAATAAGAAAAAAAAATAGTAATTAATGTATGGTGTAATCACAACACCAAGCAGACGACAATGTTCCAATTACACGTGTTATGAACATGCAATTAGGTGTCCCACTTTACACGTATATTAAGTGTCCATTTTATAGAGAGATTTACACGATTACATCTTCCGGGATGAAAAATAAACACACGGTTATTTATAGCCGAGTGTATTTCTCCTTATCGATGGTATGTAAACGGGCTATCGATTTGCACAGGTGGTGTGTACACAGTTTATAAACACTTAGTGAGGGTTATATAGTTCACGAATTTCCGGGATGGTTCGTTATTTAATTATTTTTGTAAAAACTATTTATAATTTAAAGCTGAACACCCCCTATTATATAGAAAACTTATTAATTAATTAATATAATAATTTATTAATTAATAATAAATAACGAAAAAAAATATTTTTTTTCCACCAACAAAGTTAGGTATTATATAGAAAACTTATTAATTAATTAATATAATTATAATTTTAATTAATTAATAATAAATAAACGAAAAAATATTATTTTTTTTCCACCAACAAAGTTAGGTTTATATATGAGAAATAAACACATATATACATTACTGGGACGCTAGCAGTAGTGTCAGCACTGAGACAGGTTTCGCCACATGTAATTCACTCTGGCCGCTCTACACATTATAGCGGATGGAGGTAACGAGGAGGAGGGGTCCGCTGTCTCGGTCCAATGATGGGGTGGAGGAGATGTGAGTGTAACACACCTCGCTAAGCCTAAAAAAGAGAAGAGACGAGATTTAAAGCGAAGGCTTAGTGGGGTGGGACCAGAAGGGTTTTGCTGGCGCGGGTTCGAGCCTCGGTGGGGCCTAAGACTTTCTTCTTCTTTTTTTAAATTGTTTATTATTATTAATAAATTGTTTAATGCACCAATATAATTATTTATTTACTAAAATATCACAATTTCGGGATGGTGGTGCTGTAACATTTTCTCCGACTTTATTTCCAACTTTTACCCTAAATTTATCCCAATCAATACACTCAATTTTGGGCATGGTAGCGCGCGCTTTGATTCTAATATCATTTTTTAATTCTTCATATCTCCCCATTTCTTCCACCACGGATTCAAACTCTAAATTTGATATTTTCTTATCGGCCAACGCTTTGGACACTATAATGTCGATGCTATTTTTCTTAGACCTGGCGAGATAGGATATTCTATCAATTTTTCTACAGTTTTACTCGAGTTTTCCACCCGACGCCCTATTTACCATACAAAGTACTCCAGATGAAACGGTAATTCCACTCAAAACCCCTGCAAGTGGAACCGTTACATTTGTAGATATCGCTGCAGCAGTCACCGCACCACTCATTACAGATAAACTTGCCTGATCCGTAGTAGATGCTTCAGCTATATTCGCCGCGCGCTTATATTTTTTAGCGTGTCTTTTTCTATTTCAATATTCTCTAACTAAAATATCCTGCATAGCGACGATATTATTCAACCTAAAATCTGAACTTCTTTCGTTAATTGGATACAGTGTTGATGGAGTGGTATTGACAATTGGATACAGTGTTGGTGGATTGGTATTGACAATTGGAAGCGGTGATTCGTTCAAGATTTTCAATATATTAGTATTTTACAAATTAAGTTCAATTAGCAATGAGACAATAGTGGAAGAACTCGCTGGGTCAGTGATTTTCGTAACAAAGTTAATAACACTACCTTCTGAAAGTATAATTGGATCGTCACCGGCGAACAAAACCACCGATGAAATATCTCCAGCGAGTTTATTGACTCCAAACCCCCGTTCTTCCCCATCCACTACAAGATTTATCACGACCGCGCCCACAGATTTACCATTAGCATTAACTGAGCAGACAGCCATTCGGAGAAGTGTACCTGTAGCTGGCATGGCGTATCCCCCATATGTATTGCTCGCTTTGGAACCGAACGAATATTCATAGAGCCCCTCATTCAATGGGCCCCGCTTCTCAGCCCAAACTGTTATGACACGTTTTTGTGTTTTCATTGTTTTCAACAATCCGGCAAGCCCCCCGATAGAGGTATGGGCCTCAGTACGAATTTTTTCAGAGGCCTCCTCAAGTGCTTTGGTCGCGGCTCTACGAGCATGTTTCAGTTTATCGGAAACTTCGGTTATTTTCCCGTCTAGTTCAGTATGTTCCGTTTCTCTGATGAGAGAGTTCTCTGAGCGCAACACCCCATAAGCCTCCGTAATGGCCGCCTGGTGGTCTTCTATGGCTTTTTCAACACCCAACCGGGCCTCTTTTTGAAATTCAGTTATTTTCCCGTCTAGTTCAGCAACCGCCGCTTCTCTGATGAGATAGTCTTCTGAGCGCAACACCCCATAAGCCTCCGCATAAGCCTCCCCCGCAACCCCAAACCGGGTCTCTTTCCGAAATTCGGTTATTTTCCCGTCTAGTTCAGTAAGTGCCGCTTCTCTGATGAGAGAGTCCTCTGAGCGCAACACCCCATACGCCTCCGTAATGGCCACATGGTGGTCTTCTCGGGCTTTCTCAACTCCCAACCGGGTCTCTTTTCGAAATTCGGTTATTTTTCCGTCTAGTTCAGTAAGTGCCGCTTCTCTGATGAGAGAGTCCTCTGAGCGCAACACCCCATACGCCTCGGTAATGGCCACCTGGTGGTCTTCTCGGGCTTTCTCAACTCCCAAGCGGGTCTCCTTTCGAAATTCTCAACACCCGTTCGGACTCCCTCAATCCCCAACCGGGCCTCTTTCCGAAATTCGGTTATTTTTTCATCTAGTTCGTTTAGTTCCGTATGTGTTTCTTCACGACTTTGTGTATTCACAGCCAGGGCATATTCTCTAAGTTGTGATAGTAGACTCTTGTGAATCTCGTCCGTGGTCACCGATATAGTTCTATTGATCAAGGCCTTTGTTTTTTGGTTGGTTAAAAAGTCGCTCTCTGTCGGGATGAATCCCCCTTCTGTCGGTTCCAAATTCTTTGAATTTGTCACCAAATCGGAAGAACTACCTGGTCCGTATATACCTGGTCCGTACTACCTGGTCCGTATATACTCATTTTCAATAATGTTGATAATATATATTACGAACATGCGTTTAATTCTAATTAATTTTCTTAAAATTAATTTGAAATTTCTAGGACGACCGAAATCGGGTAATCGTTCTTCAACTCTCGCCCTTTATCATCAATAATATAAATCTTCAACACGTGGATGTGTCCCGATCCCAAAACTTTCATCTCGGGGTGTGGGAAGTCTAAGGCCATAGTCTCCCCAAAGAAACAGTCGCTGGCGGGCACAGTTTTTAGTAATGTGCTGGGGGATCCGTCTACCATGTTGTACGATGTGTTCACCCGATCCAGGTGCACCCCGAGAGTTTTCGTGACGGCGAAGTTTACTGGGGTATCGCCGCGGTGCTCTCCCACGGGAAGACAAAGTTCAACGGGAACACAAACCCTTCATCATCGTTGTAAGGGGGTGCAAATTTAAATCCTAACATTGAGACCAACCCCGGGGAGATCTATATTTTTTTTCAACGGACAATGTCGCATGCCCCGTGGCTTTTGAGATTGCGAGAGGGGAGGGCTATATTAGGAAGCTTCGCCGCGAACAAAGATTGAACATCTCCTCCACCCCAAAGGCCAGGATGTAATACGGCACTTGTTTCCCCAAGGGGTCTCGCTACATTTTTACGATCGGGGCTATTGATAATATCTAAACAATCTCCAACATCTCCGGAATAGATAGCCTCGAACGTTTCAATGTTTTTCCACCCAACCGTGAAGGTGATTGATCTGAGCCCTACCCGGTGTTTTCCGCAGCAGTTGTCGATTAACTTTTGAAGTTCACAACTCTTTTGAACATTAGTGATAGTAGCAAACATAATAATATCTTTCAATGAATACCAAAGCATTTAGCTTTAATTATAATGCAAAGTACAAAGTTGGAGGTAAATACACGCAAAAAGACGTTGTTAATCCCCTTGTACACCCAACTATGACGGTTAGACCGGACAGTGGACTTGCCACCAACTTCCCCGACATCTTTGAACAATATAGGCTGCCCAAGATTACTATGATGGAGGCGGTAAACGGGTGGAAAGAAACACCGATGCAGTTTTGGCAGAACCAAATAAATTTCGCTGTATGGTGCGCAACAGCCGGGTGTGGAGTTTCACATAAAGACCATCTGACATCGAAGAATGTCATGCTCCGAAGTGTCTACAACTTTCATGCGTATTATACTATTAGGAGGATTCTCAAAGAACTAGATATTTCACTACCTCAAGACGACGCCTGGGATCCCATTTCCAACGCATACGACCGTATGGCGTTTGAAAGACTGTGTAACGAATTTAACGTTTCAAAAGACGCAGACTGGAGACAGAAAGCATTTCCTACCAGCACCGGCCTCGGGGACGTTCTCATTCCGGGCCAGTCCGGGAATTGGACGCAGACTGATTTTAGACACGATCACTCCGGCGACCACATTATCAGTCGGAACGCCGGGAATTTTGACCCGGCGACGATGACCTTCGGGGCGGAAGTGTCTGGAGGTCGGCACTGTGGCGTGTTTTCTTGTAAAATGTTACCTCCGAAAAGGGCTCACGTCGATTACATACAGCAGGCTGCTGAGGTTCAGGACGCGTGGGGTACATTTATGTTAGATACGGGTCTAGGGTTCACGCAGGCCGGGGTTACTCGCCTCAACGACTCCATTCGCACGTACGTCTGGGCCATCCTCGGCGCACAGAAGCAAACTCGCAGTTCTATACTGGGCACGGGAACGGCGTTTGATGCACAAAAACAATTATTGGCACTTGTAGAGGACGTCATCTCAGCTAGGGTGGACCTGGAGAAGGCGATCCAGAATTATCAAGACGTTTTGCAGAATGCCAGCACCCCAGTAGACTACGTATTTGGAATAGGTCTTTATATGGCGCCGAGCAATATGATACTACGAGACTACCGGGTTGACGGTTACAATAATGAGATCGTAATCGCCACCGTCAATCAAACAATCGGCCACAACGGGAACGTGAACGCGGATATCATCAAACTCCCCCCCCCCCAAGACGGTCGGGAGCGGAAGTGGAAAAAAGATTTCATAAAACCCCCATCAGGTTCATTTGAACCCAGTGTTTCACCGAGTTCCGCCGTTGTTTCACCCGCTGCAATAGGACCCCCAATTCACGAATTGAGTTCCCCCAATTCTTCCCTCAAACCCCAATCTCGATTTGACGAACGCGATTGGATTGGAACAGGAGCGGAAACACCAATCGAGATTGGAAGCACAACGCACGAGGAGAAATTAGGGCTCGTCGTTGCCCTCGTGGCGATCGGACTACTCGCGCTTTGGTTTTAGGAACTCTCGAGAGAGTAAAAGTAGGAGACCGGCGATTGCCACGATTAAAGCCCAAGTATTTTTGGCGAGCCATCCGGCCGTTTTTGCTAATATAGATAGCAAGTAAGAAACGATACTTCCATTCAGTCCAGGTATTGCGGCGGCTGCCTTTTCGGCTAATTTAGCCAGGAGACTGGCGAGGGCTTTTAGTTGTTTTTTTACCCACTCCTTGGCTCCACCGGATGGCGCGGGTGGTGGTGTGGGTGCTGGCGCGGGTGGTGGCGCCGCACCACCAGTGAAAGCTAGAACTATGGTCGATATAGTCATGCCGATAGCAACGAGGATGCTTGCTATCTGACACCCTGCTCTCTGAACAGAGTGCGTAGACGCTCACCGAGTGTCGTCTCCTCGTGCAGGACCCTCGATATTGTTTCGCGTATCCAACTTATTTGTGTACGGAGAGCCTCACGGCAAGCTGATGCAGCCTACAAGCGAGCTTCTCTTTCGTCCCGCAACGACCGCAGGCGTTCGGTGATCCGCTCGGTAGATTCTCTATCGCCACCGGCTTCCTCCAGTTTTCTTTCTTCTAGCGCGATATGTTCATCCAGCACCGTGAGTTTGGATAGGTTAAATACCAGTTCGCCCCGGACCGTTTGCAGAGCCTGATCGAGGCCCCGGAGTTCGCGAAGAGGTAACGGTGGGTCATCGTTAGACCCTTGGTCGAGGTGGAGTATTTCGTTTTCGCTGAACGTGGTCTCCATCGTGTTAATAGCGTCGGTGGCTACTTGAGGGACCTCGCTGAGCTCGACCGTTTCTATCGTCGAGGCCGTCTTCGCCATCGTTTCGTCGGTAGACTGTAGGGACTCTACAGCGCGGGCGGGCATAATTGTTTTACCCCGCTTCCAATCTGGGAATCCGAGTTCGTTCTTTACGATTGGGCCACCGCCCCGGTCTCCGGCAATGGTGTTCAGCGCTAGGGGCTTTCCGGTATTCATGTTGACGATCTCGACATTTGATGCTTTTAGTCGCAACCTACCCTTCAGATCCAATTCGAACTTGGAGTAGTCGCGGCCGACAGATGGGACCAGACCGATTTCTGCCGAACTGTTGTAGTAGTCGTTTACAGCTCCCTCAAGTAATTCCCGACTTTGACTAGTGGTAGCGCCACCTAATCCCCCCAATTGCGATTTGATTGGAACTGGAGTTTCTATTAAGGGCGTTTCGTTATCGTTATCATCATCTATGTCATCATCATCCTCATCCATGTCAATATCGTAATCAGCCATCTTTATAAGTATATAATTATGTATTAAAGACAAAACCATACGAGTTTAATAGTTTCACTAAATTATGTCTTCGAGTCAATACGGTCGCAAACTCAATCCATACCACAGACTGCGTGAGCCCCTCGGGGCAAAAGGCGTGAGACCGAGTGTCGTTATTACGAACAACCCATCGACGATCAACCAGAACCAGCAGCTCTTAGTCCGCTTCCCCAACCTCGGAGCTAACGACGTCATTGTGCCGGGGACTGTTCGCCTCGCTTTCACTATTTCGCTGACGTCGACGGACGTGAACCGAACCGTCATTCAGAACCTGGGTCGCGCCATCGTCAAGAAGACCATGATAAAGATTTCTGGTAATGAGGTGATGTCGATCGATGACAGCGACGTCTACCATTGTTATCAGGACCTGTGGAAGACGGCGCAAGAGCGCGAAAACGCGGTCTATCAGGGTATTGACACCAGCAAAAATGAGAACGTAACCAAACTTAGAATCGGGGCTGATAACAAGGCAGATAACAACGCGAGCGACAACGCGATCGATCGCGGCCGCTTACGGCAACCGCTTCTACATCCAGCTCGACTTTGAGTTGCTGGAGAGTCACATGCCCTACTAACAGTGTGCTTTGGCTGACCGCCTAGAATACGAACTAACGTTCAACGACTACGGCCGTGTTCTCATAGCCACCGACATAGCATCGACGTATACGATCGACAATGTTTCGCTGGAGTACGACATGGTCACGATGCCCGAACTCGCACGATTGATCAGAACCCAGTACGCCGGGCGCGTTGCCATACTTTACGACCGAGTTCTTCGCCATCGCAAGATGACGAAAGACAAAAGCGACACATTGTGGAATATTAATGTCAACGTACCCGCCCGCTCGATGAAAGGTATACTGATGCTGTTCGAGGAGGGTCGGTTAGCGCTCGGGGCTAGAAAAACCGACAAATTCTATAACCTCAAAATCACAAAGGTAGAGGTGACAATCGAGGGAGTACCCAATCAACTCTACAGCGCGGGTCTTCGCGCGCACCAGCAGTGGGACGATGTAAGAAAGCAGTTTGCTGCCGGCTCTAAGCGCTCTCCGGAGGTTGCCGCGGTTGCCAAAGACCTGCAGCTCTCGACCGTCTCCCTCGCGGAGTTCCTGAATACCAAATACGCGTTATGGCTAGATATGCGAGCCAGCGAAGACGACCAAATACACGGCAGCGGACGCCAAGTTGAGAACGCTAGTGAGGGTGTGACGATCCAGATAACCATTGAGGCGGATGAAAATGGGCCATTGAACGTGTACTTATATATAATTACAGACGCACAACTCAACATCGAAGATGGTCGATACGTCTCAGCACTCTACTGATTTAATTAATTAGCAATCATTCTAACGATTTATTAATTAATTTTAAGAAAATCAGCAATCAATACCAATTCACGATTGGAGATGCTCACTCTGCCATAATATGTGGGCAGACAGGATGTGGAAAAACGGTTTTCATCCTCGACTTGCTCGAGAGGTCCTACAGCGATGCCTTTCGTCACATTGTGATCCTGTGTCCCACTGTGCGGCACAACGATACTTATCAGCGGCGCCCGTGGATATGGACCGACCCTGAGGTATACGTTATTGACCCCGGTGATAGGCTTCACGATTGGTTGCGTGGTTTATACCAAAGATTCCAGGGTGAGCCAACCCTATACGTGATTGACGATTGCTCGGCCAAGGCGGCGATGACCAAAAAGAAGGACATGCTCTCCGAGCTCGCATTTTCTGGCCGCCATGCTAGGCAAAGCGTATGGATCTCCACTCAAAAGTACAACGCCGTCCTCAAGGATCTGCGCGAGCAAACGAAATGGGTCTCCCTCTTTCACTGCAAGGACCGAGACTCATTCGATGACTGTCTTCGAGAGAATGACGTTATCCCAACGCGCGAGGAGCGCCTGGAGGTTGGACAGATGCTTTCGGAAACTAAGCACGCCAAGCTTTTGCTAAAGACTGATCAACCAACTGCTTATAAAGTTATCAATTAATGTATTACAAAGTAATAAGCAATTACTTAACGCTCGTTAGTAACTGCTGAGTAAATGCTTAACAATGCTTCGGAATTGCTGAACAATGCTGAAGAAATGCTTAGCAAATGTTGAACAAATGCTGAACAATGGTTAACAATGTTAACAATGTGGTGCTCCGCTGCGAGCTTTGTTGCGAGCATAACGGTCATCATAAGTATCGGGTGGTGCGCTTAGCAATATGTTAAAGTGATGAGACTTGTTAAAATAGTTAAATTAATTTTAAGAAAATTAGCAATAATGAACTGCGACGAACTTCTCGATCAGCTAATGGAACTCAACTTCGACTGCCGACACGATATCTTTCCTGAAAGATAATGAAACATCAACTCCGACAGAGCAATCGGGATGAACTCCAATTTCGATTGGGTTGAGTGCAACTCCAATCGCGATTAGGGCCGATAGGAATGAAAATGAAAATGCGGCGCGACGAGAGCGGCTAGCTGCGCTGGTTGCTGGGGGACAATCGGAGCATTATCTCGGTAGGCGTCTCTAGGTTTGTCAGGTGGATAAGATGTCAGATGCGGAGATTGATAAAATGTATTCGCGATACAAATCTAGGTTAGGTGCGGAGATGACAAAAACTCTTGGATCGGCGGCTATTCATTTGTACGCAACCGCCGTTAGTATACTTCTCCCTATACCAAACACCGCGGGATCGATTCGCGATCTAGAGACTGACCCTTTTATAGGACACACTCTTAGAACAGCCTGCTGCTCAATTTATCACAAGTTTGGAATGTACTTAGCTCCGCTGACAACCGCGTTGACCACGGGTAAACAATGTCAATTTGGACATATATGCCGACGAACTATAAGCTCTAATATTAATATTATAAATGATGACACAAGACACACCTGCGAGAGTGACGGAACCACCATCTCCAACTTCAACCAAATCGGGATTGAAGTTGAATCCGAGCACGTTGGGGGTTCAATCGGAGCAATCGGGGATTGCTGCAATCCACAGGAGCCCTCAACACCCAATCGAGATTGGACGAATCCGGTTGCACGACATAAAAACACAAAAAGACAGGCAGCTGGGCGGGCGGCGGCTGCCACCCGAAAAGTTAAAGAAGATAAAATACTCGAGAGGCCAAACAGTCGTTGCAATCGGGGACGGACACAGCAAAACATCTGAAGACAGAGCAATCGGGAATTGCAACAACACCCCCAATTCACGAATTGGCAGCACACTCAACACCCAATCGAGATTGGACGAATCCGATTGAACCCCAACACCCCCAATTCACGAATTGGAGTTGGGTTGTTGGTGGTGGTCTGGCAGTTGTTGGTGCCCTGTGTGTGTGGAAATACCCCCTATTACACCAATCCTTATCGAAAAAACAACCAGCCACTGTTCCGAAGAAAGTTACGAAACACCAATCGCAATTGGATGCGCCCCATTTAAACATTGATCGCGATCCCTTTTATATGCAATAATTATAATTATCAACAATGGCTGAACAAGATGGTAAAATGATAGTGAATGCGCTTTATCACGCCGTGGTGATATCGGGTTTTAGTATCGGGTATGCTCGACTATCAAAGATGGCCCCAGGAGGGTCCGCTCCCGAATTGGACTTTACTGTGAGAGACGTAGGGCTCGCGACCTTAGATGTAGCGGCCGCAGTTTGGACCCGAGATTATCTAATTAAAGTTGGAATTCTACCTGTTAATGTATGGAAATAAATGGCTTCGATCGGAATAATAATATGTGGTGCGCTAGTAAACGCATTGACGTGGCGTTGAACGGTAGCAACTTTATATTCTCGAAAATGAGAAGCTCGAACGTGGATGAGGAGCGCAAGCGTCACGATTTAGAAGTAGAAAAACTCAATAGCGCAATGGAAGCATGGTCGAAAAAACAAACCGCCCATCTGGACTGGGTCAACGAAGAGCTTCGCCGCGAGAATCACGCCGCGCAAACTTTCCAGAACGTTGAAGAAGCCAACCGCGAGTACGCGCTGGCATATCAGCAGAAAGGTCTCGGGCCGCTTGATCGCGAGCCCCAACTTTCAGATTTCTATGTACCGTCAGAGGACCAAAACGACCGCGAGATAGCGTTCATTATTTTTTTTAAAATATATATATAGAACGATGTTAGTTGACGAACTTTATTTTGCTACGATCGATGTAGGCTACACTGCCTTTAAACACCGTATAGCTGGCGCAAAGCGTATGATTCGTCTGGCCCGAGATTCTCTCGAGACGTGGCGCGAGGACGAAAAAGCGGCCACCCTTTTCGCAAAGCGGATGTTAGATTCCTCCCAATCGTGTTCAACTCCAATCGAGATTGGGTTGAGGGATGAATTAGATTTTCCCAAGTTCCTTCAGAACATAACCTCCAATCGTGATTGGACTTCCAACAAAGGTTTATTATTAACGACGCAGTTACCGGACGATCTGGCGAGGGCATGTTGGAGATTGTCCGATATATTAGAATACTTCGCATACGATGAACAGGCGCAAACTTAATACCAAACTATCGGTTCGCCTAACGCGCAAGCTAGCGAACACATACTCTAGCCCCCGCGGCTACTGGAAGGGACTCGCGGCCACCAAGAACCTCGCGGCGGCGACCAAGGTTTCAGAAAACGCTGTCAAGGAATGGCTCAAGAAGCAGGCCATCTGGCAGATCTATTTACCCGCGCCTCACAATATTGCGCGCCGAACTTCGACGTGCCGGTGCCGAACCAAGTTCACCAAGCGGATCTCCTGTTTCTCCCTCACGATCGCGTCGGTCGCAAGACGTACAAGTACGCACTGACAATCGTTGACGTAGCGAGTCGATATAAGGGTGCTGAGCCGTTGGCCACTAAAGAGTCTAAGGAGGTGGCCGAGGCTCTTTCCCGAATATATAAGAGGAGTCCTCTCAAATGGCCGAATCTTCTCTCATCTATTGTCTAAGCACAACGTTTCTATCAGACGCGGCCGCGTCAAGATCCACCGGGACCAGGGGATCGTGGAGCGGTTCAATCGAACCCTGGCTGAGAGGCTGTTCGAACACCAATATGCCAAAGAACTTGTAGACCCTCATTCGCGATCGACCGAGTGGGTGGCCAGACTGCCTGCCGTGGTCTCCGCACTGAACGGAGAGGTGACCAGATTGATAGGTAAGAAGCCTGTAGATGCCATCAAGTCTAAAAAGGTGACGAGCAAGCCCTCTGCCGTCTCGCGCGGGCGACCCGTTGGTTTAAAGGAACAACGGCTTCCATCGGATGTTGACGTCCGGTACCTCTATCAACCGGGAGAGTTCGAAGATGGCAGCCGCCGCGCTACTGATCCCGTGTGGTCTCTGAATGTATATCATCTAGATCGATCTATTACCAAACCCGGTTAGCCCGTGCTCTACTATTTGGCTGATGGTCCATATCGCGGTTTTGTTCGCGAAAAACTTCTTATGGTACCTTTTGACACCCAGCTACCCCCGGATCGTCAGAGTCTTTAGTATTCTCCCCTTTTTCAGAGTTCTTTTTTTTTGTTTTACCTATCCTATAGGCTCGGTGTGTAACCCGTCTTCCATCACTCTCCTCTTGTCGTAGTACGCCGACAACCACGACTTCTCCTGCTTGTACGTCTTCATCACCCCGTTAACCATTCGGAATCCCCTGTTCTCCGCCATATCCCTACCCCCTTCGAGAGCACTCTTGTACCTTCCCCAAGTCAGATCGTTAGATCTCTTCGACATCCCCTTGGCCGAGTGCTTATATTTTCCGTCACCGCTCACGTAGTAACACTTGCTACACAGAGCGATGGCTCTATCTCCCTCGAATTCCAGCTTGAACAGTCCCGGAGTTCTGTTGCTCCACGCGTCCCACGCCAACCACTCGGCCTTCTCCTTATTGAACTTTCTCTTCATTTTCTTTCTCACCACCTTCGCCAGCGTCTTCTCCGACAGCGCGAAGTACATGCTGTCAGTGTCCATCTGTATAAGTTCGAAATCTACGCGATCCACGTACTTGTCAAAGAAGTCGTAGTAGAACTCGAGCCTCCGGAGCTTGGCCAACTGGTAGACCGCTATGCCACACTGAAACGGTCTGTTGATCACCACTCGAGTCTTCCTGCTCGATATCTCGTAAGCCTCCCCAATCTCCTCCAGGTCTTCGAACCACGCCGACCTCAGTGCCCGGTCGACAGTCTTCTCATCCTTCGCATATGTGGTGTTCAGGTGTCTCTCTTGTGCCTCTATCAGCTTGCCACAACACGCGTTGCCAACCAGTTTGAATATCTCCGCCAACACCGCCTTGCTCTTGTCGACGTCCCCCGTCCGTCTGGCAGCGGTGACCTCTTCCACGAACCATTGAAACGGTTTGCCGGGCGTTTAGTCTATCACCCTATGCAACGCCTTGACGATCAGACCGTGCTCCAGATACCACTTTAGCAGTGGGGAGTATATGATGATCTTTTCTTGGCGGACATTGCCCCCACGAGCTTTCTCTGTCCTTCGACCCTTTTCCTCCCAGTCCCGGCCAGGTAGTCCTTCATGTGCTGCGTAACCTCGTTCTCATCGACTTCTCGATTAACTCATTCGCCCCTAGCGACGAGATAAGGCGTCGGCCTTATCTACTCTCGTGTCCCGCACGACAAATTAACTCGTTGTAGTTTATCTTACCCCTATCCCGAGCGACGAGAATTGACGGCTCGATAAAGCTAGCATTGTATCCCGAGCGACGAGTTATAACGTCGTTTGCTATTGGTTATTTTCAATAGATATGTAGAAATCCAGGTAAATTCAGCCAATCAGATTTCTTGTTACGTATGACAAAGAATGATCGATTCCCACGTGGTAAAAATCTGAATCTGTTTACAACACAGGAAAGCATTGAAATTTACATTTGAAATAGGCAATTAATTGTGTCCAAATGGCAAATCGGCGACTAGATCTGACTCAAGTAGTGTCTATGATTACTGAAGAAGATGGCCATGATGCTTCATTGAGTGACGTAACCATAAACAATGGAAGTGAAAGTGATGGAGGAATGGAAAGTGATGACGAACAGCCTGTCGCGAATACCAGCAATCGTTGGGTCCTAAACGGGAGGGCACCTATTCCGAAGACAACATTCTCTGGCCCGAAACCAGGACCGACAATTGACCTGGCACCAGATGCTACAGAATGGGACTTTTTGGAATTGTTTTTTCCCGTCTTCCTGATTGAGATGCTGTGTGTTCAAACAAACCTCTGCCACACAGCGACAGACGGAAAAGCCTGATCTCATCTGGCGGCCAGTCGTCGAAGAGGAAATGAAAGCTTGGCTCGGTATCCGGGTGTTCATGAGCATTTTGCAGGTGAGTTGATGTCAGTTACATGCAAATGGTGATGATACAATTTGACGTACCTAATAAAACAAAGCGAGAAAATGGCTTATTTGTGTCACAGGGTGAGAAAAATGTGCTCCGGCCCGGGGCTAGAACCCGGGACCTCTGGTTTACCGTACCATCGCTCTAACGGACTGAGCTAGCCGGGCACGAATACACATTTCCTCCCCACAGTGAGTTACGTACCGTGACATACTTCCCCGCCAAATTGGAATTCGTCCCCGAATTCTATATTTAATTCGTCTCTGAATTCCATATTTTTGGTACATTTTGCGTAGTATATATATCAGTCACAGTCCCTCGTTGGGCGCCAAATGTCACAGGGTGAGAAAAATGTGCTCCGGCCCGGGGCTCAAACCCGGGACCTCTGGTTTATCGTACCATCGCTCTAACCGACTGAGCTAGACGGGCACGAATACACATTTCCTCCGAAAGTGTAAATATCGTTTCATACTTGTGCAAACAAACTGAGAAACACAGACCCTTTCTACCTACTGAAATGTATACAGGTGTTACCGAAATTTCATTGATGGAATGGCGAACAGTGCAGATCCTGATCAGACTGTGCGAATGCGCAGGCTGATCTGGATCTACACTGGTCGCAACAAATGAATCAGTTTCTCGAGTCGCAGTCACATATCACATGCCAATAGGAAAGTTATAGTTCATTGTTCATTTGCATTTCAGCTTCCACAAACGGCAATGTACTGTCGACAGATGCCCTCTTCGGAAATCTGAACATCAGGAGAGTCATGACGAGAGACCGCTTCGACAAGATATCCCAATACCTGCACACCAGTGATCGCACGAAGAACCCAGCAAGAGGTCAGCCTGGTCACGATAAGCTCCACCACGTCCGGCCTGTACTTCAAGAAGTTCTGGACCGCTGCCTCCGAAATTACAACCCACATCAAAATACCAGTGTCGATGAAGCAATGGTCAAATTCCGTGGCCGGCTCGCATTTCGACAGTACCTACCAGCCAAACCCACCAAGTATGGTATCAAGGTGTGGATGAGGGGTGACCCTACAAATGGATATACCAACGAATTTCAAGTGTACACTGGGAAAGAAAATGGTGCGCGTGAGGTTGGACTTGCTTCCAGGTTGGTGAAGGACATGACGGAGAAAATTTGGGGACAGCACCACATCGTGAACATTGACAACTACTTCACCAGCCCTGATCTGCTTCAGACCCTTCTAGACAACAAAACGTATGCCCGCGGTACAGTGAGAGCCAATCGGAAGGGATTTGCAGCCCATATGCTGAAGCCAAAAGAAGTTAAAGAGCAAGGACAGTTCAACACGGCACAAAAGGAAGAGTTGACTGCCTGTTTATGGAATGACAAGAAACCCGTCCACTGCATGTCTACGGCTGAAAATCCCGCAACTCTGGACAGCGTGGTGACGCGGAAATCAAAGAATGGCGAGTTGCGACAATTGAGAGCCCCGTCCATCATTCCCGAATACAATAATAATATGAATGGTGTGGATCAAGCGGACCAGCTGCGCACGGAATACAGCACATATAGGACATCCAGGAAATGGTGGCAGTACATTTTCTGGTTTTTATTCGATGTTGCTATCACAAATGGCTTTATTTCGATGAAGGAGTCGGCCAACCACCAGAAACAAACAAAAACCGGACGCAACAAACTACTGACCATGGTGGAATTTCGAATGGCTCTGTCAAAACAGTTGATCGGAGAATATATGGAGAATGAACGGGCAGCGCTGGCTACAATCGGTGCGGGACATTTTCCAAAGAGAGCCGAGAAGAAAGGTCGTTGCCGACAATGCAGCAAGAAAAAGAGGAGACGCGAGGTTGTCAACGCCTGCCAACAGTGCAATGTCCACTTGTGTGTCGACTGCTTTCAGCCGTGGCATCGTGATCTGTTGAAACACTAACTACAAACACTACCTACCCCTGCCTGAAAGCCGTTGATACATTAGTGGACATTGCACTGTTGACGGGTTTATATGGAAGCCGATAGATGTCACCTAGAATGTTTGTATATGTCGTTATAACGACTTAGCTATGTCGTTACAACGGCTTTTTACTATGTCGGTATAACGACATAATAAGTCGTTACAACTTAACAAGATATAAAACAATTCTAGGTGACACCTATCGACTTCCGTAGGTTTACAATGATCATGATGATGTACAAATAAAGTGTAAAGAAACTACATTTGTACATCATATTGATCATTGGAAATATAAGCAAATTATGTGTAAATGTGAAATTACATTTGTGTGAAAAAGGTGAAATTCATTTCTGAAAAATAAATTCAATTTGTGTGAAAAATGTGAAATTCGTTTCTGTGAAAAATGTGAAGTTTGTCCTGTGTGAAATCATTTGCGTGAAAAAGGTGAAATTCATTTCTAAAAAATGAATTTATTTGTGTGAAAAATGTGAAATTCATTTCTGTGAAAAATGTAATTAATTTCTGTGAAAAATGTGAAGTTTGTTCTGTGTGAAATGTGAAGTTAATTCTATGAAAATACGGTAAGGATTTAAATTTCGGATTGTATGAAGATTCAACAATGTCTCGAGACTTTTAGGACCTGTAAGTGACGTAAATTATTACCCCACCTGCATGAGCATGAAGTTATGGTGCATGTACATGTAGATAACAAGGCCGGATACAATAAGTTTGCAGATTCTTATCCACACATGCCCCTAAAATAAACTGCTAAATTATTTCTGTTTGTATAAATTTTCAAAAATAAATCTAGGCATCATTCTATTTGTATAATAATTTGTACTAATTTTCAAGAAAAGAATTAAAAAATAAAATTTCACACCCATCACACCTTTGCAAAAATAAATGAATGAGAATCTACAATTTTATTTTTTCCGTGCTTATTGTACATACTATAGAAATTAACAATATACCAAATATACCGCAAACAAATGTTATCACCACCAATAAAGTGAAACCAACTGAGCTATGATCTGATAAAACCGGGCTTATTACCTTTGCAATCAGTGAATAACCATACAGGCCAGTGCATCCACACCGTCTAATCAGGATCTACATTGTTCGCATTTCTGGCAGTCACCATCAATGTGCAGGCTGATCAGGATATCGCTGGTCATAAATGAAATAAGCCTTGTTTTGTCAAATGATTTGATGTACATACATGTAGGTTCATTCAATAAATACAGATTGTTTTATTATTATGTCTATTTGATCATTTTCTGCATAGTGGCACAAGGGACGTTTATAATAAAAATTACATCATTGGTTAGATAAATAATGGATGAATATACATATAAATTTTCAGATGTATTGGATAATATATAACACGTTTTTAGCCAGTTAATGTAAGACACCCGTTGCCTGATAATCCTATTTTGGAATTACATCAAATATTCCCATGGAGTCAGAGCTGGTAAGCCCACTGCAGTAGCTAGGGGATGGCTTAGCAGTTATCTCTAGGGGTGAACTGGCTATTTGTAGCCAGGGTTCAATGACTTGACAAACAGCGGTGAAATTTCCGAGAACTTGTCTATCAACGTTTCCGGGACATCTATATCCAACTCCGCAAATCCGAACCACTTTTCACTCCTGACCTTCCTCACGAAACAGTCTATATACGACTGTCTTTCCGGGTCGTCACACGTCCATATCGTCTCCTCCCCGCACGGCATGTCTTTCGACAGGGTAGACAGATACAGCGCATTGGCGTCGTACCCCATCACCGCCTTGCACATCTTCTCCTCCCGACTACCTACCTGACCCCTAATCGTCGACCTGCCAGCCTATGCGTATCTGGAGAACACTATGGACGGACCACCGACCAATCCCTGCTTCATCATCTCGTAAGTTTCAGACTTCGGCGACCACAGCTCGGGCGTGTCCGCCTTCCCATCGATCGACCCGCGGAGTAGGTACTTAAGGGAAACACCGTCGTGTTGGCTCTCTTTCCGACCATCAACTTATTCACGGTGGCCGCAAACTTCTCGACAAAGTACTACTTGATGAGGTTTAGGTCGTACCTGCTACAGTTGAACCCCACCACCTGGACTTGGTCAATCCAAGAGATAATCTTTGCTTGCTGAGACTTCGATAACATATCTATGTCGGCGGGCAGATACTTCTTCCTAACCCCCTCCCTGATTGCATTGCCTCTCATCTGTAACTCGGTCACGAACTTCTCGACTAGCGTGTCAGGATCTCGTTCGCAGATGTGTGTGATCCCTTCATGCATCGTATCCCTCAACGACACCGATATAGGAACGTGCTCGACTTCGAAGGTCAGGTCTTTGGTGGGTCGTGTGGTTTTCGACTTGTCGTATACTATCTGGTGAGGGTACAGAGTCGTCTCCTCCTCCTGGCGCGGCGATTGTGGATTGTAGGTATTCACCTCATTCAACCACTCGCACTCCCACATCACCACCAGCTCGTAACCCGCCTTCCTTATCTTGGCGTCTTGAATTTTCGTCCTCTTGTACAGCGATCTCGCGTTACCTCTCATGCAATGCCTCGGACACCCGTGCCAGTAACATCCGTGAAACTGAAACACGGTCTTGGTCTCGTGACAGTAACCGTCGACCGGATCGCCGGCCACCCACCTCTCGCCACCGTGACCACAGTCGGCGTGATGTATGTACTTTCCCACCCTCTCCTCTTCTCTGTTCAACCATTGAATTGACCTCGCGCATGCTGACCCCTTGGGATAGAACGCCTTCTCGTAGGCCGACTGTGGTCTCTCTACCCTCTTGCCTGGACATGTCACCACGGTCTTCCCCCCATGCAGGTGGTCGCGTGCCTGTGCATGTTACACGTCTTTGTGAACTGTTTTTGACATCGGGTGCACCCGTACTCGTTCGTCATCTTGCGGAGGTTCGTTATGGGAAATGAGTGACCTCCAAACATTCCTATCGTCATGATCTTCTCCCCAACCGCGTCGTAGTTTGCCGGAGACTTCATTAGGTACCACACTCCGTCGGTGGTGGGCTCGTAAACGCGAATACCCAACTTGAAGCGCTCTTCTACCTTCTTAATATCATCCAGGGGGATTCCCTTACTACCCGGTCCGTTATCGTGACCGAGGTATTCGCGAGCCAGAGCTCGTGCCTTCTTACAGCACCCGTCGGATCTCCCTCCACGGTGGATGGCTATGCACCCAAACAGACACAAGTAGTCGTCGTACGTGTCGACGGAATACATTCCCTTTTTCTGTCTTAACCAGTCTGGGAGTTTTCCCGCTCCCATGAGAAGTTGTTGCGCATCGATGATCATCTTCACCTCTACCGATATCCAACGAAAGAAGGTCCATTTTGTGTTTGGTCTATCAATTTTGTCGATGTCCATTCGACCTTTCTCTCTATCGGATATCCAACTCTCCGCTTTTTTGCTTTTTTTGGAAAGCTCGTTTATCCACGGACTGCCCTTTGATTGTTTGTGATAAATCATCGTTTCGTCGGTCTCTATGTTCCTAATACGATAAGAGCACGAATACCTCAGATAACATGCCGTGGTCATCTCTGGGCGAATTTTATTAATTATGCGATTAGCGATCTCCCCATCTACCCCCCTCTCGAAAGTCCATACTATCTTCCTCCTACCCCTATCAACAGTTTCCCTAACTTCGGCTTCTTCGGCGAGAATCCTGGGTCCCTCCTCCACCAAAACTCTGGCGATATCTCTCCTCCTCTTAGGAGGTCTCCCCACCAACTCTTGATAAATCTTATTGTAGTACGCCTTGTATAGTGGTTTTCTACGTGCGCTGGGATCATCTTTTACACGCTGCGCGTAAGCAGTGGCACGCAGACTGGCCATCGTCTCGTTCTCCAATTTCTCGGAGCGTTTTTCGGGGTCAGCGGGCAGTCGTCCGGTCGAAACCGCACGTCGCAGCCTCTCCTCGTAGACGACGGCTCGCGCGTCACTTATCCTATCTGCTATATCTTTCTTGAGTCTCAAACCTCTTAGGGTAATTCCCCAACTCTTAGCTTGCTCTCTCATTTGCTTTATGGTAGGCATTATACTGAGTATAACCAATATATTTTTATCTTTAATAGGGTGTCAGTTGTTATTTTATTTTTAATAAATGTATGACAAATTGCTGTATTTATACTGAGTATAACTTATGGATTTCTTATCTTTAATAGGGTGTCAGTTGATATTTATGACAGATTGTTGTAATATACTGAGTATAACTTATGGATTTCTTATCTTTAGTAGGGTGTCAGTTGTTATTTTATTTTTAATAAATGTATGACAGATTGTCATATATACTGAGTATAACCAATGGATTTCTCTAATAGGGTGTATTTCACCTTATCGATTATTGCACAACACTACCTGGTGTTTCATCTTCAGGTTTATATTTAGTAACAGCCTTCGCTTCGTGGTCGTGTGGGCTAAGGCGCCACTCTATGGAGACGTGGGTTGTGAGTTCGAATCTCGGCTAGACCTAAAACTTTTTTTTATTTTTGTTTTGCTCTAGGAAATATATGGTCTCGCGGTTGATGAAAAATATGTTCCATAGTAGTAGTAAGGGAGTCAAAATGATACCACTTAATGTGATATCATTTATAACCCTCTATAATACCCCCACCACCCCCGAAAAATCAAAAATTGGTTAACGAGGAAAATTGTCTCACGACAGCAAATTTATGAATTTTTGGAGAAAATAATTTTGAAAAGAGGGAGTCAAAATGATACCACCTCCAACCAAAAGTTGGTGTTGGTATAGTAGTCCCAATTATATTGGTGATTGACTTTTGAAAAAAGTCGAAATCATTAATGCAAGTACAATACTTTATATTCCAACACCTCATTTTTCTCCTCCGATATAGATAATTTATTTCGCAGATCAGCAACTAATTATACCAGCTCTAGTCTACCACGTTCACCTTTAGCCACCTGACAGCGTAGTTGCTTATGTCTACAAAGAGTTTGGGCACTAACGAATTTACAAGGGCATCTGGGGCATTGAAATTGTGGGGGGACACAAGGAAACTTTCTATGTCTCGCTAGATGCCTTCGTAGATAGTCTTTACACGTAAACGTCTTACAACAAGTCACACACTCCATTATATAATGTATATAACCTATGAAATTTATCTGTTCAATTGGACGTGAAAAAACATGATGTAAATTTTTCACGTCCAATTGAACAGATAAATGTATGGTTATACAAAAGTATATATACAAAAGTATATACAGAAAATATGATAACGCCAGAAACTAGAGCAGAAATAGAAAGTTTGAGAAGAGAAGCCGAATCTCTAGGGATTACTTATAGTAAACGGTTGAGAGTTAGGGGGTTGACAAAGCTGATAAACGCACAAAGAATAAGATGTTTATGAAGCGGTTTACCCGCGCCTATAAAAGACGGGCATTTAATGATATATCCAAAGCGGAGGAAGTTGGTAACAGAATTAAAAAAGAAAGTATTGCGGAGTTAAGGGCTAGTGTAATAAAACCTTCAAGCACCAATAATTTGTCTCAAATTAGACACACAGGTGACCAAATACCAAATAATAAGAAAAAATATATAGTTCGCACGATAGTGGAAAAAGGTGAAGAAATATTGGGGGCTCACGATGAAACATTGGAAAAGGTAGAAAATGGAAGACATTATCCTTTCGTAAAAACATTGAAATTAACGGGTTTGAACGCATATCCGATAAACTCGCTCCTTATATAACAACCAATTTGTATTTGAGATATTTATATTCTTACAAGCTAGAACAAATGGAGGAAACTAAAAATGGAAAAACCTGTAACTATAATAATGCACAAAAATCTCGGTAGCGAACCACTATCATCAATGAAAACCGTTAAAAAATGGCTGTCAGATAAGGAGCAAACACGAATAATGTCCGATAAAATAGACAGACCAAATACAAAGTGGAAGTTTGTAAGATGGGTAGAGGTTTTCGTAAAGCTAATACAGGGTAGTAGGGGAATAGATTTGGGACTACAATCCAAAGAAGCAGCAGGAGGAGAACTTCCAGAATGGTTGAAGAATAAAAAAGGTATGTATTCTTTAGATAAGTATAATGACGACCTTTGTCTGTTCAGGTGTCTAGCTATGCATATGACAGATAAAAGACTCGACAGATGTACAGAAAAGGCAAAAGAACTTAGCAAGCAATATTTTGGTAGTAATGTGGTTTCACCAATTCCTTTTTCAGATCTGAAAAAGGTTGAAGAGTTTTTTAAAATCGGTATAGAAGTATATCAACCCACCGAATGTAACGTATGGTGGTTAAAAAAGGTACCAGCACACTATAAGGCAATAGGTAATAAACCAATGACAATAGGACTGTTTAATAATCACGCATTTCTGATAAAAAACCTTAAAAACCTATCTAAAATTTACGCCTGCGATAATTGCAAGCAGAAATTCACGAAAGCGAGTAATATGAAGAGACACGGACCAACATGTATGAAAGGTGAGACAAAAGTAATATGTGATGGTAATTATTTAGAGCGCCCGCTTTCGTCGTTCGAGAAAGCGTTCTACCCAAAAAGTCGAACAGTGTGGATACGGGGGTGGAAGATGGGTTTTAGGAGCTCCAGTAGATGGATACTGTACGGAAACCAATACCGTATGTCAATATCACGGCTGTTACTGGCACGGGTGTGAGATTCATGCAAAGCATAGAAAAGAAGAACGCGCATCCACTATGAGAAGAGATACATTATTAGAAGAAGCAAAGAATTCAACCTAGTAGTTATGTGGGAATGCGAATTTCAAAGAACGGGTAAAGACATAAAGATCGGTTGCGACACTACTCTTTATCCATATCAGATAGTATACGATTTTGTGGCATATCTCAACCCAGAATTTGAAACTCTCGGTAATAATCTAGAGTACGAAGCCGAGCACGTTCCGGTAAGCGTTAGTATAGTAGATAAAATTTCTCAGGAACAGTAACTCATATTTGTGATAAAGATCCCGCAAAACTTATAGAAAAATTCGTAGAAGATTTGAAAGTCAGGGGAAAAGCTATAAGAGAAGAAGTGTGGTCAAGATATGGGTTTAATACAGAACATTTACGTAAAAACCAAATCGCCAAGATCGAACAGTGGATAGAGCCAGTACCGGTTATAGGTTTTAACAGCAGTAAGTACGATATAAACTTAATAAAGAAATACCTAGTAGGCGAACTGGCATCAACAACAAAGAAAGTAATGGTCGGAAAACGTGCAAACGCAACAATATTTCTATTTACTCCAGAGTTTAGATTTCTTGATGTAATACTTTATCTAGGACCCGGTGTAAGTTACGATAGTTGGATAAAAGCCTACGAATGCAAAGGACAGAAATCTTTCTTTCCTTATGAGTGGTTCGATTCTCCAGACAAACTGGATTACACAGGACTACCGGATATAGAGAATTGGTATTCCAAACTATCTGGGAAAATGTTAATAGATGAAACAGAATTAAGTAAATGTCGTAGAATTTTCGAAGAAAATAATATGAAAACTTTCAGAGATTGGTTGAAATATTATAACGATTTAGATGTAGCACCGTTCCTAGAAGCGGTGGAAAACATGTGTGAATTTTATAAACACAGAGGTGTGGATATTTTCAAACATGCCGTAACACTACCTGGAGTAGCTATACAATATTTATTGAGAGGAACCATTAAAGAACAAAAATCTTCAAAGACGATTATACCGGAGGATGCTCTATATGCACCAAAAGAAGAAACATACGAAATGATGAAGGACGCTCTAATTGGCGGTCGATCAATAGTATTTACACGATATGCAGAAGCTGGTGTTTCAAATATTAGAGTGGGTTCCAAACCTTGCAAGGCTGTTTTGGGGTACGATGCAAACGCGTTATATTTATCTACGTTAAATAAAGAGATGCAGTGTGGGAGAGAAAATTTACACCATATAGATACCCCACATAACCCTAAATTTATTAAAAAGTTTTGTAAAAGAGTTTTATCTGGAGACTGGTTTGGGTTTGCGGAGGTGGATATAGAAGTTCCACACAACAATTAAAAGATAAGTTTTCTGAAATGTCCCCAATATTTATAAACAGAGAAGTAGAGGTTGATGAAGTTCCCACACACATGTTAAAATATTTAAAAGATACTGGCCGAACAAGAGGAGATGGAAAAAAATTGGTGGGATCTATGACCGCCACTAAAGTATTGCTGTACGCGCCACTGTTGAAATGGTATTGAAAACACGGCCTAGAAATAACTGGAGTTCATCGTGTTATAGATTATATTAGCGGAAAACCATTCGAATGGTTCGCAAAAGAAGTTACAGCCGCAAGACGAACAGGTCATGTAGAACCAAATAAGAAACCAGTAGCCGACATAATGAAATTATTAGGAAACTCGTGTTGTGGAAAAATGATAGAGGCAACGGAGAGACATTTAAATACGACATATACACAAAACGAAACCTGTGTTGACAAAGCATTAAGATCTGCATTCTTTGACGATTTGGAAGAGATAGGAGATGCGTACGAACTATCTTCAAGAAAACCCAGGTGTGCGGTAAAGAGACCATTCCATTGTGGAATAGCGGTTTATCAACTAGCTAAATTGAGAATGTTGGAATTTTACTACGAATTTCTAGACAAATACGTAAAAAGAGAAGACTTTGAATTAATACAGATGGATACAGATAGTATGTATATAGGAGTTAGTGGAAAAACGATAGAGGAATTGATTAGACCTAACTTACTAGACGGGTTTGAAAGAGAAAAAAAGAAATGGTTGGCTTGGGATAAATGGAGCGAAAGAGAGCCCCGGTAACTTTTCAAAACTGGAATTTAGCGGAGATAGGGCGATAGCGTTATCTAGTAAGTGTTATTTTGTAGAAATATTTAATTCTATTAATAAAAACTCTGCGAAAGGAATGTCCAAGAGAACTAACAATTTAAATTGGGATAGATATAAACGAGTACTAAGTGAAACTACAGAAGATGGAAAACACATTATAGACGTAGCACAAAATAGAGGATTTAAAATGAAAGACGGCGTTATGAAAACGTACTGTCAACACAAATTAGGACTCTCGGCATACTACGATAAAAGACGCGTGTTACCAGACGGAATACATACAGAACCTCTCTAATGATATATTTAATTAATAATTTTGAAAAAAATAAGAAAATTAGCAATCTAAAGACTCTGACGATCCGGGGGTAGCTGGGTGTCAGAAGCTCCACCATAAGTTCTTCGCGAACAAACCCTCGAGATGGCCCATCATCCAAATAGTAGAGCACGGCTCATCAGGTTTGGTAATAGATCGATCTAGATGATATACATTGAGAGACCACACGGGATCAGTTGCGCGGCGGCTACCACCTTCGAGCTCTCCCGGTTGATAGAGGTACCGGACGTCAATATCCGATGGAAGCCGTTGCTCCTCTAAACCAACGGGTCGACCGCGCGAGACGGCAGAGGGCTTGCTCGTCACCCTTTTAAACTTGATAGCATCTACAGGCTTCTTACCTATCAATCTGGTCACCTCTCCGTTCAGTGCGGATACCACGGCTGGCAGTCTGGCCACCCACTCGGTCGATCGCGAATGAGGGTCTACAAGCTCTTTGGCGTATTGGTGTCCGAACAGTCTCTCAGCCAGGGTTCGATTGAAGCGCTCCACGATCCCCTGGTCCCGGTGGATGTTGACGCTGCCGCGTCTGACAGAAACGTTGTGCTTAGACAATAGATGAGAGACCGCGCCCATGAACTCCCGGCCGGGATCGACCTGGAGAAGATTCGGCCATTTGAGAGGACTCCTCTTATATATTCGGGAGAGAGCCTCGGCCACCTCCTTAGACTCTTTAGTGGCCAACGGCTCAGCCCCCTTATAACGACTCGCTACGTAAACGATTGTCAGTGCGTACTTGTACGTCTTGCGACCGACGCGATCGTGAGGGAGAAACAGGAGATCCGCTTGGTGAACTTGGTTCGGCACCGGCACGTCGAATTTCGGGCGCGGAATATTGTGAGGCGCGGGTAAATAGATCTGCCAGATGGCCTGCTTCTTGAGCCATTCCTTGACAGCGTTTTCTGAAACCTTGGTCGCCGCCGCGAGGTTCTTGATGGCCGCGAGTCCCTTCCAGTAGCCGCGGGGGCTATAGTATGTGTTCGCTAGCTTGCGCGTTAGGCGAACCGATAGTTTGGTATTAAGTTTGCGAGTGTTCATCGTATGCGAAGTATTCTAATATATCGGACAATCTCAAACATGCCCTCGCCAGATCGTCCGGTAACTGCTTCGATAATAATAAACCTTTGTTGGAAGTACAATCGCGATTGGGGGTTAAGTTCTGAAGGAACTTGGGAAAATCCAATCCCCCTGGATTGGTGGAGGAATATAACATCCGCTTTGCGAAAAGTGTATCCGCTTTTTCGTCCTCGCGCCACGTCTCGAGAGAATCTCGGGCCAGACGAATCATACCCCTTGCGCCAGCTATGCGGTGTTTAAGGGCAGTGTAGCCTACATCAATCATAGCAAAATAAAGTTCTATATATATATATTTATAAAATAAATTATTTAAAATAATTAATTTAAAATCTCGATTGGATATAGTAGCCGACGATACCCACCACACCCATTCCCACGACGATGAACGCGATCTCGCGGTCTTTTTGGGGCTCTGACGGTACATAGAAAACTGAAAGTTGGGGCTCGCGATCAATTGGATCGAGACTTTTCTGTGGATATGCCAGCGCGTACTCGCGGTTGACTTCTTCAACGTTCTGAAAAGTTTGTGCGGCGTGATTTTCTCGGCGAAGCTCTTCGTTGACCCTGTCCAGATGGGCGGTTCGTTTTTTCGACCATGCTTCCTTTGCGCTATTGAGTTGTTCTACAGCTAAATCGTGACACTTGCGATCCTCATCCACGTTCGAGCTTCTCATTTTAGAGAAAATAAAGTTGCTAACACTGAACGCCAATGCGTTTACAAGCGCACCACCTACTATTACTGCGATTGAAGCCATTTATTTCCATATATTAACGGGTAGAATTCCAGCTTGAACTAGATAATCTCGGGTCCAAACTGCGGCCGCTACATCTAAGGTCGCGAGCCCTATGTCTCTCACAGTAAAGTCCAATTTGGGAGCGGACCCTCCTAGGGCCATCTTTGATAGTCGAGCATACCCGATACTGAAACCCGATATCACCACGGCGTGATAAAGCGCATTCACTAACATTTTACCATCTTGTTCAGCCATTATAATTATTGCATATAAAAGGGATCGCGATCAATGTTTAAATGGGGCGCATCCTATTGCGATTGGTGTTTCGTAACTGTTTTTGGATGAATTGATGGGGGTTGTTTTTTCGATAAGGATTGGTGTAATAGGGGGTATTTCCACACGCACAGGGCACCAACAACTGCCAGACCACCAACAACAACCCAACTCCAATTCGTGAATTGGGGTTCAATCGGATTCGTCCAACCTCGATTGGGTGTTGAGTGTGCTTCCAATTCGTGAATTTGGGGTGTTGTTGTACTCAACACTGTCCAACCTTATTGCTCTGTCTTCAGATGTTTTGCTGTCTCCGTCCCCGATTGCAACGACTGTTTAGCCTCTCGAAGCTCGGCGAGTATTTTATCTTGTTTAACTTTTCGGGTGGCAGCAGCCGCCCTCCCAGCTGCCTGCCTTTTTGGGTTTTTATGTCGTGCAACCCCCAACTCCAATCGCGATTGGGTTGTAGGATCAATCGGAGTTGGAAGTGCTGCAATCGGGTTCGATTGGGTTGGAACAATCCCCAACGCTGTTGGAGATTGCTGTTCCGTCACTCTCGCAGGTGTGTCTTGTGTCATCATTTATGATATTAATAGGGCTTATAGTTCGTGGGCATATATGTCCAAATTGACAGTGTTTACCCGTGGTCAACGCGGTTGTCAACGGAGCTAAGTACATTCCAAACTTGTGATAAATTGAGCAGCAGGCTGTTCTAAGAGTGTGACCTATAAAGGGTCAGTCTCTAGATCGTCAATCAATCCCGCGGTATTTGGTATAGGGAGAAGTATACTAACGGCGGTTGCGTACAAATGAATAGCCGCCGATCCAAGAGTTTTTGTCATCTCAGCACCTAACCTAGATTCGTATCGCGCATACATTTTATCGATCTCCGCATCTGACATCTTATCCACCTGAAAAACTGAGAGACGCCTACCGAGATAATGCTCCGATTGTCCCCCAGCAACCAGCGCAGCTAGCCGCTCTCGTCGCGCCGCATTTTCATTTTCATTCGGAGTAGTTGCACTCAACCCAATACCAACCGCCGTTGGAGTTGGAGTTGATCCCGATTGCTCTGTAGGAGTTGATGTTTCATTATCTTTCAGGATGTTGGCAGTCGGAGTTGAGGTTTCTTCCATTAGCTGATCGAGAAGTTCGTCGCAGTTCATTATTGCTAATTTTCTTAAAATTAATTTAACTATTCTAACAAGTCTCATCACTTTAATATATTGCCAAGCGCACCACCCGATACTTATGATCACCATTATGCTCGCAACAAAGCTCGCAGCGGAGCACCAAATTGTTAACATTGTTAACCATTGTTCAGCATTTGTTCAACATTTGTTAAGCATTTGTTCAGCAATGTTCAGCATTTGTTCAGCATTGTTCAGCAATTGCTAAGCATTGTTAAGCATTTACTCGGCAGTTACTAAACGAGCGTTAAGTAATTGCTAATTAATTATAAAATTAATTAATTGATAACTTCGTAAGCAGTTGGTTGATCAGTCTTTAGCAGAAGCTTGGCGTGCTTAGTTTCCGAAAGCATCTGTCGAACCTCCAGGCGCTCCTCGCGCGTTGGGATAACGTCATTCTCTCGAAGACAGTCATCGAATGAGTCTTGGTCCTTGCAGTGAAAGAGGGCGACCCATTTCGTTTGCTCGCGCAGATCCTTGAGGACGGCGTTGTACTTTTGAGTGGATATCCATACGCTTTGCCTAGCATGGCGGCCAGAAAATGCGAGCTCGGAGAACATGTCCTTCTTTTTGGTCATCGCCGCCTTGGCCGAGCAATCGTCAATCACGTATAGGGTGGGCTCACCCTGGAATCTTTGGTATAAACCACGCAGGCAATCGTGAAGCCTATCACCGGGGTCAATAACGTATACCTCAGGGTCGGTCCATATCCACGGGCGCCGCTGATAAGTATCGTTGTGCCGCACTGTGGGACACATGATCACAATGTGACGAAAGGCATCGCGGTAGGAGCCCTCGAGCAAGTCTATGATAAAAACCGTTTTTCCACATCCTGTCTGCCCACATATTATGGCAGAGTGGGCATCTCCAATCGTGAATTGGTATTGATTGCTAATTTTCTTATTTTTTTCAAAATTATTAATTAATAAATCGTTAGATAATTTTTTTATTAAATCAGTAGAGTGCTGAGACGTATCGACCATCTTCGATGTTGAGTTGTGCGTCTGTAATTATATATAAGTACACGTTCAATGGCCCATTTCCATCCGCCTCTTTGCTTATCTGGATCGTCACACCCTCACTAGCGTTCTCAACTTGGCGTCGGCTGCCGTGTATTTGGTCGTCGTTGCTGGCTCGCATGTCTAGCCATAACGCGTATTTCGTATTCAGGAACTCCGCGAGGGAGACGGCCGAGAGATGCAGGTCTTTGGCAACTGCTGCAACCTCCGGAGAGCGCTTAGACCCGGCAGCAAACTGCTTTCTTACTTCATCCCACTGCTGGTGCGCGCGAAGACCCGCGCTGTAGAGTTGATTGGGTACTCCCTCGATCGTCACCTCTACCTTCGTAATTTTGGGGTTATAGAAGTTGTCGGTTTTTCTAACCCCGAGCGCTAACCGAGCCTCCTCGAACAACATCAGTATACCTTTCATCGAGCGGGCGGGTACGTTGACATTAATATTCCAAAATGTGTCGCCTTTGTCTTTCGTCATCTTGCGATGGCGAAGAACTCGGTCGTAAAGTATGGCAACGCGCCCGGTGTACTGGGTTCTGATCAATCGCGCGAGTTCGGGCATCGTGACCATGTCGTACTCCAACGAAACATTATCGATCGTATACGTCGATAACATGTCGGTGGCTATGAGAACTCGGCCGTAGTCGTTGAACGTTAATTCGTATTTTTGCTGGTGTCAATACCCTGATAGACCGCGTTTTCGCGCTCTTGCGCCGTCTTCCATAGGTCCTGATAACAATGGTAGACGTCGCTGTCATCGATCAACATCACCTCATTACCAGAAATCTTTATCATGGTCTTCTTGACTATGGCGCGACCCAGGTTCTGAACGACGGTTCGGTCCTCGTCCGTCGACGTCAGCGAAATAGTGAAAGCGAGGCGAACAGTCCCGGCACAATGACGTCGTTAGCTCCGAGGTTGGGGAAGCGGACCAAGAGCTGCTGGTTCTGGTCGATCGTCGATGGGTTGTTCATAATAACGACACTCTGTCTCACGCCTTTTGCCCCGAGGGGCTCCCGCAGTCTGCGGTATGGATTGAGTTTGCGACCGTATTGACTCGAAGACATAATTTAGTGAGTCTATATTAAACCCGTATGGTTTTGTCTTTAATACATAATTAATTTAAGAAAATTATAAATATGGCTGATTACGATATGGCTGATTACTATAATGACATTTTTGAAATCGGCAGAGACGATTACCTCGATGGTGATGATGATGATTATAATGACGAAACACCCTTGATACAGCCTCCAGTTCCAATCCAATCGCAATCGGGGGAATTAGGTGGCGCTACCAACACCATTAGTCATAGTCGGGAATTACTCGAGGGAGCTGTAGACGACTACTACAACCGTTTTGCAGAAATTGGTCTGGTCCCGTCTGTCGGTCGCAAGTACTCCAAGTTCGAATTTGATCTGAACGGTAGATTGCGACTAAAAGCAGCATCAAATCTCCCATTAGTCAACACGAGGACCGGTAAACCCCTAGCACTGAGCACAATTGCAGGAAACCGGGGCGGTGGTGAAATCATAAGGAGCGAACTAGGATTCGTAGATTGGAAGATGGGAAAAAAAATTATGCCGACCCGCGCTGTAGAGGCCCTACAGTCTACCGACGAAACGATGGCGAAGACGGCCGCCGATATAGAAACTGTTTAGCTCAGCGAACTCCCTCGAGTAGCCACCGACGCTATTAACACGATGGACACCACGTTCAGCGAAAACTAAATACTCAACGAGGACCCACCGTTACCTCTTCGCGAACTCCGTGGACTCGATAAGGTTATGCAAAAGGTCCGGTGCGAACTGGTCCTTAACCTCGCCAAACTCTCGTCGCTGGATGAACATATCGCGCTAGAAGAAAGAAAACTGGAGGAAGCCGGTGGCGATAGAGAATCTACCGAGCGGATCACCGAACGTCTGCAGTCGTTGCGGGATGAAAGAGAAGCTCGCTAGCAGGCTGCATCGACTAACCGTGAGGCTCTCCGCACCCAAATAAGTCGGATCCGCGAAACAATCTCGAGGGTCCTGCACGAGGAGACGACACTCGGTGAGCGTCTTGGCACTCTGTTCAGAGAACAGGGCATCACGATAGCAAGCATCCTCGTTGCTATCGGCATGACCATATCTACCATAGTTCTAGCTTTCACTGGTGGTGCGGCGCCACCACCCGCGCCAGCACCCACACCACCACCCGCGCCATCCGGCGGAGCCAAGGAGAGGGTAAAAAAACAACTAAAAACCCTCGCCAGTCTCCTGGCTAAATTAGCCGAAAACGCTGCTGCCGCACTACCTGGACTGATCGGAAGTATCGTTTCTTACTTGCTCTCTATATTATCAAAAACGGCCGGATGGCTAGCCAAAAATACCTGGGCTCTAATAGTGGCAATCGCCGGTCTCCTACTATTCTTCGCCAGAGAGTTCCTAAAACCAAAGCGTAAATAATCCGATCGTCACGAGGGCGACGACGAGCCCTAATTTCTCCTCCTCGTGTGTTGTGCTTCCAATCTCGATTGGTGTTTCCGCTCCTGTTTCAACATTGTTGATGATTGGATTGGGGGAACTCGATGGTGCATCCAATTTGTGAATTGGGGGTACTGGGTTCGATTGTGTTGAGGGAGGTGTATCCATTTTGTGTTTTGGGGGTTTTATGAAATCGGTTCCACTTACAACCTAAACACTGTTGAACCCGGGCATCTTGGGTGGGAGCTTGATGATATCCGTGTTCACGTTACCGTTGTGGCCGATGTTTTGATTGGCGGTGGCGATTACGATCTGATTATTGTAACCGTCAACCGGGTCGTCTCGTAGTATCATATTGCTCGGCGCCATATAAAGACCTATTCGAAATACATAGTCTACTGGAGTTCTGGCATTCTGCAAAACGTCTTGATAATTCTGGATCGCCTTCTCCAGGTCCACCCTAGCTGAGATGGCATCCTCTACAAGTGCTAAGAATTGTTTTTGTGCATCAAACGCTGTTCCCGTGCCCAGTATAGAACTGCGAGTTTGCTTCTGTTTGCCGAGGATGGCCCAGACGTACGTGCGAATGGAGTCGTTGACGCGAGTAACCCCGGCCTGCGTGAACCCTAGACCCGTATCTAACATAAATGTACACCACGCGTCCTGAACCTCAGCAGCCTGCTGTATGTAATCGATGTGAGCCCGTTTCGGAGGTAACATTTTACAAGAAAACACGCCACAGTGCCGACCTCCAGACACTTCCGGCCCGAAAGTCATCGTCGCGGGGTCAAAATTCCCGGCGTTCCGACGGACGATGTGGTCGCCGGAGTGATCGTGTCTAAAATCAGTCTGCGTCCAATTCCCGGACTGGCCCCGAATGAGAACGTCCCCGAGGCCGGTGCTGGTATGAAATGCTTTCTGTCTCCAGTCCGCGTCTTTTGAAACGTTAAATTCGTTACACAGTCTTTCAAACGCCATACGGTCGTATGCGTTGGAAATGGGATCCCAGGCGTCGTCTTGAGGTAGTGAAATACCTAATTCTTTGAGAATCCTCCTAATAGTATAATACACGTGAAAGTTGTAGACACTTCGGAGTATGACATTCTTGGATGTTAGTTGGTCTTTATGTGAAATTCCACACCCGGCTGTTGCGCACCATACAGCGAAATTTATTTGGTTCTGCCAAAACTGCAGACGTTAGGGAAATTGGTGGCAAAGCCACTGTCCGGTCTAACCGTTACGGTTTGGCGTACAAGGCCGTTAACAACGTCTTTTTTCGTGTATTTACCTCCGACCGCGTACTTTGCATTAGAATTAAAGCTAAATGCTTTGGTATCCATTGAAAGATATTATTATGTTTGCTACTATCACTAATGTTCAAAAAGGGAGTTGTGAACTTCAAAAATTAATAGACAACTGCTGCGGACAACGCCGGGTAGGCCTTAGATCAATCACGTTCACGGTCGGGTGGCGAAACATCGAAACGTTAGAGTTTTTCCTTGACCATAGTGCAGATATCGACGTAGGAACTTTCTTTGTACCTCATGGCCTTTGAAGTTTCGGGGCACTCCAAGCTTTTGTCGTGTCGAATATTGGTGATATGGCCACTCTCACAGTCTCGAAAGCCACGGGGCTTGCGACAGTGTCCGTTAAGAAGACTATAAGGATCTCACCGGGGTTGGGCTCACTGTTAGGCTTTAAAATATCATCCCGCCCTGTCAACGATACTGGAGTGTTTGATCCGGACGAGCACGTCGGCACGACCCCATTAAACTTCGCCGTCACGAAAACCCTCAGGGTGCACCTGGATCGGGTGAACACATCGTACAACACGGTAGACGGCACTCCCAGCACATTACTGAAAACCGTGCCCGCCAGCGACTGTTTCTTTGGTGAGACCCTGACCTTAGACTTCCCACACCCCGAGATGAAAGTTTTGGAATCGGGACACATCCACGAGTTGAAGATTTCTATTCTTGATGATAAAGGGCGAGAGTTGAAGAACGATTACCCGATTTCGGTCGACCTAGAAATTTCAAATTAATTAATTTTAAGAAAATTATTTAGAATTAAACGCATGTTCGTAATTTATATATATATATATATTATCAACATTATTGAAATGAGTATATACGGACCAGGTAGTTCTTCCGATTGGGTGACAAATTCAAAGAATTTGGAACCGACAGAAGGGGGATTCATCCCGACAGAGGGCGACTTTTTAACTACCCAAAAAAAACAAAAGCCTTGATCAATAATAGAACTATATCGGCGGCCACGGACGATATTCACAGGAGTCTACTATCACAAATTAGAGAATATGCCCTAGCTGTGAATACACAAAGTCGTGAAGAAACGCATACGGAACTAAACAAACTAGGTGAAAAAATAATCGAATTTCGAAAAGAGGCCCGGTTGGGGATTGAGGGAGTCCGAACGGGTGTTGATAAAGTCCGAGAAGACCACCAGGCGGACCTTACGGAGGCTTATGATGCGTTGCGCTTAAAAGACTCTCTCATCAACGAAGCGACACTTACCAAAGTAGGAAAACAAATAACCAAATTTCGAAAAGAGGCCAGGTCGGATATTGATAAAGTCCGAGAAGACCACCAGGCGGCCCTTACGGAGGGTTATGATGCGTTGCGATTAGAGGACTCTCTCATCAGAGAAGCGGCACTTACTGAACTAGACGGGAAAATAACCAAATTTCGAAAAGAGACCCGGTCGGGTATTGATAAAGTCCGAGAAGACCACCAGGTGGACCTTGCGGAGGCTTATGATGCGTTGCGCTTAGAGGACTCTCTCAGCAGAGAAGCGACACTTACTAAACTAGACGGAAAAATAGCCGAATTTCTGAAAGAGACCAGGTCGGGGGTTGAGGGGGTCCGAGAAGACCACAAGGAGGCCATTGCTGAGGCTTATGGGATGTTGCGCTCAGAGGACTCTCTCAACAGAGAAGCGGCACGTACTGAACTAGACGAAAAAATAACCGAATTTCGAAAGGAGGCCCAGTTGGGGGTTGAGGGGGTCCGAACGGGTATCGATAAAGTCCGAGAAGACCACCAGGCGGACCTTACGGAGGTTTATGGGGTGTTGCGCTCAGAGGACTCTCTCATCAGAGAAGCGGCGGTTGCTGAACTAGACGGAAAAATAACTGAACTTCAAAAAGAGGCCCGGTTGGGTGTTGAAAAACCCTAGAAGGTTACCAGGCGACCATTACGGAGGCTTATGATGCGTTGCGCTTAGAGGACTCTCTCAGCAGAGAAGCGGCACTTACCGAACTAGATGGAAAAATAACCGAATTTCAAAAAGAGGCCCGGTTGGGTGTTGAAAAAGCCCTAGAAGGCCACCAGGCGACCATTACGGAGGCTTATGATGCGTTGCGCTTAGAGGACTATCTCAGCAGAGAAGCTGCACTTACCGAACTAGACGGGAAAATAACCGAAGTTTCCGATAAACTGAAACATGATCGTAGAGCCGCGACCAAAGCTCTTGAGGAGGCCTCTTATAAGATTCGTACTGAGGCACATACCTCTATCGGGGCGGTTGCCGGATTGTTGCAAACAATGAAAACGCAAAAACGTGTCATAACAGTTTGGGCTGAGAAGCGGGGCCCATTGGTTGAGGGGCTCTATGAATATTATTTCGGTGCCAAAGCGAGTAATAAATGTGGGGGATACGCCATGACAGCTACAGGTACAGTTTCCTTCTCCGAATGGCGGTCTGCTCGGTTAATGCTAGTGGTAAACCTGTGGGCGCGGTCACGATAAATCTTGTAGTAGATGGGGAAGAACGGGGAGTTGGAGTCACTAAAATCGCTGGAGATAGTTCGTCGGTGGTTTCGTTCGCCGGTTATGATCTAATTAGACTTTCCGAAGGTAGTGTTATTAACTTTGTTACGAAAATCGCTGACCCAGAGAGTTCTTCCACTATTGTCTCATTGTTAATTGAACTTAATTTGTAAATACTAATATATTGAAAATCATGAACGAATCACCGCTTCCAATTGTGAATACCACTCCATCAACACTGTGTCCAATTAACGAAAGAAGTTCAGATTTTAGGTTAAATAATATCGTCGCTATGCTGGATATTTTAGTTAGAGAATATAGAAATAGAAAAAGACACGCTAAAAAACATAAGCGCGCGGCGAATATAGCTGAAGCATCTAGTACGGCGGTTCTGACAAGTTTATCTGTAATGAGTGGTGCGGGCACTGCTGCAACACTATCTACAATTGTAACGGATCCACTTGCAGGGGTTTTGAGTGGAATTACCGTTTTATCTGGAATACTTTGTATGGTAATTAGGGCGTCGGGTGGAAAACTCAAGAAAAAATGTAGAAAACATGATAGAATATCCGTTCTCGCCAGGTCTAAGAAAAATAGCATCGACGTTATAGTGTCCAAAGCGTTGGCCGATAAGAAAATATCAAATTTAGAGTTTGAATCCGTAGTGGAAGAAATGGGGAGATATGAAAAATTAAAAAATGATATTAGAATCAAAGCACACGCCACCATGCACAAGCTTGAGTGTACTGATTGGGATAAATTTAGTGTAAAACTTGGAGATAAAGTCGGAGGAAATTAATATTTTTATTAAATAATTAATTTTATAATTTTCTTTAAATTAATTATAAAATTAATTATATTGGTGCAGTAAACAATTTATTAATTAATTTTAGGAAAATTATTAACAATTTAAAAAAAATAAAAAAAGTTTTAGGTCCCACCGAGGCTCGAACCCGCGCCAGCCCCTGACTTTGTTGGTGAAAATAGTTGTGTTTTATTTGTTTTCTTATATTAATTAATTATTATGTTTTCTATGTAATTATAGGGGATGTTCAGCTTTAAATTATTAATAATTTTATTATTTTCTTAAAATTAATTATAAAATTAATGAAATAATGAACCATCCCGTAAATTAACCTCTCTAAATGTTTATAAATAACCTGTGTGCACACCGCCTTTGTAAATCGATAATTGTACAACACTAGGTTGTATTTATCATAACAGCCTTCGTGGTCGTGTGGTTAAGGCGACATTCTATAGAGACGTGGGTCGTGAGTTCGAGTGTCGACGGGAGCTAAAACATTTTTTATTTCTATCCCTACAAATGTGGTCGCTATGGTAAACAACTGCATGACAACGGCGTTCCTATCCGACCGCTCGAGGTTGATACAAAAATAAATTCAGAATGCCAGTTTACATACCATCGATAAGGAAAAATACACTCAAAGTATGACAACGGCGTTCCTATAAGACCGCTCGAGGTTGATGAAAAATAATTCCAGATAGCCCCATTACGCAAACACGTCTTATTTGGAATTAAGAAATCAATGAACTACTTTCGGCAAGGGAGATAATCAATATCACGCGAACTATTTTCATACGAGCCAAGCGGATTGTTCTGTTTATGATTAGGATATATAGTTTTAAGCTATCTCCTGTGATATATAATGATACATTACTTTGTTATGTTATGTGTACTAATACATGTTGTTTCAATAGCGAATCTCTGTAACGATATTGTTGTAGATGGTGTTGCAAATAATTTAATAATTATTACGTTCAAATGGTGGCGTAATACTGATAGCACTTCTGTATAACTGTGATTGTCATAAATGGCGCAACAGTCGTGAGGTTAAGGTCGCCGACTTCAATGATTTAATTACCGATTCCCGAAAGGGTCGGGGGTACAAACCTCGACGTGGTATAAAAATTCTCCATATATATTATTTATGTGATTTTAATATTTTTTAATATTTTCACAATTTTATGATTTTAATAAAAATACCTATAAATTGATAGAAACTTACCAACAATTAAAGTGTCTGTCTTTAAGTAATATATACACAGTCAGTTTGTTACTGATGTTTTAAGTTTAAGTAATATATACACAGACAGTTTGTTACTGTTTTTTTAAGTTTGAGGTACTGTCTATACTGTCTATACCATATAATGTTTTACTGTCCCAAAAATCTTTTTTTTTTGGCTGTCACAATTAATTAATTTTCGGACAGCAAACATTTTTTTATGAATTTGAAATAATTATTGTCCTCCATCTGCTCACAACACTGTTCGAACTGCGCCTGTGGCTACCACGATCAGAATTCATTGGCCGCAAACACAGTAGCCATCGGCGTCTATTTATTAAATTATTATTTTGTATTTAATTTGAATTCCGCGTGAACGCTGCATTTTGTGTCAACACCATTTACAGAAAATATTGGTGATTTTCTAAACGATTATCGGAGAAATGCGGCTATATATTTTGTCAATTTTCAACACCATTTACGGAAAAAAGATTACTGATTTATTAAAACAATATCGGCACAACTAAATACGGTGATAGAATTTTTGTCAACTTTTCAACACAATTTCCGGAAAATATTACTGATTTTCTAAAAACAATATCGGCGAAGGTGTACTGAACTACTCTTTATTTTAAATAACCAGCCGTCTAATAGATCTGTGTATAATCGAGAGTATATCGTTAATTGTCATGTTGTCTCCGACAGTGAGGTGTTGCGGCACACATCAAAACGACACGTCAATTTCAAAACATTGCCTAAGGGTCACAGCTGTGTGGTGTCATCAGATCAACACCTCGTCACACACAACTACGCATTATCGATTTTTTCCCCACACAAAGCGACGTGTATTTACAACTAGATCTGTGTAATGTGTCGGGTGTAGCCAAAGACCATACATAAATTCGTAATTAGTCACAGATGTAGCCTTAAAATATAATCGATTTCCTTAAATTACGTCCGCATGTTGACAGATATTTCAGAGCAGACGTCATCGTAATTTGCCGTTATTTATTTCCAAAATTAACCATATATTCTGTAAATGGCGTTGAAATTAAGACCAGATCAGTACGTCAAATCGCTATCGACGACAACTGACGATCCGATGAGAGAGTAATACCGTTTAAGCGTATCCAATGTTAAATATATATCGTTATTTTTTTATGACTTTCGTAGTTTTTACCGAGAAATTCAAACCGTTTCCAATTATTGGGGAACATAATATCATGATTAGCACATCGTTTCACTAAGCGGGGGCTACTCAGGAAATGGGATCACACGGTCTATTGTTTACACTGGATTAATGGCGGCCTCCATGAGGTCTCAGGTAAATCTTATTTTTAAATAATACGACTGTGGTTTTCTCCTTTTAGTGATAACCATGTTCCAGCCGTTAACACTTATTAGCAACATTACTTAATATGTAGTTAGTTCAGAACATTCTGCAGAGAAATCTGAATTGGACGGAATCGAGCGTTGTTTAAACTTAGTCCGGTTCATATTCACAGGTCAAAATATGAAACTGAAAATGGCGCTTTGTGTGACAGAAATCCGTACGCGGACGAATAAAAAAATATTTTGTTATAAATATCACATACAGCGAAACAGCGGTAGCATCTACTGTTTTAATAATATGCATACATATTGTAATTAATGTTTAATAGTGATATATTTATGAATAATATACGATACTATGGTTTATACTCCAGCACTATGTTTTTAGGCTGTGTGATTTGCCTCAATATAAACTGGATTAATTAATACTTATATTCATGCGCTTCATGACAACATCATTACATTTAAAGTATACAAATATTACTTAAAGGGGTACCGATATGATACATTTTAATAATATAAATATTGAAAATACACATTACAATCGCTTACAACATAAGTTATTGATTGAAAATAGTCACTGCATCGTGACCTATTTGACCGCATTACCTATTGCGCCAACCTCATCAAACCCGCTGTTTACATAGGTAACCGGGGATTTGGTGAGGTAGGCTCGCTAATACAATGTTTGCGTAATGCGTTTACATACCTTCGATATGGAAAATACACTCGGCTATAAATTAATTAGTAGTTTTTTTTTCTGTTCAATAATACTTTTTCAATATCTTTATAAGCGATATCGTAGAAATGTACATTCGTAAACGAATCGTCGGGTTTTAACAATTTTATATAATACACCTTAGTTTCATATCCGATACGCATTATCCGTCTTAATGTTTGTATTTGCCTCTTGTATAGTTGACATAATTGCCGGTATAATATTGTAAATGCAACGTTTTTATCGGAGCGTAATAAATTACGCTGGTATTTCATGTATTCGATATCGCCTAGTGTTTTCATTTTATAGAATTTATATACAGGATCATAACCCCCGTAAGTTTCGTAAACTTCTTCAACACAGTCATTAAAAACTTTCAATTCCAATTGAATTGTATTATCCATTTTCTCTAATAATATAGGTAGTTGTTTTTTCTGTTCAATTTTCAATCAGAATTTTCAAATCCATTACAATATGATTGTAGAAACGCATATCCGTAAACGAATCGTTGATTTTAAGCGGTTTTATAAAATTAGTTTTACGATGTTCCGGTAGTTGTTCTCCGATCCTATTTAGTCGCTTCATTTCGCGAATTTGATCCTTGTACCCGCGACATAATTGCCGGTATAATATTGTAAATGCAACGTTTTTATCGGAGCGTAATAAATTACGCTGATATTTCATGTATTCGATTTTGCATAGTGTTTTCAATTTATAGTAATATTTTTCAACAAATAAATCATAAAATTTCAATTTAAATTCTATTTTATTATCCATTTTCTCTAATAATATTTTATTATAACCTATGAAATGTATCTGTTCAATTTGGACGTGAAAAAAACATGATGTATTTATGACACCAATATATTTTTTCAAAAGTCAATTACCAATATAGTTTGGACTACAATACCACCACCAACTTTTGGTTGGAGGTGGTATCATTTTGATTCCCTCTTTTCAAAATTATTTTCTCCAAAAATTCATAAATTTGTTGTCGGGAGACAATTTTCCTCGTTAACCAATTTTTGATTTTTCGGAGGTGGTGGGGGTATTATAGAGGGTTATAAATGATATCATAGTAAGTGGTATCATTTTGACTCCCTTACTACTACTTCCATTCTTCTCATACATACCCACCGAATAGTGGGGGAAAATCCAAGTAGTATATGAGAGTCAACAATGATAACAAGTTTCGTGTGGGAGCCACCACACGTGGTGGGTGGCTTCCATATAAACTTGTATCATTTTGACTCTCATATACTACTACAGAAAATGTACTTTCCAAAAAACATTGAATTTTGTAAATATTCCATCTAGTTAAAATTATGATTAACTCAACTCTAAATTGCCACATACCATGTAACAATTAGCGAGGAAACCTCATACAATTTATATTTTGACATTATCCGACTACAGAAACATTGCTTTTTTTTCACAGTTTCCAATATGGCGGATCTTGAAGGCCTACACCAAAATATACGCGTTTCAATGAGTATGTTGTACCGAAAACTGTAAAAAGACATCTTAATTTTAATTTTTGTTCGTCGGGTTACAGAGATATTTCATTTTATACTTTTCAAAATGGAGTTGGCGGCCATTTTGAATGTAGCTCCAATTGTCCCAATTTTAAAATACGTGCTGTTAGTTTAATCAAGAATACAAACTGAAGGATAATATTAGTCACAAATTCCATGAAAATGACATGCTAATGGGAACTCTCTGCATTGTCAGCAATGGGCTAAATGAGAACGAATTTAATGAAACGTACTGTTTTGGTGGCTATCTTGAATTTACGAAAATTAACTTTGAGAAAAATGGTATCAGTATGTTTGTAAACATTTCTCCGTCAAAAAATATACTTATTATCAGTATTGCTATTGAAATAGCTTAAATATCAACAATGATATGACATACAACATATATTATTGTTTCTTAGGCATCTTTAATTTCAGACATGATTTTTTCTCATTAGTTCGGCATTTTCCGAATCCTTATTTATATAGCTACCAAAATAGTTCATCATCAGACGGCTATCAATGCTTTTATAAATCATATACGGGCATTCATACACCCATGTCAATCAGAAATTTTTGATCAATATGACCTCTAAATGACCTAAAGAATTACACCTAAAGGTCAAATCTGCAGATCCAACAGCTTACATATCATAGAAGTTGATCAGCATGGGTACCCATTTATAACAAAAAAATGCCAGATCCAACAGCTTACATATCATAGAAGTTGATCAGCATGGGTACCCATTTACAACAAAAAAATGCCATCAAAACTTTATTGGAGGCCTTTTATTGGCCTTGGCGGGCCGTCTACAACCGCTTAAATCATTGACTTGAAACTTAATATGCATGTTTACCATCCTCCAAATATTCACTGTGCACAACACCCATGCTGCCCACATGCCCAAGGTCAAATGTCTTAGAAGTTTGCGTGAAAGTTTTTGTAAACTTTGCGTTAAAGATTTTACGTATGTTATATCTCCTCAACCGCTTCACTCCACTCATTGACTTGAAACTTCATATGCATGTATATATATAATTTTCGTATAAATATCACATACGCATAATATTGGTACATTGCATATATAAAGAGCAGATCATATTATCTTATACTATTTACGTAGAATGTATAATTAATACATCGCATTGAATTTCTTAATAGATGTTATCCCAGTAACAGTGCATGATATGGTGATTTGTATTGTCACGTTTCTGTTCCTGATGACATTGATTGCAATGTAGAAGGTCGGACAAAGCGGATCGGACGAAGCCGGTCACTATTCGTCAATGCGTACGCACGTCAGTCCCTCCATACTTCCACAGTAATCCATTTTTGACAACGTTGCTAAACATATTACTCAAACCTATCATACATTTATGTCATCCACCCAACTTCCAGCCACCACTTCCGTAAATCAAACACAGCACAAAACCACTCCGACATGGCTTCAACGGTAAACTGTTGACTTTTATCGATCGGTTAGGGAAGCAACTCCTCTCGGGATTGTAGTAATGTATAAACAACCTTGTGAAATCCGCCTCAGATCAAATTTTCAGACAAAATATTAATTAGATAACAGTTTATTTTCATGTTGTAACAATATAAATATACTAAACTAGTATGTGGTGGCAGAAACACTATGTAGTCTATGTATACATGGTTTACGTTCCTTCCTGAATCCAAACCGTTTGTCAAACATCGAAACGATTCGGTAGGCATACTCAGTACTTAACGTAGTCGGTATTCATCGATTATATAGACTAGAGTAGAGACACAAGAGCTCACGAATCATACAAAAATCAAACTATATGTAAAGTTTCTACATAGATCGAAATCGTCGACTCAGTTTCCCAGCTAAGTTTGTCACATAAATTAACGTTAGACGTTAAGCGACTCAATTCTGAAACGTTGTCTGCTCTACATGGTGACGTCAGAAAACCAGGATTTCCGACTTAACGTTATTTTGAGCCTAACGTTGGAAATCGCACAGCGGCGCTCAAATAGTCATGTCTGTTAACATTTTAAGGAAACACGGTTATCGCCCCTGATATCGGTGTGAAAATTTATGTCTGATATAAGATGTATAATAATGCCAATCAATACGTGGGGTCGTGGGGTAATGGTTGAAAGAACGTTTATTTTGCCAGAAATGTCTCTGATATAAAGAATATGTTGTGCCTACTGAGTAGGCATGTACCGTTAATACCATCCCTGCACGACACCAAACAATAATGCCAGATTAATCGTTTATTTTCCTATATTTGAAGAAAAATCATTAATAGCGGGTACTGTTTTCTTTTAACACTAATTTCAACAAATTTTATTAAAAAAATAGTAAAATTCCACCACCAAGTCATTTTCCCCCCAAATTCCCATGATATTCAGTAAATTAATTTCATATGGCATATTCTGAGATTTATGTGTTGAAAAATAATGCCAGATTAATCTTATATTTTCCCATAATCAGTATATATATAATTATATGTATTTGAAGGAAAATCATAAATTATTTAATATTGTTTTTAACACTAATTATTCACGAATGCCTGTGTCACATTCTAGGGGTGGTGGGCACAGGCCGTCAGTATGTTGATAGGATGGTGTAATCAGTGCTCCAGATAAGTTTTGTATCTAAAGAGTATTGAACCCCAGATTTCAAATTCAGTGCATATTTTACGTTAAAACAGTATATTACACCACCCTATCAGCATGACGACTGCCTGGGGCTGATAATAGTCAAGTTATGAAGTACGGTACTGGAACATGTATTGTTTTCACATTCAAACAGTTGATTTAAACCTGTACTACAATGTATCTCTTTCAGGTATCACAGGCTGCTGTCACTGGACTGAACTGGAGGTGACAGAAACTGGTACATGCTCTGGACATATTCTTGTGGAGAAAGCTGATTATTTAATGTGAACAGTGTTTAGATTGAAGTTTTCATTCAAGACCCTTGTGCTAAAATTTGGAGTAATTATACTCATTGTATCACTGATACACATACTCAGGGTACATGTATGGGATCATGTGGTTTCCAAAAGTTTCCGAACAACATTTTAAGACGTGACATAATCTTTGGCGTTATTTAAACAGTAGAATTTCTTGAAAATCTTCCTTTTGATGATATATAACTCAACAAATATGAAACATGTTTTATGTTGCTGTAAAAGGTCTTTACAAACTCTTATATTTAACATTCACAAAGAATCGAGTTGACCGTTTATTTCTTACATGTACATACACATGTTCTAGACTTTTATCGTTTCTCATGAGATTAAACCAAACTAAATTGAGTGTACAATATAGGGCCACCAGTTTTGCATTTGCTGCACTATGTTTCATCAAATTTTGTCATTCAGTTAGAAAGATATTAAAGGAAACCTATTGTAACCATATCTAAAAACATGACAACATGCTGTTGGGAAACCAGATGATCACACACCCTGTTGCATGTACATACATTATGCTGATGGATATACAGTTCTAGTATGTCCAGTTATCTATTTAAGGTTCCTTCTGCCTGTAACTAACATGTTCAGGTACTTATTATCTCTGCAACCATAAGTCGTTATTTATTCAAAACCTTTTATATTAAAGGTACATGCCCACTCAGTTGACAGAGATTCAGATAAGCTTTGTGTCTAACGCGTACTATACCCCCTGATTTCAAAATCATTGCGTATTTTACTTTTACAAATAGATTATTGGTTCTCTTCATTACTAAATAGTAAATAGGGAACAAAGGATAAAACAATATATAAAACATTTAAACAGTCACTTATTTGAGCTGCAAAAAGCAAACACTATTTTCTTTTTGCAGCCCAACTAAGTGCATTTTCAACTTTATGACAGTATTTTCACTACTCAATTTGAAAATCAATGCATATTTTCACATTGCTGTGCGTATTTTATATTCCCAATTTTGATAATCACTGCGTATTCAGCTAAAATAATTGCGTAAAATAGGCCAATACACATCTCTGGAGCTCTGAGTAGACACACAATGTACTTCATATCAGAGACATCATCTGAGACATTTTCTGGCAAAATAAACATTAATTCACCATTTCCCTACGTATTGATTGGAATTATTATACATTTTATATCAGACGTAAATTTCAACACTGATGTCAGGGACGATAACCGCGTTTCCTTAAAATGTCAACGGACATTACTATTTACGCTCTGTATTTATTTTTTGATATGCAATGATTATACTTTATAATCTGTCAAAAATATTATTTTTTCAGGTGACGCATTTAATTAGTATAAATAATTAAAGAATATCATGCCTCATTTGCGTATGAAAATAGCCTGATACCACCTCGCGTCACTATCAGTAAAATAAACATTACTAAATGATTATATCTGTACAGCGGGCACTCGTAATTTTGAATAGTGACAGCATTATACACTTATTTAACTTCCTATAAAGAACATTGTTGTGCCTACTGAGTGGGCATATACCTTTAAATTTCATACATGATATGCTTGTTTATCATCATCATCATAATCAAGATGCCCATATGGTCAAGTAACTTAAATTTGTCAATAAAATTATTTGTATATGTTGGTTTAACATTTTTATACCACGTTTGAAAATACAGAACATATTATGTATTCGCCTTGTACATGCTGGCGGGCGTCCGGTTGGCGGGGCACAGCTTGTCCATGCATAACTAGAGTTGTACATGAAATATTGTAACCAAATTTGGTATACATTACATGTTTATCATGGCACGATGAAGAAACCTATGCATTTTCCAAAAAAATCTGATTAGTTACCTTCCCTTGGCGGCCATTTTTTGCTCGACTATTCGAAGAATAAGTAGAGCTTATGTTGTCACCCCGGCGTCGGCGTCGGCGTCGGCGTCGGCGTCGGCGTCACCGTCACGCCTTGGTTAAGGTTTTCAGTCAACCTTGTATATGGAATACTACTGGCCCTACACCCATCATACTTCCACAACTTCATGGAATACTATTGTGCATACAGACACCATACTTGGACAACCTTTTCTCATAGCGATGTACATCAATAACCCCTGATCTATATTTGACCTTCACCTACATTTCCTCTTGAATTACTTACTTAATTCCCCTTGGTTAAGGTTTTTAGTCAACAATGGGTAAGGTTTTTAGTCAAGCTTGTACATGGAATGCTATTGTGCATACAGACACCATACTTGGACAACCTTTTCTCATAGGGATGTACATCAATAACCCCTGATCTATATTTGACCTTGACCTACATTTCCTCTTGAAATACTTAGTTAATTCCCCTTGGTTAAGGTTTTTAGTCAAGCTTGTATATGGAATATTCCTGGCCCTACACCCACCATACTTGGACAACTTCATCTCCTAGTGATGTACATCAACAACCACTGACCTATATTTGACCTTCACCTACATTTAACCTTGAATTACTTAGTTAATTTCCCTTCGTTAAGGTTTTTAGTCAACCTTGGTTAAGGTTTATAGTCAAGCTTGTACATGGAATACTATTGTGCATACAGACACGATACTTGGACAACCTTTTCTCATAGGGATGTACATCAATAACTCCTGATCTATATTTGACATTGACCTACATTTCCTCTTCAATTACTTACTTAATTCCCCTTGTTCAAGGTTTTTAGTCTAGCTTGTATATGGAATATTCCTGGCCCTACACCCACCATACTTGGACAACTTCATCTCCTAGTGATATACATCAACAACCACTGACCTATATTTGACCTTGACCTACATTTAACTTTGAATTACTTAGTTAATTCCCCCTGGTTAATGTTTTTAGTCAAGCTTGTACATGGAATACTATTGTGCATACTAACACCATAATTAGACAACCTTTTCTCATAGCGATGTACATCAATAATCCCTGATTTATATTTGACCTTGACCTACATTTCCTCTTGAATTACTTACTTAATTCTCCTTGGTTAAGGTTTTTAGTCAAGCTTGTAGATGCAATACTCCTGGCCCTACACCAACCATACTTGGACAACTTCATCTCCTAGTGATGTACATCAATAATCCCTGACCTATATTTGACCTTGCCCTACTTTTATCCTTGGATTACTTTCTTAATTCCACTTGGTTAATGTTTTTAGTCAAGCTTGTATATGGAATATTCCTGGGCCTACAGCAACCATACTTGGAAAACTTCATCTCCTAGTGATGTACATCAATAACCCCTAACCTATATCTGACATTGACCTACATTTAACCTTGAATTACTTACTTAATTTCCCTTCGTTAAGGTTTTTAGTCAACCTTGGTTAAGGTTTTTATGCAGGCCGCGGCCACATTGACCTACATTTAACCTTGAATTACTTACTTAATTTCCCTTGGTTAAGGTTTTTAGTCAACCTTGGTTAAGGTTTTTATGCAGGCCGCGGCCACCTTGTTTGTCAAGCTATGTGTACATCGACAACCCTCGTAGTCGAGCTATGCTGTTCTCCTACAGCTCTTGTTATTTTCGCACTCTGTACCCTCGTCCACGTAAGAACTCGGGTTCTACTTGACGGATCATAACCAAATTCTCTATACATGTTTATCACGTCAAGATGAAGAACCCTATTGGTTTTCAGTTTTCAGTTATCCTCCCCTTGTTGGCTGGCCTTGCCTCGACGGGTGTATCTTGTGACCTTTGGCACTCTTGTTTAGTACATAAAATATTCTACAGCTATTGGTCAGATTCATTTTAAACTCCATACATGGTAATGATCTTTATTGTCGATATCTTTCATCTTATTTCTGCTGCTTCTGTGTGATTCCCAATTTGGTTAATAATTTTGGGCTATTTCGAAAAAGTCCATTGAATCAGCGTGCAAACAGTAACTCTTGTAGTCTACTCCCGTACCGTCGTCTGTGACCAGCCGATGTTGGAAACTATGTAGTGAATATTTTCACAAGTTTAAATTTCCATCAGTTGTACGTGGGGGGGGGGGGGGGGGTGGTTGTAGGGGTTCTTACTTACAGGAATGACGATTTACCTGGTTTGGCCCTCGGGTACCTATCTTTGGCTCGTTTGTTACCTGGGAGTTGAATTGGGTTATTGGGTTAATCTACTCCCTACGGACGGTACGGGAGCAATTGCAAGAGTTACCGTTCGCAACTAGGGGGTTGTCCTATTTTCGAGCTCTTTGAAATGCACTCCTGTGTTTTACGGCATTTAAATTCAGACTGGTGGTAAACTGTGATCTATGTAAACTATTTGGCTGAACGGGGGGAGGGTGCAACCCCGGAACCCCCCTCTAGGTCCGCCCCTGACTATATAGTGGTTTTTTGTCCCGCCTGCCTTAGCAGAAGCGGGACATAGGCATAACATTTCCGTCGGCGTCGTCGTCGGCGGCGTCGTCGTCGTCGGCGGCGGCGGCGTCAACATTTCACGTTAAGTTTTTGCGCTTAGGTCAGTTTCCAGAAAACTATAGCACCTACGACCTCCATACTTGGCATACATCAACACTGTGGTGTAACCATCTCACACAGAGGGAGCCCATGTGATCTTGACCTAGTTTCCATGGTTGATTGACCTTCTTTTCACATGCAGTCAACGTTAAGTTTTTGCGCTTAGCTCTGTTTCTAAAACTTAACGCTCAGGTTAATTCATTGTAACTTCTGTTTCCCTCAATGGAATGCTTTAATATTCCATACATGCATTTGTAACAACATCCCGCATCATTCTCCAGAAAGCCCATGGTGCCCGCTAACCCCAAAGGTCAAGGTCGCTGACTTAGAAATTTCCGTGTTTGCAAAAGTTAATGCTCAGTTTATGCTTTGATATTCCATATATGCATTTGTAACAACATACCGCATCATTCTACAGAAAGCCCATGGTGCCCGCTAACCCCAAAGGTCAAGGTCGCTGACTTAGAAATTTCCGTATTTGCAAAAGTTAATGCTCAGTTTATGCTTTGATATTCCATACAAGCATTTGTAACAACATACCGCATCATTCTACAGAAAGCCCATGGTGCCTGCGAACCCCAAAGGTCAAGGTCGCTGACTTAGAAATGTCCGTGTTTGGAAAAGTTAACATCCTGCATCATTCTACAGAAGGCCCATGTTGCTCACTAACCCCAAGGTTATTACAAGCTCCATATATACTATCAAACTGCGCCAGGCGGGACATTTTGCTCCGCGAAGCTCTTGTTTATTGTAAATATTCAGTTCTGATTTTGGGGATTTTCCCCCCATTTGTACATGTACTTGTAACATTAGTTATGTGTGACAAAATCGGCTATTGGTACTTTACTTTGCGGAACGGAACGGAACGGAACACGGTTTGGGGTACCAAGTGGGGTAATTGTCGAAATTGAAAAACTTATGCAGTTAATTAACGATGTGACTAATTCAAATGTGCATCATAATTGAAGTAAGTATCATGCGTTGGGAACCTAATAATGCAATATCAATACGTTGAACGTGATGCTAATAACACCATTAGTTAACAAGATGCTTGTTCCGTTCCGTTCCTTAAAGTAATAATCAGCTAGGGTAATTGGTACTTTACGGAACGGAACGAGATTTTTTATTTACCAAAACAGACACAAATGCCACTTCTGAATCGTGTCAGAGGCAGTCCTTTGGAATATGTAGTATAATACTTCCCCGCGACTGTATTTTTTCCAGAAAGTCACCACCCCTCCCCCCCCCCATCTACCTATCCGGAACAGTACTTGTCCTAATTTGGTGAATTGGTAACTTCCCTCTGACCTAGAATTTGCAGAAATTTGCCAGTCGAGATTCCCATGGTGTTTGTTTACCAAAAACACGTCCCAATTCCCGGACGCGCACCAACAACTTTTTTTTCAGTGTTTTCCCAAATATTGGGGCGGCGGTCGCTGCCCCTGCCGCCCCACTTCCGACGCCTCTGCATTTAATTTATAAAATTAAAAATAAAATACCAAAACAGACACAAACCTTTGGAATATGTAGTCTAATACTCCCAACGCCACTCCGTATTGCAAGAAACGACCCGTCCGTATTGTCAACGACCCGCCCCCCCCCCCCCCCACCCCGCTGGACTGAAAAACGTTAACAGTGCCTTATACACAATCCAATGATGGAAGAGTGTAGTTTTAATACTTATTCCACACCATGCGCTCTGGCACAGTATTTGTGCTAATTTGGTGTCAAAAATAGCTCGTTCCGTTCCGTTCAGTAGTATATAAGAGTCAAAATGATACCACCACCTTCTAGAAGGCACCGGCTACGAGTGGTGCCCCCCACCGCATGGTGGTATCATTTTTGACTCTTATATACTACTTGGATTTTCCCCCACTGTTCGGTGGTTATGTATGAGAAGAATGGTACAAATTTTTCATCAACCGCGAGACCATATATTTCCTACAGCAAAAATAAAATAAAATAACAATTGACACCCTATTAAAGATAAGAAATCCATAAGTTATACTCAGTATAAATACAGCAATTTGTCATACATTTATTAAAAATAAAATAACAACTGACACCCTATTAAAGATAAAAATATATTGGTTATGCTCAGTATAATGCCTACCATAAAGCAAATGAGAGAGCAAGCTAAGAGTTGGGGAATTTCCCTAAGAGGTTTGAGAATCAAGAAAGCTATAGCAGATAGGATAAGTGACACGCGAGCCGTCGTCTACGAGGAGAGGCTGCGGCGTGCGGTTTCGACCGGACGACTGCCCGCCGACCCCGAAAAACGTTCCGAGAAATTGGAGAACAAGACGACGGCCAGTCTGCGTGCCACCGCTTACGCTCAGCGTGTAAAAGAAGATCCCAGCGCACGTAGAAAACCACTATGCAAGGCGTTTTACAATAAGTTTTATCAAGGGTTGGTGGGGAGACCTCCTAAGAGGAAGAGAGATATCGCCAGAGCTTTGGTGGAGGAGGGTCCCAGGATTCTCGCCGAATATGCCGAAGCTAGGGAAACTGTTGATAGGGGTAGGAGGAAGATAGTATGGACTTTCGAGAGGAGGTAGACGGGGAGATCGCTAATCGTATAATGAATAAAATTCGCCCAGAGATGACTACGGCATTTTATCTGAGGTATTCGTGCTCTTATCGTATTAGGAACATCGAGACCGACGAAACGATGATCTATCACAAACAATCAAAGGGCAGTCCGTGGATAAACGAGATTTCCAAAGCGGAGAGTTGGATATCCGATAGAGAGAAAGGTCGAATGGACATCGACAAAGTTGATAGACCAAACACAAAATGGACCTTCGTTCGTTGGATATCGCTAGAGGTGAAGATGATCATCGATGCGCAACAACTCCTCATGGGAGCGGGAAAACTCCCAGACTGGTTAAGACAAAAAAAAGGAATGTATTCCGTCGACACGTACGACGACTACTTGTGTCTGTTTAGGTGCATAGCCCTCCACCGTGGAGGGAGACCAGACCGATGTTGTGAGAAGGCACGAGCTCTAGCTCACGAATATCTCTGTCACGATAACGGACCGGATAGTAAGGGAATCCCCCTGGAAGATATTAAGAAGGTCGAAGAGCACTTCAATAAGGACATTCGCGTTTACGAGCCCACCGACGAAGGAGTGTGGTACCTCATGAAGGTTCCCGCAAATTACGACGTGGTTGGGGAGAAGATCATGACGATTGGAATGTTTGGAGGTCACTCATTTCTCATAAAGAACCTCCGCAAGATGACGAACGAGTACGGGTGCACCGGATGTCAACAACGGTCCACAAAGTCGTGTAACATGCACAGGCACGCGACCACCTGCATGGGTGGGAAGACCGTGGTGACATGTCCAGGTAAGAGGGTAGAGAGACCGCGGTCGGCATACGAGAAGTCGTTCTGTCCCAAGGGGTCAGCGAGTGAGATTCAATGGCTGAACAGAGAAGAGGAGAGGGTGGGAAAGCACATACATCACGCGAGATGCGGTCACGGCGGGGAGAGGTGGGTGGCCGGCGATCCGGTCGACGGTTACTGTCACGAGACCGAGACCGTGTTTCAGTTTCACGGATGCTACTGGCACGGGTGTCCGAGGCATTGCAGGAGAGGTAACGCGATATCGCTGTACAAGAGGACGAAAATCCAAGACGCCAAGATAAGGAAGGCGGGTTACGAGCAGGTGGTGATGTGGGAGTGCGAGTGGTTGAATGAGGTGAATACCTACTATCCACAATCGCCGCGCGAGGAGGAGGAGGCGACTCTGTACCCTCACCAGATAGTATACGACTTCGAAGCGCATCTCGACAAGTCAAAAACCACGCGACCCACCAAAGACCTGACCTTCGACACATCTGCGAACGAGATCCCGACACGTTAGTCGTGAAGTTCGTGACCGAGCTGCAGATGAGAGGCAAGGCAATCAGGGAGGCGGTTAGGTCTCACGGGACAGTGGTGGAGCTAGTATCAAAAAGGGGGTGGACGATTTCCTTCATATTTCACTACAGACCCTGCAAGTTACACCAGTGTGTGTAGAAAAATAGGTTTATGAATATTTCTGGACTTTGTGAGGCTTGACTAGGTGTATTTCTTAGAGTATTTCATAATTCTACGAAACTCCAGGTCAGCTCTGATTGATTTTGAAATCTTGGAAAATGGCGCCCTCCATGCTGTTTCGAAGGTAGTGTTTTGAGCCAGAATTTGAGGGTATTTTTCGGGCATTTGTAGCGAAAAATCGAGCTGGTTATGACCCCGCTTTGAAATCATTTTCAGGAAATGGTGTGGTCTTGCAAATGATATAACAAGTCGTAGTAAAATGTCTGTGCCTCATATTTTCGTGAAAACAAATCCAGGAAATTCAGTCCTGTTTACATTTCTGCTCAAAATTAGGTGGGTGGGGTAATTAAAAGAAATATTTTTTATAGGCATCTGAAGCGTTGACTGCATTTTTATTGTGGCATGTGATTTGTACTCCTGTTGCGAGTATTTTTTAATATTTGTCGCAAGAGCTTCCCTAAATAATTGCGAGAGGCAGTGGTTTTAATCATTCGCCCGTCGCCTTCAGAAAAATGGTAAATTTTGCCTCTTTTCAACTATCCCGTGATGCTTTAGGTAGAAGTATCTGCCGGCCGACATAGATATGCTATCGAAGTCTCAGCAAGCAAAGATTATCTCTTGGATTGACCAAGTCCCGGCGGTGGGGTTCAACTGTAGCAGGTACGACCTGAACCTCATCAAGCAGTACTTTGTCGAGAAGTTGGCGGCCACCGTGAATAAGGTGATGGTTGGAAAGGGAGCCAGCACGATAGCCAGCACGTATGGATATGGCGGAGAACAGGGGATTCCGAAAGGTTAACGGGGTGATGAAGACGTACAAGCAGGAGAAGTTGGGGTTTTGGCGTACTACGACAAGAGGAGAGTGATGGAAGACGGGTTACACACCGAGCCTATAGGATAGGTAAAAAAAAAAACTCTGAAAAAGGGGAGAATACTAAAGACTCCGGGGGTAGCTGGGTGTCAGAAGGTACCATAAGAAGTTCTTCGCGAACAAAACCGCGAGATGGACCATCAGCCAAATAGTAGAGCACGGGCTCATCGGGTTTGGTAATAGATCGATCTAGATGATATACATTCAGAGACCACACGGGATCAGTCGCGCGGCGGCTGCCACCTTCGAGCTCTCCCAGTTGATAGAGGTACCGGACGTCAACATCCGATGGAAGCCGTCGCTCCTCTAAACCGACGGGTCGCCCGCGCTAGACGGCAGAGGGCTTGCTCGTCACCTTTTTAGACTTGATGGCATCTACAGGCTTCTTACCTATCAATCTGGTCACCTCTCCGTAGAGTGACAACACCACGGCGGGCAGTCTGGCCACCCACTCGGTCGATCGCGAATGAGGGTCTACAAGTTCTTTGGCATATTGGTGTCCGAACAGCCTCTCAGCCAGGGTTCGATTGAACCGCTCCACGATCCCCTGGTCACGGTGGATGTTGACGCGGCCGCGTCTGATAGAAACTTTGTGCTTAGACAATAGATGAGAGACCGCGCCCATAAACTAGCGCCGGGATCGACCTGGAGAAGATTCGGCCATTTGAGAGGACTCCTCTTATATATTCGGGAAAGAGCCTCGGCCACCTCCCTAGACTCATTAGTGGCCAACGGCTCATCACCCTTATAGCGACTCGCTACGTCAACGATTGTCAGTGCGTACTTGTACGTCTTGCGACCGACGCGATCGTGAGGGACAAACGGAGATCCGCTTGGTGAACGTGTTTCGGCACCAGCACGTCGAATTTCGGGCGCGGAATATTGTGAGGCGCGGGTAAATAGATCAGCCAGATGGCCTGCTTCTTGAGCCATTCCTTGACAGCGTTTTCTGAAACCTTGGTCGCCGCCGCGAGGTTCTTGATGGCCGCGAGTCCCTTCCAGTAGCCGCGGGGGCTATAGTATGTGTTCGCTAGCTTGCGCGTTAGGCGAACCGATAGTTTGGTATTAAGTTTGCGCGTGTTCATCGTATGCGAAGTATTCTAATATATCGGACAATCTCCAACATGCCCTCGCCAGATCGTCCGGTAACTGCGTCGTTAATAATAAACCTTTGTTGGAGGTCCAATCACGATTGGAGGTTAAGTTCTGAAGGAACTTTGGAAAATCTAATTCATCCCTCAACCCAATCGCGATTGGAGTTGAACTCGATTGGGAGGAATCTAACATCCGCTCTGCGAAAAGGGTGGCCGATTTTTCGTCCTCGCGCCACGTCTCGAGAGAATCTCGGGCCAGACGAATCATACCCTTTGCGCCAGATATACGGTGTTTAAAGGCAGTGTAGCCTACATCGATCGTAGCAAAATAAAGTTCGTCAACTAACATCGTTCTATATATATATTTTTGAAACATATTTTAAGATAATTATTTCAATCTCGATTGAATATAGTAGCCGACGAGACCCACCACACCCATTCCCACGACGATGAACGCGATCTCGCGGTCTTTTTGGGCCTCTGAAGGTACATAGAAATCTGAAAGTTGGGGCTCGCGATCCAGCGGCGCGAGACTTTTCTGTGGATATGCCAGCGCGTACTCGCGGTTGGCTTCTTCAACGTTCTGGAAAGTTTGCGCGGCGTGATTCTCGAGGCGAAGCTCTTCGTTGACCCAGTCCAGATGGGCGGTTCGTTTTTTCGACCATGCTTCCTTTGTGCTATTGAGTTGTTCTACAGCTAAATCATGACGCTTGCGCTCCTCATCCACGTTCGCGAGCTTCTCATTTTCGAGAATATAAAGTTGCTACCACTGAACGCCAATGCGTTTACAAGCGCAGCACCACCTATCATTATTCCGATCGAAGCCATTATTTCCATATATTAGCGGGTAGAATTCCAGCTTTAATTAGATAATCTCGAGTCCAAACTGCGCTCGCTATATTTAAGCCCACGAGCCAGGTGTCTTTCACAGTAAATTCCAATTTGGGAGTGGGCTTTCCTAAGACCATCTTAAATAGTTGAGCATACCCGATACTGAAACCTGATATCACCACGCCGTGATAAATTCCATTCACGAACATTTTACCATCGTTTTCAGCCATTGTTGATAATTATAATTATTGCATATAAAAGGGATGGCGATCAATGTTTAAATGGGGCGCATCAAATTGTGATTGGTGTTTCGTAACTGTTTTTGGATGAATTGATGGGGGTTGTTTTTCCAAATTCAACATTGTTGATGATTGGTGTAATAGGGGGTATTTCCACACACACAGGGCACCAACAACTGCCAGACCACCACCAACAACCCAACTCCAATTCGTGAATTGGGGGTGTTGGGGTTCAATCGGGTTCAACTCCAATTTCGATTGGGTTGAGTGCGCTTCCAATCGTGAAATGGGGGTGTTGTTGTAGCTGTCTTCAGATGTTTTGCTGTCTCCGTCCCCGATTGCAACGACTGTTTGGCCTCTCGAAGCTCGGCGAGTATTTTATCTTGTTTAACTTTTCGGGTGGCAGCCGCCGCCCGCCCAGCTGCCTGTCTTTTTGGGTTTTTATGTCGTGCAACCGGATTCGTCCGATCTAGATTGGGTGTTGAGGGCTCCTGTGGAGCTGCAGCAATCCCCGATTGAACCCCCAACGTGCTCGGGTTCAACAGTGTTGAGTTGGAGATTGTGGTTCCGTCACTCTCGCAGGTGTGTCTTGTGTCATCATTTATAATATTAATATTAGAGCTTATAGTTCGTGGGCATATATGTCCAAATTGACAGTGTTTACCCGTGGTCAACGCGGTTGTCAGCGGAGCTAAGTACATTCCAAACTTGTGATAAATTGAGCAGCAGGCTGTTCTAAGAGTGTGTCCTATAAAAGGGTCAGTCTCTAGATCGCGAATCAACCCCGCGGTGTTTGGTATAGGGAGAAGTATACTAACGGCGGTAGCGTACAAATGAATAGCCGCCGATCCAAGAGTTTTTGTCATCTCCGCACCTAACCTAGATTCGTATCGCGCGTACATTTTATCGATCTCCGCATCTGTGACATCTTATCCACCTGACAAACTGGGAGACGCCTACCGAGATAATGCTCCGATTGTCCCCCAGCAACCAGCGCATCTAGCCGCTCTCGTCGCGCCGCATTTTCATTTTCATTCGTATCGGCAGGTGTTGCACTCAACCCAATCGAAATTGGAGTTGAACCCGATTGCCCTGTCGGAGTTGATGTTTCATTATCTTTCAGGAAAGATACCGTGTCGGCAGTCGGAGTTGAGGTTTCTTCCATTAGCTGATCGCGAAGTTCGTCGCAGTTCATTATTGCTAATTTTCTTAAAATTAATTTAACTATTCTTACAAGTCTCATAACTTTGACATATTGCCAAGCGCACCACCCGCTCGCAACAATTGATAACTTCGTAAGCAGTTGGTTGATCAGTCTTTAGCAGAAGCTTGATGTGCCTAGTTTCTGAAAGCATCTGTCGAACCTTGTTGGGATAACGTCATTCTCTCGAACAGTCATCGAATGAGTCTCGGTCCTTGCAGTGAAAGAGGGCGACCCATTTCGTTTGCTCGCGCAGATCCTTGAGGACGGCGTTGTACTTTTGAGTGGAGATCCATACATCTGGCCGCGAATGGCGGCCAGAAAATGCGAGCTCAGAGAGCATTTCCTTCTTTTTGGTCATCGCCGCCTTGGCCGAGCAATCGTCAATCACGTATAGGGTGGGCTCACCCTGGAATCTTTGGTATAAACCACTCAATCAATCGTGAAGCCTATCACCGGGGTCAATAACGTATACCTCAGGGTCGGTCCATATCCACGGGCGCCGCTGATAAGTATCGTTGTGCCGCACAGTGGGACACATGATCACAATGTGACGAAAGGGATCGCGGTAGGACCCCTCGAGCAAGTCGAGGATGAAAACCGTTTTTCCACATCCTGTCTGCCCACATATTATGGCAGAGTGAGCATCTCCAATCGTGAATTGGTATTGATTCTTTATTAATAAATCGTTGGATGATTTTTTTATTAAATCAGTACAGTGCTGAGACGTATCGACCATCTTCGATGTTGAGTTGTGCGCCTGTAATTATATATAAGTACACGTTCAATGGCCCATTTCCATTCGCCTCTTTGATTATCTGGATCGTCACACCCTCACTAGCGTTCTCAACTTGGCTTCCGCTGCCGTGTATTTGGTCGTCGTCGCTGGCTCGCATGTCTAGCCATAGCGCGTATTTGGTAGTCAGGAACTCCGCGAGGGAGACGGCCGAGAGCTGCAGGTCTTTGGCAACCGCGGCAACCTCCGGGGAGCGTTTAGAGCCGGCAGCAAACTGCTTTGTTACTTCGTCCCACTACTGGTGCGCACGAAGACCCGCGCTGTAGAGTTGATTGGGTACTCCCTCGATCGGCACCTCTACCTTTGTGATTTTGGGGTTATAGAATTTGTCGGTTTTTCTTGTCCCAAGCGCGAACCGAGCATCCTCGAACAACATCAATATACCTTTCATCGAGCGGGCGGGTACGTTGACATTAATATTCCACAATGTGTCGCCTTTGTCTTTCGTCATCTTTCGGTGACGAATAACTCGGTCGTAAAGTATGGCAACGCGCCCAGCGTACTGGGATCTGATTAATCGCGCGAGTTCGGGCATCGTGACCATGTCGTACTCCAGTGAAACATTATCGATCGTATACGTCGATGCCATGTCGGTGGCTATGACAACTCGGCCGTAGCCGTTGAACGTTATTTCGTATTCGAGGCGGTCAGCCAAAGCACTCTGATAGCAGGGCATGTGACTCTCCAGCAACTCAAAGTCGAGCGGGATGTAGAAGCGGTTGCCGTATTCGGCCGCGATCGCGTTGTCACTCACGTTGTTATCTGCCTTGTTATCAGCCCCGATTCTAAGTTTGGTTACGTTCTTATTTTTGCAGGTGTCAATACCCTGATATACCGCAGTTTCGCGCTCTTGTGTCGTCTTCCACAGGTCCTGATAACAATGGTAGACGTCGCTGTCATCGATCGACATCACCTCATTACCAGAAATCTTTATCATGGTTTTCTTGACGATGGCGCGACCCAGGTTCTGAACGACGGTTCGGTTCGCGTCCGTCGACGTCAGCGAAATAGTGAAAGCGAGGCGAACAGTCCCCGGCACAATGACGTCGTTAGCTCCGAGTTTGGGGAAGCGGACTAAGAGCTGCTGGTTCTGGTCGATCGTCGATGGGTTGTTCGTAATAACGACACTCTGTCTCACGCCTTTCGTCTCGTTACGTTCCTTTCCGTAAAGTACCAATTACCCTAGGTGATTAGTACATTACGGAACGGAACGGAACAAGCATCTTGTTAACTAATGGTGTTATTAGCAACACGTTCAACGTATTGATATTGAATGATTAGGTTCCAAACGCATGCTACTTACTTCAATTATGATGCACATTTTAATTAGTCACATCGCTAATTAACTGCATAAGTTAATTAATTAACCAAATTAGGACAAGTACTCTTCCGGATAGGTAGATGGGGGGGGGGGTGACTTTCTTGAAAAAATACAGTCGCGGGGAAGTACAGGTAAACAAACACCATGGGAATCTCGACTGGCAAATTTCGGCAAATTTTAGGTCACAGGGGAAATATCAATTCACCAAATTAGGACAAGTACTGTTCCGGATAGGTAGATGGGGGTGGGGTGACTTTCTTGAAAAAATCTCGTTCCGTTCCATTCCGTAAAGTACCAATTACCCTAGTGGATTAGTACTTTACGGAACGGAACGGAACGAGCTATTTTTTTTACACCAAATTAGCACAAATACTGTGCCAGAGTGCATGGTTCCCAACGCATGATACTTGCTTCAATTATGAAGCACATTTTAATTAGTCACATCGTTAATCAACTGCATAAGTTAATTAATGCACCAAATTAGGACAAGTACTGTTCCGGGATGGGGGGGGGGACTTTCTTGAAAAAATACAGTCGCGGGGAAGTATTATACTACATATTCCAAAGGACTGCCTCTGACACGCTTCAGAAGTCGCATTTGTGTCTGTTTTGGTAAATAAAAAATCTCGTTCCGTTCCGTTCCGTAAAGTACCAATTACCCTAGTGGATTAGTACTTTACGGAACGGGACGGAACGAGCTATTTTTTACACCAAATTAGCACAAATACTGTACCAGAGCGCATGGTGTGGAATAATTAATACAACTACACTCTTCCATCATTGGAGTGTGTATAAGGCACTGTTAACTTTTTTCAGTCCAGAGGGGTGGGGGGGGGTGGCGGGTAGTTTCTTGACAACATACGGAGTGGCGTTGGTAGTATTAGACTACATTTTTCAAAGGTTTCTGTCTGTTTTGGTATTTTATTTTTAATTTTATAAATTAAATGCAGAGGCGTTGGAAGTGGGGCGCGGCAGGGGCAGCGACCGCCGCCCCAATATTTGGGAAAACACTGAAAAAAAGTTGTTGGTGCGCATCCGGGAATTGGGACGTGTTTTTGGTAAACAAACACCATGGGAATCTCGACTGGCAAATTTCTGCAAATTCTAGGTCACATGGGAGATACCAATTCACCAAATTAGGACAAGTACTGTTCCGGATAGGTAGATGGGGGTGGGGGTGAGGGGTGGTGACTTTCTTGAAAAAATACAGTCGCGGGGAAGTATTATACTACATATTTCAAAGGATTGCCTCTGACACGATTCAGAAGTGGCATTTGTGTCTGTTTTGGTAAATAAAAAATCACCTTCCGTTCCGTTCCGTAAAGTACCAATTACCCTAGGTGATTAGTACTTTACAGAACGGAACGGAACAAGAATCTTGTTAACTAATGGTGTTATTAGCAACACGTTCAACGTATTGATATTGAATTATTAGGTTCCCAACGCATGATACTTACTTCAATTATGATGCACATTTGAATTAGTCACATCGTTAATTAACTGCATATGTTAATTAATGCACCAAATTAGGACAAATACTGTTCCGGATAGGTAGATGGGGGCGGGGGGGTGGGGGCGGGGGGGGGGACTTTCTTGAAAAAATACAGTCGCAGGGAAGTATTATACTACATATTCCAAAGGACTGCCTCTGACATGATTCAGAAGTGGCTTTTGTGTCTGTTTTGGTAAGTAAAAAATCTCGTTCCGTTCCGTTCGGTAAAGTACCAATTACCCTAGGTGATTAGCACTTTACGGAACGGAACGGAACAAGCATCTTGTTAACTAATGGTGTTATTAGCAACACGTTCAACGTATATATATTGCATTATTAGGTTCCCAACGAATGATACTTACTTCAATTATGATGCACATTTTAATTAGTCACATCGTTAATTAACTGCATAAGTTTTTTAATTTCGGCAATTACCCCACATGGTACCCCAAACCGTGTTCCGTTCCGTTCCGTGAAGTACCAATAGCCGACAAAATCTCAACAACTTTGTGTTTGTTGTTGTGTGCAAATAAAGAGAATAACAGATTGCAAAACTAGATTTGCAGCCGTTCTATCACATATAACTACTTGGAACATGTACTTGTAGTTGTACAGGTAATATATGGGATTTAGTACTAAACCCATTGACCCGGCCTTAAATTACTGTAGCTGTTGATAGACCGTTAAATCCGAACACAAACAAACAAACAAACAAACAAACGTATGTGGGGGAATGTTCAGCCTTGAATCAGAATAACGTATTCTCTGAAAGTTTTTGTCGTACACCGTACGCCGCCGTACCGCACTCGGTATCAAATCAATTCGTCGCCGCTCACAGTAAACTTCCTGTGATATTATCATATATGTGTTCGGCGCCATATGCAACAATGTCGTAAGCACACGCGTGTGTTTGATACAATTGCAATAACATTTTGCGACACGAATGCTGGACGCGGACGTGATAGAAGACATAATTTGACGTTGTCGCCAATATAAACAATGCCTTATTTACTTTCATTGTAGAAGAGCGTTTCCGGTGTTGCTAAAAATCGTATTGTATTCTCATAAATTATGCGCGTGACATTTGTCTTAGACTTGAGAAAAAAAAAAATAACTGAGATTCGTCTTAGATTTGTCTAAGATTATACTTAAGACTAATTTAAGATAAATCTTAATTTTGATCTTTACTAAGACGGACTTAAGTCTAAGCTTAAGATAAATCTTAGATTAGTTACGAATACGGGCCCAGATCATTCGAGAAAACTACCGGACATGCCCGTCCAGGAAGCGATTCTTGATTTTGTATTCATTTTCCCTGCCGTCAAAATCACGAATATAACGTTTCCAAATGCATTCTGCTGTGCTAAAATGTGCAATGTGTCATCAATATTGCTAAAACAACGCCCAACAGTTGTAAGACTACATCGTGTGTGCACTGCTCGTATTGGCGGTGTGTCCTGTTTAATATGTATCGCCACTGTCAAATTTTAAGACAAAATTGCACAATTCTAAGTAAAAAATGGGGATATTATCCATAAACCGGAGAACGAATCAACATTCAAAATATACTTTGCGCATGCACATACGAAAATACTGCAGATAATATAGTTTAAAAGTTGTCTGCCTTACTAGAAACGTACGGACGTTCCGACGGACGTACGTACGGACGGACACCCATAACAAAACAATTTACTCATGTTTCTTCAAAATAATACTGTAAAATAATAATAATATTGAAGCGACCCGGCCAGCGAAGCATCGTATACACAGCTGTGTATTGCGTATGCTTCGCTTCGCATGTATCACTCATTTTGGACAACAAAACACGTCTGTCATTTTATGCACAGAACTTACCACGATCTCCAATGCATGCCTGGATGTTCACAATTGTCAATAGTTTATTATCGGCGTCTTCATACATCAGGGAACTTGTTTGGTTAGTTACAATTCACAATAGTTTGTTGACATTTCCTGTGTGTGTTGAACCCGCCATTTTATACTGCGTAAACCTGTTTAAACTCGGTAATTTCCGCCAAACCTCTCCGACCAATCAACGATGCGGGACAACTTTCACGTTTCGTTAAAATGGGAAAGTCCGGGAATCCGATTACACCTTCCACCCAATCCACTGTGCGGAATCAGGGACAACTTTCACATGTTGTCCGCGGATTCCAAATATGGTCCTCATTGTCCGAATGTTGTCCTCGGAGTCTCTACGAGCCAATCAAAGGGCTGCATCTGCGGACAACGTCCGAACCGAAGGTTATAAATAGGAGCGAAATATGTCAGTTGTCGACTCTGTCCCGAGAGACGCAACTCGAGACGCAACTCGCGTCTCTGAACTCACAAGGCCCAAATATCCTCCCCCTTAACCAGTACTCACCGACGATGTTGCCAATGGTCCATTAGTCGTGATATGTGGTGATTTGAACGTGATTATGACTTTATAGATTATTAATATTGGTTGGAACCATGATAATGCCAATATCCCATTACCCCACGCACTTTTTCCCCATTGCCATACGATTCCCGTCTCAAGTTTCCTGACCCCCTACTGTGACTCCCCTCCCACTACTGTTAGGTGAACACCACTCCATTTTCATGCGTCCTAGCTGTTGTGTGCCCCCCATTCAGCTAGTGTCATGATTTCCACCCCAGCTTCGTGACCCCCCGGCTGTGTGACACCCCACCCAGCTTATTTCCCAACCCCAGCTTCGTGATTCCCGCTGTGTGATTCTCCCCCACCCAGTATTATTCTTCCCACCCAAGCTGCGTGATCCCCGCTGTGTGACTTCCCCACCCAGCATTATTTCTCAGCCCCAGCTTCGTGATCCCCGCTGTGTCACTCCCCCCCCCACCCGGGCATTATTTCCCACCCCCAGCCTTGTGATCCCCGCTGTGTGACTTCCCATCCAGCATTATTTCACCCCCAGCCTCGTGAATCCCGCTGTGTGATTCCCCCACCCTGCATTATTTCCCACATCCAGCTTCGTGATCCCCGCTGTGTGACTCCCCCACCCAGCATTATTTACCACCCCCAGTTTTGTGATTCCCGCTGTGTGACTCCCCAACCCAACATTATTCCCACCCAAGCTTCGTGATCCCCTCTGTGCGACCCCATCCCCCCACCCCAGCCCCATGATTCCCGTCAAGGTCTGAGCGTGTACGCTTTAGAAAAGAGTTGCTCGTGTCCAGTCGTTCCCATTGTCGCCTATGTTACTTAGTCTCGACTCGCATACATGTACTACGAATACTAACTGTTGATGTATATAGTCCTGTGTATCATCCCGGTACCATTATTGTTACCATTATTGTTACCATGAATTGTCACCCTCATACAGTTGTAGGTGTTGCATAATATTGTGTTTTATGTCTTAGCAAAATATCAGGTAACCGTATTAATACTCAATTCGATATTGTCGTTCTTTCATTTCCAAGTAGCTAGTTATTCCCATTTTAAAATCCCGATTCACGAGGGCCCGCTACCAACCCCCTGCGTGAACAGGAAACTATAATTTACCCCGTATTATTGAAGGCAGACGCAACGAAGGGTCGTTACAATATAGTGTTTATGTGGGGAGACGAGAATAACATACAGTTATGGATTGGTATAATGGTATGGTCTCTGTATGAAATGGGTTTAAATGACACTCGTGCACCATATTTCTTGTATTTTACTGAAACTTATATTTCACGTCAAAGTTATTTGTACTTTTGGAGTTATATCCCTATGACACAATGTTCACCTCGTTAGTTTAGGTCCTTCTCCGGATCATACGTCGTATACATGTGTCACTTGATTATATATTCATGATACTTTACTCATCTGAAACCGTTTCACTAAACTTCGTACTACTAAGAAGTTCGTAAGTACAAAATTGAAAGGGCTGATCTGGATTTACACTGGTCGCAATACCCATTCGTCTCATTTCTTCAGTCACAGCCACATTTCATAATTGTTATGATAAACATACGATATAACCATTGAGAAAATAAAGCAGCCGATACTGTACTAAATTATAACCCCGATGATAAGTATGCTTGCGACTGGAGACATGGGGATTTACGACCTTTGAGACCAGCGCAGACCCAGTGTCTGATCCGGGTGTGTGCTGTTCACTATTATGTCACTGACATATCCGTGCTTCAAACACGCAGTATATATGATTTTCAATCAACAGGAGTCTGATATGTGATCCTCGGCTACACTGGTCATAAATCCGATAGGTCCCATTTCTCCAGTCACAAACACTCCATCATATATAAGAAACCGAACACCGTAGTCATATGCACGGGATTTAGACAGAGGTGAAGGTAGAAACAAGAATGATTCTGTACATAGCTATTGTGGTGATATTTCTCTCCATTTGGATCCTTCGAAAGCGGCGAAATGGACCTCGTATGCCCGGACCACCAGGGTTTCCTCTCGTTGGAAACTCGTTCCAGGTGAAAGCAGAAACGTTTCACCTTCAGCTGACAAAATGGGCGAAGCAATACGGACCGACTTTCCAGTGCAACATTATGGGGATTGACATGGTGGTGTTGAACAAACCAGAACTGGTCCGTAAGGCGTTTTGTAGTAGGGAGACCGGGATGATTCTAAGCGATCGACCTCCGTCGTTCGTGGGAAAATACATATTCAATGAATACCAAGCAGTATTTGTCGGGAGAAAGAACGATGTGACATTCAAACTGCGACGGATTTTCCACACTGCTTTACATATGTATGGCGACGGTATAGAACAGTTTGAAGACACCGTTCAACGAGAAATAGATCACCTTATTGTCACGCTAGCGGCAACTAAAGGACAAGACTTCGACCCGAGGCCCATATTTGAACGGTCTCTTGGCAACTTGATAATGTTGTTGCTTTGCGGGGAGCCGATGATGGGCGATGATCAGAAAATAGTCTGGAACTTCCTAAAATCCATCAACAAATGCTCGATACCAACCTACGAATTATTTATGTATAATGTTCCCCTGCTTCGATTCTCGCCGGGGTACTTTGGAGACGTTTACAGAGAAATAACGCGACACATCGACGAGTTACTTAGCAGGTACTTCACTCCGTACAAGGCTAGCTACAAACCCGGTTCACAAAGAGGTCTAGTTGACACGTTTATCAAACTACAAGCGGAGAACACAGCCGCGGATGGCACCACGTGGTTGACGGACGCTCAACTGGAAGGTCTTGTAGTGTCGACTGTCTCCGGTGGACTGCTTACGACGTCCAACACGCTACTCGCCGCGTTTCTCCTCCTACTGCGTCATACCGAGTGTCTGGACAAGGCGTATAAGGAAGTCATGGACGTGGTCGGGTCGGAGAGGCTCCCGAAGTTGTCGGACAAGCCCCGGATGCCGTACACGGAGGCGATGATCATGGAGTGTCAGCGGGTAGGAAACTTGATTCCGTTACCTTCACCACATAACTGTTCAGAGGACATTGTCTTCGAAGGGTATGCGGTAAAGAAGGACACCAGATTCGTGCTGAACCTGTGGGCGATCAACCAGGACCCGGAAACATGGGACGAACCGGAGACCTTCCGCCCGGAACGATTTCTAGACTCGGACGGCAATCTCCTTCCCGCGGAACATAAAACCCGTCTGGCTTTCCTGATGTTCGGGGCTGGCAGGCGGAACTGCCTTGGAGATGTGTTCGCCAGGTCCCGGATGTTTCTCTACGTTTCCAGTATCATACAGAAGTTCGAGTTGTTGCAACCTAACACCGAGCGTTTGGCGGACTACGATCCGAATACATTCACGCCCGGGATAATGTTGGAGCCAGTTACGTATAAACTGCGCGCAGTCCGCAGGGATTTTCCGAGCCAAACTTGATGAACTTGGTATCAAAAGGCAATAGCTTGTATTATACAGTGTATTAAATATGGTAAGGAAAAAACCACCCTAAATAGGCAATGAGTGAAATAAAAATATTATCATTAAATTGTCAAGGAATAGGTCAACTTCCCAAACGCACTGATCTTTTTCAATACTTACAAGAAAAAAAAAATCACATATACTGTTTGCAAGATACCCATTTCACTCCAGGGGAAGAAGAAAAATTCGTACGGACTAGGTGGGGTAATGATTGTTATTTCAGTTCATTTCGATCTAATGCAAGGGGAGTAGCAATATTATTCAATGGTAATTTAGACTATAAAGTACACCAGTCAAAATTCGATCCCAATGGTAACTTCATTCTACTAGACATCACTATTGAAAATAATAAATTTACACTTGTATGCCTGTATGGACCAAACTCAGATGATCCCATTTTTTTTCAGAACATATCAAAAGAAATTGATGAAATGAATAACGATAAATATATTTTATGCGGAGATTTTAACCTTGTTTTGGACCCAGATTTAGACTATCATAACTATAAAAATATAAATAATAAAAAATCTAGAGAAAAATTATTAGAAATTATTCAAGAAAAATATTTAATCGACCCTTTTAGAGAAAATCACCCCCTAATGAGAAGGTTCACATGGAGACGACGACAGCCTTTTCAGCAAGCAAGACTAGATTTCTTCCTCATCTCTGAAAATACTTTACCTTCAATTAAAAAATGCATCATTGAAAATAGCTACAGATCTGATCGTTCACCTGTATTGTTAAGTTTGCGTTTAAACAATTTTATAAAGGTTAAAACCACTATGGAAACATAACAATTCAATGCTGAAAGACATACATTACATAAACATGATTAATGAAAAAATAGAAGAAATGAAAAATCAATATGCTATTCCAATATATAACCGAGAAAACTTACATGAAATACCAAACAACGAATTGCAATTCACAATTAACGATCAACTTTTTCTAGAAACACTTATGATGGAACTACGTGAAAAATCTATTTCTTATTCTTCCTTTATAAAAAAAGAAACCAATCAAAAATGAAAAATCATTAACGGAACAAATATTAGACATGGAAAAACAATTAAAGAAAGAAGACATGAATAAAATTGAAATTTTAAAATTAGAACTGCAGGAAATTCGTAAAATTAAAGTAAATGGTTCAGTTATTCGATCAAGGGCTCTAAATATAAATGAAGGAGAAAAACCAACAAAATATTTCTGTGCACTCGAATCTCATAACTTTATAAGTAAAACAATACCAAAACTTGAAACAGAAATTGCAAAATAATTACAAATCAGTCAGAGATATTAAAAGAAACAGAACTATTTTACACCAAACTGTATATGCAATAAAGGACACAGCTGCTTATTAAAGATTTAGATTTGGATAATTGTTTGGAAAATACGCATGTACCAAAATTAAATGAAACAGAATCAGAAAAACTAGAGGGATTAATCACAAAAACTGAACTAGCCTTTGCACTAAAAAACATGACGAACAACCGTAGCCCAGGTACAAGCGGATTTGCATGCGAATTTTATAAAATGTTTTGGCATAAACTAGGTGATTTCATTTGTAGGGCAATACATTATAGCTATCAGAAGGGTGAACTATCTATAACTCAACGGCAGGGTATAATAACACTAATCCCAAAGAAGAAAAAATCTCGACATTTTCTAAAAAATTATAGACCTATTTCATTATTAAACACAATTTACAAAATGGCATCAGCATCTATCGCTAATAGAATAAAAACAGTATTAGACAAGTTAATAAATGGGGACCAAACGGGATTTATTTCAGGAAGATACATTGGGGAAAACACTAGACAGGTATACGACATTATGCAATATATTGAAAAAACAATATCCCAGGACTTCTTCTTCTTATAGACTTTGAGAAAGCATTTGACTCTATATCGTGGAACTATATTCATAAAGTACTTCGCTACTTTAAATTGGGACCAAATATTAGGCAATGGATTACATTATTCTACAAAAATGCTCAACTATCAGTTAATCAACATTGTAACCTCTCACCTTTTTTTTCAATACATCGAGGCTGTCGTCAGGGGGACCCACTCTCACCGTACATATTTATCTTATGCGCAGAAATACTTGCAATCAGAATACGCAAAAATCATAAAATTAAAGGAATTAAAATAAATGGAACAGAATATAAACTAACACAGTTTGCAGATGACACTAGTGCCTTCTTGGATGGATCAAGTGAATCACTAAATGAAACACTTAATGAACTGGAAATGTATGCACATATGTCAGGACTTAAAGTTAATTTTGATAAAACACAAGTTATTTGGATTGGGGCCAAAAAAATTAGCCAAGACTCAATTAAAACAAAATGGAAACTAAAGTGGGGAAATAACAGATTTAAATTGCTTGGAATTACTTTTGACACAGATTTAGAAAAAAATTGTGAACATAAATTTCTTGGAAAAATATGAGGCTCATAAAAGAAAAAATCAACAGCTGGAACAAAAGGTACTTAACACCACACCATTAGGCCGAATCACAGTCATAAAGTCTCTTCTTCTCCCATCTTTAAATCACCTGTTTATATCCCTACCTAACCCCAGTCAAACATGTGTTAAAGATATCAGCAACATTATGTATGAATTTTTATGGCAAGGTAAATCACGAGTAAAAGGCACTATCACATGCAAACAATATGAGGATGGCGGACTAAAAATGCCAAATATTGAGGACTATATATCGTCTTTAAAAACAAAATGGGTAAGAAGAATAGTGTGCAACAAATACAAATTTATAAACATTTTAAATACAGAAATTGATACAGATCATATTTTTAAATTGGGAGATATGTACATCGAACAAAAAATAGGAAAAATTTCAAAACTTTTTTGGCGGGATGTTTTATTTTAAAAGCTCATCTAAAATTACAAAATAAGCTTAAGCCGATAAACATGGATGCATTTCTTTCTAGCCCATTATTTTTTAATAAGGACATAAAATGTGGGACAACCTTCTTCAATAAGGCATGGTTTGATAAGGGAATATGTTTTTATAAATGACATTATCCAAAAATTGATGGAACTTTTGCCTCTCAAACTGAACTTAAAAACAATTTCAACATAAATATAAACTTTCTTCAATATTATGGCCTTGGCAAAGCAATAAAAGATTGGGGTAAAAGTTTGAAACTTATCAATATCGAAAAAAAAGTTACAAATGCCATTTACTCCATACAAACTAAAAATATACCTAAAAAACAAAACCGGGACAAAAGACATGTACCTCGCATTAAACTCCAATTCTGAAACTCCAGCTGGTAAAATTAAATGGAACTCCACCTATAATTTTAACAATGAAACATGGAAGAAAATTTATTTATGGCAACAAACTTGAAAACTTTACAAAAATTTGGGAAGACTTTATCATTTCAAAAGTTTAATTTATGTAACAAAAATACCAAAATAAGATTTCATCTTCAGCTGAGCTAGTTGCGGGTGCTATAATAAATCTCTGCTTTTGTGCGTTTTTTTTTCTTCCTTTCTTTGTTTTAACCCCTTCCCCACCCCCTCCCCACTCCCCATTCCACCTCATATTATAGGTTTGGGAAATAAAGACATTATAAATATGAATCTAGTAGAAGAATATAATATACATAGAGTAATACAGGTTCAAGCAAAGACCATGATCTGACGGAACCAGCCGCGTTTTGTTTTATAATCAGTGTGGGGATCGGAACAGATTGTACATTGGTTTGTCAATACATAATGTTACCAACAACTTTAACATTTAACCCTTTCGGCCCTAAATAACTGGAATGGATTATATATAATATGTTAATTTTCGGTCAATTCCATTCAACACAAAATATTTTTCAAATAATATATTTATAATTTTCTTTTTTTTTTAACAAATATGAAAATTACTTGCAAAGAGCGCAGATCCTGATGAGCCGGCTCGTCTGGATCTACACTGTTTAAAAACACCTATATAAATGGCTGTAGTGTTGAAAGGGTTAATACACGATTTAAACATGTAGATGCACAGTAGGATTGAACTTCACTTTTTACAGAGTGAGGCTGGTTCAGTTGGATCATGGGTAATATGAATGATAACATATAATCAATTACATGTATTACATATGCTAAATTTGGCTTTGGCTCTTGCAGCGCTGGAGAGTGACATTGTCATCTGCGGGTTTATTATAAGTATTACTGTCTTTTTTTTAATAACACGTGCAACTTTTTATTGAAAATTCAGGTATCTCATTAATGACGATTCTCATGTACCACTCAACCATGAAGTCTTAATAGAACAGTGATTTCTACCCAGTACTGCAAGAGCAAAGGAGGGTGAATATCTGTAATTGCATATTTTGTATTTGTATCTGACTATTACATGTATATTATGTACGTGTGTGGGGGATGGCTCCGACCCACCACAAACCTATTACGGGGAAAATAAATATTTTCAAACCAAAAAAAATATAAAATTATACAGTGTATTGGATTACGTGGTCTATTATTTTGTCTGGAGTCATGGCAGCGCCAATGAGGTCTCATGTAAATCATCAAATAAACAAAATGGGGAGGGTGACTTTTTGTGTCATTGATGAAAAATTCAATTTAAATATTTTTAAAATTTAATATGTTTAATAGCCAAATGTTCATCGGCAGAAAATGTGGAACAGACTGTAGAACGTTACCAGGCTACATGGCTACATGAGCGCGTTGTCTGATCAGGCGCTACACTGGTCACAAATACCATACGCCCCGTTTCTCCACAGCCACATATATACATCCACAATATGTGACCTATTCTGGTGAAAACACAATTAGCCCCGTTTTGTCATGGCGATTGCATATTCGCACTATAATGCATGTTCTCAGTTATTTATAAACGTATACAATTTATGTTATATTGTTTTGTTGTTCATTATTACGGTGCCTCGCAGGGGACATGCAATATGTGTTATCAATTCGTTCCCACGAAATAACTATTCGTTCACTCGATTTAACAATTCGTTCCCTCGAATTAGCAATTCGTTCCCACGAATTAACAATTCGTTCCCTCGAATTAACATTTCGTTCGCGAAAACAATTCGAGGGAACGGATTGTTAATTTGAGGGAACTATTTGTTAATTCGAGGGAACGGATTGTTAATTCGAGGGAACGAATTGTTATTTCGTGGGAATTAATTAATAAAAAAAAATTCTACGTCCCCTGCGGGGCTCCCTACATTATTACTCGTGTTTGTGATTGGAGAAATAGAGCTAATGACATGTGTTCCCAGTCTAGCGCATGCTATGAAACTATAACTGGAAAAGGGGGTATTGTGGCATTTTTGGCCAGTCTACTTCCAGATGTGTTAACATGACTGGAGATTTGATTTATTGATGTTTAACGGCCTATCAACAGCTACGGTCATTTAAGGCCGGGCCAACGGGTTTAATCCAGTATTTAACTTGCCGTATTGGGGGGTGGGCAGGGATCCCAAAATCACTTGGCCCCTACCCCTAAACGTAATATTATTAGGAATAATCGTATTACTCATGTAAGGGGTATAACCAAATTCAACTCTCACATACAAGAAAGCCAAGCATGTCTGATATGTAGCAATAACGTTCGACCATGTCCTGCCTACGGCCTTGGGGTTCAAACAGTTCCCACGTGGCACGGCAAACGTTGGCTGGACATGGTTGAACCTTATATTTACATACAGCCGTTTCGTAGTTATTGCGAGAAAACTCACATACATGTAAGTTTTCTCGAAATAACTCGGAAACGACAACATAAATGATGGCGTCACCTACAGGCGGCAGTATATATAAATCCGCGTGGTATCTGCGCCATATTACATCAAAATCGCTCCAGTAGTTGCTGAGAGCTGTATTAAACTGCATGTCGCAGCTTGATAATACGGAGCCCCCTCTTGATAATACAGAGCCCCACGAAATAACAAGTCGTTCCCTCAATTTAACAAGTCGTTCCCTCGAATTAACAATTCGTTCCCTCGAATTAACAATTCGTTCCCAAGATATAACAATTCGTTTCCACGAAATGACAATTCGTTCCCTCAAATTAACAAATCGTTCCCTCGAATTAACAATTCGTTCCCACGATATAACAATTCGTTCCCACGATATAACAATTCGTTCCCGTCTACGTCCCCTGCGGGGCTCCGTATGATAATGATTTGATTGCCTTATCGATACTGCTGTCATAATCGTTATCATAATTCTTTCCGATGTGGCCTTGACCATAGGTTCTTGAAGAACGGTTAATATTTAGGTGTTTTATGGGTTAGTTCGATATACAGTGTATCTGATTGTTTGGGCGTGTTGTTACCATATACAATTTACGTCACCTCGTATTTTGACAATATAAAAGAGGTCCGAAAGTTCGGAACGGTGAATGTGTCGATAATTGACGATTTCTGTCGTGTGCAATGACTGAGCATTAGTAGTTGCACACACTTTGTAAATTATTACCCCAAACCAACGAATTCCACCAAAATCTGCCCAAAATGCACACCAAAATACCCATATGACACCAACATACTGACCATCAGGGGGCCGTTTCACTAAACTTCGTACGACTAAAATGTTCGTAAGTGCAAAATTATGTAAATTTCACATTAACAATGTGTTCTTGTAAACAATTATTGGATTTTGTTATAGGTTAAATATGGTATTCTAGTATGGTATATACGGTAACAGGGAAATGTCACGGGATCATTCCAGCATACGAGGCAATGTGGTGTGTGAGAGAAAGTTACTATAATGGGTTAGAGCGAGTCAGGTCGTTGAGAATATAAGACAATAAAGAATTAAAGATTACAAGTGTTGATTATTATAACAAGAACCAACAATGTAACGTATGGACAGATTAACACTATGTAACAATTTACATTTATTGAGCATAGGCTGCATAATATTCTAAATCTGCACGAACATGTTAGTCATACGAAGTTTAGTAAAACACCTGTGGCATTGACCGTTAATGACCCATGCATGCATCGCCACACCAAAGCCAGGGGCTCGTCTCACTAAATTTCGTACGACTGAGAAGTTCGCAACTTTTGTTTTGAATGTTTGCATAAGATTTGCACCGATAGTCTATGTTTGTAAATGATTAGCATCACATGTATTGAACATAATAGTAAAATACGGTAGCTTCAGTCAACTACATGCAACCAATTCATTTCGAACACAAAAGGGAACCGTTTCACTAAAATAAACTTCGTACGACAAAAATGTTCGTACGAAGATTTCTATAAATGCACTTCACATATTAATGTGGTCTATCAATATTAAAAGTTTCCACCTACATTTAGGGGTCATTAAAGCTGAACAAATTCACCACAAATTTTCCAAAATCGACGGTTACACACGGGGAACCCTCCACCCATTCCGTAAAATCGAGAATAAAGACGTCGCCATTTTTTTATATAAAGCTTAAAAAAACAGGGACCCTGTAAAGTCGGAATGAATGACGAAAGCCGGAACAACGGCTCAGTGTACCAGAATGCGGCTTTGCTGACGGTTTTAGTTTTGCACTTGCGAACTTCTTAGTCATACGAAGTTTAGTGAAACGGGCCCCAGTTGTGTACATAAATATTAGTTCGGTAAAACAGGTACAGTGGGACCTCTCTAAACCGGATAGCTTTGTGATTAATTTCGATGGGTTTCACTGTAATATTTTCATTTTTGTGTCTGTGATTGATTGAAAATGATAACAATTGTTCATGGAGTGTAAAATGACAGTAGAACCTCACTAAACTGGACACCCTGTGGACAGGGTGTCCGGTTTAGAGGGGTTCCACTGTACAAGACAGAGTACAGAGATCCATGATAATCGACGAACACTAATACTAGAAACTAATAATGGGGTATATCAGCTCACGGATACCCTCGCTGAAAACATGTTTAGCCCGGCAGCGTTGAACCTGGGCCGACTTGGGTTTGTCCGCAATATATATCAATGCACACGTAAATTATTTTGTCCAGCTCCGACTTATAGCAGTCGAATTATCGTGCGGAAACAAGCAAAGTTAGAGAAATATACATTATAGCGCAGGCGACCTGACACTTGGTGCAACGAACCCTAATTTCAATATATGTGTCTTCCCCTATCGATATCAATACATCTGTGAAATATGGTAAATCAGCCAAAGATTATTCAATGTATCGAGCGGAAACGAGTTCTTTCGTACGTACGTACATACCGACGTACGGGTGTACGGAAGAACAAGCATATCATTAATATACCCCGGCACCATTTGATAAGGATGCATAAAACACACAAATGCATATGCGGTTGTATTTCAATTGTCCGATTATGTGAACACAAATAGACCAACACAATAAAATCCCACGTGTAGGACGTAAAGTTTGCTACAGTCCATCAGACAAATTCCTCATACGAGTATCAAGTGTCCAAATATTGAAGCAATCCGTAAAGATTTATTTATGTTATATCATGATGAAGAAACGTTTAGACATTGTTTACATAACGCGGACGACGACAACGCGGACAACGACGGCGAATACAACGACAACGATGGAAAATGCGGCGACTATAGTCGCACCTTCTGCTGAAGCAGGCGGCGACACACATTGGTGAAGCGGTTCATAAGTTATTGATAAAAGGTGTTAATAACGTACGTATGTTGAACCCTATATGTCACAGAAACGAACATATCACACGTGTCACACATATCACACATATCACATACTTGTCACACATATACACATATCACACATATCGTGCGAATGCGTCACACATGGTGAAGAATACGTACGAACACATCACACAAATGTGTTACGTTTACGTTTGGCATCACTACCCCTTGTAACAAAAACGAATGTGTCACATGTTACAAAAACTCGAACAAAAATTAATAAAATATTGTCCAGACGAATATGTCACATGAACAATCGAATGGTGCGATAACAAAAACAGAATAGAGCAGGCATATTCGCCGGGTTATTTGAAAGTCATGCCACGCATGCAGACATGGTAAATGTAAATGCTTTGATTTAACGATGGCACTGGCTCGATGACCTTGCATGTCGATATAGACTATTTAAGTCCCCGTCCGATAGGACTAGGCTATCACCAATGTTTCTGTCTTGCCCAAGGACACATCGAATCGACCAGTGGCGGGAATATAACTCGGGGTCTCCCGATTCGGAGTCCGATGTTCTACCCACTGAGCTATTCCAGCTGATTTCAGACAGCACTAGGGGCGTATCATATTATGGCGCTTATCGTGTGTCCGTCTGTTAGTATGTTGATCGGGATCTACACTGGTCGCAAAGTGGGTGGCAGGTGGGAGCATGCGATGGGAAATTTAAAGGCAAAATAAACATTCATTCACCATTACCCCACGTATTGATTGACATTATTATACATTTTATATCAGACGTAAATTTCCACATTGATATCAGGGGCGATAACCGTGTTTCCTTAAAATGTTAACGGACATTACTATTTATCGATCAGGATTCAACATTAACGTTGACATTATTGTATGTGAGAGTTGAATCTGGTTACACCCCTTATATGAATAATACGATTATACGTACTCATATTACTTTAGGGGAAGGAAGGGGCCAAGTGACTTTGGTGTGGTATGGACCAGCTACCATGTCAGGTTATTCTAATTCCAGGGCTGAATATAATTTATTTTAATGTAAATATTCCGTTCTGTATTTGGGATCACCCCCACCCCACACACATCATGCAACAAGTTAAATGAGGGATCGAACCCGTTGACCCTACCTTAAATGACCTTAGCTGTTGATATGCCGTTACACACCAATACATCACATCACTAGTCGCAAAACCCATAAGCCCCATTCCTCCAGTCACAGTCACATATCTCATATAATGGCAAATTAAGCCTACTTGACTATCGCGCGATTTATTGGTGTACAAATGGCGGCACGCTTCGTAGCATGCACTTTGCATATCTTAAGATGAAAGTTATTTATTATAGATAAAAAAATAACTCTCTGCTAAGACGTATGTGTTGTTTGTTAAAGGTACATGCCCACTCAGTAGGCACAAACTGTTCTTTATATGAATTAAATAAGTATATAATTGTGTCACTATTCCATCAGTTCTAAAAAATACGAGTGCTTTTATTATCTTATATTTAAGGGTAGGAATTGGCTCGAGGACCTTACAAACCCTGGGCATTTGAGCCCAAAAATGGCAGGCCAATGACGGTTGGCCCATTTGTTTCTGAATTTACTAATATCTGCCATACAGTCGAAATATGTGCATTAAATTATGAAGGCAATGAGGCGGTTAATTTAACCTAGTGTAGTTTCTTTCTCCTATCGCACGAAGCCGGTATGTAAGACCGTGAAAGGCTGAGTGTGAGTGCCTTATTCACGGTCTTACATAATTACATTAGGTCATGCCTTTTGTATTTGTATATTTACGTAAAGCCGAATAAGCTTTTGTACACCCAGCTTTTGACACCCAGCTTATGATAGTGATGATGCATTCCGCAAGGTCACAGTTTAAAGGGGCATGCATGCATATGTCTGAAAATGATGCCATACTATCTGTGTAAATAGTACTAAATATCCGCTCCACACCACCCCCCCCCCCGCATCCCCCACCCACCGAGAAATAGAGGGGCTTTATATAATGATGCGGTTAACTCCAGTAAATCCAGTAAATGTCCCGGTAAAATGCCCCGCAGTGCAGGGCCATTTGGTTGGTGAACGTCGCAGCACATATTTAGCAACAGTTAAAGAACCTGTAATGTCACCGCAGTGCGGGACATCAACGGCGGTTAAAGCCCCAGTGTATGCCCAGTATGCCCAGAGAAAGCTCCGCTACTCCCCTGGAGGGGATTGGTGCGGGAATATACATTAACTGATGATACAATATGCTTTTAAAATCTAAAACTGATCTCATTTTAATCATCTAAATAGAACACCCAAATGATTGGAACATTATTATATATGTAACGTGTATTGGACATGCAAATATTGAACAAGATGCCCAAATGGGCCTGATTCGCTCACCTGAAATTATTATACAAATTACAAAGTAAGTCAGAAATGGTCCAGACTGTCTATTACATGTATATATACCATCAAAATTGTTCTGTCCTCCATAGTTATAGTTGGCTTGAAACATAAAGATTGAGAACAATGTAAACAGTACAATGCTTATAAAACAGCATTAACAAATGTGATGCAGAACAAATATGAATAAATGATAAACGGTATATATAACAGACAGTCTGATGCACAAGGAAAAGACGCTTGAAATCACTAATAAACTTTCGGCGGGCGGTCATCTTAAATTATGTAATCATCCGATGTCGACCAAAAATGCTCCAAAGTGATCGTCTTGTCGATACATTTGAGTTAATATATGACATGACCATAAACGGTAAGATCTGAAAATAAAACGTTTGACATCTCTAATAATATAATGACCTTTTGACCTTTCGGCAGTCATCTTGAATTACGTAATGATCAGATTTCTACAATAAATGCTCCAAACTGATCGTCTTGTTGATACATTCGATTTGATAATGATATGACTATATTCGGTCAAGTTTGAAATTTACGATTGTGTAACATATTCGTTTATACCAAAAAGTGAAAAATAATTGGGTGATTGTTTCGGTTTGTGATGTATTCGGCCAATAATCACCGAAATGTGTGACGCATTCGCACGATTACTTCATACGTGTGATATATTCGTTTCTGTGACATATAAGGTTCAACATACGTACGTACATGCATGTACAACCGCTATGTCCACTCTTGCCTATCAGGGAGGGAATACTAACTTGATCCAGTACCAGGTCGTCCTCACCACACCAGAGTCACCTAGCCACACTCCCCAAAAGTAATATGATTAGTACTAGTACTATATAATGGGTATAACCGGATTCATGTGCCAGAAAGCCAAACATGTACCTGAGGCACTGGGGATATCGGGATTCCGTTAAGGATGAAACCCATCGTTAAATGTACATTTCAAATGCTCCCAACCAACAGCCCAAAATACTTCATAGAACCAACGTGGCAAAATTGTCAAAGAAAATTGGATGTGATTTTAATATAATACCAGATGGCCGCGACCCGCATGTCGAGCCCGCAGAGGAATATGATGGTCTTAGAGTGTATTTATTTGAAGTTTGAATTAATGGTTGTGGAGATATAAGGTATGTAAAAGCTTTAACGCAATTTGTAAAGGCATTTGGCCTTGATCTTGGGCACGTGGGCCGCATGGGTGGGCTATAGAATGAAAATATGGATGATAATAAAGAATTATTTGAAGTTTGAAGAAAATCGGAGTAAGTGTTGTGGAGATATAAGGTATGTAGAAACTTTAACACAAATGTCAAAGTCATTTGACCATGACCTTGGATATATGTACCACATGGGCAGGCTATGGAATGAAACTATGGATGATAAAAAGGAAGTATTGGAAGTTGGAAGTAAATTGGAGTAACGATTGTGGAGATATAAGGTATGTACAAACTTTAACGCAGATTTTATAATAACCCAAAAATAATTTGGCAGTGACCTTGGGGCACAGGTACCGCATGAGTGGGACACATAATTAATATATGAATGATGCCCAATAAGCATACGCAGTTTCAAGCAAATCTGACTTACGGTTACAGAGGTAGTAGGTGTGTGAAAACTTTAGCGCAAATTTTGACAGAAAAATTATTTGACATTGGGCACAGTGTCCGCATGTGGGACATATAATGAATATATTGATGATGACTAATAAGCATATGAAGTTTCAAGTCAATGTGACTTAGGACTGCAGAGATATAATGTATTTAAAATCTTTAACGCAGATTTCGGACGGACGGATGGACTGACGCACGGATGCACGGACGAACGGACACCCGGACGTCATTGTGATCACTATGTCTCGCTTTACGCAAGCGGGCTGGACAATACAATGAACCGATGGTTTCATTAGCGTGTATTTTGACTAACACTGCTGTTGTATTTGGCTAGAGAAAACGTATATCTTAAAACAAATAGTTATATAAAGAATGTAGCAGAGATTGGCAACAGTTGCAACAGGCGATTTGATGAGACAGGCCATGTGAGTTTGTACCTAAGACGATGCGCGATATCTCATGAAATATATTTACACAATTTACGATATTTTCCGTAAATTACGACTTGCTATAAAACTTTAGTCAACTTTCGATGTCATTTAAAGAAAATATGACAATAATACAAGCGTTAACAGACATCCCCAGCGGCAGTTAAAGACGATTATTAATTAAGACGTTAGACCAGGCTCGGTTCTGGGAAATATCACCGAGTACGTGACCAACGACCATCATACATGTAGCTCAGTCATTCCACGGTTTTATGTACATTTTGCTGTTTTTCGTGTCACACGAACATAATTCGTAGATCATGTGCTTGTAACATCGCCAATTCTGTCCGGCCCGTTAGGCATGCATATAAGAAACACAGGAGTATCCGTTTGCGAATACTTTATTATTCAAATATGTGCTTTTTGCATGACCAAAACCCTCGTTTTCCCCTCTTTTTATGTGTCGCAGACATGGGTGTATGTACGATATTGACAAAATTAGCCTGGAGATCATCGTTAAGTAGCTCTGAATGTACTTATTCCATTAGTACATATTTAAATATAATATAATCATATGAAACATATTTATATTAGATCGTTTTTTATAAATTCTGACGACTATAGCAATATCGCAAAATTGATATTAACATCCGTTACATGTACACATATATAAAATATGTATCTGTATACACAACTTTTGAAATATGATCATTACTTTGTTGATATAGATTTAATTTAATTATAGAGACATTCTAAGGATCTGTATTCTTAGTAACACTCGTGGTATAAGCAGAAGCAGCTGACGGCCATCAGTTGGGAAACGACAAAACATGTTTTAATTTCCGTTACTGTGTTTATATTTAAACTAAACCTAAGACGGACAATTCTGTCATTTGAACTAATGCAGTTTCATGCTATGACTCTATATAATGAAATACATCATGAAAAGTTTGATAGTTACTCCTCTAACGTCGATTAAGTAATGAATTTTACTTCCATTGCCATTAACTTCCGTTACTAAAACGCACATACTTGTGGATGCACAAATGAAATAATCAGCAGCAATTTTCACACAACACCCGTTTGTATTGTAGTTTGAGCCCGGGAGAATATAAACACCGTAACCTTTATGGCACTGCACAGATATTGATGAATTAATCTCTACATCAAAGTAGTTACATTATAAGTTATTGTGATTCTACACAGGCTATATGGTGTAATATTGCCCGTCTGGAGGTATGTTCACCCGAGGCGATAGCCGAGGGTGAACATACCTTCAGACGGGCAATATTACACCATATAGCCTGTGTAGAATCACAATAACGTATTTGTCATACCGCAGATCCTGTATTTGGCCGTATAAAAATATCTCTTATTTTGATCTTTGCGTTTGTTCAGGAAGAAAAATAATCCGAGATTCGATTTTCTACCGTCAGTCTTAATATAAAGGCGTAAATGAACATTTTGTTTTTTTATTAAACGAAAACAAACTAAATATGGAGTAAGAAATCCATCGAAAACGACAGATGACAGTTTTTTTTTTTATATCGTGTAATTTAATGTATATTCCACTGCTCTATCGATCTGCTCTCCCATTGGCGCCTCTAGAATAATTCGACTGGTTCCCAAACATTCGCTGTCATTGCTACGCGCGGTTTCGTGCGTAACCCATAGTTTGTGACCTAAATATAGCCGTGTCACGAAGGCAAGCGCGTTTAGATTTGAAAAGCAATTTTCGTTATTTTGGCTAATTTTTCGCTCATATTTTGATGAGCGAAGAATATTTATGGAAAAATAAGCAATATAGACTGGTTTTGAGTGTACAATTTGTTTCTTGTATTGATCAATTCGGGGTTTTATTGTGTTTAGTGAGGAATACAATTCGCAATCGGTAGACGCTTGCAAAATGTTCTTCATTGGACGCGAGGCGCCGGAGGGTAATCGCAATTCCTGTATGTCCGACGGTCTTGGCAGGTCATATAATATATATGACCAGGCAAGCTAACCAATCAAAAGCCAAGAAACTTATCTGCGGTATGACAAATTTTATTGTTGATATTCAGTAACATAATCACATCTGTTTTCCGAAACCCCATTCAGAAGAGTTAATACTCACTGATTACGAATAAAGCACCATACCTCATACTACATAGTTTGCATATTTTATTTATGAAATCGAAAACACTGATGACGTGGCTAATTTCGACAGCGGTAACGGAAGTTAACGCATTTTTTGAAAACTTAAATTTATTTTTTAGGATCCAACATAAATGTGAAATAATGTTCGCATTGACATCATACGAGTATAACATATGTGACGTGTATGCCTGATACTATTCTTTTTCTATTAGTATTCAACTAAACGCAACTTTTCTTATTTTTTGGTAACGGAATTTAATCATTTTTACTGATCAACATTCACTAGCAACTGAGCGATTCTGTTAGATGATAACTGATATCAACAACACTTATTAACCCAATGAAGGACTATTGTCGACTGTGTACGGAAAAAAAGTTGCGCGTACTCATTTTAATATTGTTTATATGCTATCAAGATTCTGAGTTTTGGTAACGGAAGTTAAATGAAACATAACTATCGTTTACGTCACATTTATTTATTATTTCAAACCTCATTGTTCGATTTATGGTAGTCACTGTGTCTTTTGCATTTTAAATATTAATATGGAACCTTTTTTCAGAATTTACCTTATACGGGTATGGGATGACGCCGATCGCATTTCTGCCATAACATAAGAGACCAACCTGCACAGCTAACAGCGTAGCCACTGGTGAGACTGATTTTGAATATGATGCGCACATTGATTGGGTCCATGGCTGAAAAACGGGACATTATGACGGTTGGGCTGACAACAAGGATGTTCTGGTTGGGAAATATGACATTAAAAACAAATTTATCAAATCAACACTAACAAAGTAAAGATGCAATACAGGACCCAATATACGAGTCATGCAATGAATAAAGAAATTATATATCTATGCCAGGCGAGTATGTTGTGGCAAAATATGAAGGCGAATGGTACATCGGAGAAGTCACCGACATGGATGATAATGAAGTACAAATAAACTTCATGACGTCACAGCTAGGTATTGTAATGCAGCGAATAGTTTCAAATGGCCAAATTAGAGCGATGTAATCGGGGTACAAAACTAAACAAAATAATGTACAAACTAAGTGAAAAGCATAAATTGACCTTAATTAATAGACGCCGGTTTAAATATCCTCTTTATATGGGTTCACGGGTGTTCATTTTGTATATTGTTCTTTACTTTTGTCTGTTTGTAATAGCATACAACAGAATAATGCATACATGTTCCTAAGAATTCATTAAAGGAAGACAGTGTAGAAAAAGCATTTAACAAGATGAACCCACAGGAACCCACGCAAAGAAGAAACCAACGCAATATATTATGATAAACACATGACACGTGCACATATGTCATAGAGGAGCATTCAGCGCAGCACATATATGTATTCCATGACCAGCGGTGTGCGGTATCAAGAGGAAAGCAACATTATGTTAAATATACATGTACATGTATATGAAAAACAAATCAATCGTAGGACTGGTAGTCCAATGACACGACTATCCAAGCCGGGTTTCTGAAACACTCTTCAGTAAGTGTCATGGACACCAGTCACTGTGCAAGGAAAATGGTAGGGGTAATCATTGATAATAATAGACTTGTCAAGGACCAGTTCAGCAGACGTATCTTCTAGTGATAATTGTTTGTTACTGAATTCAGACGAGCTATGCAGTTAATACAATGCGCAAGTAAACTTACATATTGGTAACGGAAGTTAATAGACTTAGAGATGACCATTGCTGTCTGACAGTAATACCAATATAATTTGAGACCGTACAGGCTCAAATGTTATAAAGTGTGTAGACATAGTGTGAACTAACAAAATACTTGTAGTCTGCTTCTGTTTTGAACGCTAGTGAACCTTTTAAACTAGTGACTGTGTCAATGTCCACATTGTATATTTATTAAATGATTGACAAGCTATGAAGGGCATATCCACATAATAGGCATGTACTGAATCAGAGATGATTTTGAATCATAAAACTATGTTAATTACCTTCATTATTAGTCGGAATCTTGATAAAAAATAAATATTAAAAATGCACATCAATTAGTGAACTAACTTCCGTTACCGACAAACCATTATACGAAGTTACACATTTCCAATGACATATAATGGATTATATCTCGGCTTATATGCCTATAGGTATAAAGTAAAGTGGCGTTCAGTTCAGTATAATTGCAACAGCCGGTTATATAGAGTGAATAGACATAGTCAATGGTTCGAAATGTCTTGTTGTGAACCTTGACGTTCGATTGGTTTTGTTCATATATATGTGCAAATATGTTATATTTAAAGAAATTTAAATGTTAATAAAGCACAGTGCTATTATTAGGTGTCCATTAATGGAAATTCATATAGTTTGGTTAGATCGAAATTCCACATAGCAGTCTAAAGTAGATTATAAATTGTATGTAGGTTTTTAACTTTTTACTTTTTATACTTCATCTTCTGTTCGAATCACCATTTTAGACTGGAACAGATGAAGCATATTTAATGAAAGCCTACGTATTGCCGGGTGCTTCTTATAATAGATTGCGGTAGTAACTCATAAAATGTTTGGACAAATAATAATACGCACTATGCGGTCTTGAAGCGACTCAGCCGGTTACCATTGAAAGTTGTCGCTATTGTGTAGGAAGTCATATAAAATAGACATGTAATCCCGCTTCATTTTTAATTACATTTGGGGCGACTGTGCGAGGCCACCATTTAATCTATCAGACTTACCACGATCCCTCACCCATGCCTGGTTATTCACCAAAGTTCATACTTCATCTTCATTGACCTCATAATTCCTGAATTCCATCCTGTTTCCCATAACATACAATATTCTTGACACATTTCTACTAAGTATTGAATGCAGCCGCCATTTATACTGGCTGTGCTTGTTTTGGCTCGTGTCTGATCGGAACATTACGTCCATACAATCTAGCCAATCACGGTGCGGGATCTTGGACAAGTTCCGTAAGTCACGGAACATGTCCAACTCTGCCTGACAAAACCTATAAATAGGAACGATTTCAGCGACTCTGGGACTTTGTTCCGAGGCCACTCCGAGCAGACACAACTTGGTACGAATCCGACATGGTCCTATTCCCGTCATTTAGGCATCTTAACACTTATTTACCACTTGCATTACTTGAAATTCATTGTTGAACTATGTCTCCGTCACTCCAGGGTGTTAAAGCTAATACTAGCGTAGTGCAAAAGGTGCACGTTTTCCCGTTACCCCACCCATCATCTTAAATAGGACGCAGATTCTCCGGTTTACGAGATGAGCCCTACGCCCCCATCTCACCACCCCAATCCCTCCATCCAGCATTATTCCCACCCCCGGCTTCGTGATCCCCGCTGTGCGACACCTCCACCCAGCATTATTTCCCACCCCCAGCTTCGTAATACCCGCTGTGTGACTCCCCCACCCAGCATTATTCCCACCCCGGCTTCGTGATCCCCGCTGTCTGACTCCCCCACCCAGCACTTATTCCTACCCCCAGCTTCTTGATCCCCGCTGTGTGACTCCCCACCCAGCATTATTCCCACCCCAGCTTCGTGATCCCCGCTGTGTGACTTCTCCACCAAGCATTATTCCCAGCCCCGGCTACGTGATCCCCGCTGTGTGACTCCTCCACCCAGCATTATTTCCCACCACCAGCTTCGTGATTCCCGCTGTGTGACTCCCCCACCCAGCATTATTCACACCCCCGGCTTCGTAATCCCCGCTGTGCGACTCCCCCACCCAGCATTATTTCCCAACCCCAGCTTCGTGATTCCCCACCATGACTTGGGTTCGCGTTATTGTGATTTTCCGTCAGATTTTAGCATAAATCTAGTCCGTGAATACATGCGCTAATATCCTTTCTTGAGTCTGCTTACCCCCACAGTCGCCTGTTGTGCTTTTGTATCTTGCCATGTGTACATCTCATATTAGTCATTATATGTCCATGTTCACATCACCCTCATCGTTGTTAACATAGTGTGTCACCACTCTTTAATTGTACACGTTGAGTAATACTGCATGTTTAGAACTATTATCAAACTATCAGATGTTACTAATATCTCGTCACTGTCGTCTTTTCATTGCCAAGTAGATATAGTCGTTCAATTTCCCTACCCCCGATTCACAAGGGCCCGTGTTTACATAACACAGCTGTTTAACCCAATACACATATCCGTATCACAGGCGATAATCTGCACCGCGTAAAACAGTGAAGTGAGCGCGTTTAACGAATATAGACATTTGAGCGTGTCTGTTGATATTTAACTACTGGCGACACAGCCCCTCTTTATTTTTCACCCATAAACAGAATAAGGCCCCTTAGTGCTATATATAAGGCTATATAATGGCATCTGGGGCAGCTATTGACGAGGGTGACCTCGCAAACTTGTATGACCATGAGGGAGAAGGCCGTAGTCCCCAACATGACTCCCAAGACCTCGGAACGGATGTCCCGACCTTCTCCAATGGTGAGCGCATCACTGTACTGGGTACCCCCAGTGAAGTCAATTTTAGGATCCCCCGGTATAGTGAGCAGACGACTTCATCGCGATCCGCTACTTATAGTAATTCATACGGAAATACTGAACAGGATCACGTAAATTCGAACGAGGAATTACTACGAGCAGAGCTGTCTGCTCTGAAATCGTAAGTCAAAAAGCTTGAATCTCGGGTTACTCCCGCGTATGTCACACCCATTTCAGCGGGTAACGGACTCGGAGATCATGAACACCCGCGTAGTGACAGTTATCCCGTTCGGAGTAGTCAGTCGCATATCTCATCGCGTTATCCTGATATGGTGAGGGATAATTCTCGTTACGATGAGCCATTTACGGAACAATATAATTTCGTACAAGACCACAGAGACACGAATATGAGCAATAGATACAGGTCATTGTCGCCCAGGCCCCGGAGTTACGATAGTCGAGCGGCGCGAGGCTCGCATTTTACATATAATCCACGTCCCTCTGCCAGTGAAGGTCCACAATATTTCCAAAACCGACATAGTCGAGCAGAATTTGTGAAAATCGGTACATTCGACGGCACGGGGAACCTACACGATTATATGGTACAATTCAGAATTGCGGCCCGTGAAATGACTGGAATGACGACACGCAAGCTGTCAAGTTAGCATGTAATCTTCGCGGTGCCGCGCAATCAGTTCTAAGTGAACTAGACTCCGGAATGAACATACATTTTGACGCGTTGGTATCAGCAATGAGGGACAGATTTCAACCGGGAAATCAGTCAACTGTGTATAAGGCTCAATTGAAGCAACGTCTACGGAGAAAAGATGAGTCTCTGCCCGAGCTAGCTCATGATATAAAGAGACTCAGGCGCATGGCCTACCCGTCATTAGAAAATGATAACAGACAGGAAATGGCCTTGGATTCTTTTATGGAAGCAATAAATTATTGGAATCTAGAACAATTTATAACAGTTAAGGAGCCACAGACTATTGAGGACGAGCTCAAAATCGCGATGAAATACTAAGGCCGCAAAATGCCGGAATGGTAGACAAGCGTTAAAACAGGGCATACGAATGCAATCGGAATATAGTGAATTAACCCCAAACCGATTATGTTACCAAGACGAGGTTTTAGAAGAAATCTCAGACGCTCTTAGGCAGATGAAAGTAATTTCTAACTCTCAAAAGGAAACCTCGGGGTCGCGTCGCGTGCGGATAAAACAGACCAACGTGTTTGCTCTAATTGCAGACAGCCTGGCCATTTTTCCCGCGAATGTCCATTGCCTCGTGCTCCCGTCACCTGCCGCTCTTGCAAACAGCAAGGTCATATGTCCTATAACTGCCAACATAAACCCGTGGGTAACCCTGGCGATGCCTTCAGGCCAAACCCCAATTGTCGCAATGAGCGTCGCACAGGAGCCCATCTGTCTCAACCCCCAATGGGACATAGAGATAATCAGAACTTCCACCCTGACTGAACAGACATGGCACATACTCCCTCAGTGACTACGGGACGTGAACGGAACAATATTATTTCGTACTAGACCACAAACACACGAATATGAGCAATATATACAGGTCATTGTCGCCCAGGCCCCGGACTTACAATAGTCGAGCGGCGCGAGGCTCGCATTTTATCTATAATCCACGTCCCTCTGCCAGTGAAGGTCCACAATATTTCCAAAACCGACATAGTCGAGCAGAATTTGTTAAAATCGGTACATTCGACGTCACGGGGAACCTACACGATTATCTGGTACAATTCAGAATTGCGGCCCGTGGAAATAACTGGAGTGACGACACGCAAGCTGTCAAGTTATCATGTAATCTTCGCAATGAGCATCGCACTGGAGCCCATCTGTCTCAATGGAAGTGACTTGTAGACAAGAAAGACGGATCTACACGTTTCTGCGTGGATTACCGACAAGTGAACGAATGTACTCAAGAAGACTCGTATCCCCTCCTGAGAGCGCAGGACTGTTCGTTGGGAGGAACCAGCTGGTTCAGTTATATTGACCTCCAGAGCGGATATTGGCAGGTTGCCATGGAAACCGCGGACGCCGAAAAGACAGCATTCACATGCCCACTAGGTCTCTATCAGTTCAGGGTTTTACCCTTCGGCCTTTGCAATGGACCCCCGACCTTCGAACGACTAATGGAACATGTCCTCTCAGGCCTCCAATGGACTGTATGTCTGCTATACATTGACGACGTGGTCATATTTTCCACGTCATTCGACGAACACATGGGCCGACTTAGTCAAGTACTCGCCTGTATAGGTACTGCCGGCCTCAAGATCTCGCCCAAGAAATGCCACTTCTTTCAGCCCAAAATACACTTTCTCGATCATGTAGTTTCGAAGGATGGCATTTCCACAGATCCGGCAAAAACTGAGGCAGTCCAAAATTGGCCGCAACCCAAAACCGTGAAACAAGTTAGGAGCTTCCTAGGATTTTGCTCTTACTATAGACGATATGTCAAAGGCTTTGCTGAAACAGCACAGCCTTTACACAAATTTCCCCAGACGAGTGAAACATTTCAATGGACGGACCAGTGTGCAACATCAATTGCACAATTGAAATAGGCCCTTACCTCCCCTCCCATTCTAGCATTCCCCATCACTAATGGCCGCGAATATATACTAGATACAGACGCGTCATCCTACGCCGTAGGGTCTGTCCTGTCCCAGGTCCAAGACTCCCATGAAAGAGTTATAGCCTACTATAGCCAATCATTGAACCGCCCAGAGAGAAATTATTGTATCACGAGAAGAGAACTTCTAGCGATATTCCAGAGTGTAAAACATTTCCACCATTACTTGTATGTGTCCCGGTGTACTATCCGTACTGATCATGGTACCCTCACCTGGCTGTTTAAGTGCAAACACCCTGAAGGTCAGCTAGCCCGCTGGCTTCAGGTACTCTCCACCTATGACATTACCATTGTGTATCGGCCAGGCCGCATGAATGGTAACGCCGATGGTCTGTCCCGCTTGCCATGTCACCCATGCGCTCATTGTGAGAGACGGGAGACCCAAGAGCAAGAGTGAGCGTCGAAAAAGGAGGATTGTGATTGTGAGATTAGAAAAAAAAAAAACCAGTGGGTTAAGTCAAAAAGTTTCCCGGAAATTAGGGCGTGTCAGGAAACAGACACGGTCCTCCGCCTAGTGCGACAAAGAAAACCTAAATGGACTGATATTTCCCACCTTGGCCCAGAGATTAAACGCTACCGTTCACAGTGGGATAGGTTATCAGTGATCAATGGTGTTCTGCATAGAACGTGGTATGATTCCTGTTCTGAAAATACCCGTTTGCAATTTGCGCTGCCCAAAGTATGGAGAGAGGACGTGTTGCGTATGTCGCACCATGATGTGTGTTCTGGTCACGTGGGAGCAACAAGGACTACAGCGAGAGTGCGTAGAAAATGTTACTGGGTTGGATATAAGAATGATATACTGCAAGTATGCAACCAGTGTGTGACTTGCCAAGCCCGTAAAATGCCTGCTGGTCCCTGCAAAGACCCATTGCAGTCATACAATGTGGGTATACCCATGGAACGAGTAACATTGGATATAATGGGCCCCTTTTCAGAGACACACCGTGGCAACAAATATGTCCTGGTTGTCACGGATTACTTTACCCGCTGGGCAGAGGCTTATCCACTGCGTGTTATAACAGTACCCTATGTGGCAACACCGCTAGTGGAACAGTTTATCGTCCGCTTTGGCATACCACATACCATCCACTCTGATCAAAGCCCCCAGTTTGAATCGCAACTATTTGCACAGTTGTGTAGCTTGCTACAGTGTAAACAGACAAGAAACATCCCATTTCACCCCCAGAGTGATGGTCTTGTAGAACGACTTAACAGGACCCTTGAGGATATTCTGAACAAATATGTATCTCCCGATCAAAGAGATGGGGATGAAATATTGCCCATCTTGCTCATGGCATACCGCTCGTCCCAACATGAGAGTACTGGACTCACCCCAACCTGATGATGCTCGGTCGCGAGGTAGATTTTCCAGTAGACCTACTATACCCGCCCGCGCCTAACGATCTAGAAACTGACTACCATGCATATGTCCATAAGCTGCAAAAGCATTTGAAAGTTGTGCAGAATTTGGCCCGAGATCAAATGACCAAAGCCAGTCTCAAACAGAAACGGTTACACGATCGGAGGTCCGTAAAACCACGTATCATGAAGGTGATGTAGTATGATTATGGCTCTACACAAAAACGAAAGGCCTTTCCCCAAAATTATAAATGAAGTGTGAAGGTCCCTTCAAGATCATTAAGGTCATATCTGAGGTAACCATGAAAATTCAGAAAAGTGCAAGGTCAAACCCAAAGGTTGTGCATGTTAACCGGCTAAAACCGTTTACTACTGCTTCCTAGTAGTTCAAATACGTTTGTTTCCCACTTTAAATAAACCTATTTCCATCCCCGTTTCCCACCTCATACACCCCCTCATACCAGTTTCCCTCACCAGTTTCCCACCGTATATAAACTCGTTCCTGAGTTTCCCCGTTTCCCACCCTATATTCCTCCTAATCCCAGTTACCCACCGCATACGAACGAGTTTCCCCGTTTCCCATCATACACCCCTCATTCCAGTTCCCCACCGTATATAGGTTTCCCCGTTTCCCACCTCATACACCAGCTCATCACAGTTTCCCCGTTTCCCTCCCCGTTTCCCACCCCATATATCCCCTCATCCCAGTTACACATCGCATATAAACTCGTTCCAGAGTTTCCCCGTTTCCCACCATACACCCCTCATTCCAGTTCCCATCGTATATAAGTTTCCCCGTTTCCCACCTCATACACCCCCTTATAAGAGTTTCCCCGTTTCCCTCCCCGTTTCCCACCCCATATATCCTTCATCCCAGTTACACATCACATATAAACTCGTTCCCAAGTTTCCACGTTTCCCACAATACACCCCTCATTCCAATTCCCCACCGTATATAGGTTTCCCACCTCATCACACCCCCTCATCATAGTTTCCCCGTTTCCCATCCCCATATATCCCCTCATCCCAGTTACACACCGCATATAAACACGTTACCGAGTTTCCCCGTCTCCCACCATACACCCCTCATTCCACATCCCCACCGTATATAAGTTTCCCCGTTTTCCACCTAATACACCCCCTCATCACAGTTTCCCCGTTTCCCTCCCCGTTTCCCACCCCATATATCCCTTCATCCCAGTTACACACTGCATATAAACTTGTTGCCGAGTTTCCCAATTGAAATATGCCACCTTGTTTTGTATGTTTGCAGAAACATGGAGCCCCCATCGTTGCTAATGATCGAAACTGGAGGAGCAACATTAGTAGTATAGAAGAGTCGAAATGATACCACCTGCCTCTGGAAGCCACCGGCTACGCGCGGTGACTCCCACATGGAGGTGGTATCATGTTTGACTCTTATATACTACTTGGATTTTCCACACTGTTCGGCGGGTGTGGATGAGAAGAGTGGAAACTATTTTTCATCAACCGCGAGACCATATACTTCCTCGACTGACTTTCTGATTTAAATTATTACTAACTGACTTTCGGATTTGAATTATTACTAAACGATAATGTTTGCGAGCACGTAATTCCTTGCTAACTAGTCGATGCGTAGCCTGAGTGCCACCGCATGGTGGACATAGCAGTGACTCGGATCTGGTCCCTACCCCGCAATGCCGACATGGGCGAGGTGAAACGGAACCTCTTCGCATCCATGCCCGGTGATGCTTGCAATACTCGATTATACCGGTACGATGACATCTCTCGTGACTACCTGTCTTCAACCACGCACACTTAACTAGAACCATTATGTGATTACATATACTGAGTATAACATAGGGATTCTTATCTCCAATAGGGTGTAATCTCATTGATAACTTCTCATCCAGAAGTATATGGTCTCGTGTAATTGGAACATTGTCATCTGCTGATAGATTAAAACAAAAAAAAAGAAGAAGAAAAAAAAATTAACCCCTAGAGTGGGACTCGAACCCGCGCCAGCAAAACCCTTCTGGGCCCACCCGGCTAGCCACCTGCTTTGTTATTTTACTCTCATCTCATCTCGTCTTGTGGCTAGCCGGGTGTATAGCTACCCCCATATATCGGCTGATCTAGGAATCAGTGTCGAAATTCTAGACAACCTTGGAAGTGCCTGCACGGAAGCACTAAGCGCTCATTTTTCTGTCAAGGGGCGTCCCCCAAGACAAATTATTGTTGTTAATTTTACATATATTAAGCTAAAACCGTGTTGTGCAATGCCAAACATTTATTTGTTTTTTTATTTGTTTTATATAACAAGTTTGTTTTTATTTAATAATATAGGTTATAACGTTCTACATTATTAAAAGTAAAATTAGAAAAAATTAAAAACATGCCAACCAATCAGAATGTAAGAAATACTTCCGGAAATATCGATAGCGGGTTGCCATATTCTCGGCTGTACTACACAGCCTCGTGTGTGTAGTATATATTACAGTGTGTTTATTTGTCCATGCCGGAAGATGTAATCGTGTAAATCGATAACATGTTTACATACCGTCTGTTTACCTCTATATATGTACATGTAAGGTGGAACATTTCTAAACTGGACACCGAATTATGTTTGTACAGTGGAACCTCTCTAAAATGGACACTTAATATTGCATGTAAGGGTGGAACATCTCTAAAATGGACACTTAATATGCATGTAAGGTGGAACATCTCTAAACTGGACCACCTTTTTTAATCTATCAGCAGACGACAATGTTCCAATTACGCGGTTATGAACAGCCGAGTGTATTGATTTAATTTTAAACCACACACACACAGTTATGAAACATAAACCTGGAGATAAACATTACCTGTTTTGTGTATTGGTTTATGCAACAAAGTATCGAGGCGATCTATATATGAGAGTGTAACACGATTACTTACTGGTATGGACAGTTATCGATAAGTATGGTGGCCGGTGGGAGACATACTCACGGTGGTGTTGTAACTTTTCCCCCCAATTTATCTCCCAGTTTTAACCTAAATGTATCCCAATCAGTATTCTCAATCGTGGGAAGGGTGGCACGCGCCTTCGTTCTAATGGTATTTTTTAAATCCTCATATCGAGACATCTCCTCCACCACCAACTCAAATTCAGCGTCCGATATATTGTTATCGGCCAACGCTTTGGACACGATAACGCGATGCTATTTTTCTTAGACCTCGCGAGACCGATATTCTGTCGTACTTTCTACTTTTATTTTCGAATTTTCTCCCCACTACTCTAAACGCCCTACACAGCAGTCCTACCCCAGTGGCTACACCACTCAAACCCGCGGCAATAGGAATTGCCACGACTGTAGATAACAATGCAGCGGTTCCGGCCCAAACCACTATAGAAACGGACGATAACAAGGTGCTAACCCCCTCCGCTATATTTGCAGCTCGTCTCTATTTTTTAGCATTTACCCTGCGAGTTTCCCCCTCTTGTCTGCTGTATCTCGACGATAGTTTTCAACCTGAAGTTTGACGGGGTCATATTGGGTGTTGAAACAGGATCGGCAGGTTGTAGGTTCAACGGTATTAAATGTTCACTCGTCATATTTTACAAATTTAGATCAATTAACAATGTCACAACAGTGGAAGAACTCGCGACTTTCGTAACAAAGTTAATAACACTACCTTCGAAAAGTCTAATTCGATTGTCACCGGCGAACAAAACCACCGCTGAACTCTGTCCAGCGAGATTAGTGACTCCAATCTCCCGTTCTTCACCATCCAGTACGAGATTTACGATGACCGCGCCCTTAACATTAACCGAGCAGACCGCCATTCGTCGAACCTTCCCGGGAGCTGTCATGACGTATCCCCCATATTTGCTATTCGCTTTGGCACCGAACGAATATTCATAGATCCCCTCATTCAAGGGGCCCCGCTTCTCAGCCCAAACTGTTATGACACGTTAGTGTTGTTGCAATAACTTAAACTGTTCTACAGATGTGTTCAACAATGCGACAAGCTCCTCGATAGCGGTATGGGCCTCAACACGAACCTTTTCAGAGGTCTCCTCAAGTGCTTTGCTCGCGTCTTTACAAACTCGATTTACTTTATCATCAGCCGCGACAAGTGATTCATCAACGGCGCGCGCAACCACCCGGGCTCCTAATTCCGCAATCCCCGTCCGATCCTCTGAGCGCAACACTCCATACGCCTCCGTAAGGCCCACCTGGTGGTCTTCTCGGGCTTTCTCAATACCCGTTCGGACTCCCTCAATCCCCACCCGGGCCTCTTCCCGAAATTCTGTTATTTTTCCACCTAGTTCAGTAAATGCTGTCTGATCCTCTGACCGCAACATCCCATAAGCTTCCGTAAGGTTCGTCTGTGTATCTGATCGGACTTTCTAAATACCCGTCCGGACTTCCTCAATCCCCGTCCTCAGTTGTGTTATACTTCTATGAATGTACTTTGTAGCTGAAGCCACAGTGTCATCAACCAGCGCTACGGTTTTCCCGGTAGTTAAAAAATCACTCTCTGTGGGGGTGAATCCACCACCTGAATCATATTTCGGTGGGGATAATAAATTGGAAGAACTATCTGGCCCGTATATACTCATTGTTATAAATTATATTACGAACTTGAGTCTAATTCTTTGAATTAATTTGAAATTTCTAGAACGACCGAAATCGCATGATAGTTATTCAACTCATTAGCTCGGTCGTCGAGAATAGAGACCGTAAATTCGTGTCCAGATTCCAAAACTTTCATCTCGGGGGATGGGAAGTCTAATGGCACGGTCTCCCCAAAGTAACAATCACTGGCGGGCACTGTTTTAAGTAGTGTGCTGGGGGCCCCATTTAACAGGTTGTGCGACGTGTTCAACTGGTTCAAATGTATTTTGAGGGTTTTGGTAAAGGCTAGATCCACAGGCACATCTCCAACAAATGTTTGGCCCCGAGGGGAGACAATAATTTTAAGTGGGTGGCTGAAACCGAGGCGAATGCCTAATGGGTTTGACATAGTTATCACAGCGCCGTCGGGGGCTGTTAATGTTGCGAGCCCGGTAGCCTTCGATATCGAGAGATTGGCTTCGTCACCAAGCTCTGTGGAAACAAAGTATGTGAGCTGTCTTGCTCCCCACAGTCCGGGAGGCAGCTTTACACTTATTTGTTGTCCATCCTTCACATAGTAAAACCCAACCGTGAAGGTGATTGATCTGGGGCTTACCCGCCGTTTTCCGCAGCAGTTGTTGATTTACTTCTGAAGTTCACAACTCTCTTTTTGAGCATTAGTGATAGTAGCAAACATAATAATATATTTCAATGAATACCAAAGCATTTAGCTTTAATTATAATGCAAAGTACCTGGTCGGAGGTGTATACACTTAAAAGAACACCATTGATGGGCTTGTGCACCCCAAAATAAGAGCCAGTTTGGGTCTGTCTTTCAACACCAATTTCAATAACATGTTTGAAAAGTACAGACTTCCTAAAACCATTACACAGGATGTCATAACAAACTGGAACAACAACCCTATGCAGTTCTGGCAGAACCAACTAAATTGTGCCGTGTGGTGTGCCACAACCGGGTGTGGCGTCTCTTTCAGAGACCACATAAGCGACAGGAACAGCATGCTGAGCAGTAGCGTCTACAACTTTCATATGTACTATACTATTAGGAGGATTCTCAAAGAACCATGTACTCCACTACCTCAAGACGACGGCTGGAATCCCATTTCCAACACATACAACCGTAAGGCATTCGAACGGATGTGTGACGAATTTAACGTTTCAAAAGATTCGGATTGGAGACAGAAAACATTTCCAGACACCGGAGGTTTAGGTACTGTTTATCTCAATGGTCTAGACTACGGCGCAAGCACGAAGTATGCCACCCCAAGTGTAACCTTTGGTTTCTACTATTCAAATCGTGTAGTGAACCCAGTTAGAGGTTATACAAATTGGACCGCCACCGATTATGTAGTAAATAAAATGACATTCGGGTCTGAAGTTAGTACAAAGAGACAGTGTAATTACGATTACTGCTGGTATAATGCACCAAAAATAGCTCACGTAGATTATATTTTACAAGACAGAACGTGCAAAAGGGTATAGAAACCGTTATATTGGACGACGGTCTAGGGTTTACGCAAGAAGGTGCTACACGCCTCAATGACTCCATTCGCACATACGTCTGGTCCATCCTCGGCGCACATGGGCAATCGCGCAGTTCTATAATAGGAGCCGGGACGGCGTTCGACGCACACAAACAGTTCTTGGCAAATGTCGAGGACGCCATCTCATCTCCGGTGGATCTCCCGGCGGCGATCAAGCGATATCAAGACGTTTTTCAGAATGCCAGCACCCCAGTAGACTATGTATTTGGCATAGGTCTTTATATGGCGCCGAGCAATATGATACTACGAGACGACGCGGTTGACGGTTACAATAATCAGATCGTAATAGCCACCGCCAATCAAAACATCGGCCACAACGGTAACGTGAACGTGGATATCATCAAGCGCACCCCCAAGACGGTCGGGTTCATCCAATCTCGATTCGATACACCCACCCCCAGTACTCCCAATTCACGAATTGGATGCACCATCAAGGTCCACCTCCACACCCCAATCCAATCGCGTTCAACAGTGTTGAGGGAAGAATTTGATACACCCACCCAGTACCCCCAATCCAATCGCAATCAACAGTGTTGAGGGACGAGTTTGACACACCCACCCCACCACGAAGCACACCATCAAGTTCCACCAGTTCCCCCAATTCACGAATTGGAACAGGAGCGGAAACTAGTATCACAACCCACTAGGAGGAGAAATTAGGACTCGTAGTCGCCCTCGTGGCGATCGTACTACTTGCGCTTTGGTTTTAGGAACTCTCGGGCGGAGAATAGTAGAAGACCGGCGATCGCCACGATTAAAGCCCAAGTATTTTCGGCGACCCATTCGGCCGTTTTTGATAATATAGATAACAAGTAGGAGACGACACTCCCGATCAGCCCAGGCAGCGCGTCAGCCGCATTTCCAGCTAATTTAGCCACACTTGTTTACCCACTCCTTTGCTCCGCCGGAAGGCGCGGATGCTGGCGCGGGTGCTGGCGCTGGTGCTGGTGCGGGTGCAGCCGCTGCACCACCGCCTCCAGTGACAGCTAGAACTATGGTTGATATGGTCAAGCCGAGAGCTGCGAGGATGCTTGCTATCGTGAAGCGCTGCTCCCTGAACAGAGTGCGAATACGCTCACCGAGTGTCGTCTCCTCGTGCAGAAACCTCGAGATTGTTTCGCGGATCCGACTTATTTGGGTGTGGAGATCCTCACGGTTAGTCGAGGCAGCCTCCAATCGAGCTTCTCTTTCATCCCGCAACGACCGCAGTCATTCGTTGATCCGCTCGGTAGATTCTCTATCACAAAGGGCTTCCCCAAGTTTCCTTTCTTCTAGCGCGATATGTTCATCCAGCGCCGTGAGTGTGGAGAGGTTAAGTACCAGTTCACCCCGGACCTTTTGTAGAGCCTTATTGAGGCCCCGGAGTTCGCGAAGAGGTAAGTCATCGTTCGACCCTTGGTCGAGGTTGAGTATTACATCTATTTCGTTTTCGTTGATCTCCAATGTGCGAATAGCGTCGGTGGCTACTCGAGGGATCTCGCTGAGCTCGACTGTTTCTATCGCGGCGGCCGTTTTCGCCATAGTTTCGTCGGTAGAATGTAGGGTCTTTACATCGCGGGCGGGCATAATTCTTTTACCACGCTTCCAATCCGTGAATCCTAGTTCGCTCCGTACGATTTGGCCACCATCCCGACTTCCGGCAATGGTGCTCAGCGCTAGGGGTTTCCGGTCCTCATGTTGATGATTGGGACATCTGATGCTTTTAATCGCAACCTATCGAGCAGATCCAATTCGAATTTGGAGTAGTCGCGGCCAACAGATGGAACCTCACCATTGTCTACCAAATTGTTGTAGTAGTCGTCTACAGCTCACTTGAGTAATCCCTGCCTTAGACTAATGGTAGCGCCACCTATTTCCTCTCCGGCTGGCGTCTCTATGGAGGGTGTTTCGTCGAAGGTCGTGCGGAATCCTCGAAGTCATCATCATTATCATAATCATCATCGATGTCATCATTATCATCGATTTTATCCTTTCGGGGATCCTTTCGGGCATCCTGTCGGGCGCGGTTGCGGTCTGATTCTTTCATATCATCCATCTTTAACGATATATTAAAGAAAAAACCATACGAGTATTTAAATATGTCTTCGAGTCAATACGGCCGCAAACTCAATCCGTACTGCAAAAGGCGTGAGACAGAGCGTCGTTATTACGAACAACCCATCGACGATCGACCAGAACCAACAGCTCTTGGCCCGCTTTCCCAACCTCGGAGCTAGCGACGTCATTGTGCCGGGGACTGTTCGCCTCGCTTTCACTATTTCGCTGACGTCGACGGACGAGGATCGAACCGTCGTTCAGAACCTGGGTCACGCCATGGTCAAGAAGACCATGCTAATGATTTCTGGTAATGAGGTGATGTCGATCGACGACAGCGACGTCTACCATTGCTAAAAGGACCTGTGGAAGACGGCGCAAGAGCGCGAAAATGCGGTCTATCAGGGTAATGACACCAGCAAAAGTAAGAACGTAACCAAACTTAGAATCGGGGCTGGTAACAAGGCAGATAACGACTCGAGCGACAACGCGATCGCGGCCGCTTACGGCAACCGCTTCTACATCCCGCTCGACTTTGAGTTGCTGGAGAGTCACATGCCCTACTATCAGAGCGCTTTGACTGACCGCCTCGAATACGAACTATTGTTCAACGATTACGGCCGAGTTCTCATAGCCACCGACATGACATCGACGTATACGATCGACAATGTGTCGCTGAAGTACGACATGGTCACGATGCCCGAACTCGCGTGATTGATCAGAACCCAGTACGCCGGGCGCGTTGCCATACTTTACGACCGAGTTCTTCGCCACCGCAAGATGAGGAAAGACAAAAGCGACACATTGTGGAATATTAATGTCAACGTACCCGCCCGCTCGATGAAAGGTATACTAATGCTGTTCGAGGAGGCTTGGTTCGCGCTCGGGGCTAGAAAAAGCGACAAATTATATAACCTCAAAATCACGAAGGTCGAGATGACGATCGAGGGCGTCCCCAATCAATTATACAGCCATGGCCTTCGCGTGCACCAGCAGTGGGACGAAGCCAGAAAACAGTATGCTGCCGGCTCTAAGCGCTCCCCGGAGGTTGCCGCGGTTGCCAAAGACCTGCAGCTCTCGGACGTCTCCCTCGCGCAGTTCCTGACTACCAAATACGCGTTATAGTTGGACAGCGACGACGACCAAATGCACGGTAGTGGACGCCAAGTTGAGAACGCTAGCGAGGGTGTGACGATGCAGATATCCAAAGAGGCGGATGGAGCTGGGCCATCGAACGTGTACTTATATATAATCACACACGCACAACTCAACATCGAAGATGGCCGATACGTCTCAGCAATCTACTAAAACTCTACCGAAGGATGGCCACTCTGCCATAATATGTGGGCAGACAGTATGCAGAAAAACGGTTTTCATCCTCGACTTGCTCGAGTGGTCCTACCGCGGTGCCTTTCGACACATTGTGATCCTGTGCCCCAATGTGCGGCACAACGAGACTTATCAGCGACGCCCGTGGATATGGACCGACCCTCAGGTATACGTCATTGACTCCGGTGACAGGCTTCACGATTGGCTGCGCGGCTTCTACCAAGCCTTTCAGGGAGAGCCCACCCTACACGTGATTGACGACTGCTCAGCCAAGGCGGCGATGACCAAAAAGAAGGACATGCTCTCCGAGCTCGCATTTTCTGGCCGCCATGCGGGGCAAAGCTTATGGATCTCCACTCAGAAGTACAACGCCGTCCTCAAGGATCTGCGCGAGCAAACGAAATGGGTCGCCCTCTTTCACTGCAAGGACCGAGACTCATTCGATGAATGTCTTCGAGAAAACGACGTTATCCCATCGCGCGAGGAGCGCCTCGAGGTTTGACAGATACTTTCGGAAACTAAGCACGCCAAGCTTCTGCTAAAGACTGATCAACCAACTGCTTAATGCAGCCAATGTGTAGTAATCGTCGTTTGAAGTCGTGCCATTTCGTCCAAAAATGCAGGAATCGTTCGCTACCTGAGGCGAAGCGATTTTTCTCCAAAATTTGAGATTTCGTAACACGAAAACCACAACAGCTACGCTTTGTTTCTTTTCACTTTCAGAAACACTGGATACCGTAGATCCTAATTCTCGAATTGTTTGTTCGTGTCCGTACGGCCAATGTGCAGTACTCTCCCAGTGAAATAGTGACGTTTTCACCCGCGGCGGCAAGCAGAAAGCAGTACGGTCCGATTTACCCCGAACTTCGCGACTTCATAGCTCGAACTTGGTAATAGCCAGAATTAAAGTATTTGCACACTAGGAAACCTTGGCGTCCGTAGATGTTAATTGTGCAATTGTTCGTTCGCTTCCGTTAAACCAATCTGTAGTAATCGCCCATTCGAAGGAGTAGCGTCTTCGCGCACGAATGCAAGAAGTACGGTCCGATTTACCCCGAAATTTGCGACTCCATAGCTCGAACTGGGTAATAACCAGAATTAATGTCTTTGCACATTCGGAAACCTCGGAGTCCGTAGATGCTAAATGTGGAATTGTTCGTTCGTTTCAATGCAGCCAATGTGTAGTAATCGTCGTATGAAGTCGTGCCATTTCGTCCAAAATGCAGGAATCGTTCGCTGCCTGAGGCGAAGCTATTTTTCTCCAAACTTTGAGATTCCGTTGCACGAAAAGTATAACAGCTACGCTTTGTTTATTTTAACTTTCAGAAACGCTGGATACCGTAGATGCTAATTCTCGAATTGTTTGTTCGTGTCCGTACGGTCAATGTGCAGTACTCTCCCAATGAAATAGTGACTTTTCAACCGCGGCGGCAAGCATAACGCAGTACTGTCCAATTTACCCCGAACTTCGCGACTTCATAGCTCGAACTTGGTAATAGCCAGAATTAAAGTATTTGCACACTCGGAAACCCTGGCGTCTGTCGATGCTAATTGTGGAATTGTTCGTTCGCTTCCATTAAACAAATATGTAGTAATCGCCCATTCGAATGAGTAGCGTCTTCGCGCACGAATGCAAGCAGTACGGTCCGATTTACCCGAAATTTGCGACTCCATAGCTCGAACTGAGTAATAGCCAGAACTAAAGTCTTTGCACATTCGGAAACCTCGGAGTCCGTAGATGCTAAATGTGGAATTGTTCGTTCGTTTCGATGCAGCCAATGTGTAGTAATCGTCGTTTGAAGTCTTGCCATTTCGTCCAATAATCCAGGAATCGTTCGCTATCTGAGGCGAAGCGATTTTTCTCCAAACTTTGAGATTTCGTAACACGAAAATTACAACAGCTACGCTTTGTTTCTTTTCACTTTCAAAAACACTGGATACCGTAGATGCTAATTCTCGAATTGATTGTTCGTGTCCGTACGGCCAATGTGCAGTACTCTCCCAGTGAAATAGTGACGTGTTCACCGGCGGCGGCAAGCAGAAAGCAGTACGGTCCGATTTACCCCGAACTTCGCGACTTCATAGCTCGAACTTGGTAATAGCCAGAATTAAAGTCTTTGCACACTCGGAAACCTTGGCGTCCGTAGATGTTAATTGTGCAATTGTTCGTTCGCTTCCGTTAAACCAATCTGTAGTAATCGCCCATTCGAAGGAGTAGCGTCTTCGCGCACGAATGCAAGAAGTACGGTCCGATTTACCCGAAATTTGCGACTCCATAGCTCGAACTGGGTAATAACCAGAATTAATGTCTTTGCACATTCGGAAACTTCGGAGTCCGTAGATGCTAAATGTGGAATTGTTCGTTCGTTTCAATGCAGCCAATGTGTAGTAATCGTCGTATGAAGTCGTGCCATTTCGTCCAAAATGCAGGAATCGTTCGCTGCCTGAGGCGAAGCTATTTTTCTCCAAACTTTGAGATTCCGTTGCACGAAAAGTATAACAGCTACGCTTTGTTTATTTTCACTTTCAGAAACACTGGATACCGTAGATGCTAATTCTCGAATTGTTTGTTCGTGTCCGTACGGTCAATGTGCAGTACTCTCCCAATGAAATAGTGACTTTTCAACCGCGGCGGCAAGCATAACGCAGTACTGTCCAATTTACCCCGAACTTCGCGACTTCATAGCTCGAACTTGGTAATAGCCAGAATTAAAGTATTTGCACACTCGGAAACCCTGGCGTCTGTCGATGCTAATTGTGGAATTGTTCGTTCGCTTCCATTAAACAAATATGTAGTAATCGCCCATTCGAATGAGTAGCGTCTTCGCGCACGAATGCAAGCAGTACGGTCCGATTTACCCCGAAATTTGCGACTCCATAGCTCGAACTGAGTAATAGCCAGAACTAAAGTCTTTGCACATTCGGAAACCTCGGAGTCCGTAGATGCTAAATGTGGAATTGTTCGTTCGTTTCGATGCAGCCAATGTGTAGTAATCGTCGTTTGAAGTCGTGCCATTTCGTCCAATAATCCAGGAATCGTTCGCTATCTGAGGCGAAGCGATTTTTCTCCAAACTTTGAGATTTCGTAACACGAAAATTACAACAGCTACGCTTTGTTTCTTTTCACTTTCAAAAACACTGGATACCGTAGATGCTAATTCTTGAATTGATTGTTCGTGTCCGTACGGCCAATGTGCAGTACTCTCCCAGTGAAATAGTGACGTGTTCACCGGCGGCGGCAAGCAGAAAGCAGTGCGGTCCGATTTACCCCGAACTTCGCGACTTCATAGCTCGAACTTGGTAATAGCCAGAATTAAAGTCTTTGCACACTCGGAAACCTTGGCGTCCGTAGATGCTAATTGTTGAATTGTTCGTTCTCTTCCATTATGCCAATCTGTAGTAATCGCCCATTCGAAGGAGTAGCGTCTTCGCGCACGAATGCAAGCAGTACGGTCCGATTTACCCCGAAATTTGCGACACCATAGCTCGAACTGGGTAATAGCCAGAATTAAAGTCTTTGCACATTCGGAAACCTCGGAGTCCGTAGATGCTAAATGTGGAATTGTTCGTTCGTTTCAATGCAGCAAATGAGTAGTAATCGTCGTTTGAAGTCGTGCCATTTCGTCCAAAAATGCAGGAATCGTTCGCTACCTGAGGCGAAGCGATTTTTCGCCAAACTTTGAGATTTCGTAACACGAAAAATACAACAGCTACGCTTTGTTTCTTTTCACTTTCAGAAACACTGGATACCGTAGATCCTAATTCTCGAATTGTTTGTTCGTGTCCTTACGGCCAATGTGCAGTACTCTCCCAGTGAAATAGTGACGGTTTCACCCGCGGCGGCAAGCAGAAAGCAGTACGGTCCGATTTACCCCGAACTTCGCGACTTCATAGCTCGAACTTGGTAATAGCCAGAATTAAAGTCTTTGCACACTCGGAAACCTTGGCGTCCGTAGATGCTAATTATGGAATTGTTCGTTCGCTTCCGTTAAGCCAATCTGTAGTAATCGCCCATTCGAAGGAGTAGCGTCTTCCATGGTGTGGATTACCTCCCCTCAAAAACAATATCCCCTTTGGCTATCGCCTCGGGAGATATTGCTTCCTCGGGGAGATAAATATAATTTATTCCACTACCATTTTGAAATACGGGATTTATTTCCCGAAACGTCCGATAAAGAAACGAGTGCTTTTTTTTACGGTTGGTCAATAAAAGTGTCGTATATGTGAGGTTAGTCAATTTTAGTGTGCAATATTCATTATGTTTGTAATTATTCATCGATGTGAATGGTATTCAATGTTGCTCGTACGAGCCGAGTAGAAGGTAGAGGTTGCGAAGAGATTTGGTGCACCTAAAATTAATGAACACTAACAAGCTGATTCACCTTCTCAGCAAGCTCTGTGACTCCTGAACATAAATTGTTATTGTCTTCTGAATCTACGACGGTTAAAGTGTGCATCCAGCGTAGCTACATAAACATACAAACTCGCGAGTTTATTAAAATTACACACGTGCGAAGTAAACTCAAATTTGGTGGCCACAGCCATTGATTAACCAAACGAAATAAACAAAACAAACACAATTTTCTGATGGACAGAAGCACACACAAACAAACGCGCGAGTTTTCCGTTATATAACTCGACAAAACTAAAAAGTCCGCAATCATGTTACAATACAATTATTTACAGCGAAAAGTATGACAGGTACATATCAGCGATATGGAAGTTGTCGTATTTATCATGTTTATCCCCTCAACACAGTGCGTATGTGCCGTGAAACACGGTGCCGTGAAACATTTTTGATATCCTGTCAATACGACCTAATCACCGCGTACGAATATATGCGGTGATTGTGGTTACTTTCTTTTGCATTTTAAAGCCATTTGTAGGTATTGACGGGATAACGGTCTGCAAAGGCACAGTAACTGACGTGTACGTGATACTGGTTATTGACTATATCGACGATGAGGGATTATATACCAGATTAATAATTATTACGACTCCGCAGAAAAAAAGGGATGATGTCTGTACGTAAGCCTGGTCACACCTTGGTCAGGTATCACGAGTTACCACTTGGTTTCTCTCTCGCTCTCACTCTCGCTCTCGCTCTCTCTCTCTCTCTCTCTCTCGCTCTCGCTCTCGCTCTCGCTCTCGCTCTCGCTCGCTCTCTCTCTCTTTCTCTCTCTCTCTACTGGCCCAGATGATGACACAACTCTCTCTCTACTGGCCCAGATGATGACACAACTGGCGGTTTGAACTGACATCTCACCTGGTAATTCCACGGGACCGTGATCATGATGATATACTGAACTGATGGCATGTTTGGCAACCGTTCCCTTGAGATCAGTACACACTGGTTATTGTGCGAAACTGGGAGTATTTGCTACACGGAGGGGAATCGACGTGTTCGTAGGTGGACGTTTTTTGCCCCCTGTATCGTTAGAGCCGGAGGCATATAGTGTTTAGACTGTGTGTCCGTGTGTCCGGCACATTAAGAAGTTCGCCGGAGTTTCGAAATTATGTTATAACTTGTATATCCCTTGAAGGATTACTTAAACATTTCAACACAGTATACTTGTGGACAAATGCCACACATCCATGCTGCCCTTAATATGACCTTGACCTTTTGACTATGACAACTTTGAACTTTTACCCGCATTAAGACGTTCGCCGAAGCTTCTCATTTCTGTCATATCTTCTATATCCCTTGATGGAATACTTTAATATTTCAATACCTCATACTTCTAGACAAATGCCACACATCAACACTGCCCGTAATATGACCTTGAAATTCTGACATTCATACATGTGCTTGTGAATACTTATCACTTTGGTTAATAAAGTTTGCCACAGTTTTTCCAATATGCCGCCAGACGCATTCGTGTGCCGACAGGCCATGTTTGTTGTTTGGATATATGAACAGCAAAAGCAGCTGATATCAGATAGACTCATATTATTGTTATCACAATTTATTATTATTCCACCGATTTCGAGGAAATAAAGCGCACTGACCGCGCAAAAGTGTGTAAAATCTTCGACAGCTGGCCTCTTCCGAGTTATTCCGGTCAGTTCCCCGAACACTTCAACTCGGAACAGTCATATGTATTAATCTGACACTGCTGATGTAAACAGTTAGAATTATAGCAGTTAGTTCGAATAAACATGATAAATATGTCCCACCAGACTGAAGTGCCACGTATAATGGGCGTCCGAGAAACAATGCTCTTACACCCAGTGTAGACCTGACATCCGGAGTGGTATATCGTCTCAGCTAAACTTTCAAGACCCGTGATAATCGTCGCAGTAGCTCAGTGTTTATATGTGACCAGTCTTGAAGGCACGTAGCACACGGCATAATTGTATGTTTTATTGGCTATTTAAATCTACACGTCCACTCAGTAGGCACAAACTATTCTTTATCATGTTTATAGGAATTAAATAAGTGTATAATTGTTTCACTATTCCACCAGTTCTAAAATTACGAGTGCCCGCTATACAGGAGTGTATGACAAAATCCCCCCGGACATAACCCCCCCCCCCCCCACCCCCCCCCCCCCATGATTTGTGACACTGGAGGACAAAATCACCCCCCCCCCCCCCGTCTAAAATCACAGGTATGACATAATCCCCCCCCCCATCAAAATTCAAGTTAGGACAAAATCCCCCCGTCCAGAATCAAGTTAAATCATATTCAATACTTTTATTTGCACAATAAACATCAAACATCAAGCACATTTAATGAAGTATTTTCAGTTGCACAATCAAACAAGCACATCTAATGAAGTAGTTTCAGTTGCACAATAAACGTCAAACAAGAATATGTATGTATCGTTTGTACATTTGTATACTGATGTCGGTCCCAAACCATATTGTTTTTTTAATTTTGATGGGGGTGATTATGTCCTACCTGTGATTTTGGACGGGGGGATTTTGTCATACCTGCATTTTAGACGGGGTGGGGGGGGGGTAGTTTGTCCTCCTGTGTCAAAAACCATGGGGGGGATTATGTCCGGGGCGGATTTTGTCCGTATCCCGCTATACAGATATAATTATTTAGAATATTTAGTTTACTGATAGTGACGCACGTTGTTGTATCAGGCTATTTTCACATGCAAATGAGGCATGGTATTTTTTAATTATTTATACTAATTAAACGCGTTGCCTGAACAAATAATATTTTCGAGAGATTATAAAGTATGATAATTGCACATCAAAAAATAACTGATATCAGTGTGGAAAGTTACGTGTGATATAAAATGCATGCTAATGCCAATCAATACGTGGGTTAATCATGGTAATGGTGAATGTATGTTTATTTTGTCTCAGATGAGGTCCCTGATATAAAGAACATTTTGTGCCTACTGAGTGGGCATGTACCTTTAATCTGGTAGATTGTGGCATTTACATAGTATATTATTATACCTAATTGCAATTCCTAGGCGTTGCATTGGTCAATTTCATATCACGTGATAACAAATATTCTACAGAGTCGTCCGCTTCACAACGCAGCGGGCAATTCACAACGCAGCGGACAATATTAGAGGAGATTCTGAAATGCCGACGTTAATCATGTTCATAATTAATATTATTCGGTATAATAAATTAAATACCGCCCTTTGTTGAGAGGACTATTATTTCCCCTCCACAATATTCCCCTAAATGTAAATACTTTGATTTAACGACGGCACTGGCTCGATGACTTTGCATGTCACGTAACATTACCCTAAACAAGAGCAGTATTTATGAACTTGGCCTACACTGTTCACAATACGGCCGATGGCGTAGGGTAACTGACAAAGCGAAACGAATAATCTCAAATATTAAAACGTAATGAGTCTCAACATGTCGACATAGTTTCACATTTATTTGACATGTAGTGATATTTAAGTCGACATACTTGCGACGGATCAATTATGTTAACATCTCGATATCTCGATATCTAATATATACCACCATATGTATCGTGTCATCAGTATCTGCACTGTGGATAATTTGATCTTTATTCACAAATTCTGAGTCGATTCAAGTTACTTAGGCGTGACAGTGTTAAAATACAAGCATCACAATCATCATGATCATTAGAGCGGCATGATATTCCATGCAATACACATATGTCCGAGGTTGGATTACAAGCTCTTCTAGGTCACACGAGGTCATACACGTGATGCAGCGACTAGTAAGCCCTGATCAGTTTGCACAGTAAAATACTTTACTCTAGCTGGACATAAATACAGAAGGACAATGGTAATTGGCGGGTAATTGAATAAATACCGGTACTTGGCATGTAGATTAAAGGTACATGCCCACTCAGTAGGCATAAATTGTTCTTTATAGGAATTAAATAAGTGTATAACTATTCCACCAGTTCTAAAAAATAAGAGTGCCCTATTTACAGATATAATCATAACGTAATATTTATTGTACTGATAGTGACGCGCGGTGGTATCAGGTTATTTTTATATGCAAATGAGGCATGATGTTTTTTAATTATTTATACTAATTAAATTCGTTACCCGAAAATAATTATATTTGCGACAGATTATAAAGTATGATATTGCATATCAAAAATTAAATACAGAGAATAAATAGTAGTGTCCGTTAACATTTTAAGGAAACACGGTTATCGCCTCTGATATCAGTGTGGACATTTTCGGCTGATATAAAATGTATAATAATGTCAATCCATACGTGGGGTAATGTTGAATGAATGTTTATTTTGCCAAAAAATGTCTCATATGATGTCTGATATAAAGAGCATGTTGTGCCTACTGAGTGGGCATGTACCTTTAAAATCAAACAATATTTTTTCACATTATTATAATAAAACAACGCCTTTGACGTATAGCAAGGTCTGTTGAAGATACCGAGATAGTATATCATGAAATATAGTAAGTATATCAATGAAATAATGATTTGATTGTGAAAATAAAATTATATAGGAATTTAACATGGGGATAAAATATATTTGAAAAATAAAATGGAATGTGTGATCGATTTTCAAAATATAAATTTTGTTTTCTTAGTTTAATAAATCATTTCCAAGCTATCTACAATACAATCAATATGACTTGGTCGTGGTGTGCATGAAAACTAGTACAATTTTGCGATATCGAGTGCTACTGGCTGACCCGATTGTTGTGTATCGTTTTCACGACACTGTGGCCTGGATTATCCGCGGATTGATACTCTCTGACCCGATTTCACAACTGTTACAGTGTGTATTTATAGTGGGGTAATTTGTTTGGTGTATTTTGATTTGTAACCAGCTGCACGCCGTCACGCGCCTGTCAAATACTGCGGACGGATAGAAGGCGGAGCTTCGTCAGTGAAGGTGTTTGGACAGATGGTCATTATGCTGGTGTCATATGGGTATTTCGATGTATTTGCGTGGATAATACTTCTAGTTATACGTGCAACTCTCTTCGCGGGAGGTGACGTACATTGTACATGTATATAGGTAACAATGCCCACAAACCACCAGAGATACCGAAATAACACATAACACACCGATATATGAACCGTTATTCAAGAACCTGTGACGCAGACCAGTGATAAAGGGGCGGGACAATTTTTTTACCAGATTACTGACACAATGGGGAGGCCGGAAAACTTCGAAGAACTCTTAGATTTGTGAGTATTGGAGTATTTTTTTTCAGGCGCAATATAAGTGCCATATAAGTGCGCCCCTTAGTGCAAATACTGGATTTGTGACAGTAATTGCTATATTTGAATACAAAAACGAATACAGAATCGTTTATTTTACGCCCCCGCCCTCCCCGGTCTCGTTATACATGTTAGAGCCGGGAGGTATTATATTGTTATACATGTTAGAGCCGGGAGGTATTATATTGTTATACATGTTAGAGCCGGGAGGTATTATATTGTTATACATGTTAGAGCCGGGAGGTATTATATTGTTATACATGTTAGAGCCGGGAGGTATTATATTGTTTGGACTGTGTGTCCATCCGTGCGTCCGGTTAAGCAGTTTGCAGGAGTTTCTCCATTCTGTCACCGTGCGGGGTGGGGGGGAGGGGTGATTTGCTCTCAGAGGTTTATACGTGTATCAATAGCAGGGCTTCTCAAATTTCAGAATGCCAATCGGTCCGGACGTAATGGTCGGCCCGAAGGAGCCGGTACGATTAGGGCTACGCCCCTCCCACCCCACCCCCGCACTTCTCATGTTTTATCAAATATTATTTTTGTCTAATAACCATGTTATGGCAGCATATGATAATCGTCTCATAAGAAGATTGGTATGTGTCCTCTTGCTGAATCTCGCGATTTTTTATTACTGACCCGATCACGTCGTACATAATATGCACGTGCGGTTGTAATCATTGCTGATTGTGACGTTTGGAGGGCGAGACATCAAAGGTTACAAGGTCGTGCCGATCTTACCTTTGATACACGCCGACGCGATGTCAGAACAGAACAGAAAAGAACATACTCTTTATTTCGCAAAATCTCAGACCACGCAGTGGTACATGAGTGCATACAGGTACATGTACAAACATAGCTTGTATTATCAACAACAACAAGACGGACGGCATGAATACATATAAATATGGTGAACAACCGATTTGATAAGAATATGTATGTATGATAGTGGTTGACAAAGCTGGTATATACTCAATACTGGTCGATAAGCATGCAATTAAATACAACTATCTGAGCACGTACCCAGTTCTCATAGACGTCTCTCGCAAGTAATGGATTATGGGTGAGGGTGAGATTGTGTGTTTGAGCGAGTTTGTTAAAGGGAGAAATGTATTACACCTTTGTGGCATGGTACGGGAAACATGGATTAAACGGCAGATCAGTGTAGATACACAAGACAGTATACTGGCTTACGTTTCTCAAGATCGGTTCGCTTGATTTCTATAATCAAGCTAACCCAAATGTTATACTGATTCTTTATGTTAATGGTAGGAGACATGGGGCACACCCTCACATGCGGTCGAAATGCGAAAGTGTAGGTCACCTGTACTGGGGGAGTGTACATGATAGTGTTACAAGTGAACAAGCAAGTGATATGAATTTGATACCGGCATACAGACACAACATAATTCCTACATATACTGATGACTAACAGGCTATAAAATATCATTTGTTTCAATTTTGGAATACTGTTTAAAAGTAAGTAATAAGTGATACATTGCATGTACATGTATATACAATTTGTAATGCTACTTGACATTACTCAGTATTGAAAAACAGCATAATTTCAGCAATAAATAGGCTTAGCCGTTTTAAACTTAGTTCTGACTTGCTGGTAAAGAGTTCTTTATATTTGATCACATTTGGACGTATATAATAATATTTCTTTAGAAATTTCTTACGTGATTCTACAAAAGACGGACAGACTAAAAGATAGTGAAATTCATCTCTCAGGTCATTAGTATTACATAAATTACATTTACGATCTGAGTGGTTTATACCTGACCATCTCCCTGTTTCTATTGGTAATTTATGGTTAGCTGTTCTATAACAAACCATGTTTAAACACATCGATTTCGGTAAGATACTGAAATCAACAGAGACACACATTTACGATCAATTACTCAACACATATGTATCCATTTCGTGACACTATTACACATAGAATAAAATATAACTTTATTTAGTAAGATTTGGCTCTGGAATTATCTTTCGCACATAATCATGATAATTATTCCATAACTTTATGACATCGAAATTTAAAAGTAGGAGGTGCAGAAACCCCGAAAAAAGGTAAGGCAAAAACCGGCGATGCGATACAGTAACCAATACGATATATCGAAATATGTTCCCGCCCCCACACAATAAACATGTATTGGTAGCACTTAATAATATTCTCCTAAGACGACGATTATCATTGTTTTTTGTCAAGAATTATTGTCCACATTTGTTCTACTTCTTAATAAAAGCATGTTTCAGGAGCACATGAGAATCGTCTCCTAAGATTATTTGTACGTGTTCTGTTAGGGACATTTTACACTCTCATGATCTCGCGATATCGAGTATACATGTAGGTTGATCGCGAGATTGCGAAGTATGATCGCGAGATTGCGAGACGAAAACTCGCGATTCTATCATATTCGATCTTGCATTTTCGCAACCTCGCCCACAGGTGGAAAATAGCGCGTTTTTGCTTCGCGATCTGCATCAACGCGCATGAGCAAAACTAACCCGACTTTTCTGTCTGTAACACAAGATAAGTCGCCCTGCACTACCTGCGGTTTATAATTCGGGTTACAGCAAACTATATTTCCAAAAGCGGAAGGCGAGATGGCGAAAACCCGAGACGATTCTCATATCTGAGACGATTTGCATGTTTTCGCAAGACGGAAACATTGCGAAACGACAGCTCTAGACGAATCATAATGCTGATTGCTTTATTTTGGATTACGGATGGCAGACGTACCTTTATCCAAACTGTATATCCCGATGAGCCGGCCGATGAGCTGGCTCAACGGGATCTAAGCCATTCATTTGCAATTTGCATTTGATATACATGCCACATGACCCTGGTGAATTCATGTGGTACGTATCTCAAATGTAATCCTATTGCATTGCGCGTAACGAAGTCGGAAAAACACCGAGTTGAATTATCGCTAAAAATGAAATAGTGCGTGTGAAGACGTGGTAAACGTAGGTTCATAAACAGGGTCTCTATGATTATGCGAAACAAAATATACGTCTGTGTCTTCAATTTCCGAATAGTTAAAAAGCATAATCTGCGAGTTAAACATCAGATACCGTCAATCTCGTGTTATGAACGCTTCAAGTAACAAACACGCACGAATACAGATACTATCGATTTATAACGAGGTGGAACATAATGCATGTTATTGACCAGTGATCTAGCGTAGAAATATGTAGAATACACATGATTTACACGACTTATTTATTGAAAAGATCTGTTTATTGTAAGATCCATTTTGCCAGTAGAGCCACATAAGATACTACTACTACAACTTGTATATGTACATGTATCACTACTGAACATGGAAAGCGAGACTATACTGGTGTAGGGAGTCTGTAAACTACGAGAGTTGTCATATCCCGCCTCCAGCCTTCGTAACCATGGGGAACGATTAAAATATCAAACTAGCTTTATCACCGTTACCATAGCATGGTGTCTACCACGATCCGACAAAATGGGGTTATTCATGTGTAGACCGAGACCAGACAGTGCCACCGGCCAGTCTATTTATACACATCACCAACTTGAATGTTCGCAATTCGATCAGCCCGGTTTTATCAGATCGGGTCACATACGGGGTATACGGATAAGAACATGGACAATACTGCAGTTGGAACAGTTTGCAGATTGTGATTCTCTTGCGTGTTATATACATCAGACGGCTGTGTAGATCCTGATCACACTGCGCGGAAACTGGTTTGTAAGCAGCCCATGCGACTATACACATGACGTATATGCGCAGTCTGACCAGAACCTACCATGTTTATTATCAGTGAAACACCAACCATGCCTTGATATTACATGTATATTACGGGAATACGAGTACGCAATATACGAATACACGTATCTTATAGCATTGTCATGATCATGATGATTGGCTAATGCTGCTTACACCGGCGTCATTGTATAACGCCAACAGACTACGCTACACACACTTATAGTTATATATCTATATTATAATGCAGTGTAGACATTTAGACTGGTGGCAAAATGACGGGGCGTATCTTATCACCACATTACCATAATCAGACTTACAATCACCATATTCACAACCCACGATCAAAGAGCAGGCAAGCAATGACTAAGCGTCTTATCGGGACAAGCCCTACAGAGTTGTCTTGCAGCAAGCGTAGATAAAACATGGCGCCAAAATAATAACTGAAGCACGTTATCCCGGGAATTAACTGTAAACTTTGAAGGCTTTGCGCAACGCTAATCTACGATGCGCAACGAAGAAACCTGTTTACACGTGTTTACAAGGTGTTGATATATACTAGAAAACTATACAATCACTCGGGAAAACTTTCAGAGCTTCACAAACCACCTGTAAATATAGCCTTTATTATACAAAAAGTGCGCGAAATATGCATAAACTCGGCAATTTCCGTGCCAATTGTGCCAGTTAATGTCAATACATAGTTACATTACTTACTAATGGAATACACATACTGGTCTATAGCACGAATCAATGCGAATGATGAGTAGAATCTAACTTGAAAACCTGTTTTCAGCGTAAAATTCTAATCAGCCAACATAACTGACACACGTTATTCGCAAAGGGAGATAATTATGCATGACCGGCAAACATATCGCTATCACGTTATCCCGAACATAATTGAAATCAGTTACACCCCTGACTGATTACGTCCAAAAATGCAGGAATCGTTCGCTACCTGAGGCGAAGCGATTTTTCTCCAAATTTTGAGATTTCGTAACACGAAAAGTACAACAGCTACGCTTTGTTTCTTTTCACTTTCAGAAACACTGGATACCGTAGATGCTAATTCTCGAATTGTTTGTTCGTGTCCGTACGGCCAATGTGCAGTACTCTCCCAATGAAATAGTGACGTTTTCACCCGCGGCGGCAAGCATAAAGCAGTACGGTCCGATTTACCCCGAACTTCGCGACTGCATAGCTCGAACTTGGTAATAGCCAGAATTAAAGTTTTAGCACACTCGGAAACCTTGGCGTCCGTAGATGCTAATTGTGGAATTGTTCCTTCGCTTCCGTTAAACCAATCTGTATTAATCGCCAATTCGAAGGAGTAGCGTCTTCGCGCACGAATGCAAGCAGTACGGTCCGATTTACCCCGAAATTTGCGACTCCATAGCTCGAACTGCGTAATAGCCAGAATTAAAGTATTTACACATTCGGAAACCTCGGAGTACGTAGATGCTAAATGTGGAATTGTTCGTTCGTTTCAATGCAGCCAATGTGTAGTAATCGTCGTATGAAGTCGTGCCATTTCGTTCAAAAATGCAGGAATCGTTCGCTACCTGAGGCGAAGCGATTTTTCTCCAAACTTTTGGATTTCGTAGCTCGAAAAGTATAACAGCTACGCTTTGTTTCTTTTCACTTTCAGAAACACTGGATACCGTAGATGCTAATTCTCCAATTGTTTGTTCGTGTCCGTACGGCCAATGTGCAGTACTCTCCTAGTGAAATAGTGACGTTTTCACCCGCGGCGGCAAGCAGAAAGCAGTACGGTCCGATTTACCCCGAACTTCGCGACTGCTTAGCTCGAACTTGGTAATAGCCAGAATTAAAGTATTTGCACACTCGGAAACCTTGGCGTCCGTAGATGCTAATTGTGGAATTGTTCGTTCGCTTCCGTTAAGCCAATCTGTAGTAATCGCCCATTCGAAGGAGTAGCGTCTTCGCGCACGAATGCAAGCAGTACGGTCCGATTTACCACGAAATTTGCGACTCCATAGCTCGAACTGGGTAATAGCCAGAATTAAAGTCTTTGCACATTCGGAAACCTCGGAGTGCGTAGATGCCGAGTGTGCTATTTGACAGGAGCTACACTGGTGAAAAATCATATACGCCCCATTTCTCCAGTCACAGCCACAAATATGTTCATAGTATTTCCATCCCTGGTCTTTCGGATGAGACCGCGGCTCTATATGACAACTGTTGCTGGGACGTTAACCCCTGTCACATTTCACATGAATGCATGAGTGAGGTTCAAACACCCAATGGCAAATATTGCCTCTGTCATGGTTTACCCTACCTAACCTAGTACTATAAACACGATTATTTGTGTTTCTAGTATACGGTATAATAGAATAAAACTGGGGCCCGTTTCACTAACTTCGTATGACTAAAATGTTCGTAAGTGCAAATTTAGGATCGTCTGGAAATTTTAATTGATGGACACCGCTACCATTTTAACCCTAGAACGCGAGAAGCAACAATGTGTTGATTTTGTCTCCTTTCTCAATAACAAATTGGGTTGACAGCCCTTTAGAATAATTTCCATTGAACAGTATTCTAAAGTGCTCGTAAACCATGTTGTTTATGAAGAAAAAAGACAATGTGACCTGTCAGCACATGAATGCGCCCCGCGGCAGATGGAAGAAACTGTTGCAAAGTTAATAATAAAAGTTATTTGGAAAAATAAATCAAAGTTGTGAAGGTCAAATGATCATGGTCATATTAAGGACAGTATGGATGTGTGGTATTTGTGCATAAGTACGATGTATTGAACTAGTATAGTGATCCTTCAAGGGATAAAGAAGATATGACAGAATTGAGAAACTCCTGCAAAGTTCTTAATGTGTGAAAAAGTTGTCAAAGGTCAAAAGGTCAAGGTCATATTAAGAACAGCATGGATGTGTGGCATTATCCCGCAAGTATGATGTATTGAAATATTGAAGTAATCTATCACGGGATAAAGAGGTTTTGACAGAATTGCGAAACTCCAGCGAACTTATTGATGTGAGAAAAAGTTCAAAGTTGTGAAGGTCTAAAGGTGCAGAGGTCAAGGTCATATTAAGGGAAGCATGGATGTGTGGAATTTGTCCACAAGTATGCTGTGTTGAAATATTTAAGCAATCCTTCAAGGGATATAGAAGTTTTTACATAATTGAGAAACTCTGGGGGAACTTCATAATGTGCCCGACACACTGACGGACGGACGGACGCAGTCCAAACACTGTTTGCCTCCGGCTCTACCTAGAGGGGGGCATAACAATGGAAATTAGAACACTACAAGCAGATGTCAAAATGTCATTCAGCATTGTAAAAGTTAACAACCCTTAGAATGCGGGAAGAAAACATTGTCGTCTGCTGGTGTTGTATATTTTGCCTTCTTTGTCAATAAAAAACATGGTTTGACAGAATTTCATAATTCATTTCCACTGAAATGATTATGTAGTGCCATCAAACCATGTTGTTGGTGAGAAAAATAGAAAATAAACAACAAACGGCAATATTTAACCCTTTCACCTCTAAGTAACTGAAACTGATTTTGATATGTTAATTTTGCAACCGATCAAACTGTCGCAAAATGGTTTTCAGACTAGTCCATTTATGAAAAGGGGGTATTTTTTGTTCTTCAAATATGAAAATTTCTTTCAAAAAGTGCAGATCCTGATGAGACGGTTTGTTACAAGCCGGCTGATCTGGATCTGCACCGTTTGCATAAACCGCTATAGCGGGTTTTCGGGTTCAAAGGGTTAATTCATCATTGTAAGTTATTTTGCAATTACTGATAACACTGACGGACACAATACGTCTACAGATGTAAAGAGTCTATAGATAACACGTTATTAGTGTTGATTGACACGTACAAATAAAACATTAGGCGAATGTATATTTTTAATTATTTATTACACATAAAACCGTTATGTTGCGGAACTACTCCAGCACTTTCCGGCAGAATGGCACGGAGCTCGAATATCTTGACATCAGGTGGGCAAGAGTCACGGACGGACTCCAGGAATAGCTTGATGAGCAAGTGGATAGTAGATTGGACTTTAATACCAAAGGTTGCGAGTTCAAGCTCCCACCTGAAGCATGAAAAAGACTCGTAGACACACATGCCCCTAAATCACATCCAATCCGAAGGACCAGTATGATGGAAATCAATTTACGATTAATATTTCCATCCCTCTGATTTCTTCGGATGAGACTTGAAACAGAAACAGATGCATCGCCCGTCTCTATATGATATTAGCTGGGATGGTAAACAATGCCTCGCCCATCTCTATATCATATTAGCTGGGATGGTAAACAGATGCCTCGCCCGTCTCTATATCATATTAGCTGGGATGGTAAACAGATGCCTCGCCCGTGTCTATATGATATTAGCTGGGATGGTAAACAGATGCCTCGCCCGTGTCTATATGATATTAGCTGGGATGGTAAACTGATGCCTCGCCCATCTCTATATCGTATTCGCTGGGATGGTAAACAGATGCCTCGCCCGTGTCTCTATATGATATTAGTTGGGATGGTAAACAGATGCCTCGCCCGTCTCTATATCATATTAGCTGGCATGGTAAACAGATGCCTCGCCCGTCTCTATATGATATTAGCTGGGATGGTAAACGCTAAATCACTTAAGCCAGTTGTCATCATCAATATTTTCATCACCAATTGAAGTGAAGGGGTCAATGGAAGAAGGGTGCTAATTTGCCATATGGAATTAAATTACTCCTCTGGCTGCAATGCTGTTTTTAGTTGTGTCTAATCTCCAGGCTCGATACTATTCTATAATACTCGAAAATAAAATTTATTTTTGTCGTAACCCAAATTTTCTGTCTGTATGTCGCCCTGCATTATAGAAAGGATTCGGGTTAAAATGGTCCGCGATCCAGAGTTGTGCATTTCGACCAAATAAACTATTCGACTTTAGACCAGTATCATACTTCATGCACAAGATGGCCTCTAATACACGGTCAAAAACATCTAAGATGTTTCGATTGCCATTTTGTACCACGTCCTAACATCGGGGGCTTGTTTCACTAAACGTTGTACGACGAACAAGTTCGTAAGTGCAAACTTAAAACTCCCAACAAAATTCACATTAACAGCCGATTTGTGAAACCTTTTGTGGATTTGCTCATATTAATGACTTACATGTCGGTAGCTAATGGTAGTGTTAGTATACACTAGATGGCCGCGGCCTGCATGTGAATTTGATAGTATACAGAAAAACTTTAACCAAAAACGTTAACCAAAATGTGTAACCGAACGCACGTACGTAAGCCAGTGTGCCTACTATATCGCGCTGTTCGCAGGCGGGTGTGACAAAAAGTAATGTGCTAGGTAACAATATAAAAATCATCGTACAAACATTTTTAGCCTGGTTTTTTAAAAAGAAAATCCAGGCTATTGGATTGGCGAAAGCCGGGCCGGGCGGGCGGGCGGGCGGGCGAATGGGCGGGCGGCGGGCAGCGGGCGGCTTACACAATTAATGTTAAGTTTTCGTGTTTGAGTCCATTTCTTTGTTATTGTACCACCTAGGACCACCAAACTTTCACAACTTCATAATCAAGGGGTGCCCACCACATATCACTATCCAACATGTTACCTTTTTTTGAACTTGACCCATTTTTTCCGCGCAGTCGACTGAGCCATTTTCAATGTTAACTTTTCGCGTTTACAATGTAAAGTTTTCGTGTCCATTTATTTTCCAGCCCCCTACCGTGCGGCCCCTGTGCCAAGGTCAAATTACTTTGAATTTTTTTGTTAAAGATTTTTTCGTGTACTATATCTCTGCAACTGCTTCACCCATTACCTTGATACTCCACATGGGTGTTTATCATCATTGTCGCGCCCGCTTGCGGAAAGCGCGATATCGTCGGCATTTTGGCATACGTCCGTCCGTCCATCCGTGTGTCCGGTTGTTTGGTTAAAGTTTTTCCATCTATTTTTTTAGTGTCCATGCCTCGCCCCAAGGCGCGACATGCAGGCCACGGCCATCTAGTCTACAAAAAGTGGGTATAATTATGTTATCCAAGTGTCTATGCTTGGAAACAACCTGGCCTTCGTCGCTTTGCCTCGTTTCTTGTTATCACTGGTACTGAACTCCGCACGATTTGCCTGGTTTGGCCCTCAGGCACGTTTTTATTGTTGGCTATTTTGTTACCTGGACTGCGACTGTGTGCATGTGCAGTCTGAACTGGGGCTATACTGATTAGACTGCGTAGAGGTGTAGATACGAGGCTCGTCGAGGAATTCCTAACGTCGATCCGCGTCTGATAAACTTGATATCAAACACACTAGCATGGTATTCTAAATATCAGGAACGTTTTGTGCTGGAGGATGGTTTTGGTTGAAAAGACTCACTACTGATATACTCAAATCATGTATAATATATTCAATATTGAACAAATGGTTATACCAGTTTACCTCTAATTGGAACAGTCTAAATCAGAAGGTTCAAAGGCATCTTAGGCAAAGTGAAATAAAATAAATTGAAGGGGAAAGTGAAAGAAGAGGGCTAAGTCTTTATGGACTTAGCCCCCTTCTTCCACTAACCCCTTCTATTGATGCACAAATAGAGAATCAAATGTGCCGAGTAAACAGAACTCACTGTTTAATGATGGCCGGTGGTGACGTCGGTATTTCCCTCCGCGTCGGGGATTTTGCTTTCTTCTGTCTCCACACCACTGGCAGCGGCAGTGGCTGAAGGGTGGATATTTGGATGAATTGGTCACTGTAACAGAAAAATTGGGCTTATGGCATGTGTGGCTAGTTTAGCTCCTGAAGTGTGATTGTAAAATTGTGGTTTATGTCATTTGAGGCTAGTTTAGCTCCTGATGTGTGATTGTAAAACAAGAGACGAGGTAAAGCCACAAAGGCCGGGTTTTCTTCAAGGCATAGACAATTGGATAACAGATAATTGGCTATTAATATTATAATGACCACAATTGAAAGTGACAAAAAAAGTGAAAGTGAATGGGTTTAACGTCAAAGCAACAGCTAAGATCATATAGAGACGGGACCACAGTTTAAAGTCTCATCTGTCAGGCTATGAAAGTATTTTGTATGCTTCAGGCGAGGTTTGAAGTCAGGTGTTCTAACTCCCTATGACACTAACCATCCCTTGAAAGTGACAACTGTCAGTGGCGGCTTAAGATGGCAAAGAAGCCAATGTATGAGAACCTACATTCAGTTGCAGGCTGGTCTACATGTATTAGTACAAGATACGAGTGAACATCTGTGCTGTCCGATGAGTGTTGTCCAATTTGTCGATGACACAAACAAAATAGGTCACGGTAAAAAGGTCACATTATGGATAGTGGTATGTGGTGGCACCCTTTGGTCATGAAGTTGTACCAGTATGGAGGTTCCAGGTGGTCTCATCGAGACGGTTCAAATGGTGGGCATGACATATACTTTCGACATGAGGCTTTATCTGTGCTCGGACATCTTGGATCGGAAAACCCACGTTTGCATATAAAAAATCAATGTTTTTTTCGCATTGTTTTTCTAGTTTCTAGTTTCTCATCCAACATATATGTTGTGACCACTCGTTTGAACCGTCTCGTGGAAACAGTTCAAATGGTGGTCGCGACTTCCGACATGAAATACGAAAAATATCTAGAATTTTCAGCATATAAAGGATAAACTTAATATTCATACATAATTATTAGGATATACAGTAGAACCTCTCTAATATGGACACCAATAAAAATTTTCATGCTTAATTATGATGGATTTAATTGGCACTTTCCCCGATTATAATGCATGTTCGTGATCATAAAGTACACATGCATGTCTTGGAGTGCTCATCTGCCTGACGTACAGTGGCACATCTCTGATCCGGACACCCTGGGGACCTCCCATGTGTCCAGTTAAGAGAGGTTCCACTGTAATTATTGTACTTGTTGTAGGCAACCTACTTCAGTGACTGAATTGTGAACAACGTAGGCCCCCAAGAAGACTGTGCGGATGTGCAGGCTGATCTGGTACTACGCTGGTCGCAAACGTTGTAATGTACTTTTTTTCTGAGCTGGTGGCCCATCCATATACACAGTCAAACCTCCCCAACTGGTCACCTCTCTACAACAACCCAAATGGACAATTGCCTCTATATTTAACCTCACTACTACGGTCAGTTCTTCGTCTCCCCAGAGTGGCTGTTGTAGAGACATTGCACTGTACCTTATCATGCTGCTGTCTTCAGTGGCTGACTGGTGAACAGTGTAGGCCCTGATCAAACTGTGCAGATATGCAGGCTGATCTGGGACTACGCTTTTCGCAAATGTTGCAAGGTAGCTTTTATCAGCCGGCGTCCCCTAAAATTATTTATCACATGAATGTTATGACGTGTTTCAACCCATTTCATAAATGTGTTACGACACACGTGTAATAACACATGTAGCGCATTTGATTGGCTGGCAGTTTCACCGTAATTACGTATACGTATTCTAGATATGCGCCAACATTATGTCAAATTAATAAAATAGAGACGTTCCAAATGACGTCCATAATTGCGCGACAAAGCAATGATGTTTTGACGTTGATGTCATCATGTTTTAAATATCACTAGAAGCGTCCGTGACCCATTGAAAATAAAATACTGCAATTGTCAGGATGAGCTCCCATATTTGTTTTGGTGTTTACAAAGAACATGAAAAGTCATGCAGAGCATGATGTTATTAGCCGATCAAATCAGGGTAAAGTGCATCGAACATATGTTGGTGTCTCTGGTAACATTGTCAATGGTAAACTATTTTCGACCACAGTTCTGTACCCAGCGTTGACATTTTTCTCGATTTTGTGCAGGTTTTGGAAACCCGTTCCCAAATCCATCCAATAAAGTATTTGTCTTCACCGGGTTTCAGGGTTCGTGAATCGCCATAGCAGCAATGTTTTGTTGTCACCATTATGTTGCGAAATATTCCAGCGTAACACCTGTACCGTATGCTCTATTTATCTACAGATTACACTCCGCAATACACAAAGTTGTAGTCACTGTGTGTTTGTCCGAATTCTGTGGCAGCACGCGAGCGGGCGGAGCTACCGGAGCTAGCGGTTACAGTGCCATCTAAAAATAGACGCAAGCTCCTGCGTATTCAGGCACATGCCCAGATTGGCCTTGATAACGTTGTCACTTGTTTATCCCTTGTTTATCGATTTAAATGGTTTACATCGACTCGAAGCTTACGTTCAACGGCCGCACAAACTCGATTGAACTGCACGCCTTCCAATGATTTAAATACGCAGCGCGTTTAAATAGTCAATTACGTTTTTTTAATGTGCGCACTGTTCATTTAAAAAGGGGCCCATCCGTGATTTTTTGCGCGATGTCGGGAGCAAGACAATCAATAATTTGCGGCATTGACAATAATTAAGGGGGATTGCCGCAATCGCGCGTTCTGGATGCATCCCTGCCATCCCTGCATGATACGTAAACAAATCAAAGTTTGCTATGAAGGGCAATTCTTCGTTTTGATTGCTGGAAAATTTTGTGAATATTAACTAGCGTCAAATGACGCGCGTACGCGATCGGAGGAGATTTTGAGCAGAGGTCGATTATAAATTAGCCGAATAAACACATTTTACGCGATTATACGTGGCTGAAACTTGTTCACTTTAATAAATAAAAGCTTTAAATTAGTCCAATAATCGGCGTATGTTGGCGTATATGGCCAGTAGAGCCAACTATGGACTTCAACAACGACAACTTCCGGGTTCAATCTCTTCCGGCGTTCAGCTCATTACGTATTCAAAATTGTGTTATTTGGCTATATTTAAAGTTCTAAACGGAGATAAATGCCAAAAATGCAAACTTTATCGGTTGATGCAATTTGGAAGTGATACAGCAAAATTTGCGTTCGTAGATTACCGAATAGCGGTGAAAAGGGTTGCTACAAACTTTTTCAGAATTCGATGGATGACCAATATATTAGCCGATCTATAAATAGATCGGCTAATAAAGAACCAGTTACATGGCATATTTATAACAATTGTTTTGCTAAGATTAAAACTATTTTTCTCTGTGGAGATTTTTCAACTAGATGCAAAAAGAGTCAATGGCGTCTGCTCATTGAAACGGGTTGGATATCTCCATGTTTTCTGCTCTTTGGAGGCTGAAGTCATGTGATAAACAGAAACTATGAAACTCGTCCGCAATTGTATGCAACTCGCCAGAGGCTCGGTGCATAAATTATGTGTGACTCGTTTCATAAATCTCTTATCAAATGGAAACTCATTGAGCATCTGCAAATCGAGACCAGTGTAGCTCCCGGTTTGTAGCTCCTGCATTACTTGTTTGAAGCAAATACTGTCTCTATCCTGGTTTACCCTAGGTAACCTGATACTAGAAACATGAATATTTGTGTTTCTAGTATCCGGTTTAATAGAAAAAAAAATGACCACCAATCCCCGACGTATCATTTTCTCAGCAGATGGTCCGTCATCTGCTGTTGTTTTAGATTTTGTCTTTTTTCTCAATAAAAACATGAACATTATTCTAAAGTGCTCGTAAACCATGTTCTTTTATGAGGAAAAAAGACAATGTGGCCTGTCAGCGCACGAATGCGCCCCATGGCAGATGGAAGAAACTGTGGCAAAGTTAACCCTTAGACCGCTTCTCACAACAATTGTTGTCTGCTGTTGCTTTTATATCTTGCCTTATTTATCAATAAAAACATGGTTTGACAGCACTTCAGAATCATTTCCAATGGAAATGATTCTGAAGTGCTGTAAAAGCATGTTGTAAATTATTATAAAGTGCTGCTAAAGCATGTTTATGATGATAAAAATGGAAAACAGAAAATAAACGACAGATGACAAAAAAATTAAGATACCGGTCTAAGGGTTAATAATAAATGTTAATTTGAGAACTATAGTGATCCTTCAATAGAGATATGACAGAATTGAGAAACTCCTGTAAAGTTCTTAATGTTTGAAAAAGTTGTCAAGGTCAAAAGGTCAACGTCATATTAAGAACAGCATGGATGTGTGGCATTATCCCGCAAGTATGATGTATTGAAATATTGAAGTAATCTATCACGGGATAAAGAAGTTATGACAGAATTGCGAAAGTTGTGAAGGTCAAATGGTCAACAGGTCAATGTCATATTAAGGGCAGCATGTATGTGTGGCATTTGTCCACAAGTATGCTGTGTTGAAATATTTAAGCAATCCTTCAAGGGATATAGAAGTTTTGATATAATTGAGAAACTCCGGTGAACTTTTTAATGTGCCTGACATACTGACGGACGGACGCAGTCCAAACACTACATGCCTCCGGCTCTACCGAGACGGGGCCATAACAATGGAAATTAGAACACTACAAGCAGATGACAAAATGTCATTCAGCATTGTAAAAATTAATAACCCTTAGAATGCGGGAAGAAAACATTGTCGTCTGCTGGTGTTGTATACATGTATTTTGCCTTCTTTGTCAATAAAAAACATGGTTCGACAGAATTTCATAATTTATTTGCATTGAAATGATTCTGTAGTGCCATTAAACCATGTTCTTCGTGAGAAAAATAGAAAATAAACAACAAACGGCAATATTTAACCCTTTCACCCCTAAGGAACTGGCATGAATTTTGATATGTTAATTTTGCAACTAATCAAACCGTCACAAAATGGTTTTCAGACTAGCCCATTTATGAAAAGGGGGTATTTCTTGTTCTTCAAAATATGTGCAGATCCTGATGAGACGGCTTGTTACGTGCCGGCTCATCTGGATCTGCACCTTTTGCATAAACCGCTATAGCGGGCTTTCGGGTTCAAAGGGTTAATTCAGCATTGTAAGTTATTTTGCAATTACTGATAACACTGACGGACAAAATACGTCTACACATGTAAAGAGTCTATAGATAACACATTATTAGTGTTGATTGACAGATACAAATAAAACATTAGAAAAATGTATATTTTTAATTATTTATAATGATACTGTTACAAATAAAACAGTTATGTTGTGGAAATCCAGCACTTTCCGGCAGAATGGCAAGGAGCTCACATTTCTTGACATCAGGTGGGCAAGAGTCACGGTCTGACTCAAAGAATGGCTTGATGAGCAAGTGGATAGTAGATTGGACTTCAATACCGAAGGTTGCGAGTTCAAGCTCCCACGTGAAGCATGAAAAAGACTCATAGACACACCTGCCCCTAAATCACGTCCAATCCGAAGGACCAGTATGATGGAAATCAATTTACGATTAATATTTTCATCCCTCTGATTTCTTCGGATGAGACTTGAAACAGAAACTGATGCCTCGCCCGTCTCTATATGATATTAGCTGGGATGGTAAACAGATGCCTCTCCCGTCTCTATATCATATTAGCTGGGATGGTAAACAGATGCCTCGCCCGTCTCTATATGATATTAGCTGGGATGGTAAACAGATGCGTCGCCCATCTCTATATCATATTAGCTGGGATGGTAAACAGATGCCTCGCCCGTCTCTATATGATATTAGCTGGGATGGTAAACAGATGCCTCGCCCGTCTCTATATCATATTAGCTGGGATGGTAAACAGATGCCTCGCCCGTCTCTATATCATATTAGCTGGGATGGTAAACAGATGCGTCGCCCATCTCTATATCATATTGCTGGGATGGTAAAACAGATGCCTCGCCCGTCTCTATATGATATTAGCTGGGATGGTAAACAGATGCCTCGCCCGTCTCTATATCATATTAGCTGGGATGGTAAACAGATGCGTCGCCCGTCTCTATATGATATTAGCTGGGATGGTAAACAGATGCCTCGCCCGTCTCTATATCATATTAGCTGGGATGGTAAACAGATGCCTCGCCCATCTCTATATGATATTAGCTGGGATGGAAAACAGTTGCGTCGCCCATCTCTATATGATATTAGCTGGGATGGTAAACAGATGCCTCGCCCGTCTCTATATGATATTAGCTGGGATGGTAAACAGATGCCTCGCCCGTCTCTATATGATATTAGCTGGGATGGTAAAAGATGCCTCGCCCGTCTCTATATGATATTAGCTGGGATGGTAAACAGATGCCTCGCCCATGTCTATATGATATTAGCTGGGATGGTAAACAGATGCCTCGCCCGTCTCTATATGATATTAGCTGGGATGGTAAACAGATGCCTCGCCCGTCTCTATATCATATTAGCTGGGATGGTAAACAGATGCCTCGCCCATCTCCATATGATATTAGCTGGGATGGTAAACAGTTACCTCGCCCATCTCTATATCATATTAGCTGGGATAGTAAACAGATGCCTCGCCCGTCTCTATATTATATTAGCTGGGATGGTAAACAGATGCCTCGCCCATCTCTATATGATATTAGCTGCGATGGTAAACAGTTACCTCGCCCATCTCTATATTGTATTAGCTGGGATGGTAAACAGATGCCTCGCCCGTCTCTATATGATATTAGCTGGGATGGTAAACTCTAAATCACTTAAATCATTTGTCATCATCGATATTTTCATCACCAATTGATGGGATCAATGGAAGCAGGTTGCGAATTTGTCATATGGAATGACATTACTCCTCTGGCTGCAATGCTGTTTTTAGTTGTGTCTAATCTCCAGGCTCGATACTATTCTATAATACATCGATATTTTCATCACCAATTAAAGGGGTCAATGGAAGAAGGGTGCTAATTTGCCACACGGAATGAAATTACTCCTCTGGCTGCAATGCTGTTTTTAGTTGTGCCTAACCTCCAGACTATTGTATAATACTCGAAAATAAGTTAGTTTTGTCCTAACCCAAATTTTCTGTCTGTATGTCATGATGTCGCCCTGCATTATAGACAGAGGATTTGGGTTAAAATGGTCCGTGATCCAGAGTTGTGCATTTCGACCTAATCAACTATTTGACTTTACACCAGTAACAGACTTCATGCACAAGATGGCCTCTAATACACGGTCAAAAACATTGAAGAAATGCGGAATTATCATGATGTTCCGATTGCCAGGGGGTGGGGCTTGTTTCACTAGACTTCGTACGACTACAAGTTTGTAAGTGCAAACCTAAAACTCACAACAAAATTCACATTAACAGCCGATTTGTGAAACCTTTGGTGGATTTGTTCATATTAATGACTTACATGTCGGTAGTAGATGATAGTGTTAGTATACACTAGATGGCCGCGGCCTGCATTTCGTGCCCGCCGAGGAATCTGATAGTACTAAACAAGCTTTGATGGTATACCGAAAAACTTTAACCAAAACCTTTAACCAAAATCTGTAACCGAATTCACGTATGTACATACGTAAGCCAATGTGCCGACTATATCGCGCTGTCCACAAGCGATGCGACAAAAAGTAATGTGTAACACTATAAAAATCATCGTACGAACATTGTTATTACTGTTACTGCACTCCGCACGATTTGCCTGGTTTGGCTCTCAGGTAAGTTTTTATCGTTGGCTCTTTTGTTACCTGGACTGTCACTGTGTGGATGCGCTGAACTGGGGCTATACTGATTAGACTGCGTAGAGGTGTAGACACAAGGCTCGCCGAGGAATTCCTACCGTCGATGGCATTTGTGGCTAGTGTAGCCCCTGATGTGTGATTGTAAAATGGTGCTTTTTGGCATCTATGGCTTCTGAGCTATGACTGTAAAACAAGAGATGAGGCAAAGCCACGATGGTCGGGTTTTATTCAAGGCATAGATAAGTGGATAACAAATAATTGGCTATTACCGGTAATATTATTATGACCACTAGTGAAAGTGATAAAAAAAGTGAAAGTGAATGGGTTTAACGTTCCAGCAACAGCTAAGGTCATATAGAGATGGGACCACAGTTTAAGGGCTCATGCTTAAGGCGAGGTTTGAACCCACAACCTCCGGACTGGAAGTCAGGTGTTCTAACCCCTATTTCACAAACCATCCCTTCAAAGTGACAACTGTCAGTGGCTTAAGATGGCAAAAGAAGCCAGTGTATGAGAAAACCTACATGCAGTTGCAGGCTGGTCTACATGTATTAGTACAAGATATGAGTGAACATATGTGCTGTCTGATGTGCTGTCTGCAAATGTGTTAGTCATAACACAGAACAAATAGGTCAAGGTATGGTGGTTCCAGGTGGTACAGTAACAGATAAATGGACCTAAACACGAAAACTTAACATTGTGGACGCCGCCGCCCGCCCAACTGGCTTTCACCAACCAATCCAATAGCCGGGATTTATTTTTAAAAAAAACCCGGCTAATGAGGTTTACAACATTTGTGACCGAGAAATGGGCTTATGATATTTCTGGGAAGTCTAAGTCCTGATGTGTGACTGTCAGAAATAGAGCTTATGGCATATGTGGCCAGTCAAGCTGACACACGGTCATATCTGGGGATACACTGATGGCAAATGTCGTACGGTTCCTTTCAGGAGCCGGTGGCACAGGGTCCATACTGATTTCCGCAAAGCCTCATTTTGTTGAAGTCAGCTTCACATTTGGTACCCCAGCTGAGAAAATGCACCCATGTGACCAGCATAGACCCAAACCTGTGCATACGCGCAGTCTGATCAGGGCCCATGCTGTTCGCCATTCAGTAAATACGTAAACTTCCAAAAATGATTTGACCCTGTAATTGAAGTATGCAAAAAATGATCAGTACCTAATATACCACAAATGCTTTTGTCAGCTGGCCGCCCTGAATGTTACATTACCTTTTTGGCCATCTTGGACAGCATGGACCAGATATTATCTCCTTCTTTCCTCAGGTTGTCTCCGGGATCAGACAACATCTTAGAGCGCAGCATCAGCTAAAACACACAGGGTAACCCTTTACATGCGGAAAACAAATCAATGTTTCCTACATTTGTTTTTTGTTTCTCATCCAAAGTATATGTTGTGAACACTCATTTGAACCGTCTCATTGAGACGGTTCAATTGGTGGTCATGACATATACTTTTGACATGAGGCTTTATCTGTTCTCGGACATCTTGGATCCGAAAAATGATTTTTCCACAATATTTTTCTAGTTTCTCATCCAAAGTATATGTTGTGACGGTTAGACACTACCAAATAGTTTTACTATATAATTTAACCGAATGCCATCCAATAAGGCCAGTCTCTCCTACTTTCACTATTCGTATGGATGCTGTGGGACCCACTTGTACATGACCTGCAGCCAGTCTGTACTGGTTCTGCATGAACTAAACAATAGGTTCACTTACTCCTAAGAAAGAAAAATTCATATCCTCCAATATTGTGTACATTTTTTGGCCACGGAAACTCCGTTTACATCAAGTGACCAACAGGGTCAGTGTTTTCTTTTAAATGCTACAAATATGCTGAAAACTGGTGTTGAAGGCACCCCAAAATGTTCCTCAAGTGAAACTGGGTAGTAATGGATCAAGATTTGCAAGCAAACGGTGTCTGTGACCTCAAAACACCCGCACTATTTTTTTATACCGGACTACTTTTGCATACACCCTGGGCGGTTTCGCACCATTTGGTGTCTTCTAACCTATAAGTGTACCAGTCCCACTACAAATCATTCTACAATATTCACTATTCAAAAAGTAGCTTCTATTCCTGGATACAGTACCAAGTTTGGAGCAAATATCTCAAATGGTTGTCACACAGCAGCTGTGTAACTCCACCATGTGACTGTCCACATTCTGCCTTAATTTGAGCTACTACAGAACTATGGAGAATTTTAATAGATGATGAATTAAAAGCACAAATCTCCATAAAATCACATAACATTACCCTAAATAGTGTTATAGCTAACCATTCTACATATACAGACTCATCACTGAAACTATACCAACATGTATGCCACTCTGGAATGGTCGACAGACAAAAGGTTACTGGCTTGGAACGGTCAGTCAAGAAATTTGCTTTATAACACAGGAGGAAAAGAAAAACAATGTTTTCTGAGTACTAGTGTCTTGGTACTATACCGATATGCGAAAACAATACACTTACGCCTAATTTTGGCAAATTTTGGAACAGCGTCGCGATGTCGCGCCACTTTCCATAACTTCTTAATTGTCCATCAGCAAGCCAATATCAATGAAAAAAAATGAAAAACACACTATAATCACTGTTTCGGTGATATTTCTGTCACATTCCAAGCCCAATCACCTACAGGTAATTTGCATACACTGGTTTATTATATTTCACTAAATAAAGCTGAGAAATCAAGATTTTAGAACATTTTGAAGCCGATAACTGTCCGTCTGAGATACAAAAAGAACAAATATGTGCATCGCGGAGTCCGCTCGATTATTCTTGTCGCAGTAACTTTAAATTATGTTCCCAGAGACATAGCTACAAGAAACATAAACTTCCAACTTCAAATTCTACAAACAAACATATCTCACATAGGGCCTAGGCACACCTTATAGGTTAGACACCACCAAATAGTTTTACTATATAATTTAACCGAATGCCATCCAATAAGGCCAGTCTCTCCTACTTTCACTATTCGTATGGATGCTGTGGGACCCACTTGTACATGACCTACAGCCAGTCTGTACTGGTTCTGCATGAACTAAACAATAGGTTCACTTACTCCTAAGAAAGAAAAATTCAACCTTGTCATATCCTCCAATATTGTGTACATTTTTTGGCCACGGAAACTCCGTTTACATCAAGTGACCAACAGGGTCAGTGTTTTCTTTTAAATGCTACAAATATGCTGAAAACTGGTGTTGAAGGCACCCCAAAATGTTCCTCAAGTGAAACTGGGTAGTAATGGATCAAGATTTGCAAGCAAACGGTGTCTGTGACCTCAAAACACACGCACTATTTTTTTATACCGGACTACTTTTGCATACACCCTGGGCGGTTTCGCACCATTTGGTGTCTTCTAACCTGACCACTCGTTTGAACCGTTTGGTGGAAACAGTTCAAATGGTGGTCACGACATGCTTCTGGCACGAAAAAAAAAATGTTTAGAATTTTCCGTGGTGTGTCTTCAGCATGTAAAGGATTAACTTAATATTCACACAGAATTATTAGCATATACAGTATAACCTCTCTAATATGGACACCAAGTAAACATTTGTATGCTTAATTTTGAAGGATTAAATTGGCACTTTCCCCGATTATAATGCATGTTCGTGATCATAAAGTACACATGCATGTCTTGGAATGCTCATCTGCCTGACGTATAGTGGCACATCTCCGAGCCGGACACCCTGGGGACCTCCAATGTGTCCAGTTAAGAGAGGTTCCACTGTAATTATTTTACTGGTTGCAGGCAACCTACTTCAGTGACTGAATTGTGAACAGCGTAGGCCCCCAAGAAGACTGCGGAAGTGTAGGCTGATCTGGTACGACGCTGGCAGCAAACGTTGTAATGAGCTGGCGGCCCATCCATATATACAGTCAAACCTCCCCAACTGTTCACCTCTCTACAACAACCCTCTCTGAAACAGCCGATTGTGTATCCCAAATGGACAATTGCCTCTATATTTAAGCTGCCTACTATGGCCAGTTTTCGTCTCCTCAGAGTGGCTGTTGTAGAGACGTTGCATTGTACCTCGTCATATTGCCGTCTTCAGTGTCTGACTGGCAAACAGCGTAGGCCCTGATCAGACTGCGTGGATGCACATGCTGATCTGGGACTATGCTGTTTGCAAATGTTGCAAGGTAGCTTTTATCAGCTGGCGTCCCATAAAATTATTTAGGACATGAAATCCTTGTTATGCTGTGTTTCAACCCATTTCATAAATGTGTTATGACACACGTGTAACACCAGGGGCGCATTTGAAATGTGTTGGATATCTCCAAGTTTTCTGCTCTTTGGAGGCTGAAGTCATGTGATAAACATAATCTCAAACTTGTTTCCCTTTAATATGAGATTTATGAAACTCGTCCGCAATTGTAGGCACCTCGCCAGAGGCTCAGTGCATAAATTATGTGCGACTCGTTTCATAAATCTCATATCAAATGGAAACTCATTGAGCTTCTTTAAATTGAGACCAGTGTAGCTCCTGGTTTGTAGCTCCTGTATTACTTGTTAGAAGCAAATACTGTCTCTATCCTGGCTTACCCTACGTAACCTGATAATAGAAACATGAATATTTGTGTTTCTAGTATCTGGTTTAATAGAATAAAACTGACCACCAATCCCCGACGTACCATTTTCTCAGCATATGGTCCGTGATCTGCTGTTGTTTTAGATTTTGTCTTCTTTCTCAATAAAAACATGGATTGACAGCCCTTTAGAATCATTTCCACTGAACATTATTCTAAACTGCTCGTAAACCATGTTTTTGTATGAGGAAGAAAGACAATGTGGCCTGTCAGCGCACGAATGCACCCCGTGGCAGATGGAAGAAACTGTGCCAAAGTTAACCCTTAGACCGCTACTCACAACAAATGGTCGTCAGCTGTTGCTTTTATATCTTGCCTTATTTATCAATAAAAACATGGTTTGACAGCACTTCAGAATCATTTTCAATGGAAATGATTCTGAAGTGCTGTAAAAGCATGTTGTAAAGTGCTGCTAAAGCATGTTTTTGATGATAAAAATCGAAAACAGAAAATAAACAGCAGACAACAACAAAATTAAGATAGCGGTCCAAGGGTTAATAATAAATGTTAATTTGAGAAAAAGTTGTCAAGGTCAAAATATCAAGGTCATATTAAGAACAGCATGTATGTGTGACATTATCCCGCAAGTATGATGTATTGAAATATTGAAGTAATCTATCAAGGGATAAAGATGTTATGACAGAATTGCTAAAGTTGTGAAGGTCAAATGGTCAACAGGTCAAGGTCATATTAAGGGCAGCATGTGTGTGTGGCATTTGTCCTTCAAGGGATATAGAAGTTTTGACATAATTGAGAAACTCCTGCGAACTTCTTAATGTGCCCGACACACTGATGGATGGACACAGTCCGAACACGGCATGCCTCCGGCTCTACCGAGACGGGGCCAAAACAATGGAAATTAGAACACTACAAGCAGATGACAAAATATAATTCAACATTGTAAAAGTTAATAACCCTTAGAATGCGGGAAGAAAACATTGTCGTCTGCTGGTGTTGTATATTTTGCCTTCTTTGTCAATAAAAAACATGGTTTGACCGAATTTCATAATTTATTTCCATTGAAATGATTCTGTAGTGCCATTAAACCATGTTGTTGGTGAGAAAAATAGAAACTAAACAACATACGGCAATATTTAACCCTTTCACCCCTAAGTAACTGGAATGGATTTTGACATGTTAATTTTGCAACCAATCAAACCGTCACAAAATGGTTTTCAGACTAGCCCATTTATGAAAAGGGGGTATTTCTTGTTCTTCAAAATATGTGCAGATCCTGAGGAGACGGCTTGTTACGAGCTGGCTCATCTGGATCTGCACCGTTTGCATAAACCACTATAGCGCGCTTTCGGGTTCAAAGGGTTAATTCAGCATTGCAAGTTATTTTGCAATTACTGATAACACTAAAGGACAAAATATGTCCACACATGTAAAGAGTATATAGATAACACGTTATTAGTGTTGATTGACACGTAAAAATAAAACATTAGACGAATGTATATTTTTAACTAGAAATGGATGCTTGTCGACAAGCGCATGTGTATCCCCCTCCCCAGATACACAAGTAGTTTGAAAAAAGGGTGTTCCGAGTTATGCTCCGGAGACAAAATCAGTGACGGAAAAAACAAAGGGAGATAACTAAAAAATTAGTGATGCAAGAGTTGTCATTCTAGCGCGACACACCTTTAGGGTTGTAGTCTATGCATGTGTGAAGTTTCATGAAAATATTCCAAAGGGTGTTCGAGTTATGCTCCGGACACGAAATCAGTGCACGAAACAACAAAGGGAGATAACTAAGAAATTAACGACGCAAGAGTTGTCATTCTTACACCTTTGGGTCGTCTTCTATGCATGTGTGAAGTTTAATAAACTAGAAAATGTGTTCATAGAACACGGATGTCCCACATATCGCTTTGATAATAAATGAGGCCAAATACCAAGTCAAAATTTTCTTTTACCTGAGCGTTAAAGTTTTTGAAGCACCAAGTATGTGACCTTGACCCTGGGCTTGGCGGGGGCAGGACGAACGTGGATTTGGCACAGGGCGGTAGAGGACCATAAGAACAATGCATATTTTAAATATGAAGCTGATCCGTGAAAAAAACAGAAATTATAAGATATTTACCTGAGCGTTAAAAGTTTTTGAAGCACTAAGTATGTGATGTTAACCCTGGGCTTGGCGAGGGCGGGACGAACGTGGATTTGGCACAGGGCGGTAGAGGACCATTAGAGCAATGCGTATATGAAATATGAAGATGGTCCATGAAAGAAAACAGAAATTATAAGATATTTACCCGAGCGTTAAAGTTTTTAAAGCACTAAGTATGTGACCTTCACCCTGGGCTTGGCGGGGGCAGGACGAACGTGGATTTGGCACAGGGCGGTAGAGGACCATTAGAGCAACGCGTATATGAAATATGAAGTTGATCCGTGAATGGGAAAGAAAGATTATAAGATATTTACCGGAGCGTTAAATTTTTTGAAGCACCAAGTATGTGACCTTGACCCTGGATTGGCGGGGGGGGCAGGACGAACGTGGATTTGGCACAGGGCGGTAGAGGACCATTAGAGCAACGCGTATATGAAATATGAAGTTGATCCGTGAATGGAAAGAAAAATTATAAGATATTTACCGGAGCGTTAAATTTTTTGAAGCACCAAGTATGTGACCTTGACCCTGGGATTGGCGGGGCAGGACGAACGTGGATTTGGCACAGGGCGGTAGAGGACCATTAGAGCAATGCGTATATGAAATATGAAGATGATCCATGAAAGGAAACATAAATTATAAGATATTTACCCGAGTTATGCTCTGGATACAAAATCAGAGCACGAAACAACAAAAGGAGATAAGTAAACAAGAATTCCGCGGAATCAGATGCCTCGCCTTGTCCCGCCTTGACCTCGAGCCTGGGCCCGAAAGCAATTTTCACTGGCCCGAACATATTATACAATTATTGACTAGTGAGCCATAGAATATCAGATTATATTCTATGGCTCACTAGTCAATAATTGTTTTATTATATGATAATAGTCTGTATATAGCACTTACGACCTTATGCTACTAGACACAAATTGAAAAAGAATTTGAAAAAAAAATAATAAAAAAAAATGGAAAAAAAAAGTTTAAAAATTAAAAATAATAAAGCTTGCTACTGGAGCCCAGAATTTTTTTTTAATAGTCCTATATTTATCTACATATATCTGCACAGGTCCACATAATGCCACAATATTTTCAACACAGTTTAAGGAAATGTAATATCCAATGTAGTAATTTACCTGTATAAATTACCTGTGGTCAACAGTGGTCAAGCACTGGACATTTGCACATGCTAGCCCATGCTAGCACATGGTTCTCCCAGTCTCTATTGTTCTCTCTACAGATAAGGTGTACAGAGCACACGAGAAAATGTGAACAGAGCAGACGAGAAAACGGGTATTTATGCATTATTGTCCAGTTTGTAGAGTGCGCAAAATTAAAAAGGGAGATAACTCAATAATTAGCTCCGCAAGAGTTGTCATTCTTGTGCGCGACACACCTCCGGGTCGTGGTCTATGCATGTGTGAAGTTTCATGAAAATATTCCAAAGGGTGGTCGAGTTATGCTCCGGACAAGAAATCAGTGCGCGAAAACAAAAAAGGGAGATAACTCAAAAATTAGCTATGCAAGAGTTGTCATTCTTGTGCACGACACACCTTCGGTTCGTGGTCTAATTGAATGTGTTAAGTTTCATAAAAATATTCCAAAGGGTGGTCGAGTTATGGTCAATCGCACTAGTGCGCGAAACAAAAAAGGGAGATAACTAAAAAATTAGCTATGCAAGAGTTGTCATTCTTGTGCGCGACACACCTTCGGGTCGTGGTCTATGCATGTGTGAAGTTTCATGAAAATATTCCAAAGGGTGGTGGAGTTATGCTCCGGACACGAAATCAGTGCGAGAAACAAAAAAGGGAGATAACACAAAAATTAGCTATGCAAGAGTTGTCATTCTTGTGCGCGACACACCTTCGGGTCGTGGTCTATGCATGTGTGAAGTTTCATGAAAATATTCCAAAGGGTGTTCGAGTTATGCTCCGGACAAGAAGTGTCTGCGGCGGACACGGACGAGGACGCGGACGCGGACGCGGCGCGCTGTCAAATCCATAGTATCCCCCGACGGAGTCCGGGGGATACAATTATTTATAATAATACTGTTACAAATAAAACCGTTATATTGCGGAACTCCAGCACTTTCCGGCAGAATGGCAAGGAGCTCACATTTCTTGACATCAGGTGGGCAAGAATCATGGACGGACGCCTGGGATGGCTTGATGGGCAAGTGGATAGTAGATTGGACTTCAATACTGAAGGTTGCGAGTTCAAGCTCCCACCTGAAGCATGAAAAATACTTATATACACACATGCCCCTAAATCACGTCCAATCCAAAGGACCAGTATGATGGAAATCAATTTAGGATTAATATTTTCATCCATCTGATTTCTTCGGATGAGACTTGAATCAGAAACAGATGATATTAGCTGGAATGGTAAACAGATGCCTCGCCCGTCTCTAGATCATATTAGCTGGGATGGTAAACGCTAAATCACTTAAACTATTTGTCATCACATCGAAGAAACGAGGAATTATCATGAAGTGCCGATTGCCATTTTGTACGTCCTAACATCGGGGGCTTTATTCACTAAAGTTTGTACGACGAACAAGTTCGTAAGTGCAAACCTAAAACTCCCAACAAAATTCACATTAACAGTGGATTTGTGAAACCGTTGGTGGATTTGTTCATATTAATGACTTGCATGTCGGTAGTAAATGGTTGTGTTAGTATACACTAGATGGCCACGGCCCACATGTCGTGCTCGCCGAGGAATTTGATAGTACTAAACGAGCTTTGAGAGGATACCTAAAAACTTTAACCAAAATCTGTAAACGAACGCACGTACATCAGCCAATGTGCCTACTATACCATGCTGTCCGCAAGTGGGTGTGACAAAAAGTAATGTGCTTGGTAACAATATAAAAATCAGTGTACGAGCATTGTTATTGTACAAAGTTTAGTGAAACGGGCCCCCGAGTGCGTTCGGTGGGAATAGAATTATTTCGGAAACTATTACGTTATATTGGATGTTTCAACGCTGTTATTGTTTTCAGACGAACGTCATTGGTAGACTATATTTGTTACAAGGTCAACATGAGCTCCCATGATGACGGCGACATAAATGTGTAAGTCACTGGTACTGCACTCCGCGCCGGCGTAAAATGTTTCACGTCTAAATAGGTGCCGGATTCTTGACGAATGCCCATTCAACAACATGCAAGATATACTGCATAAATTTTCATCTAGTAACCACCACAAATTTAGATGAAGAATGCGTTGATGCGATATATCTTAGTAGAGCTGAGTGGGATCTCGTCAGGAAATCGGTGTGTTTTTAGACGCGGGCGCGGAGTGCAGTACCAGTGATATAACATGGAAGTGACCACTCTCAGATGAAACAGGATCTGTTCAAATACATCGATGACTCGAATAAACAAACACATCGAGACACGCCATGTGACTTTGCACCTTTGGACTTCTGCGTAATTTCATGAAATACGGCTACAAAATTTACAATAGTTTCCGTAAATGGCGTCAAAAGTGGACAGAGAATTTTCAGAGTACACGCAGAATATAATTCCTATATTCCACATGTACTCTGAACATTTTGTCAATTTTTGACTTTATTTATGAAAAGTATTGTAAATTTTGTAAACGTATTTCATGAAATTACGAAGTTGTCCGAAGGTACAAAATCACATGGCGTGTTTCATTTGTGACTGATTGACACAAAATGGAGCTGATGCGACCTGTGTAGATGCAGAGTCGCACATTTCACAATTCAATCCATGAAACACAATTCAAGCTTCTAACGAGAAATATAATCGTTATCATGCTAATCGGGTGACTGTGTCATTTGATCCGGATCTCGTACAATGGTCATACAACCCATAAGCCCCATTTCTCAAGTTACAGCCACATTTACAACCTTTCTTGATTTAAGATTTCTATTTCCCAGTTTTATATAAAGATTCTGGATATATATCCGGCTGGTGAGCAGGCAGCTCATAGTCGACCCGTTCCTTGCCGAATACCCCTATGTGGAGGATGTACAATTGAAACAAGTTCAAAAGTATACACAATCAAAGCTCTCCAAACCGAACACAGAGACAAGTTACTTATGCTTAATTGTGCTACATTTAGTTTCCATTAACCTCAGATGACATAATGTCTGTTCATGATCACAAAGCACCCATGCGTGTCTTGCTGTAGTTATATTCATGTTTCACAGCGGAACCTTTCTAAACCGGACACCCTGGGATGTCCTCAGGTTGTCCAGTTTAGAGAGGTTCTGCTGTATTGTAATTACTAATTCGAGCCGTGACGGTGAGACAGTTCAAATGAGCGGTAATAACATACGTTGGTCGGTGCATATTAAATTAAGAATATATTTTTTATTTTTCGTATTAAAACTGTGTAAACTGGGTTTTTAAAACGGGTATTAATTGCCCTCCTGTCTGATGCCGAGATTAAAGTGTCTCATATTCGCTGGCCCATAGGGCCAATATTTTAATAAATAAATATTTGTTTGTACATTTGTATTCGACAACGCCATGTCCGGTTAGCACAATTCAGAATTGGTAACGAGTGCTTCTCACCAATGCAAGTTCGATCCTCGACCGGAGCAGTATGTGAGATGGTATGGTAGTCGCCAGATCGACCAGTGGGTTTCCTCCGGGTTCTGTGCCAACGACAGCTTTGGTATACGTGCCCTCGCTGGTTTTGTGATCGTTGTAAAAACATAGTGTTTTAGCGCCATGTGTAGTGAAATAAAATTTGTTACACAATGCTGTAATTTTTGTTATCGTAAAACTCTCGCCTTTTAGTCCGGGCTTGAGACCGGCTGCATATCAGGAACAATTGGTGCGGCCACCTTATCCACTGCACGCGCATCACTTGGTCGATATACAGGCAGGGTTGTTTCACGGTTGTCGTGCAGCCCATGGTTACATGTACGATCGTCACATAGATTATAGTACTGCTTGATCTTTGCCCGGCTTTGTCAGAGGTGATGTCATAAAATTAAACAAAAAATGTTGTTAAATGATAAATACCCGAAAAATTATCACACAAAGATGAAGACTACAACAAATAAAAGGTAGGTTGTGTTGAATATATTATGTACTCTCTATAGATAACGTTATATAAGTGAAAGTCGACGTAAATTGGTAAATAGAAACATTACTAGACATATACAACTACTTTATGTTTCAAGAAAAGATAACGGGGTGGTCAAAATGGACTGAACTTATTTTCAAACTCAATCGGTTCATCACTATGTTGCATTTGGGCAAATAAAAGGCATATAAGAAATTTGAAGTAAACTGATGAAAGGAAATGTTATCGCATGACAATCTTACAAAAAAGAAAAACAGTTTCAAGGGGATATAACTGGGTGAACAAATGCTGTCCAGACCGGACGCCTACCCTCTAAGCTCAATGCTAATGTTCAAGGTCAAGTAGTACAGTGAATCGTCTGGGACGCGATGTACAGCAATACACAGGTGCATTTAGCATGTTTAGTAGGCCGAAAGTTCCGAAAGATAAACAATTATTAGACATTAAAAGTTAATAATAATACAAATGTAGTAACTTTTAATGTATAATTATGTTATTATTAGACATTAAAAGTTATTACAGAATAGTTTATTGCATTGAGGCAACTGCCTCATGAGCATACATACATGACTATGGTATAATATACGTACAATGCAAGATGGCATACATGGGTAAACTACTAAATATAATAAATGCAGAAACACCACAATCGTGGCAAATAGGCAAATAGATTTCAGACCATGCCGCGACCACTAATACATATATCATATATTACAGTATTACATTAAAAAGTTATTAGATACTAAAAATTTACTTGACATTAAAATGAGTAACCACAAACATTATATTATAATGACGAATGTTGATCGTGGCTGGTTTATAAATAATCAGAATCGTAAAATCCGTCATCAAGAAAGCGGAAATACATACTTAACAAATAATAAAAAGACTTATGGAGATACATAAACAAAACTTTAACGTGTCGACAGATGTATCTGAGGTGGAGGGTGATAAAGACGGCCAGCCGACAGACGTGAATCGCGAACAGACGGAAATATGGAAAGACCTATATCAGGCGGGTTGAGGTACCGCCGGCCGGCAGACAAAAACGCGAACATGTGGTCAGATGTATGGGAGGTGGAAGGACATACTGCCGGCCGGTGGACATGTGAAACGCGTGCAGATGGATATATGGACATACCTATATCAGGCTGGTGGAGGTACCGCCGGCCGGCAGACAAAAACGCAAACATGTGGTCAGATGTATGGGAGGTGGAGGGACATACTGCCGGCTGGTGGACACGTGAAACGCGAACAGATTTATATATGGACATACCTATATAGGGCTGGTGGAGGTACTGTCGGCTGGCAGACAAAAACGCGAACATGTGGTCAGATGTATGGGAGGTGGAGGGACATACTGCCGGCCGGTGGCCACGTGAAACGCGAACAGAAAATCTGATGGATATATGGACATACCTATATAGGGCTGGTGGAGGTACTGCCGGCCGGCAGACAAAAACGCTAACATGTGGTCAGATGTATGGGAGGTGGAGGGAGACACGCGTAACGTGAACAGATGGATATGTGGACATATTCTGCGGAGGTAGTTACTGCCGACCGACAGACAAAAACGCGAAAATATGGGAGGTGGAGGTGGATTTATGGGAGGTGGCAGGAGGTGGCAGGAGATACTGTCGGCCGGCGGACATGTGAAAGGCGAACAAACAGATATATGGACATTCCTATATCAGACGGGTTGAGGTATCGCCGGCCGGCAGACAAAAACGCGAAGTCAGATGTATGGGAGTTGGAGAGACATACTGCCGGCCGGTGGACACATGAAACGCGAACAGACGGATATATGGAAATACCTATATCAGGCTGGTGGAGGTACCGCCGGACGGTAGACAAAAACGCGAACATGTGGTCAGATGTATGGGAGGTGGAAGGACACACTGCCGGCCGGTGGACATGTGAAACGCGAGCAGATGGATATATGGACATACCTATATCAGGCTGGTGGAGGTACCGCCGGCCGGCAGACAAAAACGCAAACATGTGGTCAGATGTATGGGAGGTGGAGGGACATACTGCCGGCTGGTGGACACGTGAAACGCGAACAGATGGATATATGGACATACCTATATAGGGCTGGTGGAGGTACTGTCGGCTAGCAGACAAAAACGCGAACATGTGGTCAGATGTATGGGAGGTGGAGGGACATACTGCCGGCCGGTGGCCACGTGAAATGCGAACAGAAAATCTGATGGATATATGGACATACCTATATAGGGCTGGTGGAGGTACTGCCGGCCGGCAGACAAAAACGCTAACATGTGGTCAGATGTATGGGAGGTGGAGGGAGACACGCGTAACGCGAACAGATGGATATATGGACATATTATGCGGAGGTAGTTACTGCCGACTGACAGAAAAAAACGCGAAAATATGGGAGGTGGATTTATGGGAGGTGGCAGGAGATACTGTCGGCCGGCGGACATATGAAAGGCGAACAGACAGATATATATGGACATACCTATATCAGGCGGGTTGAGGTACCGCCGGCCGGCAGACAAAAACGTGAAGTCAGATGTATGGGAGGTGGAGGGACATACTGCCGGCCGGTGGACACGTGAAACGCGAACAGACGGATATATGGAAATACCTATATCAGGCTGGTGGAGGTACCGCCGGACGGTAGACAAAAACGCGAACATGTGGTCAGATGTATGGGAGGTGGAAGGACATACTGCCGGCCGGTGGACATGTGAAACGCGAGCAGATGGATATATGGACATACCTATATCAGGCTGGTGGAGGTACCGCCGGCCGGCAGACAAAAACGCAAACATGTGGTCAGATGTATGGGAGGTGGAGGGACATACTGCCGGCTGGTGGACACGTGAAACGCGAACAGATTTATATATGGACATACCTATATAGGGCTGGTGGAGGTACTGTCGGCTGGCAGACAAAAACGCGAACATGTGGTCAGATGTATGGGAGGTGGAGGGACATACTGCCGGCCGGTGGCCACGTGAAACGCGAACAGAAAATCTGATGGATATATGAACATACCTATATAGGGCTGGTGGGGGTACTGCCGGCCGGCAGACAAAAACGCTAACATGTGGTCAGATGTATGGGAGGTGGAGGGAGACACGCGTAACGCGAACAGATGGATATATGTACATATTATGCGGAGGTAGTTACTGCCGACCGACAGAAAAAAACGCGAAAATATGGGAGGTGGAGGTGGATTTATGGGAGGTGGCAGGAGATACTGTCGACCGGCGGACATGTGAAAGGCGAACAGACAGATATATGGACATACCTATATCAGGCGGGTTGAGGTATCGCCGGCCGGCAGACAAAAACGTGAAGTCAGATGCATGGGAGGTGGAGGGACATACTGCCGGCCGGTGGACACGTGAAACGCGAACAGACGGATATATGGAAATACCTATATCAGGCTGGTGGAGGTACCGCCGGACGGTAGACAAAAACGCGAACATATGCTAACATGTGGTCAGATGTATGGGAGGACACGCGAACAGACAGATATATGGACATATTATGCAGAGGTAGGTACCGCCAGCCAACAGACAAAAACGCGGAAATATGGGAGGTGGAGGTGGGAGGTGGATTTATGGGGAGGTGGCGGGAGATGCTGCCGGCCGGCGGACATGTGAAATGCGAACAGACGGATATATGGACATACCTATATCAGGCGGGTTGAGGTACCGCCGGCCGGCAGACAAAAACGCGAACAAATGCTGTCCAGACCGATCACCTACACTTTAACTCGATGTTCAAGGTCAAGCAGTACATCAGTACAGGTGCATTCAGTAGGCCGAAAGTTCTGAAAGATAAAAAATTATATTAGACATTAACAGTTAATAATACTACTAACTTGTAATGTCTAATATGTTCTATTTAGACATTAAGAAAGTTACTAAATTATTACATTAAACGTTATTAGACATTAAAGGTACATGCCCACTCAGTAGGCACAATATGTTAGGAATTAAATAAGTGTATAATCGTGTCACTATTCCACCAGTTCTAAGTTCTAAAAATTACGAGTGCCTGCTATACAGATATAATCATTTGGTAATGTTTATTTTACTGATAGTGACGCGCGGTGGTATCGGGCTATTTTCATATGCACATGAGGCATGATATTTTTTAGTTACTTATCTAATTAAATATTTTCAAGAGATTATAATGTATGATCATTGCACATCAAAAAATAAATACAGATAATAAATAATAATGTCCGTTGACCCCCCGATATCAGTGTGGAAATTTACATCCGATATAAAATGTATAATACTGCCAATCAATGCGTGGGGTAATGGTGAATGAATGTTTATTTTGCCAGATGTCTCAGATGATGTATCTGATATAAATAACATGTTGTGTCTCCGGAGTGGGCATGTACCTTTAAAGCGACAATAAACACAATAAAACAGGTAACAATGAAAAAAGTTATTATAATGAAGATGTTGATTGTGTCTGGTTTAGAAATAGTCAGGACAATCATCAACTTTCCCCAAGACATAAACCTAACTTCACACACCATTTACAAAATAAAATGGCAGCCGCCGCAAACATACAAAATGTAAAGCCAATGAAACACGTATATTCGTGTTTTCCGATCCTAGAGACATTATGGACAAGAAAGCATTAAGTATCAAACCATGCGATTGGTAATGCTTTATATCCTGAAATATAGACAAGAGAACATTAACTGTCAGACTGTCCATACTGGAATAGAGATGAGAAACCATAAAGTCTCATACTTTCTTTATCCTGGAATAGTGACAAGAAACCATAAACTGTCATATTTTCTATCCTGGAATAACATACTTTCAAATTTCAAACATGTACCAGAAACCGAAAACTGTCATACTTTGCATCCTGGAATATGGACAAGAAACTGTTAACTGTCAAATTGTCCAATCTGAAATATAGACAAGAAACCATAAACTGTCATATCTTCCAACCTGGAATATGAGCAATACACCATAAATTGTCCGTTACTTTACGAGCTGCAATATAAACAAGAAACCATAAACTGTCAAACTTTTCCATCTGGAATATGTACAAGAAATGGTCAACTGATATAATATACAAATAAATATAGACAAAATAGGTAAATTGCCATACTTTTCAACCTGGAATATGGGCAAGAAGTGGTAAACTGTCGATCTCTCAAATCTGACATGTGAACAAGAGACGGTAAACTGTCACGTGTTTTCCAATCAGGAAGATGGACAAGAAACAGTAGACTGTCATTTCTCAAATATGGAATATGGACAAGACATGGTTAACTGTCGTATTGCCATTCTAGATAATATGGACAAGACATAGTTAACTGTCATATTGCCATTCTAGATAATATGGACAAGACATAGTTAATTGTCGTATTGCCATTCTAGATCATACGGACAAGACATGGTTAACTGTCTTGCCATTCTAGATCATATGGACAAGAAATGGTTAACTGTCGTATTGCCATTCTACATGTAGCTCATACGGACAAGACATGGTTAACTCGTATTGCCATTCTAGATCATATGGACAAGACATGGTTAACTGTCGTACTGTCATTCCAGATCATACGGACAAGACATGGTTAACTGTCGTATTGCCATTCTAGATCATATGGACAAGAAATGGTTAACTGTCGTATTGCCATTCTTGATCATATGGATAAGAAATGGTTAACGGTCGTATTGCCATTCTAGATCATATGGACAAGAAATGGTTAACTGTCGTATTGCCATTCTAGATCATATGGATAAGAAATAGTAACTGTCGTATTGCCTTACTGGAATACAGACAAGAAATGGTTAACTGTCGTATTGCCATTCTTGATCATATGGATAAGAAATGGTTAACGGTCGTATTGCCATTCTAGATCATATGGACAAGACATGGTTAACTGTCGTATTGCCATTCTAGATCATATGGACAAGAAATGGTTAACTGTCGTATTGCCATTCTAGATCATATGGATAAGAAATATTAACTGTCGTATTGCCTTACTGGAATACAGACAAGAAATGGTAAACTTTCATATTTCCATTCTGAAATACGTACATCAAATGGAGTAGAATACAATACGAACAAGAAATGATAACCTGTCGTATTGACATTCGGGAATACGGACAAGACATTGTAAACTGTAATGTTGCCGTTTTTATCATATAGAGCAGAAATAATAAACTGTTGTATCGCCATTCTGGGATACCGACAAGAAATGGTAAACTGTGGCATTGCCATTCTGGAATATCGACAAGATATGGTAAACTGTTGCATTGCCATTCTGTAATACCGACAAGAAATGGTAAACTCTTGCTATTCTAGAATACCGACACGAAATGGTAAACCGTTGCTGTATTTTTGCAATTCTTGATCATACGGGCAAGAAATGGTATTAACATCCTGGATCATGTCTGCCATGAATATCAGCTTGGGGGAAGTGTCTGAGGGGGTAAAGCTTCCACAAATCTGGTGTAGTACCCACAGTATTGAATTGTCTTTGTCCTTCTTGTTGGCAATCTTGATGTATTCTAGAAGTATGTTTTGTTGGTCAGCACTGATCCCTCCATTACCACAATGGCCATCATCGCTTGCGCCATATCAGCAATTGCTAGCACCACTAGTGTCATAAAGTCGATATCAACCACCGTTTGTGACATCCCTACAATTGACATCACCACTTGTTCCATTGCTGCAAGTACCATCACCATTGCGCCATAATTGCTACCGTTCACACCACCATCACAAATGCTATCATCACACATACTACATTACACTGCTATCATTGCACACATCACCACTACACTCGCTATCACCACACTCCCTATCACCACACTCCATATCACCACGCTCACTATCACCTTAACACGTACATGCCCGTTACTATCCTCTCCCCACGACATCTCCTCGACCCGCGGCATTACCGTCCGCGACAACACAGCCCGCAACAAAACCGCCCGCGAAATCACTGCGCGCGACAACACTTCATCATCACATCATCATTACTTATCCTTAACAAACTAAATAACATTTTAAAATGAAACAAGAATAAATTACCTTAACGCATCACTGACCTTACCATTATCACCATCCCCGTGCTGTCATAGCCCACATCACATCACCATCCCCACGTCATCACCGCCAACATCACCATCCCCGCGCTGTCATTGCATCGCCCACATCACCACTTCACCATCCCTGCGTCATCCCTCATGTCACAATTTCCCACATCACCATCGACCACGCCACTATTATCCACCACAAAAACAAAATAACATTTTAAATTGAATCAAGAATAAATTACCTTAACGCATCACCGACCTTACCATTATCACCATCCCCGTGCCGTCATAGCCCACTTCACCATCGCCCACTTCATCATCCCCGCGCCATCATCCCCGCACCATCATCACCGCGCCATCATCGCCTACGTCACCATCACCGCGTCATCCCTCACATCACCATCGCCCACGCCACTATTATCCACCACAAAAACAAAATAACATTTTAAAATGAATCAAGAATAAATTACCTTAGCGCATCACTGACCTTACCATTATCACCATCCCCATGCCGTCATAGCCCACTTCATCATCGCCCACTTCATCATCCCCGCGCCATCATCGCCTACGTCACCATCCCCGCGTCATTCCTCACATCACCATCGCCCACGCCACTATTATCCTCAACAAAATAACATTTTAAAATGAAACAAAAATAAATTACCCTAACGCATAACCGACCTTACCATTATCACCATACCCGTGCCATCATAGCCCACTTCAACATCGCCCACTTCATCATCGCCTACGTCACCATCCCCGCATCATCCCTCACGTCACCATCGCCCACGCCACTATTATCCTCAACAAAAAAAATAACATTTTAAAATGAATCAAGAATAAATTACCTTAACGCATCACCGACCTTACCATTATCACCATCCCCGTGCTGTCATAGCCCACTTCACCATCGCCCACTTCATCATCCCTGCGCCATCATCGCCTACGTCACCATCCCCGCGTCATCCCTAACATCACCATCGCCCACGCCACTATTATCCTCAACAAAAAAAATAACATTTTAAAATGAAACAAGAATAAATTACCTTAACGCATCACCGACCTTACCATTATCACCATCCCCGTGCCATCATAGCCCACTTCAACATCGCCCACTTCATCATCCCCGCGCCATCATCGCCTACGTCACCATCCCCGCATCATCCCGCATGTCACCATCGCCCACGCCACTATTATCCTAAAAAAAAAAATAACATTTTAAAATGAATCAAGAATAAATTACCTTAAACGCATCACCGACCTTACCATTATCACCATCCCCGTGCCGTCATAGCCCACTTCACCATCGCCCACTTCATCATCCCCCCGCCATTATCGCCTACGTCACCATCCCCGCGTCATCCCTCACATCACCATCGCCCACGCCACTATTATCCTCAACAAAAAAAAATAACATTTTAAAATGAAACAAGAATAAATTACCTTAACGCATCACCGACCTTACCATTATCACCATCCACATGCCATCATAGCTCACATCACCATCGCCCACTTCATCATCCCCGCCCCATCATCGCCTACGTCACCATCCCCGCATCATCCCTCACATTACCATTGCCCACGCCACTATTATCCTCAACAAAAAAAATAACATTTTAAAACGAAACAAGAATAAATTACGTTACGCATCACCGACCTTACCATTATCACCATCCCCGAGCTGTCATCAACCACTTCACCATTCCTGTGCCATCATCAACAACTTCAACATCCCCGCACCGTCATCAACCACTTCACCACCCTCGCGCTGTTATTAACCACTTCACCATCATACCGCCGTCATCAACAACTTCACCATCCTCGCGCCGTCATTAACAACTTCACCATCCCCGCGCAGACATCGACCACTTCACCATCCCCGCGCCGTCATCAACCACTTCAACATCCCCACTCCACCATCCCCGCGCCTTCATCAACCATTTCACCATCCCCGAGCCGTCATCAACCACTTCACCATCCCCACGCCGTCATCAACCACTTCACCATCCCCGCGCCGTCATCAATCACTTCACCATCCCGCGCCGTCATAAACCAATTCACCACCCTCGCGCCGTCATCAACCACTTTACCATCCCCGTGCCATCATCAACCACTTCATCACCGCGCCGTCATCAACCACTTCACCATCATACTGCCGCCATCAACAACTTCACCATCCCCGCGCTGTCATCAACCACTTCACCACCCTCGCGCCGTCATCAACCACTTCACCATCCCCATGCCATCATCAACCAATTCACCACTCTCGCGCCGTCATCAACCACTTCACCCCCCTCGCGCCGTCATCAACCACTTCACCATCCCCGCGCCGTCATCAACACTTCACCATCATAGCCGTCATCAACAACTTCACATCCCCGCGCCGTCATCAACCACTTCACCACCCTCGCGCCATCATCAACCACTTGACCATCCCTGCGCCCTCATCAACCAATTCACCGCCCTCGCGCCATCATCAACCACTTCACTATCCCCGTGCCATCATCAACCACTTCACCATTCCCGAGCCGTCATCAACCACTTAACCATCATACCGCCGTCATCAACAACTTCACCATCCACGCGCCGTCATCAACCACTTCACCATGCCCGCGCCGTTATCAAACAATTCACCATCTCCGCGCTGTCATCAATCACTTCACCATAATCGCGCCGTCATTAACAACTTCACCATCGCCGCGCAGACATCGACCACTTCACCATCCCCTCGCCGTCATCAACCAACATCCCCATTCCACCATCCCCGCGCCTTCATCAACCATTTCCACCGATCCCGCGCCGTCATCAACCACTCCATCCCCACGCCTCATCAACCACTCACCATCCCCGCGCCGTCATCAATCCACTTCACCAGCCCGCGCCGTCATCAAACATAACCATCTCCGCGCCCGTCTTCAATCCACTTGCACATCATACCGCCGTCTCAACAACCTCATCACCGCGCCAAAAGTCATCAACCACTTCACCATGCCGCGCCGCATCAAACAATTCACCATCTCCGCGCGTCATCAATACTTCACCATCATACCGCCGTCATCAACAACTTCACCATCACCGCGCCGTCATCAACCACTTCACCATCCCCGCGCCGACATCAAACAATTCACCATCTCGCGCGTCATCATCACTTCATCATACCCCGCATCAACAACTTCAACCATCCTCGCGCCGTCATAACCCACTTCACCATCCCCGCGCAGACCGACCACTTCACCATCGCAGACATCGACCACTTCACCATCCCCCGCGCCATCATCACCTTACAACATCCCACTCCACCATCCCCGCGCCGTCATCAACCACTTCACCATCACCGCGCCGGCAACCAATCACACCACCCTCGCGCCGCATCACCATTCAGCATCCCCCTCGCCGTCATCAACCACTTCACCATCCCCACGCCGTCATCAACCACTTCACCATCCCCACGCCGTCATCAACCACTTCATCACGCCGCCATCAACCACTTCACCATCCTCACGCCGTCATCAACCACTTCACCATCCATCAACACCTCAATCATCACCAACGTCATCACCCACATCATCACCTGCATCACTCACATGATCACCCACATCACCTACACCATCGCCCACATCACCCACATCATCGCCCATACCATCACCTACACCATCACTCACATCTTCGCCCACATCATCGCTCATGTCATCACCCACATCACCCACATCAGCACCCACATCATCATCACCCACATCATCGCCAACATCATCATTGTCCACACCTTCATCACCCATGTCACACTACACATATTACACCTAGTACACCTAATACATCTATTATGCATACACCCATTACACCTACTACACCTATCATATTACACATATACCTTCTATCTCTACACATCCTCATCATTACTATCCTCAAAGACACAAGCTAATCAAAATAATAGACACATGGAATGCATTACACAAAATACATTTTAAACTACTACAAGACAAAAAATACCTTAACGCATCACCGACCTTACCATTACCGCACCCTCGTACCACGGCCCTCGTCTTTAGTGTCCCCCACATCACGTACACACCAATGTAAAGACATGTCACATGGATTACAATACATGCAATACATTTTAAAATGAAATAAGAAGAAATTACCTCAACCAATCACCGATCTTGCCATTATCACTCGCTCGTACCATGGTCCTCGTCATTACTGTCCCCAATATCACCTACACACCAATGTAAAGAAAAGTCACATGGATTACAATACATGCAATACATTTTAAAATGAAATAAGAAAGAAATTACCTCAACCAATCACTGATCTTACCATTATCACTCACTCTTACCACGGCCCTCGTCGCTGCTTACACTGTCAATTACTGCGCCCTCGTCTTTTTTCTTCATCATGTCCATGTCGCCGTCTTCACTATTCTGAAACTCATGAATAATGGATACATGCAACACCATCACCACCAACACCACGACGACGACGACCACCAACACCACCACCACCACCACCTACAATATTACTCCTAAACCTAAACCTATTACACTTAGCTACATCTATTACACATATTACACCTAAACCTACTACACTTAGCTACATCTATTACACATATTACACCTACACATATTACACCTAAAGCTAAACCTATTACACTTAGCCACATCTATTACACCTACACCTACTGGGCCCATACACCAACACCTACTAAACTAGTATATGTACCTGTACTTTACACGCCTGTCTTCTGTCTGTAATCATCAGGGTTCTGTATACGTCTACTGAAACAAAATAGAATTTAAAACGTTTGGAAACATAAATTAACAAATTTCCCCCAACGTTAAGTTTAAGAAACAACTAAGACAGACCTTGACCGTGGGGTTAGCAGGGGACTGAGCATAGTGGATTTGTCACAGAATGATAGAGAAACATTAGAGAAAGGCATGTGTGAAATATCAAAACGTTGAAAGGAAACAAATTATAACAACTTTCCTCCAACGTATGGTTTATGAAAGCACAAAGACTGTGACCTTGACCTCGGGGTTAGCGGGGGTCTGAGCATCATGGATTTGCTACAGCAGGATAGAGAATCACCAGAGAAAAGCATGTGTGAAATATCAAAACGTTTGGTAAAAGGAAACATAAATTATAACAAATTTCTCCCAACGTTAAGTTTGTGCAAGCACTAAGACTGTGACCTTGACTTTGGGGGTCTGAGCGTCGTTGATTTGTCACAACATGATAGAGAATCATTAAAGAAAGGCATGTGTGAAATATCAAAATGTTTGGTGAAAGGAAACATAAACTAGAAATGGACGCTTGTCGACAAGCGCATATGTATCCCCCTCCCCAGATACACAAGTAGTTTGAAAAAAGGGTGATCGAGTTATGCTCCGGAGACAAAATCGGTGACGGACAAAGGGAGATAACTAAACAATTAGCGATGCAAGAGTTGTCATTCTTGCGCGACACACCTTTAGGGTCTATGCATATGTGAAGCTACTGGAGCGCAGAATTATTTGTTAATAGTCCTATATTTATGTACATATATCTGCACAGGTGCACATAATGCCACAATATTTTCAACACAGTTGACGGAAATGTAATATAGAATGTAAATAAAAAAAATAATGCTCGCTACTGGAGCCGAGAATTTTTTTTAATAGTCCTATATTTATCTACATATATCTGCACAGGTCCCACATACTGCCACAATATTGTCAACACAGTTTAGTAAATGTAATAATTTAGCTGTATAAATTACCTGTAATAAGTTAGTGGTCAGTTAAAAAATTAAAAAAGAATGTAAAAAAAAAAAATTAAAAAAAGTTGAAAAAAAAATTGAAAAATAAAAAATAATAATACTTGCTACTGGAGCCCAGAATTTTTTTTTAATAGTCCTATATTTATCTACATATATCTGCACAGGTCCACATAATGCCACAATATTTTCAACACAGTTTACGGAAATGTAATATACCATTTTTTTTTTTTTTAAATAATGCTCGCTACTGTAGCCCAGAATTTTTGTTAATAGTCCTATATTTATCTACATATATCTGCACAGGTCCACATACTGCCACAATATTGTCAACACAGTTTACGGAAATGTAATAATGTACCTGTATAAATTACCTGTAATAAGTTAGTGGTCAGTTAAAAAATTGAAAAAGAATGTAAAAAATAAAAAAGGAAAAAAAAATTAAATTAAAAAAAAAATTAAAAAAAAGAAAAAGAATAATGCTCCCTACTGGAGCCCAGAATGTTTTTTAATAGTCCTATATTATCTACATATCATATATACACAGGTCCCCACATATTCCCACAATATTTTCAACACAGTTTTACGGAAATGTAATATAATCATTTACCTGTATAAATTACCTGTAAGTTGTCAGTGGTCAGTTGCACATGCTAGCACATGCAACAGGTGAAATAGTCTGTATATAGCACTTACCACCTTATGCTACTAGACAAAAATTGAAAAATAATTTGAAAAAAAAAATAAAAAAAAAAATGAAAAAAAAAAATGGAAAAAAAAAGTTTAAAAATAATAATGCTTGCTACTGGAGCACAGAATTTTTTTTTAATAGTCCTATATTTATCTACATATATCTGCACAGGTCCACATAATGCCACAATATTTTCAACACAGTTTACGGAAATGTAATATAATCATTTACCTGTATAAATTACCTGTAAGTGGTCAGTGGTCAGTTGCACATGCTAGCACATGCACAGGTGAATAGTCTGTATAAAGCACTTACGACCTTATGCTACTAGACAAAAATTGAAAAATAATTTGAAAAAAAAATGAAAAAAAAAAAAAAAAAAATGAAAAAAAAAAAAGAAAAATGAAAAAAAAAAGAAAAAAAAAAAGAAAAAAAAAAAAAAAAAAAAAAAAATGAAAAAAAAAAAAAAAAAAAAATGAAAAAAATAAGTTTAAAAATAATAATGCTTGCTATTGGAGACCAGATTTTTTTTTTAATAGTCCTATATTTATCTACAAAAATCTGCACAGGTCCACATAATGCCACAATATTTTCAACAACACCGTACCCAATGTAGTGATTTTTACCTGTATAAATTACCTGGTCAGCAGTGGTCAAGCGCTGGACATCTCACATGCTAGCCCATGCTAGCACATGGTTCTCACCCAGTTTCTATTGTTCTCTCTACAGGTAAGGTGTACAGAGCACACGAGAAAAGGTGTACAGAGCAGACGAGAAAACAGGTCTTCATGCATTATTGTCCAGTTTGTAGAGTGCGCAAACAAAAAAGGGAGATAACTCAAAAATTAGCTACGCAAGAGTTGTCATTCTTGTGCGCGACACACCTCCGGGTCGTGGTCTATGCATGTGTGAAGTTTCATGAAAATATTCCAAAGGGTGGTCGAGTTATGCTCCGGACAGGAAATCAGTGAGCGAAAACAAAAAAGGGAGATAACTAAAAAATTAGCTATGCAAGAGTTGTCATTCTTGTGACGACACACCTTCGGTTCGTGGTCTTAATTGAATGTGTTAAGTTTCATAAAAATATTCCCAAAAGGGTGGTCGAGTTATGGTCAATCAGTGCGCAAAACAAAAAAGGGAGATAACTCAAAAATTAGCTATGCAAGAGTTGTCATTCTTGTGCTCGACACACCTTCGGGTCGTGGTCTATGCATGTGTAAAGTTTCATGAAAATATTCCAAAGGGTGGTGGAGTTATGCTCCGGACACGAAATCAGTGCGAGAAACAAAAAAGGGAGATAACTCAAAAATTAGCTATGCAAGAGTTGTCATTCTTGTGCGCGACACACCTTCGGGTCGTGGTCTATGCATGTGTGAAGTTTCATGAAAATATTCCAAAGGGTGTTCGAGTTATGCTCCGGACAAGAAGTGTCTGCGGCGGACGCGGACGCGGCGCGCTGTCAAATCCATAGTATCCCCCGACGGAGTCCGGGGGATACAATTATATCAAATTTTCAATATCAATAGGTTTCTTCGTCTTGCCGTGATAAACATGTACACCGAATTTGGTTACGAGCGGTGAAGTAGAACTTGAGTTATTGCGTGGACAAAGGATACAGAGTGCGAAAAATAAAAATGGCCGCCAAGGGGAGATAAGTCATGGGAATTTTTTTATAAATCAATAGGCTTCTTCGGCTTGCCGGGATAAACATGTATACCAAATTTGGTTACAATCCGTCAAGTAGTTATCTAGTTATTGCGTGATACGGGCGTATAAAAACGTTAACGTAAGCTTTGAAAAACAATTCCAAGTCATTTGACCTTGACCTTCGGCTACTGGGCAGCATAGGTAGAATATACAATGAAAATTTGGATGTGTATATGAAGTTTCAAGTTGATATCGTAAGCAGTCACAGAGATATAGCAATTTGAAAATGTTTAACGTAAAACTGTAACAGAAAGTAATTTGACCTTGGGCTCCTGGGCAGCATGGGTATGGTATGCAATGAAAATATGGATGGTGATCAATGTGTATATGAAGTTTCAAGTTGATATCCCAAGCGGTCACAGACATATAGCAACTCGAAAAACGTTAACGTAAAACTTAAACAGAAAGTCATTTGACCTTGACCTTGGGCTCCTGGGCAGCAATGAAAATTAAAAACAAAAAATGTAGGTCATTTGACTACTGGGCAGCATAGGTAGGGTATACAATGAAAATATGGATGTGTATATAAAGTTTCAAGCTGATATCACAAGCGGTCACAGACATATAGCAATTTTAAAAACGTTAACGTAAGCTGTAAACAAAGTTATTTGCCCTTAACCTTAACTCCTGGGCACTATGGGCAGCATGGGTATGTATACAATGTTTATGAAGTTTCAAATTGGTATCCCAAGCAGTCACAGAGATATAGCAATTTGAAAAACTTTAAAGTAAAACTCGGACGGCAGACGCCGAACAAAGCGGTACGACATGCTCCCCCGAAAAAATAAATGTGTGGACCATAAAACTGTGCCACAGGAAATATAGTTTCCGTTTTTCAAAATTGCCATCACCGTAATAAACGTTATGATTAGAGCCTGGAAATTGATGAATATGAATGATTTATTCTGGAGGCTATACCCATGATTTTGGGCTCCGAGAACAATAATGATATAGAGAATAGCATGATAATGTCTTTTGATCTTAAATTAATCGGGTGAAGTGCGGAAATGCGTAGGAATTCTGCAAATATGTACATAGAACACGGATGCTGACCAAACGGCTTTGGTAATAAGCCAGGCTAAATTGCAATATTCTATGTCCAATGAATTCACAGAACATGGATGCCCAACAAACGGCTTTGTTATTAAACGAGGCAAACTTTAGAAAAGTATAAACCCAAAAGAGGGAGATAATCTATCGCCTGGTGTCAAATAAAAAATCAAAATTCCTTTTGCGTATCTACACTCCAGTAGGAAGCTACATGCCAAGTATGAGTAGCCACCAGTTATTATGGTATACAACTTTTACAAGTTACAAGGCCCATTCACTCAAACTTGGCACAGTTGTATAAACAAACATGAATATTATATAACTTGACCTTGGGTTAAGGGGTGTGCGGTGGACCTTGACATTGGGGTCAGTGGTGGTTCGTGGATTTGCTATAGCATGACATAGCATATTAAGAGGACTGCATGTATGAAATATCAATACGCTCCCTGAAAACAGAAGTAAAACAAAATTTACCTCAACATTAAGTTTATGAACGCACTAAGTTGGTGATTTTCTACAGCATGATAGCTATTCACATGAGGAATGCATGTATGAATGTGCTAAGTTTGTGACCTTGACCTTGCAGAAAGGGGTGGGGTGGGTGGGTCATGCTGTAACACAATAGAGAATCATCAGATTAATGCATGTATGAAATATCAAGGCGTTCCCTGTAAAGAAACAGAAGTTATAAAAAGACATTTACTCCAACGTTAAGGTTATGATGTTGATCTTGGGGAAAGGGGTGGGTCATGGATTTGCTGTAGCACAATAGAGGATAATCATATGAATGCATGTATGAAATAACAAAGTGTTCCCTGTAAAGAAACAGAAGTTACACAACATTTACCACAATGTTAAGTTCATGAACATGCAAAGTTTGTGACCTTGGGGTAATGGTTTGGTGGTGGGTTGTAGATTTGCTATAGCACGATAGTTATCATCAGATGCATGTATGTATGAAATATCAAGGTGTTCCATGAAAGGAAACGGATGTTATAAGACATTTACCCCAACGTTAAGTTTATGAATGTGCTAAGTCTGTGACCTTGACCTTGCAGAATGGGGTGGGGTGGAGTCATGGATTTGCTATAGCACGATGGAGTATCATCAGATGAATGCATGTATGAAATATGAAGGCGTTCCCTGTAAATAAACAGAAGTTACACAACATTTACCCCAACGTTAAGTTTATGAACATGCTAAGTTTGTGACCTTGATCTTGGGGTAAGGGTTGGGTGGTGGGTCGTGGATTTGCTACAGCATGATAGAGGGTCATCTGAGGAATGCATGTATGAAATATCAACGCATTTCATGAAAGGAAACAGATGTAGTAACACATTTACCCCAACGTTAAGTTTATGAATGTGCTAAGTTTGTGACCTTGACCTTGGGGTAAGGGATGGGCGGTGGGTCATGGATTTGCTATAGCATGATAGAGTATCATCAGATGAATGCATGTATGAAATATCAAGGCGTTCCATGAAAGGAAACAGAAGTTATAAGACATTTACCCCAACGTTAATATTATGAATGTGCTAAGTTTGTGACCTTGACCTTGGGGAAAGGGGTGGGGTCTCATGTATTTGCCATAGTACGATAGAGTATCATCAGATGAATGCATGTATGAAATATGAAGGCGTTCCCTGTAATTAAACAGAAGTTACACAACATTTACCCCAACATTAAATTTATGAACATGCTAAGTTTGTGACCTTGACCTTGGGGCAAGGGTTGAGTGGTGGGTCGTGGATTTGCTACAGCGTGATAGAGGGTCATCTGAGGAATGCATGTATGAAATATCAAGGCATTCCATGAAAGGAAATAGAAGTTATAAGACATTTACCCCAACGTTAATTTTATGAATGTGCTAAGTTTGTGACCTTGACCTTGGGGTAAGGGCTGGGTGGTGAGTCATCAATTTGCTACAGCATGATAGAGGGTCATCTGAGGAATGCATGTATGAAATAACAGGGTGTTCCATGAAAGGAAACAAGTTATAAGACATTTACCCCAACGTTAAGTTTATGAATGTGCTAAGTTTGTGACCTTGTGGTTAGGGATGGGCGCTGGGTCATGGATTTGCTATAGCACGATAGGGTATCATCAGATGCATGCATGTATGAAATATCAAGGCGTTCCATGAAAGGAAACAGATGTTATAAGACATTTACCCCAATGTTAAGTTTATGAATGTGCTAAGTTTGTGACCTTGACCTTGGGGTAAGGTGGTGGGCATGATAGAGGGTCATCTGAGGAATGCATGTATGAAATAACAAGGTGTTCCATCAAAGGAAACAGAAGTTATAAGACATTTACCCCAATGTTAAGTTTGTGGACGCCGACGACGCCGGGGGTTCATAAGCTCTTCTGCACTTAATGCAGGTAAGCTAAAAATGGAAATTCACTTTGCGCATCTAGATACTTTAAGGAAGCGACATACCAAGTATGAATTTACTAATGTTGCTGTTAAAAACTTACAAGGCAAAATTGTGAAATCAGTGTGTGGAAAAAACAAAATCAGATAACTCAAACATTAGTGAAGCAAGAGTTGTCATTATTGCACCCGAAACACCTTTGAGACTTGATCTATGCATGTGTGAAGTTTCATGAACTAGAAATGTGGCCTGTTGGCACAGGAATGCCCCCGCTGGCAGCCACAGAAAACTAGGCACATTTGAAAACACAGTTTGTTTGTTTATTGGTGCTTAACGGCCTATCAACAGCTAATGTCATGTAAGGCCGGGCAAACGGGCTCGATCCAATTTTAACCTGCTCAAAACGGGGGAAAATTCCTAAATCAGAACGGAATATTTACATCGAGAACAAATATATTCAGCCCTGAAATAAGAATAACCCGACCTGGTGCCAGGTCCATACCACACCAAAGTCACTTGGCCCCTTCCCCTAAAATAGGATTACGAATAATTATAATACTCACATAAGGGGTATAACCAGATTCAACTGTCACATACAAAATAACAAAGACGTATGTGAGTAGGGCCAGACCAGGTCTCCAGTCGGAATTCCGGTAAGGATGAACCCCGATCGTTAAATTACCCATCGCATTCTCCCACCTGCCACCCACTTGAAAACACAGATGCCCAGAGAAAGCGTGGATTTGTCATAGCATGAAAGCTGACCATCTTAGCAATACCGGGTGTGTGAAATATCAATCAGATCCATGCAAGGAAGGAGATATAAGACACTTACCCAAGTTTCAAACACATCCAGTATGTGACCTTGACCTTGGGCTTAGCGGGGTTGGGACGATCGTGAATTTGTCACAGGACGGTAGACCATTAAATGAATGTTTGTGTGAAATATCAACCAGATCCATACAAGGAAACAGAAAGTATAAGACATTTAGCATTAAGTTTCGAATGCACCAATTATGTGACCTGGACCCTGGGCTTAGCGGGGGTGGGACGATCGTGGATTTGTCACAGGGTGGTAGAGGACCATTACATCATGAATTTGTCTTATGTCTGTTTCACAAAACCTGCCCAAATTGTACAGCTATATAAACACTTGCTAAAACTATATTTTTTTTATCATATTAAATTTTATCAATATTGAAGAACAAACCTTTTTTTTTTATTTTGTGAAATTTGGTCAAATATTTATTTTATTACGAAAAAACAATTCCCCCCATGTTAAATCCCCATCGACATCTTCACATAATTTATGGAGATCTCACATGGGCATTATTTTCTAATTTCTGAAATAATGGACCGATTTTGTGGCAAACTTAATTAACTCAAAGTGATAAGTATTCATAAGCACAGTTGTGAAGATCAAACGGTTAATGCCATATTAAAGGCAACATGGCTGTGTGACATTTGTGAACAAGTGTTATGTATAAACTCCAGTGAAAAATGTTAAAGTGTGAAAAATTTCAAAGTTGTGAAGGTCAAAATGTCAAGGTCATATTAATGGCAGCATGGATGTGTGGAATTTCTCCACAAGTATGCTGTGTTAAAATATGAAAATAATCTATCATGGGATATATAAGTTATGACAGAATTGAGGAACTCCAGTGAACTTCTTAATGTGTGAAAAAGTCATATTAAGGGCAGCATGGGTGTGTTGCATTTGCCCAACGGAAATTCATAACGTAGTCTAAAGTACCGTTGTTTTATGTGTCATCAACAGAATGGCAGCCGCAGTGTCAACTCACCGAGAATTATCAAAAATAACATATGAGATCTTAGGAGATAAGTAAACGTTTCAGTCAAAGCTATAGCTAAGTTGTTAATGTTATTTAATTTACATTTGTTACCTTAATGACACGAAAATCGGTATCTCCTTGGTATATGGTGCATATACTATAGATAAACATCAGCAGAGATATTTATGCAGCAATAGTTCAGACATGGAGCCTGGTTTTTCTGAAAATGTGTTTTTAGTCATGTGACCAAGTCACGCGCCATATGTCCAGACCCCCACATAAGAGGCGACGACAGGCCAGTATAAAGTTGTCATCGAAAAGGTGCAATTGTTTCGAAATAGGTACAATGGTGTCGGCTAATTTTGCGCACCTATTAAAGGCTTTTCAAACAAATGTATATGTCATTAACATCCCTATATTCAGTCAAAATTTCCGGAATATTCAATGCAGTTCTAAGACGTCTAAACAGGTAATGGGATTTTTTTAATAGGCATTTTTTTTGGTGTCATAGGTCCGAGTCTTCCACCTGTGCCACAGTGTAGCAATTAATCATTTTATTATGACGTACACAAGGCTAAATTTGATGTGAATTGCGCATCAGCCGAAATGACAGTACAGGGATCCTCCAGATTATCGGACAACAATGGCATTTTTGTTTACAATATTTTTCTTAAAATAGCAGCTACGGGCATAAACTTTTCACAGAACAATCATCAGTTTTTGCTTTCTCAACGCATGCAAACTATTTAGCAAAATGTGCCATCTTTCTCACTTAAAATTGGGTCAGATCATCAGTCGTAAGATTGTCCCAAAAGTAACATCAACAATCAGTCATCCGGACAAACATATAATCGTCTTATAACTTGTATTCTCAACATGAAATCATAAATTTATCGCCTGTAAACCACTGCGTTGTGTATATAGTTCTGCAGAAAAAACAATCACCATTCAGCTTCTTGGATAACAACGTATTTATAGAATTTATTGTATTTATAGTACAACTCTGAAATGACGTAATGGGTGCACTCGATTGCAAGCCCCGCGAGACTTTTGACGTTGTAAACAACTTGTGGACAGAGTTGAGGAATATTTTCAGCAAATATTACTAAAATGTTTACCTTGTCAATATATTCTTCACACTGGCATGGAAACAGCAAGCACCTGCGTGACTTAGATGTATTTGTTGCAAATTCTGATCAAACAAATGTGCTTAATTAACAGGTATTTTCATTTGTCCGATACACGGACTGTCCGGATAACTGGAATGACCCCTGTAGGTGTGGTAAGGCCCAGAAATGTCATCCGAAATGTCATCATCATCAGAAGAAGCATTTTGGCAAAATTATATTTCGGGAAGGTCGAAATGCCTGCTCGCGATTCCCAGGGGGCTCGGGCTCTCCATTTCTAGCCAACAAGGATAGCAAAAATAGAAATCCTGGAGCACCCTGGAGAGCCCGAGCCCCCTGGGAATCGCGAGCAGGCATTTCGACCTTCCCGAGAGGACTGGATTTCCTGGCGAGCAATCTGAGCAATCTGGCGCGCAATCTTAGCAATCTGGTGCGCAATCCGAGCAATCCGAGCACCGCGAACAAGTATTTCGACCATTTCGAATAATTTGGGAATTCCATGTTGGACAAATGTTCCCTATCTAGATAGAAGCGTTTGCAAGCATGCCAAAAACCTACTTGTCTCCGAAAAATATTCTAGAAATTATTTCCACCCGTGGGAAGGCTACAGCCGACGAAACAAAGAAGAAGTACGGGATCGGTAGTGCCAGACTTCGAAAAATATGGGACGATGCCGATGTAGAGCGTAGTACAAAGCCCGAAGAAACCTCCCAAGAAGAAGAAACCCCCACCCCCGTAGTACACAGGGTGACCGCGCTTGGTTTTGCGGGCCCCACCGAGTTCCCCACGGATCTACTAGAAGATGCACGCTCGTTCGAAGAATCGACGCACCTGTCCGACATGGAGAGACGTTTGGAGAACCGGTTGGACGCGTTGGAACGTAGACTGTTGGACGCAATTTTCGACGATGCCGATTCCGAGTGTCCGAAGAAAGACGAGTGCCCGGAGGAAGAAGAGTGCCCGGAGGAAGAAGAGTGCCAGACGAAATCCGGGTGGGAGATGCACGACATCTGGAGAACCGTAGAGAATGCGAAGTGGTGGCTGGGGGTCTCTGTGGTGGCGTACGCGGTCTGCAGACCACTGTTCCCATTCGTGGCTCTAGAGGCCCGTAGACTCTGGAAGAGCAAACCAGACTCCGACACCCAGTTCGTGCACTCCGCAAAACAGTCCGGTACGCCGAATGGGAAAAACGAAACTAGCGACTCCGTACACGAGCACTCTGGTAGTCGCCACCCGTTCTACATGCAGTAGCCATTTTGGAAAAAAGTTCTTTGTCTTTTTTCGAGTTGTATTTCCTAGTTGTCTTTTCTTGTTTTGTACCGAGTTGTCTTTCCTGTTCCGAGTTGTCTTTCTACCTCCTTTGGGAGAGGTTTTATGTTTTTCGATGTGGTTTTGCTCTTGGGAGACGATTTTTTCTTCGACTTTCCCAAAAGTCCGAATGTGTACAATTGGGTGGTATCATTTCTGTTTGCCTCTTGGGAGACGAATTTCTCCTGCACTTTTTCCAAATGTGTCCAAATACACAAATGGGTGGTATCATTTCTGTTTGCCTCTTTGGAGGCGAATCTTTTTCTACACTTTTCACAAATGCGCCCAAATACACAAATGGGTGGTATCATTTCTGTTCGCCTCTTTGGAGGCGAATCTTTTTCTACACTTTTCCCAAATGCGCCCAAATACACAAATGGGTGGTATCATTTCTGTTCGCCTCTTGGGAGAAAATAGCCGAAATCACACTAGCCCGACCTCTCTCTACATATCTGTCCAATCGGTCTCGTCGTCGTCGCTGTCGATGTTCGCTCCCTCGCGAGGTTTTCCATCCAGCAGTCTAGCCACCTCCTCCTCCAACTCTACCTCCCTCCTCTCCAGTACCAGGATCCTCTTCCTGGTCGCAGCCTTCTTCTTGCTACCCTCCGTGGTTCTATCTTCTGGCCCCTCGGGCGACACCTGTTCGAGCGATGTTGCCAGAGAGTCTTGTAGGTGGCAAACTTTCCCTCCACATCCGGGACATCTCTCGTGGGAGGCCTGCACGGGTTCTTGCGGTCCCTGTGCCTTCGAAGATTTGTGGTTTTGTCGAAACCCTTGCCGCATGTTTCGCATTCCTTGTATGGCATTGTGTCTGTCTATTCCAATGGGAAACATATCTTCAATTGGGCGTTCGATTGTGGATGTGGAAAACAGAAATTGTTTTTGGATGGCAGATCCATTTTGGAAAATCGGGTGTGGAGGATCGATTCTGGAATCGGGGCGCATCCCATGTGGAAAACAGGTTTGGTATTCCAGATATTGTTGGCTTGTATTTGGTCCTTTTTGTGTGGTCTATGTTTTTGTGGTTGTTGGCTCCTTCTTGCTTCGGGATCCGTGTATGGATCGATTCTGGAATCGGGGCGCATCCCATGTGGAAAACAGGTTTGGTATTCCAGAAATTGTTGGCTTGTATTTGGTCTATCTAGCCGGCCCCCTCTTTTTTGTGTGCTTGCGTCCCAATTGCGGATTTCTCGACCTTTTTTCCCATGCCATATTTTGGGGTGGTAGTACGATTGTGGATGTTTTCGTCCCAAATGTGCATGGGTGTCGTCTGCCATTTCTGTTTGCCTCTTGGGAGACAAATTTTTCTTCTACTTTCCCAAAAAAGGGATGTGTGTGCAATTCGTATCCACAATTGGGTGGGTGGTAGTACGATTGTGGATGTTTTCGTCCCAAATGTGGATACAACTTTCCCAAAAAGGGATGTGTGTGTGCAATTTGTATCCACAATTGGGAGGTTGGTAGTACGATTGTGGATGTTTCGTCCAAATGTGGATACGAATTGGGAGGTGGTAGTACGATTGTGGATGTTTCGTCCCAAATGGGTCAATTGGGAGGTGGTAGTACAATTGTGTTTTTCCCAAATGTGGATACAACTTTCCAATCCAACAAACAAAAGTGTGTACCAGCACCCACAAAAAGTACCAGTTTTTCCCTTTTTTATTTTTTCTCTCTTTTTTTCTCTTTTTCGAAATATCGGAGTCAGAATAATACCACCTGCGCTGGTGGTTTTGTTGCCATGTATTGCGGCACCCAACGTCAACATCTGTTTTTTGTTGGGGACTACTTTTCATATTTGGTGTTTTGCCCTGTGCATAGAAGCGTTATTATCACCTACAACCTCTCCCAACCTTGGTGGTATCATTTTGACTCCCTATATACTACTCAAAGACTTTGTATTTTATTTTACTAGACCTATAGAGCTATACTATAATCGACTGTCATACACAGGGAAGATAATTTGCTAAATTAAATGACTTTCCTATTACTATAACATGTATCACACGTTGTGCGTGCGTGCATGCGTCAATCCATTCATCCATCCATCCGTCTGTGCAGGTCCATGACAAACTACACTGTTAATACATAGATAATTTGACAAACCGAAGATTAGTGGGGATGCGATATTATATGTATACAAGCTTGTCCATACTGCTATTGTTAATAGGCTGCTACGACCTTTCACAAGTAACCTGTTCAGCCCTAAGTAGCTGACATTAACTATTGATATGCTAAGTTTGAGACTTGTTCCATTATGCAGAAAAGGGGCCCATTTTAAAAAAAAAAAACAATTGAAAAAAATGGGACGGCTCATTTCAACTCGGCTCATCATGATCTACACTGTTTGCACATATTAGGAAAGAGGTCTAGTATTGAACAGCATTAAACACAGATTTGAGTCGAGAACTTTACTATCAACTTCACTGAGCAAAGGAAGACAATAACTAACTTCCTGTATGTGCAATTCCCCGTTGTGGTGTGTGTTAGGTGAATAACAAATTATACTGAACACAAACTATGTGGAGGTAAGATTTCAACAGTCAAACTATTATTTGTCATGTGATAATAGAGGTCCACATATCTGCCTGTATCGGCTGTACAGAGAAATACTACTTTCAACATCCCCATACCCGGGAATTAAACACAGATTTATTTCTGCGAGACGCATATTAACTAGCTTTAATTTATCTAATTGGTAATTACCTATTGGGAAGGAAACATTGCCAAGTATGTACCGGTAGGGTGTGTGTACTTCTCCAGCCATACAACACGTACAAAACATACATGTGTGATAATCTGGCGACACCACAAGGACATTTATAGATTTGTCTTAGAATTATCTATAAATATTCACAGAAATGTTTGGCGGTAAAGCTAAACATAAAGAGGCCCGTACACAGGGGTACGCAGCCCCCGTAACCGTATCAACACCATAGGCCTGTATTACCAAACAAGTGTAGATCCAGATGAGCCGGCTCGTAACGAGCCGTCTCATCAGGATCTGCACTTTTTGCAAGTAATTTTCATAATTTTGAAGAAAAAAACACCCCATGTCCGTGGCGTGGATGTGCAAAACAAATGTTTGGCCCTTCGCGCCGTCGATAACGCAATCACCTAAATTAATTCCTGCGTATGGGCCTAATAGGGAATAGAAAAATATATAATTAACAGACTTACAGATTTGACGTCCTTTGATATTATAAGAAACCAGTGTTTGGTGCTTATACATGCGAATATAATTAGAGGTGGAACAGAAACTCCGGCGAACTTATACATGTGTGAAAAAGTTCAAAGTTGTCATGGTCAAAAGGTCAATGTCATATTAAGGGCAACATGGATGTGTGGCATTTGTCCACACGTATGATGTATTGAACTATTAATGTAATCCTTAGTCGAAAAGGGGGAGATAATCCATGGCCCGGGAGTCAAATCAAAAATAGAAATAAACTTTGCGCATCTACTCATCATAAGGAAGCTACATACCAAGTTTCAAGTCTGTAGCTAGTACGGTTTAAAAGTTTTACGACCTACAAGGCAAAATTACCAAATTCTAAGTCGAAAGGGGAAGATCCATGACCCGGGGGCCGAATCAAAACTCGTAATAAACTTTGTGCACCTACGGACGGGACGGACGGACGGACGAACAAGGGTAACACTAAATGCCCCCTCCACTATCGCGGTGGGGCATAGCAATGCTCTGCGCATTGACAAACCACAAGGAAGCTACATCCCGATCATAAAGTCCCAATTTATAAAACATAGGATGGATAGACGGACGGGTATGGTGAGAGTATAACACTCAATATCCCGCTACTATTGTGCACATGAAGTTGCAGGCCATTCGTTGATATGGTAAAGAAGTTAACGTAGAATTAATCTACGTAACCGAAATACAAAATCTCCTGAACCGTACATTTCAAAGTTATTGAACCTTCACCTTGACCTTGGGCACGGGGAGCATATGTGGGACATTGCATGAACATATGAATGATGGCACACATACACACATGCACGCACACGCACGTACGCGCATGCACCACACGCACGCACGCACGCACGCACGCACGCACGCATTCACGCGAAGCTTCCATCTACTGGTTCATACGGCAGATGTGTTATAGGAAATGGAAAGCGTGAAGGACAAATAGACGGGTGGACGTGCGGACGGACGACTTTTGCAAAAGTATGCAAGAAAGGACATGGTCGTGTTGTGAAAATACACACATCCACAAAGATTAACCCTTTCAACCCCACATGCTTGTATATTTTTATTGGTAAAACGTGTAGATCCAGATGAGCCGGTTCGTGACGAGCCGTCTCATCAGGATCTGCACTTTTTGCAAGTAATTTGCATATGTTTTAGAAACAAAAACACACCCTTTTCATAAATGGACTAGTCGGAAAATCTTTTTGTGACGGTTGGATTGGTTGCAAAACTAACATATAAAAATAAATTCCAGTTACTTAGGTGTGAAAGGGTTAATACATCTACAGTTTAGTTTATTCTTTTATACATGTACTTACCGGTCTTCTGTCGATCGCCAATTGACTGTGAGATATAACGATACCTAGGCCTGCATTGTGTTGGTCACGTGGACAGGTAATCCCCAGTCAAATGTCAGGTGAACACATTTCACTCTGTGGTAAGCGACAATATACAACACAATAGGACCCATGACGTTGGTGAATGGGCACATTTTGTGTCTTACTGGGAAAATGGAATGTTTGCTTTTGCAGCAACTCTCATTCAACTCATTCACATAGTTTGATTAGGGTTTACACCATTTACCATTGTATCAACCCAACATGATTTTAACAAACAATGCATCATTTTCACACTGCAGGAGGAGTGTGCTATTAGATCAGGAGCTGGACTGGTCACCAATGGCATAGACTCAATTTCTGTAGACAGTCACATTTCACCTATGTCATAATCCGAAATATAGGCAAGCCATTGTAATGGAGAAGCCATAGAATGCATTGGTCATGAGAAATTTAGCGTACACAATTTGGGACCAGTGTAGCCCGAGATGAGAGTGTGTATTCACACTGCCTGATGATATGGGTCTACACTATTTGTCATTCATTCAAAGAATCATATATTCTTGTTAGGGTACACTGTCATTCTTTTCATTAATATATGCCATCTGATTTGGATCTACACGATTTGCCGTTCGTTCGATGGATGACAGATTCCTGTAAGGGTTTACACTGCCATTATGTCGATGCGTATATGCAGTCTGGTCATGGTCTACCATATGTACCAGTAAGTCCATAACTCAATGACACTTGCATCAAGGTTTACTCTGTTTAATTGCCATAGAGAATTAAATTAACTAGATTGGTCAGTAAGCGAGGCTTACGGAATACCCCCCGCGTGGGCCCCAGGTACCCCTAAATATGTAAAAAAACAATAATACAAGTGTGTGGGCTTGTAACCTTGACTCTGGGCTTAGCGGGGGCTGCACGAACGTGAATTTGTCACAGGGTGGTAGAGGTCTATTGGAGCAATGCGTGTGTGAAATGTGAAGCAGATCTGAATAAGGAAATAGAAGTTATAACCGTTAAGTTTTGTAAAGAGACTAAGTATTTGACCTTGACCTCGAGATCAGCGGACATTTGTCACAGCATAATAGTAGAGCCTTAGAGAAATTCATGCATCAAATATTAAGAATTTTCGTGAAAGATAGAAGCATAACATTTATCGATGTTAAGTTTTGAGACTAAGTATGTGACAATGACCTTGATAGGTGGGTTGGACGGTCCGTTAAATTTGTGAGCAAATTCATGTATAAACCTTAGAGGAATGCACGAGTGAAATATTAAGAATTTTCGAATGAAGAAATAGAAGCTTATAACATATTTATCTGATGTTAAGTGTAAGAGACAAGTATGATGACATTGACCTTGGGATCAGCGGGGGTTTTGACGGTTCTTTGAAGTTGGCACAGCATGGTAGTAGACTTACAGGAATGCATGTGTGAAATATTAAGCATTTTAGATGAGGAATAGAAGTTATAACATATTTCTCTGATGTTAAGTTTTGTAAGAGACTAAGTGTGAAATTGAGCTTGGGAATCAGCGGGGGTGGGGGGTTGGACGGTCGTGGATTTTTGCACAGCATAGTAGTAGAGCCTTTACAGGAACGCATGTGTGAAATATTAAACATTTAGATGAAGGTAATAGAACTTATTAACAATATGATCTGATGTTAAGTTTTGTAAAGAGACCAAGTATTTTACCTTGACCTGGGGATCAGCGGGGGTTGGACGGCCGTGGATTTGGCACATCATGGTAGTAGAGCCTTACAGGAATGCATGTGTGAAATATTAAGCATTTTAGATGAAGGGAAATAGAAGTTATAACAATATTTCTCTGATGTTAAGTTTTGTAAAGATACTAAGTATTTGACCTTAACCTTTGGATCAGCAGGGGTTGGACGGTCGTGGATTTGGCACAGTATGGTAGTAGAGCCTTAATCGGAATGCGTATAGTAAGAAAATCTTTACCAAGATAGGGCATTTGTATGGATAGAGCCTTACAGGAATGATGTGTTTTGAAATATTTAAAATGGAGAAGGAAATAGAAGTTATAACATTATTTCTCTGATGTTAAGTTTTGTAAAGAGATTAAGTATTTGACCTTGACCTTGGGATCAGCGGGGTTTGGACGGTCGTGGATTTGGCACAGCATGATAGTAAAGCCTTACAGGAATGCATGTGAGAAATATTAAGCACTTTAGATGAAAGAAATAAAAGTTATAACAATATGTCTCTGATGTTAAGTTTAGTGACGGACGGACGGACAACCTGACTCCAGTATACCCCCCACCCCACACACACACACAACTCGTTGCGGGGGACATAATTATATGAGATTCTCGTAATGTTTAAGTTTTGGAATTAAATAGAGTGGGCGGGAGGCATTTATTCTTTATTGACGGTTAAGAATGATATTAAACTTACGTCAGCTTAAACTGGACATGCGCTTTTTTCTTCTATTTCGTTCCCACGACATAGCATTTCGTTCCCACGAGTTAGGTATGTCGTTACCGCGAGTTAACTATGTAGTTCCCACGAGAAAGCAGCTCGTTCTCTCAAGATAACAGCTTGTTCCCACGAGATAGGATTTAGCTATCTCATTCCCACGACAGTCAGCCAATCAAAAGGTAGCACCATTTTTTTTCTCGAGATAGCATCTCGTTACCACGAGTTAGTAATGTCGTTTACAAGGGATATGATCTGGTTCGCATGAGATAGGATCTCGTTACCACTAGCTAGCTATTTCGTTCCCATGAGATAGCATCTCGTTCCCTCGAGATAGCATCTCGTTACCACGACATAGCATCTTGTTACCACGAGTTAGCTACATATGTCGTTCCCATGACATAGGTAGCCAATGAAAATGCAGCATAATTTACCGCCATATATCGTTCAGTCAGAGCCACTGTCGGTATTGTGATATGGTAGAGCGTTTCCGTGATATGGTGCAGAAAGGGTACATACGTGTCGCCTAGATGGCGTCGCTGGACAACAGCAGGTAAGTGTCAATGTAATTACATATTTCACAGCTTACAGGACATTATCAGCAACGTTTCTGGTATGTAAAGATGCAAAAATGAATATGATGTCCAACGATCACGCTCAAGTGTATGCCCCTATAAGTGGACCCCACCACCCCCAACAGCAAAATGTTGCTGCTCATAAAAGGGCTGTTTTGCCAATATCAAAGTAAATTGCCGCAAAGTCGCATATACACATTGTGAAACGTACTGAACATATTGCAACCGGTATTTGTGATTTACATGCAATCAAACTTCCAAATTTGCCGCCAAAATCCAAGATGGCCACCAATACACCACTACCTTACCCCACCACACTAAACCATATATAAATCTATTTTAATTCACCAATTGCAATTATTGGCTTATTCGTATTGAATTATATTTTAGAAGTGAAATACAAGCTTATGATACTTCAATAAATATGTATTGCTTGAGAATATTTAAGGAATAAAACCATGAGCCGTTGCGTTTACTGTCGTATGAAAAACAGTTGGTCTGTTTAAGCTTTAAACATAAATGTAAATAACCAAATACGGAGTTAAAATTAGGAATCATATTGTCTTACGTCATTTTGTCGCAATTCATAGAACAGCAACGTTGTCGTCAATAGCGGGACGTTCTTGGCAACGACGATGAACGTCATATATTTTAATGACGTCAAACAAACTTTACTGACGATTCAACAACGTCGCGCGGTGTACGTGAATACAATGCAATGTACTAGGATATAAATGTAATACGTTGAATGGGCATTTCCATTATGAATATAAGGACAGTGTAAATATATCCAAAATGGCCACTAACAATCGCAATCTCCGTTAATTAATCATCGTGTCGATTGTATTACATCAATTAACACTTCAAAACAGCATTACAAACTAAAATATGTACACATTAAATGTTCATGACAATAGCAAAACTTGCTTGGATAAATGTTTACCAAAATCCAAGATGGCAGCTAAATATGTCGATTTCACATCAATGTCTGTCTATTGGATAGCATTAAGGTTGTTGCACCATTCTTGTGGCCCCATGTGAAGTTTATGGAAATCTAATAACAAAACTAATAATAAACCAATAGCTGCTTACACCAGTAAACCATACATATTTGTTCAATAAGTCTTTATACAGATGCTGCCAGCAAGGAAATCGCACCATATGCTTTAGTTAGAAAATAATAAGCACATTTTTGTTGTGTTTGACATGTATAATTTGGCTTCTACACACCTGTGTAGTGACGTATATATACATGTGCTGCATCAAAATGTGTCTTCTATTTGCATATTGTGTGTGTGTGTGTGTGTTGTGCGTGCGTGCGTGCGTGCGTGCGTGCGTGCGTGTGCGTGTTCGTGTGCGTGCGCGTGCGTGTGTGTGTGCAATTTTATTGGTAGCAGTATCTGCACAAAGACTTACAGATCACAATCATATTGTTTGTTTATGTTAGTCGCTATTGTTTTATTAGTATTTTTTTTTAGATTTCCATTGAAAGTAACATGGGGCCACAAGAAGGGTACAACTACATTAAGCATTAAAAAAAAACAGTATTACACTGACACAGTAAAACAATGTTTTGTGCCCTGGTACCTAATATAACCCATTGTACCATATTGCATATGATGTATAGACTATTTTGTGCGCATGTACCCTATGTAACAAAGCGTATGATATTGTAGATGCTGTAGATTATGTTGTACCATTGTACCATATGTAACCAATTTTACCATAATATAGATGCTGTAGACTATGTTTGCCCTTATATCCTATACCCATTGTACCATATTGTTGATGCTGTGCCCTTATACCATATGTAACATAGTGCACCATAATCTAGATGCTGTATACTATTATGTGCGCTTGTACCCCATGTAACCTATCCTACCCTAGTGTACCCTATTGTATATACGGTAGACTATTAAATGTCATTGTGCCCCATGTAACCCATCGTACGTACCTAATGTAGATGATGTAGACTATTCTGTGCCACTGAACACATTTTGTATGATGGCATCTCACTCATGTAGACTGTTTTGTATGTTTGTACCCAATGTAGACATTTCATATGTCTGTACATTATGTAGACTAGTGTACTTCTATACTGTATGGGTGTAGACTATTCTACAAACACGCACATCAGGGAATATGCCATGATTTCTTGACATTTCTAGACACTCCCACTCTCTTCCTCCGTCTCCTTCGCTCTCTCGCTCACTCGCTGTCTCGCACACTCTCTCTCTCTCTCTCTCTCTCTCTCTCCTCTCTCCTCTCTCCTCTCTCTCTCTCTCTCTCTCCTCTCTCTCATAATAGTTGAAGATAAAGTAAAATAACCGTGTGGATACCATTTATTCGTGATCTCAATCACAGAAACGTATCCAAACGTCCAGAAGTCTGAGATTTATTTTCGACGTTTTCTCAGTTGTTTTGGGCCACCCTAAACACCCCAAAGGCTGGGAAAGGCTACAAAGGCTACTAGGGCTGTTCGAAAGTGGCTTGTACGTCCGTTAGCGGATATTTATACCATACATTGTCATTGAATTGACTGAATTAGTATGTGTTATGATCATTTTAATCATTTTAATGCAATAATCTACCACAAATATACGTGTTTTGTTAAATTATCTAAACGCGCACATGCGCCGATCGCGCCGCGCGGAATTGGACAAAGAGTGATTAACACCTATTAACATATATTTTAGCAGGTGCAGCTAAACACCGATTATACTTATTGCATTATTATCAATATAAGTCAATGATCAATCAATGACATTCATTTAAACATGCTTTATGTATCAATACAATACGTAAACATCGGACGAATGCCGAATTTTGAGACATCAGTTATCTACCTTGAAAATGGGTATCCACACGGTGATCAAAATATGTTTATAAGCGCTACGTACGAAACGAGTAAAAAGATGACGCAAACTAATTCATTTGTAAATTATTTTATATCGTTTTTTTTACTTATTATATAGACCACAAAGGCCGACGGGAGGGATCACACCGGCTATATGTAATTATTATATAGACGACACAGGCTGACTGGAGGCACCAGAAAGCTAGGCTATATGGACTTATTATATAAACGAAAAAGCTGACTGCAGGAACCACAAAGGATATATTTCTTTATTATATAGACCACAAAGGCCGACTGACGGGATCACACAGGCTATATATACTTAATATATAGACGACAAAGGCCGACCGGATGAACCACAAAGGCTATATGTATTTATTATAGAGACGCCAAAGGCGGACTGGAGGGGTCACAAAGGCCATATGTACTTATTATATAGACGACAAAGGTTGACTGGAGGAACCAAAAAGGCTATATGTACTTATAATGTACACGACAAATGACGACTGGAGGGATCACAAAGGCTATATGTAATTATTATATAGACTACAAAGGCCGACTGGATGAACCACAAAGGCTACATGTACGTATTATATAGACCACAAAGGCCGACTGGAGGAACCATAAAGGCCACATGTACTTATATACTATAAAGGACGAAAAGGCCGACTGGAGGATCACAAAGGCTATACTGGATTATATAGACGACAAAGGCTGACTGGAGGAACCACAAAGGCTATATTTACTTATATAGACACAAAGGCCGACTGGAGGGATCACAAAGGATATATACTTATTATATAGACGACAAAGGCTGACTGGAGGAACCCACAAAGGTATAGACATTATATAGACCACAAAGGCCGACTGGAGGAACCACACAGGCTACATGTACTTATTATATAGACGACAAAGGCCGACTGGAGGGATGACAAATGATATATGTACTTATTATATAGACGATAAAGGCCGACTGGAGGAACCACAAAGACTATATGTACTTATTATATAGAAGAAAAAAGGCTGCTGAGTGGAGGAACCATAAAGGCTATATGTACTTATTATATATAGACACACATAATGTCGACTGGAGGAACCACCAAAGGCTATATGTACTTATTATATAGAAGAGGCTGACTGGAGGAACCACAAAGGCTATATTTACTTATTATATAAGACCACAAAGCCGACTAGGAGAACAACACAAAGGCCATATGTACTGATTATATAGACGACAAAAGCCGACTGGAGGAACCACAAAGGTCATATGTACTTATTATATAGACGACAAAGGCCGACTGGAGGAACCACAAAGGCTATATTTACTTATTATATAGACCACAAAGGCCGACTGGAGGAACCACAAAGGCCATATGTACTGATTATATAGACGACAAAGGCCGACTGGAGGAACCACAAAGGTTTTTTTTTTTTTTTTTATTATATGTACTTATATAGACGACAAAGGTTCACTGGAGGAACCACAAAGGCTATATTTACTTATTATATAGACGAAAAAGGCCGACTGGAGGAACAACAAAGGCCATATGTACTGATTATATAGACGACAAAGGCCGACTGGAGGAACCACAAAGGCTATATGTACTTATTATATAGACGACAAAGGTTCACTGGAGGAACCACAAAGGCTATATTTACTTATTATATAGACGACAAAGGCTCACTGGAGGAACCACAAAGGCTATATGTACTTATTATATAGACCACAAAGGCCGACTGGAGGAACCACAAAGGCTATATGTACTTATTATATAAACGACAAATGTTCACTGGAGGAACCACAAAGGCTATATTTACTTAGATAGACGACAAAGGCTCATTGGGGGAACTACAAAGGCTATATGTACTTATTATATAGACCACAAAGGCCGACTGGAGGAAACACAAAGGCTACATGTACGTATTATATAGACGACAAAGGCCGACTGGAGGGATCACAAAGGCTGTACTGATTATATAGACGACAAAGGCTGACTGAAGGAACCGCAAAGGCTATATTTACTTATTACATAGACCACAAAGGCCAACTGGAGGAATCACAAAGGCTATATGGAATTATTATATACACGACCAAGGCTGACTGGAGGAACCACAAAGGCTATATGTATTTATTATATAGACGACAAAGGCCGACTGGAGGGATCACAAAGGCTATATGTTCTTAGTATATAGACGACAAAGGCTGACTAGAGGAACCACAAAGGCTATATGTACATATTATATAGACGACAAAGGCTGACTGGAGGAACCACACAGGTTATATGTACTTTTTATATAGGCGACAAAGACTGACTGGAGGAACGACAAAGGCTATATGTACGTATTATATAGGCGACAAAGCCGAAAGGCGAACTAGAGGAACCACAAAGGCTATATGTACATATTATATAGACGACAAAGGCTGACTGGAGGAACCACACAGGTTATATGTACTTTTTATGTAGGCGACAAAGACTGACTGGAGGAACGACAAAGGCTATATGTACGTATTATATAGGCGACAAAGGCCGACTGGAGGAACCACAAAGGCTATATGTACTTATTATATACACCACAAAGGCCGACTGGAGGGATCACAAAGGCTATACTGATTATATAGACGACAAAGGCTGACTGGAGGAACCATAAAGGCTATATTTACTTAGTATATAGACGACAAACGCCGACTGGAGGGATCACAACGGCTATATGTAATTATTATATACACGGCCAAGGCGGACTGGAGGAACCACAAAGACTATATGTACTTATTATATTATTTTCAAATCAGCACGGACGTGACGGACGACAAGTGTCGACATTTTATATCTACATTCGGCGGTAATAAGACAAGATATAAATTGAGGGGGGGGGGGGGGTGTAGTGGGGGGACAGAATAAGACGAAATAGGAATGGTTGGGAACGGAATTCATGCGCGACTCTATAAGTCGGGAGTTGAAGAGGTTCCAATCCCTTACGCATTCCACGGCGATATAACTTAGACGCGGGCAGGACGGTATTGAACTAGTTACCTTATTCTCAATTAGCGAGGACGTGACGGGCTACAAACGACTACATTAAATCTACAATAGGTGGTAATAAGACAAGATAGGAATGGCGGGGAACGGATTTCATGCGCGACTCTATAAGTCGGGAGTTGAATAAGTTCCAATCCCTTACACATTCTACGTTGATATAACTTAGACGTGGACAGGACGACATTGGAATAGCTACGTTATTCTCAATGAGCGGTGACGTGACGGGCTACAGATGACTACATTAAATATAAATTCGGCGGTTATAAGACAAGATAGGAATGGCGGCGAACATAATGCATGCGCGACTCTATAAGTCGGGAGTTGAACAAGTTCCAATCCCTTACGCATTCTACGGTGATATAACTTAGATGTGGACAGGACGGTATTGGAATAGCTACGTTATTCTCAATGAGCGGTGACGTGACGGGCTACGTTATTATGAATTTAGTGGGGACGTGACGGGCTACAAATGACTACATTAAATATACATTCGGCGGTTATAAGACGAGATAGGAATGGCGGCGAACAGAATTCATGCGCGACTCTATAAGTCGGGAGTTGAACCAAGTTCCACTCCCTTACGCATTCTACGGTGATGTAACTTAGACGTGGACAGGACGGCATTAGACTAGCTACGTTAGCCCCCCCCCCCTCCGTCCAAAAGCACAGGTAGGACATATTCCTTTCCCCCCCCCCATCAATAAGTTTTGAAAGAATCATTGTATTAATTGTTTTTCAAATATTTCACCCTCTAATCCTCTTCAATCAGGGTAATTGAATTGCCTGATTTCTTTCAAGTGTAGTTGATTAAGGATTACGTTTTATTAAAACAAACAGAAAAGAATGATTGTTACATGATTTACCTAGTATCGTTTTGGCGAATAATTCTTTGAAATGGTAATCGATTCTTCACTAAAACAATATGGTTTGGGACCGACATCAGTATACAAATGTACAAACAATACATATACATATTCTTGTTTGACGTTTATTAGGCAACTGAAACTACTTTATTAAATGTGTTTGTTTGATTGTGCAACTGAAAATACTTCATTAAATGTGCTTGATGTTTGATGTTCATTGTGCAAATAAAAGTACTGAATATGATGGAGGGGGGATTTTGTCCTAGGCTACACTTTCATTGGGGGGGGGGATTTTTTCTACTTGCATTTTGATGGGGGGGGGGTGGGATTATGTCCTACGTGTGATTTAGACGGGGGGATTTTGTCCTCCTGTGTCAAAAATCATGAGGTGGGGGGGATTTTTAATTTTGTCCTACACTCGCTAAAAATACGTTTCGTTACACTCCCACCCAAAGTATGCTGAACACTTTCTGTCTCCATTGGCATGTACTATATTTCCAAATACGGAACAAAAACTCACGAGATTACACAGTATGGTGATCAAGGTCCATATTGGCCACATGTGTCACATTAACATTTGTTCTCTCTTAACTATTTGAATGCAAGAATACACATATTGATATCCATCGGTTTGTCCTCTTCAACATTCCATTATTTCTCAACAAAATCATAGTTTTTGACATGGAGATGATTCTTATATGGCGATAAATCATGTTATAGGGGAACACAGCAAGATATGTCAATGTTATATTCACCGCTGTAAGATTTTAAGTACTACTAGTACATGGTTGAACCAGGCACATTTTAACCCTGTAAAAGCTACAGACCATAATAGTCACCATTTTCAAACAGTGTAGATCCAGACGAGACGGCTCGTCTCATCAGGAATTGCGTGTTTTTCAGATATCCCATACAGCTATAACTTCCTTACCGTATGACATTGATTGGTGTATAGTAGTTAGTTTGCGTCATGTAGATGCCAATCCTCTTACACTGTCACTCGGTCGTATTACGACACAAACGGGTTACTACTAACAGCATTAAGAATATAGTAAATTGACTGAATGGCAAATAGTGCATGCCCTACACGGATGTGCAGGTTGGTCTGAGGGCTGGACGGCGGATGGTCACAGCGGACAAAACAGGTTTTAGATCTATTCAACAAAACGGACGTATAATTCCGGTCTAATTCCCAGGTATAACACCCCCACCACACGCGGACTCTTACGAAATTACTAGTACATAATGGAGGTGCACATGTGAGGCCACATTTATAATAATCGTTGTTTCCCATTTCCAGTCTCTATTTTACAAAGTCGTCAGGTTGGTACGAACATTCTTTCTTTCTTTTTTATCTGGAAAATACACATGTCCAAATTTTCTGATAGCCTCATGTAGACGACTTTTCAAATTACGTAAGAGATTGTTGATGTGATGTTGAACTGTGTTTAGTGTGTTGGTGAGGAAATGGCAAACACAGTTTCTTTTAATTGTGGACTGGTCTGTTGAAATCGTGTTCTCTTTCCTTTCATTTAATTGCATAATGTAAATTGCATCATTAATTTTCAAATTCATTAGAAAGTGCACTAGGGGAAACATAGTTATTTTTTCTCATGAACAGGGTCAGTTTGGATTAAATTGTCATCCACACGAGTTTATGGCGCATTTCCTTCAAAGCGGTTTATTGTTGTCGTCGGCACTCTCTACTCACTCCAGTCATGCACCACCTCGCAACGTCACTAATTACTTTATGGGGGTTAGTGTGGCTTGAGGTGTCTGTCGAAAATCACATCGATCCACTTCCGCCGATGTGGTTTATTGCACACCGAGTTGTTTTACCGGTCACTAATCAGTTCGATTAGGGTGCAATAAAACAATTAAAGTTGGTCGTCGGCGAACAAATATGACAAGTCACAACAAAATAGTTTTGTTGGGGCTTTTGACCAGTATAGCACTACACTATTTACGGGGCGCCAAGTGGGACATGGCTCAATTTTGTCAACAAAATTCATTTTTGTGCCACAAAATTCAATTCTGTGTCACAAAATTCACTTTTGTTGTGTCAATCAAAATTCACTGTGTAACAAAATCAAAATTCTTTTGTGTACCAAAATTCAATTCTGTGCCACAGAATTCAATTCTGTGTCAAAAAATTCACTGTTCCACAAACTTCAATTCTGTCACAAAATTCAATTCGTCAATTCTGCACACGCATGTAAGAAGGACTATACCATTGGTCAGAAACTGCACTGGAGAAATGGGTCACGGTCGCCGATCTACACATTCAATGTCGATGATTCATTTCTCATTCTGCCATTTTGCTTCAACTATCTCCAAACAGTCAAACGTTGACAAAGCCATTCGTATTTAAACTCATTTGCGTTATAATTGTACACATAATTCATGTACATGTAGATCTCCCGCGAGTACTGACGCCATTTATTGTGTATCGCAAGGTACATCTGCCCCAGTTAAATCAATAATACACGCGCTGTGGCCTGTGTTCTAACTGCTGTCTGTGTTTATAAACATAATGTGTGTATTGGGCCATTTGAGGAAACCATTTGTAGTATTTGTGTAGATACCATGGATACTAAGATGGTGTATACTGTAAATAATGCATGTAGACACATAGTTGCGAACACGTAACTTCGCAACTAGTAGACACAGATCCAATACCATTTGTTTCACTCAAGGTTAGATCTACTGTTAGAATACGACGTCATCTAATGTCATTTTCGAGCATAAAACGTTACCTGATAAATAGAATACTAGGCTAGTGTATTTTAATATCAAGTTTATCAGGCTCGGCTCGGAAACGGTAGGAATTCCTCGGCAAGCCTCGGAATTCCTACGCGTTTCCTAGCCTTGACTGATAAACTTGATATCAAAATACACTAGCCTGGTATTCTCTATATATGGGCATGCTCTCAGGTCTAGCTATGTCCCGGCTTCTTTATGTTTGACCCTGTTTACATAATTGAGGGAAAATTCTGAATATTTTTCTTATTTCTCCTTCAAAGTATATATGCTTATATGGTGTGACCACTCATTTGTAATCGTAATATAACCAAAATAACTGTCCATAAAGAAGTATAATATTGATATATTGGGTTATATTTTCGCATTGAAATATTTAAACCTGCAAGTGTACTCCACCATCTAGTAAAATGGACTAAGACCGATCTCAACCAATCAACGTAGAGATGACATAGACTATCCTACGCAAACTAATTTTTGTGGACAAAAATGAATTCTGTCCCACAAAACTGAATTTTCTTCACAAAACTCAATTCTGTCAAACAAAATTGAATCCTTTATAACAAAAATGAATTTTGTATACGAAACGTATGCAGAATTGAATTTTGTGACACAGAATTGAATTTTGTGACACAGAGTTGACAGAATTGAATTTTGTGACACAGAATTGAATTTTGTGACACAGAATTGAATTTTGTGATTTTTAGTGTTACAAAACTCAATTTTGTACACATAATTAACCTGTCCTGCATGGCGCCCCGTACTATTGGGCTATGTCGATTAATATCAGCAGGCCAACAACGCCGTGTGATAATGTAATGCGTCGTTGAACTTTCTTCCGGAAAATAAGTAAAAACATTGCCGAGAAACTCAATAACCACATTTTTTATTTCATATATATGCAAAATCATCAAGCTCGATTGTAGTAAGAATCTTTGCTTTGCATTCCGCCGAATCGCAGTCATGTTTCAGATATTCGATATGTGGTTTATTTAGTAAAGATTTGTCATACCGACTGATTTGCGATGTTCTATAACTTCGTGCAGGAATGTATGGGAAATGGTTGTGGTATCAACGGTAAATGACAAAACAATGACAAACTCTGTATGAAATCTGAATTGTAAGCCAACTATCGACGTCATTTACAGAAAATATTTTTTTATTTTCTGTCGATAGTAGAATCGGACAAAAACGGTAAGGGAGGTAATTCCTACAGCAGCTTATAAAGGACATGTGCATTGTTTCTTTCTCTTTTCCACGATATCTTATCTTATTCCCACGAGTTCGATATCTCGTCCCCACGAAATAAGATCTCGTTCCCACGAGATAGCATCTCGGCCCCACGAGATAGCATATGGTTCGCATCTTGTTCGAACGACCTAATCAGCCAATAGAATAGCACAAATTACTCCATCATAGTGCCCGCTATACAGATGTAATCATTTAGTAATATTTATTTTACTGATAGTGACTCGCGGTGGTATCAGGCTATTTTCATATGTTATTTTTTAATTATTTAATTATACTAATTAAATGCGTCAACTGAACAAATAATATTTTCGACAGATTATACAGTATGATCATTGCACATCAAAAAATAAATATAGGGAATAAATAGTAATGTCCGTTAACATTCTAAGGACACACGGTTATCGCCCCTGATATCAGTGTGGAAATTTACGTCTGCTGTAAAATGTATAATAATGACAATCATATTGTGGGGTAATGGTGAATGAATGTTTATTTTGCCAGAAAATGTCTCCGATGATGTCTCGGATATAAAGAACAGTTTGTGCCTACTGAGTGGGCATGTACCATTAACATAAAACATCCTTTATGCACCTGGAATCTATGCTATTTACTATGTCCATTGTAGTTTATCTGCAGAAGACCATTTGAAATTGATTTAAAATAATACTCATGCCTCATTAGCATAATACTTTTTATTTTCTGTGACGGGAGATGTTGGTAGTGGAATAATAAAGTAGGCAACATGTAGTTATATAAATTATAAGAAAAACGATGAAATAGTTACATAATTGCGTGTTTATTTTTCGAAGTAACATTGTAACACCATACATTTAACACAATGTGCGTACATCCCGTGCGGATACTGAAACGTTCGCAAACTGATATTTACAGATGCACCCATAGGTAATCCAATATATATAGTGAAAATGACTTAGTATTATTTCATCACTGTTTCCATGACCCTTGACGTATGTGATTATGACGTCACATGACTATGACGTCATACAACGTAGTGACGCAATATAATGCGACATCATTGAAAGAAGTGTCAAGACAGCGGTAGGCAAAATTTCATTCAGGTATATGCACAATATATCAATTCATTAGAAAGATATTAAAGGCAATCTACTGTAAACACATCTAAACAAACATGACGTGACACCGTACGGAAACATGTGATCCCACACAATGATTCAGAAAGAGAATTATAAACCACAAAGAGAAAAGTATAGGATCGGCGCTGTTCATTCGTACTTTCCGCCTTTATCGACTACTGGTATTTTCTGTGTCGATATAGCCTTGGTGGTGTTATCTGTCAGCCTATGTCGACTATTTTCTTTGTCGATATAGCTTTCGTGGTGTCATCTGTCAGCCTATGTCGACTATTTTCTTTGTCGATATAGCCTTTGTGATGTCATCTTTCAGCCTATGTCGACAATTTTCCATATGAATATACCCTTTGTGGTACCATCTATTAGCCTTTGTCTACTATTTTCTATGTCGATATAGCCTTTGTGGTGCCATCTGTCAGCCTTTGTCGATATTCTATGGGTGTGTAGCCTTTGTGGTACCAACTTACCCTTTGTCGACTATTTTCTATGTCGATGCAGCCTTTTGTGGTGCCACTGTAAGCCATTTGTCGACTATTTTCTATGGGGTGTACCTTTGTGGTCCATCCCTAGCATGTCGATATATTTGATTTTCATGTAAATGCCCTGTGGTCCATCTATTACCCTTTGTCGACTACTTTCTATGTGGATGCAGCCTTTGTGGTGCCATCTGTCAGCCTTTGTTGACTATTTTCTATGTAAATGTAGCCTTTGTGTTGCCATCTATTACCCTTTGTCGATTACTTTATATGTGGATGCAGCCTTTGTGGTGCCATCTGTCAGCCTTTGTTGACTATTTTCTATGTGAATGTAGCCTTTGTGGTACCATCTATTATCCTTTGTCGACTATTTTCTATGTCGATGCAGCCTTTGTGGTGCCATCTGTAAGCCTTTATCGACTATTTTCTATGTCGATGCAGCCTTTGTGGTGCCATCGGTCAGCCTTCGTCGACTATTTTCTATGTCGATGCAGCCTTTGTGGTGCCATCTGTCAGCCTTTGTTGACTATTTTCTATGTGAGTGTAGCCTTTGTGGTACCATCTGTCAGCCTTTGTTGACTATTTTCCATGTGAGTGTAGCCTTTGTGGAACCATCTATTACCCTTTGTCGACTATTTTCTATGTCGATGCAGCCTTTGTGGTACCATCATCTATTACCCTGTGTCGACTATTTTCAATGTCGATGCAGCCTTTGTGGTGCCATCTGTAAGCCTTTTTCGACTATTTTCTATGTGTATGTAGCCTTTGTGGTACCATCTGTCAGCCTTTGTTGACTATTTTCTATGTGAGTGTAGCCTTTGTGGTACCATCTATTACCCTTTGTCGACTATTTTCTATGTCGATGCAGCCTTTGTGGTGCCATCGGTCAGCCTTTGTCGACTATTTTCTATGTAAATGCAGCCTTTGTGGTGCCATCTGTCAGCCTTTGTTGACTATTTTCTATGTAAATGTAGCCTTTGTGTTACCATCTGTCAGCCTTTGTCGACTATTTTCTATGTCGATGCAGCCTTTGTGGTGCGATCTGTAAGCCTTTGTTGACTATTTTCTATGTGAATGTAGCCTTTGTGTTGCCATCTATCAGCCTTTGTCGACCATTTTCTATGTGAGTGTAGCCTTTGTGGTACCATCTGTCAGCCTTTGTAGACTATTTTCTATGAATATAGCCTTGGTACTGCCGTCGGCCATCTGGTTCACTCTGTGAACTGTTTGTACGTTGATTTCAGAAAGTGTAGTAACAGTTTGCCGTGTTATACTTCCCGTTCATCTCCTCCTGATAGTTAAATTTCAAAAGGAACAGTTTACTGCCAATAATTGACGTAATTACGTTAATTACAAATACAGGACACGGGAAGGAAAATGTTCGTGGAATAAACTGTGCTAAATAATATGGGTTAATTGACGGGAACATGTCAGCTAGCGTAAATGTCATTTACAACTAGCTACACGTTTTAATTTTTTCGGCCGTGTAAATGAAATATTCGTTGCAGAGCCGTACATAACGCTCATAAACATATTTTGATCACCGTGTGGATACCCATTTTCAAGGTAGATAACTGATTTCTCAAAATTCGGCATTCGTCCTATGTTTACGTAATGTATTTATACATAAAGCATGTTTAAATGAATGTCATTGATTGATCATTGACTTATATTGATAATAATGCAATAAGTATAATCGGTGTTTAGCTGCACCTGCTAAACGATATGTTAATAGGTGTTAATCACTCTTTGTCCAATTCCGCGCGGCGCGATCGGCGCAGGTGCGCGTTTAGAATTCAAGAGAACATTAAGTTCTCTCGATTGCGCATGAATATCAGTAAAAACTAATCCAGTTTATATTGAGCTAAATCACACTTACACATCAGCGTCCAATTTTTTGGCCTGTGTACAGCCTTGTATATTGTCAGCTAAAAATATCAATATTACGCATCTCCAAATGGGGACAGGTGCACGAGAAAACGTGCCCTGTTTGCAATCCCACATAAAACATGTTAACCTAATAATGTTTTATTTCAACGTTAAAATTAAAATCATGGGGATACCATCGATGTTGTTAGTCATGTATCCATATATATGTTGATGAAATTGAAACATTTCAAACACCGACCAGTATTAGTTAACCGATTGGTGAGGAAGTCAACATGCCAACCATATTGGTTTTCATGTGCATGTTGTTTTGACTGGCTATGTTGGACACTGGTAAACAAAAGGGAACTTACACTATTTGGAAGTCAAATTGACTTGCTTGGTATACGTATGTGTCATGTTACTGGGAAAATGGGGTTTATGGTATTTGTGACCATTGTAGATCCTGATCAAATAGCACGATCCTGTAGTATAATAACGCTTGTTAGAAGTCCCGTTTCTCCAGTATATACATGTATTATAAAAAATACGCAAAGTTTTATTGTTGGTATAAAGTGTCTATCAGTTGATAGCTATTTTGATAACAATTATAAAATTGTGAGAACAAAATTAAACTACAAATATAAATCTTGGTCAGACTACGTTAGTTTACAAATGTACTAACGATGGTTGAGCTGGCCCATATTGCTCTGATTTATTACCAGATTTGTGCGTTAAATTATGAGACCCTAATACAAAGTGTTCTCTTAAATTTGCAGTACGGCAAACATATTCTACTGATTTGTAATTTCAGCATATATATATATATATATATATTATCTTTGATTATCTTTGACACAATTGCAACTTGCAATACTTAATATAATTTCATCTTTATTTGATATGGTCAGAAATAATTAACGTAATTCCCTTTTTACATACACGGGAATTATAAATCATGGATCAGACGGACTACGTTAGTTTACAAACTGTGATTACTTACGCTGGTTTTAACTATTTGTATCGTTGCATGTTTTCACTTGATTTCACGGCAATATTAACGAGATTTCCACCGATTATCGAAACTAGTATTGGTGAAAGAGTCACAAATTATAAAATTGTCAATAAATGGAAATGTGTTGTTTTTATTTCCAGGGAATTAAGCATAATCATCGCGAATTATTTACTGCAAACAAAACTAAAGTTCATTGAATTATATGTGTACAACCAGGGTAGACCCCGTTCAGAATGTGCGGATGCGCAGCTTGATCTGGGTATACACTGGTTTCAATCGCTGTTTTGCATTAGGCTACATGTATATTGCCCGAAATATTAAGTTAAAAAAAGTTCGCCAGTCTGAGAATATATATAACGAGTACATCGGTCATCTGTAATTATTTACGCGATTTAACGATTATTACTGCAAACTAAACTTCCTTGAACTTTATTTGTACAACCAGGCTAGAATTATTTTCTGCAAACTAAACATAATTTGTAATTTCAGCATAGACTTTGTCTTATTTGATTATCTTTGACATAATTGCAACTTGCAATACTTAATATAATTCCATCTTTATTTGATATGGTTAGAAATAATATCACAGTGGTCAATGGTGGAATCGCCACACTACATGTACATGGATTATCGATTTACATATCGATAAAATTACGTACATCACGTGAAACCTGTAGATTTCCGAGAGATTACGGAAAAAACCGATATCACGGAAATTGCCGACTGACCATCACGTATTGGTCAGCTGAAATTGACCATGTGGTCACTATGGATTTTATCCAGGTACGATGGCCGCGAAAGTTGGATATGTTGGTTTACTTGATTCCGTCCTTGTTGGGGAGCCGCGCTGGTCGGGTCTATCGGTTTGTGCCATAACCGATCATTATAATGCATTTCATTTACTGTATGGTGGTGTGTTTTATTTCACGCTTATGCTAGGAACATTATATGTGTACGTACGGTACGTATCATTGTGATAGTGGAGGTCACGTGATCAGGAGGGCCCAGATTAGCAGCACAACTTCAGTGAGTGACGCATGTCAATATACTTGTGTGTTGATATTGTAGATCATGTGATCTCGAGACGTCGGTGTGATGGAGGTAAGTCACCTGAAGACGATTCTTTGGTGGTAAAAATTGGATTCTGATTGATCAAAGGTGGCCCCATAGACGGAGTGGTAACGCCGGTAGGTAGGCTAAGATTATGTTTTAATATTATTCCTGCAGAAAATAAATGGAAAATAGGATATATGCTAGAGACAATCCCAGTTTTGTTGCTGACGAAATACAAATGCTGTTATGAAGGGACGATCGATAATACATATTATAAATCCATTTACGGTGACATAAGGGAACACCGGTAAGCATAGACAGGTTCTGGATCGCAAACATAACTGTTTGGCAACGTGCATGCATCAATATGAGTATGTATCTGTGGCATGGCAAGTGTTCAATCAAGGTAATTATTTATATATATTTCTATTTAAAGGGTGCATACTGTATCATGTAATGGTGTAAGAGCAGCACATCAGGTATTTTGGGTTTGCGTGGTTGGAAGGCGAGATAATTCGCTATTTTGTATTTGATTGTCTCCCTAAGGCTTGTGGTTTAGCTAAGGTTGGTTGTATATTATCTAACTTGTTGAAAAATGTAGTGAAATATTGGCAGACCAGTGGTCACATGGTGGTGACGTTCCTGGAAGATCTACTACTGACAGTGAGAATCAAGTCAGGAAATGCATGTTGCAGTTGGTTATTTTTGGATTGCAGAGGAGATGCATGTGTCCAACGTAACGTGTTGCAACCGGGCTGAGGTATGCTTGGTGCATGCATATCTGAATGTCATTCGTAGTGGACGAATGAGTTAGGCGAATAGAACTTTGTATTGAGTCTGTGTTGGGACAAGGACATGTTGGTACTGATCAGTTGCCATTGATTGGTGTCCGAATTTTAGCTCCCCGAAAATGGTGATGTGTGATCTCGTCATATTAAGGACACGATGTATGTACAAGTGTATTATATGCAGGAGTAGTATATAAGAGTCACAATGATACCATCACCTATGGAAGGTGCCAGCTACGTGCGGCACCTTCCACAGCATGATGGCATCATTTGTGACTCTTATATACTACTACCGCGAGACCATATATTTATGACATGAGATGATACACCCTATTAGAGATAAAAATCCCTATGTTATACTCAGTATATACAACATAATGGTTCTAGTTAAGTGTGCATGGTTGAAGACAGATAGTCACGAGAGATGTTTTCGCACCGGTATTTACGAATATTGCAAACATCACCGTGCATGGATGCGAAGAGGTTCCGTTTCACCTCGCCCATGTCGGCATTGTGGGGTAGGGACCAAAGCCGAGTCATTGCTATGTCCACCATGCGGTGGCACTCAGGCTACTCATCGAATGGCTAACAAGGGATTACGTGCTCGCAAATATTATCGTTTAGTAATAATTCAAATCGGAAAGTCAATTAGAAAGATAGAATCGATCTAATAAGTCACGGTGTTTCTACAGCATTAAAACACTTTAAAAAAAACATTATCAAACTAATTTTATAAAATTGAACAGAAAAAACGAGTACCAATACTATTAGAGAAAATGGATAATTCAATACAATTTGAATTGCAAATTTTTAATGACTGTGTTGAAGAAGTTTACGAAGCTTACGTGGGTTATAATCCTGTATATAAATTCTATAAAATGAGAACACTAGGCGATATCGAATATATGAAATACCAGCGTAATTTATTACGCTCCGATAAAAACGTTACATTTCCAATATTATACCGGCAATTATGTCAACTATACAAGAGGCAAATACGAACATTAAGACGGATAATGCGTATCGGATATGAAACTAAGGTGTATTATACAAAAATTTGAAAACCCAAAGAATCGTTTACGAACGTACATTTCTACGATATCACTTATAAATTTATGTTGTAATCACAACACCAAGCAGACGACAATGTTTCACTTACACGTGTTATGAAAATGTAAATTATGTGTCCTACCTTACACGTATATTAAGTGTCCATTTTATAGAGAGATTACATGATTACGTCTTCCGGGATGGAAAATAAACACACTATAATATATTACACACACGGCTATTTATAGCCTTATCGATGGTATGTAAACGGGCTATCGATTTACACAGGTGGTGTACACAGTTTTTAAACACTTAGTGAGGGTTATATAATTCACGAATTTCCGGGATGGTTCGTTATTTAATTAATTTTAATAAAATTATTTATAATTTAAAGCTGAACACCCCCTATTATATAGAAAACATTAATTAATAATATAATAAAATAATTAATTAATAATAAATAACAATTTTTTTTTATTTCACCAGCAAAGTTAAGTTTATATACGAGAAATAAACACAGATAAGTGTCGGGACGCCGGCATTAATATCTCAACAGTGAGATAAGTTTCACCACATGTAATTCACTCTGGCCGCTCTGCACATTATAGCGGATGGAGGTAACGATGAGGTGGGGTCCGCGGCATCGGTCCAATGATGGAGTGTAGGAGATGTGAGTGTAGCACACCTCGCTAAGCCGAAAAAATAAAAAAGAATAGAAGAAATTAAGCGAAGGCTTAGCGGGGTGGACCCAGAAGGGTTTTGCTGGCGCGGGTTCGAGCCTTGGTGGAACCTAAAACCTTTTTTCTTTTTTTTCTTTTTAAATTGTTAATAATTTTCCTAAAATTAATTTATAAATTGTTTACTGCACCAATATAATTAATTTTATAATTAATTTTATAATTTTCTTTAAATTAATTATAAAATTAATTATTTTATAAAATATCACAATGGTGCTGTAACGATGAGGTGGGGTCCGCGGCATCGGTCCAATGATGGAGTGTAGGAGATGTGAGTGTAGCACACCTCGCTAAGCCGAAAAAATAAAAAAAATAGAAGAAATTAAGCGAAGGCTTAGCGGGGTGGACCCAGAAGGGTTTTGCTGGCGCGGGTTCGAGCCTTGGTGGAACCTAAAACTTTTTTTCTTTTTTTTCTTTTTAAATTGTTAATAATTTTCCTAAAATTAATTAATAAATTGTTTACTGCACCAATATAATTAATTTTATAATTAATTTTATAATTTTCTTAAATTAAATTATTAAATTAATTATTTTATAAAATATCACAATGGTGCTGTAACATTTCTTCCGACTTTATCTCCAAGTTTTTCCCTAAATTTATCCCAATCAGTACACTCAATTTTGGGCATGGTGGCGCGCGCCTTGATTCTTATATCATTTTTTAATTGTTCATATCTCCCATTTCTTCCACCACGGATTCAAACTCTAAATTTGATATTTTCTTATCGGCCAACGCTTTGGACACCATAACGTCGATGGTATTTTTTCTTCGACCTGGCGAGAACAGATATTCTATCATGTTTTATACATTTTTTCTCGAGTTTTCCACCCGACGCCCCTATTTACCATACACAACAACCCAGAAACGGCCGACACCGCACATAAAATCCCCGCTACAGGAACCGTTATAATGGTGGATATAGTTGCAGCTGTCCCCGCCCCACACAACACAGAAACACTCGCCAGAGCCGTGCTAGATGCTTCAGCCGTGTTCACCGCGCATCTATATTTTTTAGCGTTTCTTTTTCTATTTGTATATTCTCTAACTAAAATATCCTACATAGCGACGATATTATTCAACCTAAAATCTGAACTTCTTTCGTTAATTGTACACAGTGTTGATGGAGTGGTATTGACAATTGGAAGCGTTGATTCGCCCACAGGTTTACCACTACCATTAACCGAGCAGACCGCCATTTGGATAACTTCACCTGCGGCTGTCATAGTGTATCCCCCACATTTATTACTCGCTTTGGCACCGAACGAATATTCATAGTGCCCCTCAACCAATGGGCCCCGCTTCTCAGCCCAAACTGTTATGGCACGTTTTAGCGTTTTCATTGTTCACACTATTCCGGCAAGCGCACTGTTTGCGTTATATGCCTCAGTACGAATCTTATAAGAGGCCTCCTCAAGAGCTTTGGTCGCGGCTATACGATCATGTTTCAGTTTATCGGAAACTTCTGTTATCTTTCCGTCTAGTTCGGTAAGTGTCGCTTCTCTGCTGAGAGAGTCCTCTAAGCGCAACGCATCATAAGCCTCCGTAATGGTCGCCTGGTAGCCTTTTAGGGCTTTTTCAACACCCGACCGGGCCTCTTTTTGAAATTCGGTTATTTTCCCGTCTAGTTCAGCAACCGCCGCTTCTCTGATGAGAGAGTCCTCTGAGCGCAACACCTCATAAGCCTTCGCAAGGGCTGCCTGGTGGTCTTCTCGGGCTTTCTGAACACCCGACCGGGCCTCTTTTTGAAATTCGGTTATTTTTCCGTCTAGTTCACCAACCGCCGCTTCTCTGATGAGAGAGTCCTCTGAGCGCAACACCCTATAAACCTCCGTAAGGTCCGCCTGGTGGTCTTCCCGGGCTTTCTCAATACCCGTTCGGACCCCCTCAACCCCCAACCGGGCCTCTTTTTGAAATTTGGTTATTTTTTTGTCTAGTTCAGTAAGTGCCGCTTCTCTGTTGAGAGAGTCCTCTGAGCGCAACGCCCCATAAGCCTCCGCAATGGCCTCCTTGTGGTCTTCTCGGACCCCCTCAACCCCCGACCGGGTCTCTTTCAGAAATTCGGCTATTTTCCCGTCTAGTTCAGTAAGTGTCGCTTCTTTACTGAGAGAGTCCTCTAAGCGCAACGCATCATAAGCCTCCGCAAGGGCCTCCGTAAGGTCCGCCTGGTGGTCTTCTCGGACTTTATCAATACCAGACCGGGTCTCTTTTCGAAATTTGGTTATTTTTTTATCTAGTTCGGCAACCGCCGCTTCTCTGACGAGAGTGTCCTCTGAGCGCAACACCTCATAAGCCTCCGTAAGGTCCGCCTGGTGGTCTTTTCGGGCTTTCTCAATACCCGACGTGGCCTCTTTTCGAAATTTGGTTATTTATCTAGTTCGGTAAATGCCGCATCTCTAATGAGAGAGTCCTCTAAGCGCAACGTAAGGGCCGCCTGGCGGTCTGCTCAGACTTTATCAATATCCGACCTGCTCTCTTTTCGAAATTTGGTTATTTTTTTACCTAGTTCGTTTAGTTCCGTTTCTCTGATGAGAGAGTCCTCTGAGCGCAACACCTTATAAGCCGCCTGATCTTTCTCAATATCCGTTCGGACTCCCTCAATTTGTGCAGTCGCCGTCAGCACTTCTACTCTAACATCTGATATACTCCTGTGAATCCCGTTTGTGACCTTCGATATGGTTTTATTGATCAGGGCCTTGGTTTTTCCAGTAGTTAAAAAGTGGCCCTCTGTCGGGATGAATCCACCTTCTGCTGGTTCCAAATTCTTTGAATTTGTCACCCAATCGGAAGAACTACCTGGTCCGTATATACTCAATAAAATTAAAATTAATTATAATATTGGGCACCTATACTCAATTAGAAATTTCGAGAACTACCGAAATCGGGTAATCGTTTTTCAACTTTCTCGCTTGATCATCGAGAATAGAGACCGTAAATTCGTGGATATGTCCCGATTCCAAAACTTTCATCTCGGGGTGTGGGAAGTCTAAGGTCACAGTCTCACCATAGAAACAGTCGCTGGCTTGCACGGTTTTCGGTAATGTGCTGGGAGTGCCGTCTACCGTGTTGTACGATGTGTTCACCCAATCCAGGTGCACCCTGAGAGTTTTCGTGAAGGCGAAGTCCACCGGGTTATCACCGACGTACTCACCCGGGGTAAAAACTCCTTTGTTTGAGGAGTATGTCTCTCTAAAACCGAGTTGAATACACAACCCCGGGGAGACCACTACCTTATTATCACTGCTGATGGTCATTGTTGCGAGCCCGGTAGCATTCGATACTGTGAGGTTGATTACACCGTCAAGCTCTGAGTTGACAAAATCTTTGAGCTGTCTTATTCCCCACAGTCTGTGAGGCAGCTTTACACCTAATTGTTGTCCATCCTTCACATAGTAAAACCCTTCGCTCTTCCCCACATTCTGCCATCCAACTGTGAACGTGATTGATCTGAGGCCTACCCGGCGTTGTCCGCAGCAGTTTTCGATTGATTTTTGAAGTTCACAACTCCCTTTTTGAACATTAGTGATAGTAGCAAACATAATAATATCTTTCAATGGATACAAAAGCATTTAGCTTTAACTCTAATGCAAAGTACGCGGTCGGTGGTAAATACAAGCAAAAAGACGTTGTTAACCACCTTGTACACCCAACCGTAACGGTTAGACCGGCCAGTGGCTTTGCCACCAATTTCCCTAACACGTTTGAGAAATATGTAGTTCCAAAGACTACTAGTCAAGATGTATTACTAAGATGGGAGTTTTCCCATATGAACTTATGGCAGAACCAGCTAAATTTCGCTGTATGGTGCGCAACGGCCGGATGCGGGAGTTTCGCATCAAGACCATTTGACATCCGAGAATATCATGCTCCGAAGTGTCTACAACTTTCACGTGTATTACACAATTAGGAGGATTCTCAAAGAACTAGGTATTCCACTGCCTCAAGACGATGGCTGGGATCCCATTTCCAGCGCATACGACCGTAAGGCGTTCGAAAGATTGTGTAGCGAATTTGGGGTATCAAAAGACGCCGACTGGAGACAGAAAGTATACACCCCGACCAACAGTTTAGGGTTAGTTCACCTTAAAGGCTTAGTTAGTGGGGAGCGTCTGGATAAAGTTCCAGTATATTTCTCAGGGCTATGGAGCGCTCGAGGGGCCACCCCACCACCAGTTAGAAAAATGGCAACATGGACTAAATATAATTATAAGTTGAATAAGATGACGTTCGGTGCTGAAGTGCTTGGTGGACTTGCGTGTAAAAATGGTGATTGCCATTGGCTGCCTACTAAAGTAGCCCATGTGGAATACCTAGACCTGGGTGATACTCCACAGATGCGAAATGCTTGGACCACATTTATGTTAGATGAAAGCACTGGATTGTGGGGTTATTCGTCTCAACGAATCCATTCGCATATACGTATGGGCAATCCTCGCCTCACAGAAGCAAACGCGCAGCGCTATGCTTGGTACGGGAACGGCCTTTGACGCACAAAAACAGTTCTTGGCACTTGTCGAGGACGCCATCTCAGCTAAGGTGGACCTCCAGAAGGCGATCCAGAATTATCAAGACGTTTTGCAGACTGCCCGCACCCCGGTAGACTACGCATTTGGAATAGGTCTTTATATGGCGCGAGCAATATGATACTACGAGACGACCCGGTTGACGGTTACATAATCAGATCGTAGTCGCAACCACCAATCAAAAAAATCGGCCGCAACGGGAAACGTGAACACGGGTATCATCAAGCTCCCACCCAAGATGATCGGGCGCGGAGTTGTAAATTCAAATGAATTTGAAAAAGATTTCATAAAACGCCCAAAACACAAAATGGATACACCTCCTCAAAACACTAATCGAACCCAGTACCCCCAATTCGTAAATTGAATGCACCATCGAGTTCCATCAACAATGTTGAAACACCAATCGAGATTGGAAGCACAACACACGAGGAGGAGAAATTAGCGCTCGTCGTCGCCCTCGTGGCGATCGGACTATTTACGCTTTGGTTTTAGGAACTCTCTGGCGAAGAATAGTAGGAGACCGGCGATTGCCGCGATTAAAGCCCAAGCATTCTCAGCGAGCCATCCGACCGTGTTTGATAATATAGATAACAAGAAGGAGAGGAGACCTCCTATCAAACCAGGCAGCGCGGCAGCCAACTTTCCTGCTAATTTAGCCAGGAGACTGGCGAGGGCTTTTAGTTGTTTTTTTATCCACTCCTTGGCTCCGCCGGATGGCGCGGGTGCTGGTGCGGGTGCTGGTGCTGGTGCGGGTGCTGGTGCGGCACCAGCATTGACAGCTACAAATAGAGACGATATAGATAGAATTAGGGTCGATATAATCATGCTGAAAGCTGCGATGATGGTTACTATCGTGACGCCCTTCTCTCTGAACAGAGTGCGAAGACGCTCACCGAGTGTCGTGTCCTCGTGCAGAACCCTCGAGATTGTTTCGCGGCTCCGACTTAATTGGCCGGAAAGCGTCTCACGGTTAGTCGAAGCAGCCTCCAAGCGAGCTTCTCTTTCGTCCCGCAACGACCGCAGGAGTTTGTTAATCCTCTCGGTAGAATCTCTATCGTCACGGATTTCCCCAAGTTTTCTTTCTTCTAGCGCGATATGTTTGTCCAGCGCCGTGAGTTTGAAGAGGTTATTGACCAGTTCGCCCCGAGTTGTTTGCAGAGCCTTATCGAGTCCCCGGAGTTCGCGAAGAGGTAATGGTGGGTCATATTCGTGCCGTTCATTTCGTTGACCGAGTTTCCACGTGTGATAGCGTCAGTGGCTATACGAGGGACATCGCTGAGCTCGCTCATTTCTATAGCGGCGCCGTCTTCGCCAGCGTTTCGTCGGTAGACTGTAAGGGTTTTTACATATGTTGAGGCAGCTGCGACCGATCATCGATCACATCCGAGAGCTCGAGCGAGGTCCCACTCCACTCCAATATTTTTTCACTGAAGATGCCCCGAGGAACCGGTTCTTGGGTCGTTCTTGAACGTCTAGCAACTTCCAGTTCTTGCCCATTTAACCCACATGTCTCCTCTTTTAGTGCTGCGGAACTCCAACGTGGCCTTGATGCCGTGTTTAGACACCTCACTCCCCACCACCGTTTCACCAGAGACTCCGTTTTCTGGGAGGTGCCAGCTCATCCTTGGAGATCCCGCAGGAATTCCGTCACCTCCCGCCCATGCCGGAGTTTCCGGGTGGGGCCTCCCACATATAGCTTAACATCACACCAGCTGAAGTTCCTGGTGTATCTATCAAGGTCGTTTCGTCAAACGTCGTCGATGTCATCATCATAGCGGAAATCGTCTCTGCCGATTTCATCCATGTAAAATATCGTCAATCAGTCATCTTTATAACTTTCTTAAAATTAATTATGTATTAAAGACAAAACCATACGGGTTTAATTTATAGTTTCACTAAATTATGTCTTCGAGTCAATACGTCGCAAACTCAATCCAATACCGCAGACTGCGTGAGCCCTCGGGGCAAAAGGCGTGAGACAGAGTGTCGTTTTATTACGAACAACCCATCGACGATCGACCAGAACCAGCAGCTCTTGGTCCGCTTCCCCCAACCTCGGAGCTAACGAGGTCATTGTGCCTGGGGACTGTTCGCCTCGCTTTCACTATTTCGCTGACGTCGACGGACGCGGACCGAACCGTCGTTCAGGAACCTTGGTCGCGCCATCGTCAAGAAGACCATGGATAAAGATTTCTGGTAATGAAGTGATGTCGATCGATGACAACGACGTCTACTTCCATTGTTATCAGGACCTATGGATGACGGCGCAAGAGCGCGAAAACGCTGTCTATCAGGGTATTGACACCAGCAAAAATAAGAACGTAACCAAACTTAGAATCGGGTCTGCTAACAAGGCAGATAACAACGCGAGTGACTAATGCGCGGGTCGCGGGCGGTTACGGTAACCGCTTCTACATCCCGCGCGACTTTGAGTTGCTGGGAGAGTCACATGCCCTACTATCAGAGCGCTTTGGCTGACCGCCTCGGAATACGAACTAACGTTCAACGACTACGGCCGAGTTATCATAGCCAGCGACATGTTATCGAGTATACGATCGATAATGTTTCGCTGGAGTACGACATGGTCACGATGCCCGAACTCGCGCGATTGATCAGAACCCATTACGCCGGGCGCGTTGCCATACTTTATACGACCGAGTTCTTCGCCATCGCAAGATGACGAAAGACAAAAGCGACACATTGTGGAATATTAACGTCAACGTACCCGCCCGCTCGATGAAAGGTATACTGATCTCAGTTCGCGTTCGGTGTTAGAAAAACCGACAGATTCTATAACCCCAAAATCACGAAGGTAGAGGTGACGATTGAGGGAGTACCCAATCAACTCTACAGCGCGGGTCTTCGCGCGCACCAGCAGTGGGACGAAGTTGGAAAGCAGTTTGCTGCCGGCTCCAAGCGCTCCCCGGAGGTTGCCGCGGTTGCCAAAGACCTGCATCTCTCGGCCGTCTCCCTCGCGGAGTTTCTGAATACCAAATACGCGTTATGGCTACACATGCGAGCCAGCGACGACGACCAAATTACACGGTAGCGGACGCAAGTTGAGAACGCTAGCGAGGGTTTATTGGGGTGACGATCCAGATAACCAAAGAGGCGGATGGAAATGGGCCATTGAACGTGTACTTATATATAATTACAGACGCACAACTCAACATCGAAGATGGCCGATAACGTCTCAGCACTCTACTGTTTTAAATAAAAAAATCATCTAACGATTTATTTATTAATTAATTTTAAGAAAATTAACAATCAATACCAATTCACGATTGGAGATGCCCACTCTGCCATAATATGTGGGCAGACAGGATGTGGAAAAACGGTTTTCATCCTAGACTTGCTCGAGGGCTCCTACCGCGATGCCTTTCGTCATATTGTGATCCTGTGTCCCACTGTGCGGCACAACGATACTTATCAGCGGCGCCCTTGGATATGGTCCGATCCTGAGGTATACGTTATTGACCCCGGTGATAGGCTTCACGATTGGTTGCGTGGTTTATACAAAAGATTCCAGGGTGAGCCCACCCTATACGTGATTGACTATTGCTCGGCCAAGGCGGCGATGACCAAAAAGAAGGACATGCTCTCCGAGCTCGCATTTTCTGGCCGCCATGCTAAGCAATGCGTATGGATATCCACTCAAAAGTACAACGCCGTCCTCAAGGATCTGCGCGAGCAAACGAAATGGGTCGCCCTCTTTCATTGCAAGGACCGAGGACTCATTCGATGACTGTCTTCGAGAGAATGACGTTATCCCAACGCGCGAGGAGCGCTGGAGGTTCGACAGATGCTTTCGGAAACTAAGCACGCCAAGCTTTTTGCTAAAGACTGATCAACCAACTGCTTACGAAGTTATCAATAATTTTATAATTAATTAGCAATACTTAACGCTCGTTAGTAATTGACGAGTAAAATTGCTTAACAATACTTAGCAATTACTGAAACAAATGCTGAAACAATGCTGAACAAATGCTTAACAAATGTTGAACAAATGCTGAACAATGGTTAACAATGTTAACAATTTGGTGCTCCGCTGCGACCTTTGTTGCGAGCATAATGGTGATTATAAGTATCGGGTGGTGCGCTTGGCAATATGTTAAAGTGATGAGAGTTGTTAGAATAGTTAAATTAATTTTAAGAAAAATGAACTGCGACGAACTTCTCGATCAGCTAATAGAAGAAACCTCAACTCCGACTGCCAACACCCTGAAAGATAATGATCCGACAGAGGCAATCGGAATCAACTCCAACGGCGGTTGGTATTGGGATTGAGTGCAAACGACTCCGAATGAAATGAAAATGCGGCGCGACGAGAGTGGCTAGCTGCGCTGGTTGCTGGGGGACAATCGGTAAGCATTAATCTCGGTAGGCGTCTCTCACGTTTTTCTGGGTGGATAAGATGTCAGATGCGGAGATCGATAAAATGTATGCGCGATACGAATCTAGATAGGTGCGGAGATGACAAAAACTCTCGGATCGGCGGCTATTCATTTGTACGCAACCGCCGTTAGTATACGTCTCCCATACCAAACACCGCGGATTGATTTGACGATCTAGAGAATGACCCTTTTATAGGTCACACTCTTAGAACAGCCTGCATGTCAATTTATCACAAAAGTTTGGAATGTACTTAGCTCCGCTGACAACCGCGTTGACCACCAGCGGGTAAACACTGTCAATTTGGGACATATTATGTCCACGAACTATAAGCCCTAATATTAATATCATAAATGATGACACAAGGACACACCCGACGAGAGTGACGGAGTTGAAACCCGATTGCTCCAACACAATCGAACCCGAGTGTTACTCCGCCACTGGATGACATACCGCATATAAAAAAATCCCAAAAGACAGGCAGCTGGGCGGGCGGCGGCTGCCACCCGCAAAAGTTAAACAAGATAAAATACTCGCCGAGCTTCGAGAGAGGCTAAACAGTCGTTTGCAATCGGGGACGGAGACAGAGTTGAGTACAAACAACACCCCCAATTCACGAATTGGAAGCACACTCAACACCCAATCGAGGTTGGGCGAATCCGATTGAACCCAAACTTCGTGAATTGGAGTTGGGTTGTTGGTGGTGGTCTAGCAGTTGTTGGTGCCCTGTGCGTGTGGAAATAACCCCACCCCTATTATCGAAAAAACAACCAGCCAGTGTTCAGAAGAAAGTTACGAAACACCAATCGCGATTGGATGCGCCACATTTAACATTGATCGCGACCCTTTTATATGCAATAATTATAATGGCTGAACAAGACGGTAAAAATGTTAGTGAATGGCGCTTTATCACGCCGTGGTGATATCGGGTTTTCAGCATTCGGGTATGCTCGACTATCAAAGATGGCCTAGGAGGATCCGCTCCCAAATTGGACTTTACTGTGAGAGACGTAGGGCTCGCGACCTTAGATGTGGCGGCCGCAGTTTGGACCCGAGATTATCTAGTTAAAGCTGGAATTCTACCAGTTAATATATGGAAATAAATGGCTTCAATCGCAGTAATAGTAGGTGGTGCGCTCGTAAACGCATTGGCGTTCAGCGGTAGCAACTTTATATTCTCTAAAATGAGAAGCTCGAACGTGGGTGATGAGCGTAAGCGTCACGATTTAGCTGTAGAACAACTCAATAGCGCAAAGGAAGCGTGGTCGAAAAAACGAACCGCCCATCTGGACTGGGTCAATGAAGAGCTTCGCCGCGAAAATCACGCCGCACAAACTTTTCAGAACGTTGAAGAAGCCAACCGCGAGTACGCGCTGGCATATCCGCAAAAAAGTCTCGCGCCGCTGGATCGCGACCCCCAACTTTCAGATTTCTATGTACCGTCAGAGCCCCAAAAAGACCGCGAGATCGCGTTCATCGTCGTGGGAATGGGTGTGGTGGGTCTCGTCGGCTACTATATTCAATCGAGATTTTAAATTAATTATTTTAAATAATTTTTTTATAAATATATATATATATAGAACGATGTCAGTTGACGAACTTTATTTTGCTATGATTGATGTAGGCTACACTGCCCTTAAACACCGCATGGCTGGTGCAAGGGGTATGATTCGTCTGGCCCGAGATTCTCTCGAGACGTGGCGGGAGGACGAAAAAGCGGCCACCCTTTTCGCAAAGCAGATGTTAGATTCCTCCACCAATCCTGGGGGATTATATTTTCCCAACTTCCTTCAGAACTGAACCCCCAATCGCGATTGTACTTCCAACAAAGGTTTATTATTATCGACGCAGTTACCGGACGATCTGGCGAGGGCATGTTGGAGATTGTCCGATATATTAGAATACATCGCATACGATGAACACGCGCAAACTTAATACCAAACTATCGGTTCGACTAACACGCAAGCTAGCGAACACGTACTATAGCCCCCGCGGCTACTGGAAGGGACTCGCTGCCATCAAGAACCTCGCGGCGGCGACCAAATTTTCAGAAAACGCTGTCAAGAAATGGCTTAAGAAGCAGGCCATCTGGCAGATCTATTTCCCCGCGCCTCACAATATTCCGCGCCCGAAATTCGACGTGCCGGTACCGAACCAAGTTCACCAAGCGGCTCTCCTGTTTCTCCCTCACGATCGCGTCGGTCGTAAGACGTACAAGTACGCGCTGACAATCGTTGACGTAGCGAGTCGTTATAAGGGGGCTGAGCTGTTGGCCACTAAAGAGTCTAAGGAGGTGGCCGAGGCTCTCTCCCGAATATATAAGAGGAGTCCTCTCCAATGGCCGAATCTTCTCCAGGTCGATCCCGGCCGCGAGTTCATGGGCTCGGTCTCTCATCTATTGTCTAAGCACGACGTTTCTGTCAGACGCAGCCGCGTCAACATCCACCGGGACCAGGGGATCGTGGAACGCTTCAATCGAACCTTGGCTGAGAGACTGTTCGGACACCAATACGCTAAAGAACTTGTAGACCCTCATTCGCGATCGACCGAGTGGGTGGCCAGACTGCCCGCCGTGGTCTACGCACTGAACGGAGAGGTGACCAGATTGATAGGTAAGAAGCCCGTAGATGCTATCAAGTTTAAAAGGGTGACGAGCGAGCCCTCTGTCGTCTCGCGCGGGCGACCCGTTGGTTTAGAGGAGCAACGGCTTCCATCAGATATTGACGTCCGGTACCTCTATCAACCGGGAGAGCTCGAAGGTGGCAGCCGCCGCGCGACTGATCCCGTGTGGTCTCTCAATGTATATCATCTAGATCGATCTATTACCAAGCCCGATGAGCCCGTGCTCTACTCTTTGGATGATGGGCCATCTCGAGGGTTTGTTCGAGAAGAACTTCTTATGGTGCCTTCTGACACCCAGCTACCCCCGGATCGTCAGAGTCTTTAGTATTCTCTCAGAGTTCTTTTTTTTACCTATCCTATAGGCTCGGTGTGTAACCCGTCTTCCATCACTCTCCTCTTGTCGTAGTATGCCGAGAGTCCTAATTTTTGTTGACAGTACGTCTTCATCACCCCGTTAATTATTCGGAATCCCCTGTTCTCCGCCATATCCCTACCCCCTTCGAGAGCACTCTTATACCTTCCCCAAGTCAGATCGTTAGATCTCTTCGACATCCCCTTGGCCGAGTGATTAGATTTTCCATCACAGCTCACGTAGTAACACTTGCTACACAGAGCGATGGCTCTATCCCCTTCGAATTCCAACTTGAACAGTCCCGGAGTTCTGTTGCTCCACACGTCCCACGCCAACCACTCGGTCTTCTCCTTATTAAACTTTCTCTTCATATTCTTTCTCACCACCGCCGCCAGCGTCTTCTCCGACAGCGCGAAGTACATGCTGTCAGTGTCCATCTGTATCAGTTCGAAATCTCCGCGATCCACGTACTTGTCCAAGAAATCGTAGTAGAACTCCAGCATCCGGAGCTTGGCCACTGGTAGACGCTATGCCACACTGAAACGGTCTGTGATCACCACTCGAGTCTTCCTGCTCGATATCTCGTAAGCCTCCCCAATCTCCTCCAGGTCTTCGAACCACGCCGACCTCAGTGCCCGATCGACAGTCTTCTCATCCTTCGTATATGTGGTGTTCAGGTGTCTCTCTTGTGCCTCTATCAGCTTGCCACAACACGCGTTGCCAACCAGTTTGAATATCTCCGCCAACACCGCCTTGCTCTTGTCGACGTCCCCCGTCCGTCTAGCAGCGGTGACCTCTTTAACGAACCATTGAAACGGTTTGCCGGGCGTGTAGTCAATTACCCTATACACCGCCTTGACGATCAGACCGTGCTCCAGATACCACTTTAGCAGCGGGGAGTATATGATCATCTTCTTGGCGGACATTGCCCCCACGAGCTTTCTCTGTCCTCCTCCGGCCAGGTAGTCCTTCATGTGCTGCGGAACCTCGTTCTCATCGACTTCTCGATTAACGAACAGCGGTGACATTTCCGAGAACTTGTCTCTCAACGTTTCCGGGACCTCTATATCCAACTCCGCAAATCCGAACCACTTTTCACTCCTGACCTTCCTCACGAAACGGTCTATATACGACTGTCTTTCCGGGTCGTCACACGTCCATATCTGCTCCTCACCACACGGCATGTCCTTCGACAGAGTAGATAGATATAGAGCATTGGCATCGTACCCCAGCACCGCCTTGCACATCTTCTCCTCCCGACTCCCCACCTGACCCCTGATCGTCGACCTTCCAGCCTCGGCGTATCTGGAGAATACTATGGACGGACCACCGACCAATCCCTGCTTCATCATCTCGTAAGTTTCAGACTTCGGTGACACAGCTCGGGCGTGTCCGCCTTCCCATCGATCGACCCGCGGAGTAGGTACTGAAGGGAAACACCGGGTAGAGACACGGCATCCTTGAGTATGTCCACACCTCTTCCCCTGTAGAACTCCGTCATTTTATTCAGAGCCTCCAGGAACGGTCCTACATCCAAGTCGTTGTAGTGTTGCAACCATTCCTTGAACGTCTTCATCCCCTTTCTCGGAATACCTTCTTACACTCTTTCCACTCGGATAACGACAGTAGGAACTCACCCTTCAACTTCGAGTACCACTCGGGATAGTCTGGCAGCCCGGATGGTCGAGCTTGTCCGCGCTATCGATCCACTCGTACGGAAAGTGAGACTTTACCGTTTTACAGTCGTACGCCTTAACCCACCGGTCGTACGTGGTACGGGTCCAGATACTGGATGATGTCGAGAAATTTAAACTCCGGGGGGTAAACAGAAACATCGTCGTGCTGGCTCTCTTTCCGATCATCACCTTATTCACGGTGGCCGCCAACTTCTCTACAAAGTACTGCTTGATGAGGTTCAGGTCGTACCTGCTACAGTTGAACCCCACCACCGGGACTTGGTCAATCCATGATAATCTTTGCTTGCTGAGACTTCGATAACATATCTATGTCGGCCGGCAGATACTTCTTCCTAACCCCCTCCCTGATTGCCTTGCCTCTCATCTGCAGCTCGGTCACGAACTTCTCGACTAGCGTGTCGGGATCTCGTTCGCATAGGTGTGTGATCCCTTCATGCATCGTATCCCCCAACGACACCGATATAGGAACGTGCTCGACCTCGAAGGTCAGGTCTTTGGTGGGTCGCGTGCTTTTTGACTTGTCGAGGTACGCCTCGAAGTCGTAGACTATCTGGTGGGGGTACATAGTCGTCTCCTCCTCGCGTGGCGATTGTGGATAGTAGGTATTCACCTCATTCAACCACTCGCACTCCCACATCACCACCAGCTCGTAACCCGCCTTCCTTATCTTGGCGTCTTGAATTTTCGTCCTCTTGTACAGCAATCTCGCATTACCTCTCATGCAATGCCTCGGACACACGTGCCAGTAGCATCCGTGAAACTGAAACACGGTCTCGGTCTCGTGACAGTAACCGTCGACCGGATCACCTGCCACCCACCTCTCACCACCGTGACCGCAGTTGGCGTGATGTATGTGCTTTCCCACCCTCTCCTCTTCTCTGCTCAACCATTGAATCGACCTCACACTCGCTGACCCCTTAGGATAGAACGCCTTCTCGTAGGCCGACTGCGGTCTCTCTACCCTCTTACCTGGACATGTCACCACGGTCTTCCCACCCATGCAGGTGGTCGCGTGCCTGTGCATGTTACACGACTTTGTGAACCGTTGTTGACATCCGGTGCACCCGTACTCGTTCGTCATCTTGCTGAGATTCGTTATGAGGAACGAGTGACCTCCAAACATTCCTATCGTCATTGTCTTCCCCCCAACCACGTCGTAATTTGCCGGAACCTTCATGAGGTACCACACTCCATCGGCGGTGGGCTCGTACACGCGAATACCCAGCTTGAAATGCTCTTCGACCTTCTTAATATCGTACAGGGGAATTCCCTGGCTACCCGGTCCGTTATCATTGCCCGAGATATTCGCGAGCCAGAGCTCGTGCCTTCTCACAACAGCGGTCGGTGGTCTCCCTCCACGTTGGATGGCTATGCACCTAAACAGACACAAGTAGTCGTCGTACGTGTCGACGGAATACATTCCCTTTTTCTGTCTTAACCAGTCTGGGAGTTTTCCCGCTCCCATGAGAAGTTGTTGCGCGTCGATGATCATCTTCACCTCGACCGATATCCAACGAACGAAGGTCCATTTTGTGTTTGGTCTATCGACTTTGTCGATGTCCATTCGACCTTTCTCTCTATCGGACATCCAACTCGCGGCTTTGGCGATCTCGTTTATCCACGGACTGCACTTTGATTGTTTGTGATAGATCATAGTAGCGTCGGTCACTATGTTCCTAATACGATACGAGCACGAATACCTCAGATAACATGCCGTGGTCATCTCTGGGCGAATTTTATTCATTATGCGATTAGCGATCTCCCCGTCTACCCCCCTCTCGAAAGTCCATACTATCTTCCTCCTACCCCTATCAACAGTTTCCCTAACTTCGGCTTCTTCGGCGAGAATCTTGGGACCCTCCTCCACCAAAGCTCTGGCGATATATCTCCTCTTCTTGGGAGGTCCCCCCACCAACCCTTGATAAATCTTATTGTAGTACGCCTTGTATAGGGGTTTTCTACGTGCGCTGGGATCTTCTTTTAAACGCTGCGCGTTTTTCGGAGCGCTTTTCGGGGTCGGCGGGCAGTCGTCCGGTCGAAACCGCACGCCGCAGCCTCTCCTCGTAGACGACGGCTCGCGCGTCACTTATCCTATCTGCTATATCTTTCTTGAGTCTCAAACCTCTTAGGGAAATTCCCCAACTCTTAGCTTGCTCTCTCATTTGCTTTATGGTAGGCATTATACTGAGTATAACCAATAGATTTTTTATCTTCAATAGGGTGTCAGTTTATATTTATTCGTAATAAATGTATGACAGATTGTTGTTGTAATATACTTAGTATAACTTATGGATAACTTGTCTTTAATAGGGTGTCAGTTTATATTTGTGACAGATTGGTGTAAAATACTGAGTATAACTTATAGATTTCTTATCTTTAATAGGGTGTCAGTTTATATTTTATTCGTAATAAAAGTATGACAGATTGTTGTATATATATACTGAGTATAACTTATGGATAACTTGTCTTTAATAGGGTGTCAGTTTATATTTGTGATAGATTGCTGTAAAATACTGAGTGGATTTCTTATCTTTAATAGGGTGTCAGTTGTTATTTTATTCGTAATAAAAGTATGACAGATTGTTGTATATATACTGAGTATAACATAGGGATTTTTATCTCTAATAGGGTGTATCTTCTCATGTCATAAATATATGGTCTCGCGGTAGTAGTATATAAGAGTCACAAATGATACCATCATGCTGTGGAAGGTGCCGCGCGTAGCTGGCACCTTCCATAGGTGATGGTATCATTGTGACTCTTATATACTACTGCAGGGCCAGTTGATTGTGCTTGTTTCTTTGTTGGGGTTTAACGGCCTATCAACAGGTAAGGTTATTTGAGGTCGGGTCAATGCGTTTAGTACTAAATCCCACATATTACCTGTACAAATGGGGGGGGGGGACTCCCGAAATCAGAACTGAACATTTACAATAAAAGGGGCATTGGCATATATCATGATTTGGAAGGAAAATGTAAGATAAATGAACATGAAATGCTGTTGTTTGAATCAAACTGTTCAGGGAGAGGTATATGTATTTACCCATGCAAGTGGTACAGGTTATGACGGTTTTATTAAAGTTCAGTATATATATTTGTATTTCAGACATTCGTCAAATGTTTTTGTACAGAACGTACTGGTTAGCAGTATCATTACCGTGAGACCCATTTGTTCGCTTTGGGAGTAACCCGGAGTACCGATTCTGATGTGTTAAGTGATATATGTGCAATGTGCGTAATGCTAATGTCAGATGTTGAAATAGTTGTAGAGCAAAGTGTTTAAGGTTTCCTAGAGTCGGCTATCCGGTGTCAGCAGTGTGTTAGCCTGCCCCTCGAGTCGGAAACATAGGGTGATGTTAATACGTATACACGTATGCCCCTGCAAGGGGGACGATAATCCTAGAGTCGGGCAGTTTGATAGCCTAGAGATGGGCAGTGTGATACCCTAGAGAAGGGCAGTCTGTAACCCTAGAGACGGGCAGTGTGATACCCTAGAGACGGGCGTTTTGATATCCTAGAGACGGGATTTACGTAAAATGTAGATGTATACATGCATACATTGTTGGCACCGTATACGGACAAAAGGTAAAGTTGTACATCGATAATTAAAATATTGTTCGCATTATGCAAACAGGAAGCGAAAAAAACAATTTCTTTGGAAGTTAACGTCATGAGTTTCAATGCACCTAGTATGTCTGTACTGGAAGACAATAACACACCAGACATTCTCAGTAAGTGTACTGATACTGATGGTTGGAAGATTCAAAGGTGGGTATTTGATTGCTTGAGCAAATCATGGGCAATCACGATAGTGATAGATTTGCATCAGATTTTAAGTAAACATATCGAATGATTTAACTCAAAATGTTGTTAATGCACAGAGACTGTGAATGCTTTTGATCAGTCGTTGTCTGGATGTAAACATTGGATTGTCCCCCATTGATACCAATGGTAATAAACATAATGTTAAGATATAATGCATGTGGTACATTGATTGTGTCACAACGGAAATATGCACATTGTTGGCACATGTTGACTAATAATCATGGGCCAGAGAGGTGTTGTGTTATCAGAGTTCTCCAAGAAATGATGTAGTGAAGTGTGGCAATGACAGTAGCCGCAGATGTATATTCAGGGAGAATACATAAAATGTTACTATCACCGCTTTACATGAGACATTTACATGAGCACAATGCCATATAAGTGTAGTGTGGATGGTTTTCGTCACATGAAAGTGACTGATAAGTTATAAGCCATGCGATATAATGTATAATTCATATATTGATTGTGGATGTGATTCCATTTATTGAGTGTAGATGGTGTTTCATTTGAGCAGGATTGGTGGGACGTGTAATGGGCGGAGCGAGCTGAGGGCGGTCGTTCGTGAAGGGCAGTGTGATAGCGGACAAGATTTGGACGTACACGATGAGTAGAAAGTGACAAAACGGTTAAACTGTATGAACTGTGTGTGTATCATTCACCAAATGGAGGTTGAGTATGACTCAATTCCGACAAGAGTCAATGCATGGTGTATTGTATTTGACGAAGGCGGTTGGTGCCGATAAGTGTCATTATGACGGACATTTGCGATATTAACTGGGCACGTGTTTGAACAGTGCAGCTAGACGATTACATGTAAGACCTACAACTGCTGTAAAGAAAGGTGTTTTCACCTCTGATATCCTGATTTATTTATTCAAGAAATACACTGGTGACATGGATTTGATAACATTTTTTTGATTTATGTTTGACGATCATTTAATTAACATAATAATTAAGTGTAAATGGGCAGATACAGGGTGGACAATGAGGTCATAATTGCTAAAGGTCACTCAGCGGCTTGTACATATTCCAGGCTTAAAAATGTATGTTTTGTGGCAGGTGTAACGGCCAAATCAGAATGTTTCTCATTTCGGCTTGTGCATCGATCACGTCGATTATTATGATTATTGCTGCAAAGAAACATAAAGAAAAGTTGCACTAGGGCAAGAGAAGTAATTTGAACAAGAACAATTATAACATGAATGATCATGTTATAAAAGAACGCTTTGAGTGTATGTTATTATTATTGAGGCCAACTACATGTTTGCAAGTAGCATGTAAAGTTATAGATATCAGGTTATGGTATCAGTGGTTTCCGAACCTGCTTTTCCGACGTGACGTATTCTGTGACGTCATTTTTACAGTAAATTTTCTTGAAACTTTTCCAAGCAAACGGACGGATTTCGATGATATGTATCAAACCATAGAAGTGACATACCGATTCGATGATATGTATCACACCATACATTCACGTTCTTTAGATTTATATTCACATCCATGGTAACCGATTCTTCGTCAAAACCAGAAAATTGTTAGATTAAAGCAAACTATGCCATAATGCAAGAACTGGCATCATTAAACGAAGCTAATCCCCTCGCACTGGCATCATTAAACGAAGCTAATACCCTCGCTGGCAGCCTTGATAATAAAAAAGTACTCCGTGACCTTGGGCGGTCGAACGTGGGTCATATGAGTCTACTCATATGCTAAACCATGCTCCATCCATAGACACACATTATGGTCAAATAATATCAAAATCGTGGAAGCAGTTCACAAGTTATTGAAAAATGAAAGGTGTTACTAGCGTACGTACATAGTAAGCAGTACATGGACTAACGATATACCAGCTCTTGCCTATCGGCGAGGGGATACTAATTGGCAACCTGTTAAGCATTTACTGCGTTATGTTTCATTAAACTCTGTCTTTCCATTATAAAGATATTACATTCAACATCCTGAACCACCTTTAATTGACATGGCGCAATTTTAAATATTGCGCGGACCCAATTTTCCCAATTTTAGTACTTTCCCCTAACAAAAAAACCGACATCTAGTCGCACGCTGACTGAGCCGCGATCTATAAACTTACCCAGAGAGATTACATTGCAAACATAGTGTAACGCGTCCACTGCCGGTTTGTTTCGGTGAGTCCGCACAGTACAACAGTCCGACTTGGCAACGCCACCTAGCGACTTATCACCGGCACTGCAGTGCATGATATAAAAATCCTAAAACCATCAACTTCTAAAACTGGCGTTTTGAAGAAAGTCATGAAATATGCAATCTTAAATTCGATAAAATTGACGCAGTACAATTTGAACGACGTTATAAGCCAAAGATATGAGTGCCAGAAATAATCCACATTCAGACACATGAAACTGTTTGCCATTTCACCATTTCATTGTCGAAACTCCAGACGGTTTTACAGAATGTGAAAGCCATAGAAAATGTATACTGGATATCCAATACTCCTACAAGCACCAATATGAACTTGTGAGTGAAATTCATGACAGGTCATACATTACATCGAAACAGAAATCATTGCCTTGAAAAAGTCTGAGAAATATTACACACACACAAGTGCACATTCAAACGGCTGTATGTCAAAAATTGTTCTGCGACTTTGCACTGCAGTGGAGTATCCAGATTCATGCAGAGGGGGTGATGAATGAATGAGTTTGGAGTGGAAGGGGGTGCGAGAACATACATTCAATTTCTTCCATTGTAGTGATTTTCACATATATTATACAGGTAGTTATTTCCCCAGAAAACGTAGGTTAAAGTAAAAAAATACACACCTGACCAAATGTTACGGGATGCAATTACACACCATGTCACTGTACTTTGTACTGTACACCCACTGGTGAATCCATGTGACAAGTGTTTTGTATGATGTGGTGTTTGTGAATGAGCTGATAAGACAAGTGTCGTGCCTTTGCACTTAATGACTGGGTGCCAGACATCCTTCAGCAAAGTTGCAAATCATGATTTGAAATGGGGTCCCATCTGTTTGGCACAAAGTGTTCTTTATAGGAATTAAATATTAAATAAGTATAATTGTGTAACTATTCCAACAGTTTTAAAAAATACGAGTGCCCGCTACACAGAAATATTCACTTAGTAATCTTAACTAAACTAAATGTGTCACCTGAATAAACATTTGTATTGACTTGTTACAAAATATGATCATTGCACATCAAAAGATAAACAGAGAGAATAAATAGTTGTTTCCATTAACATTTTAAAGAGTCAATGTTATCGCCCTTGATATCAAAGTGGCAATTCAAGCTTGTTGTAAAAATAATAATAATGTAAAAATTAACATGGTTGATATGATTTTTTTAAAGAATTTTACCAAATTTTCTACGACGGCCATCTTGGATTATGCGACAACCTCCATTTTAACAAATATGAAATTGCTTCACCCACGCACCACAACTGTGAAGTCTGACCAGCGTCGGCCAAACGGTACATGAGAAGAAGACGAAATCTATAATTAAAGGATGACCTGTCGGCGGCCATCTTGTATGATGTATCATCCGATTTTGACAATACCCACGATACCTTCGATTTGATATATATCGGGACCATATTTGGTCAAATTTGAAATATCGCCATATGCCAGATACAAAATCAATGCGTGAAAAAACAAAGGAAGAACACTGGAATATTACTGAGGCAAGAGTTGTGATAAATATACAAAAAGGAATTCCAGTTATGCTTGGGACACAAAATCAGTACATGTATCCGAAAAAAACAAAATAAATCAGTATGGTAAGATATGTTATTCTTGCTTTTAAGGACTAGAGCAAGTGAGCGGGGGGTCTCACACATACCCTCGGCCGTAGCGAAGTCATTTGGCCTTGACCTTTGGCATGAAAGCCGCTTAGGTGAGATATAGAATGAAAATATGGCTGTTGATAAAGAAGTACGTGACATTTCCAGTTGATCCAACATACGGTTGCAGATAAATTGTGTACTTAAAACTTTAATGCAAATATTTCAAAACATTTAACACAATTTGACCTTGACCTTGGGCATGAAAGTCACATGCGTGGGCTATAAAATGAAAATATGGATGTTGATTGTTGATAGACAAATATATGAAGTTTAAATTCAATCTGACTTACGGTTGCAGAGAAATTGTTTACTTAAAACTTTAACGCATATATTTCAAAACATTTAACGCAAGTTTCAAAGTAATTTCACCTTCACTGTGTGCATGAAAGCCGTATGAGTGGGCTATAGAATGTTTGTTTAATGGTGTTTAACGGCCTATAAACAGCTATGGTCTAATACTCACATAAAGGATATAACTGTCGGATACCAAATGCCAAAGTTGTTTGTTTGTTTATTGGTGTTTAACTGGCCTATCACAGCTCGGCAGGTCATATAAGGCTGGGCAAACGGGTTCGATCCTGTATTACCTGCTGCATGGGGGGGGGTTTGGGGGGGTGGGAAATCCCAAAACAAAAATCAGAACGGAATAATTTCATCGAGAAAAATATATTCAGCCCTGAAATTAGAATAACCTGACCTGATGCCAGGTCCATACCACACCAAAGTCACTTGGCCCCTTTCCCCTAAAAAAGGATTACGAATAATCGTAATACTCACACAAGAGATATAACCAGATTCAACTGTCACATACAAAATGCCAAAGACGTATGTGAGGGCCAAACCAGGTCTCCAGTCGGATTTCCTGGTAAGGATGAATCGCGATTGTTAAATTACCCATCAACATCACCCAACCAGGGCTATAGAAAGAAAATATTGATCTTCTAACTTCATAAAAAAGTATATATATGAAGTTTCAAGTCAACCCGACTTGCGGTTGCAGAGACATTGTGTACTTAAAAACTTTGACATGTTTGATGCAAATATTTCAAAACTTTAAGTAATTTAACCTTGTGCAGGAAAGCCACATCGGTGTGCTACAGCATAAAAAATATGGATGACGATAAAGAAGTATATGAAGATTCAACTCAATGCGATTTACGGTTGCAGATATAATGGGTACCCAAAAACCTTTAACCCAAATCGTACGGATGGACGAAAATACAAAATCTATATACACCTCGACATACTTTGTATGCCTGGGTATGAATCATGATTGAAGGCACTGTGTTACAGATGATGCCTCAATATGTTGTTTGTCACATCATGCACTGCAAATGACCAATATCAACCAATTGCACCATTTCATTCGAATTCAAATTTCGAAGTCGAAATTTATTGTACACATGTAATTTGTTACAAGTTTGACCACTGGGCATTGATTTCAATTATAATCATGATAATAGCACAAAAATACATCATTAATTCGTAAATTTTCGTTTCCCTTCGAAAGTCTACAAAGTTTGTCTTTGGTCTATTCTGGATGTTTCAAGTAAAATCATTTATTGCGAAGATAACTGAAACCATGTGAAACCAACCAAATATAGACTTTATAGACTGTGGACGTTAAACAGAAATTTATGAATCAAAGATTGAATGCAATACCTTAAATGCTAATCACTCTTGGTTGGCGGTAGGATTTCTAAATTTGCTCAAATATGTGTCTGTGACTGGAGAAATGGGGCTTATGGGATTTGCGACCAGTGTAGATACACATATCCGCACAGGATCTGCACTGTTCACCATTGCATCAATGAAATCTCCATCATGCTTCTAACAAGCCACATCATTATCAGGCTACAGGAGTGTACTATTTGATCAGGAGCTACACTGGTCACAAATCCTATAAACCACATTCTCCAGTCACAGCCACCGGTTAAAGACGGTCCAATACCTATAAATACATTAAATATACCTAAAAGCATCAATAAGTGAAATAAAATAGGCTAAACTTAAATTATTTACTCCCATATATCACACATGGAGTAAATACATTTTGTTTAGCTTATTTTTCTCTCACTTATTGATGCTCTTAGGTATATTTAATGTATTTATAGGCCATGGTCCGTTACTTCAACCTGAGGTCACAGCCACATATGTGTAAAAGCATAGTAAATATATTTCTGACCATTTCAATATCTAGTCCTTCGAGTGTCACATAATCAGAAATGTACAAATGTCATTCTGTCCACCACAAGAATGAGTCACCGATTCAAAAAATATTGACAAATATTAAAACTGCACAAGTCAGATTTGTGTGAATAAGATTCATTCTCAATTCCATCAACACAAGAAGTAACATGTCTTCACGACACATCCTTTCAACAGGTTGTTAGAGTATTAGAGCAGAAATCAGAGTTAAGTACCACACAAACACTGCCGCTCGGCTGGCATGGATGGTACTCCGGTTAAGTGGTTATTTTTTTGTAACTGAACTTGTCTTTCTCAAGCTCTTCCTCGAGGGTTATATTTTCAGATGTCGCTGATCTTAAGATGATGACAGTCAGTCATGGCGACACTATATTTTGCTTTGTGTAGGTCAGGAACTGGATCAGTTCCCATTTCGCGAGTGTTTGGCAACTTGTTGCCCAGGTGGAGTAGTGTCTTCGGGCAGCGATTCTTCTGGTGGCCTTTGTCCTTCAACAGCAGAATGAGAAACAATTTCCGCCTTATCTGCTTCTTCTAAAACCGCCCATATACTATCTCAATAGCCCTGCTGGTGTCTGCCTCGACTGCAGGGTGAAGTTGAAGAGGCTCGACGAATAATCCAGATGGCCAAGATCTGTAGACGGCTTCCCTGAAACAAACAATCAAACACTATTATGTACATGGTTAGCCTTTTATTGAATTTCTTACCAGTATTAACCATTACTCAGCAAATGACTCCTCAACTTTCCAACATGAAACAGTGCTTAGAGAACTACATCCCACCCGGGCATCAAACTCACAACACTTGGATAAATGTGGTAAGCGAGTACGCCACATTGTTCATAGTTGTGAACAGTAACTCTTGAAATCTACAACCATACTGTCCGTAGCAGAGTTACGTTTCCATTCATAGTCTTCCTCTGCAGAATAGTGAATAAGACATCTGGTTCGCAAATTACATGTAGCAGCTAAAGTTGGGGTCCCATGCACAAGTTGAAGTAACGGACCGAGGTATATATATGTGTGTGTTATAGAGGTAGTAACAAAACCTTTTTTAGCTTTTTTTTTCGTTTATGGACGCTTTTAGGCGTATTTAATGTATTTATAGACCTCGATCCGTTACAATGTACTTCAACCTGTGGTCCCATCTAGTACGCATAACAGTTTGCCTATAATAATTAAATAAATGTATAATTGTGTAACTACGGTACATGTATTCCGCCAGTTTTAAAAAGTACGAGTGCAGGCCCACTATACACATATAATCATTCAGTAATAGTGATTTTACTGATAGTGACTCGGGGTGGTATCAGGCTATTTTGATATGCAAATGAGACATGACATTTTTAAATTATTTATACCAATTAAATGTGTCACCCGAACAAATATTTTTACCGGTATTTACAAAATTATAAAGTAATGCACATAACAAAACTAAGCAGACAGAATATAGTTTCCATTAACCTTTAATGGAAACACGGTTATCGCCCCTGATATCAGTGACGAAATTCACGTTTCATATAAAAAGAAAAAGTACATGTATATTTTCCCGTACATGTACAAATCGGGGGAAAATCCCAAAATCAGAACTGAATATTTACAATAACAAAACTATATATTCAGCGCTGAAATCAGAATAATCCTGGTCCGATACCAGGTCCTCGCCACACCAGAATCACTTGGCCCCTCCCAAAAGCAGTAGGATAAGTAATAATCTTAATACTTTTATAATGGGCAATAACCCAATTCAACTCCCAGGCAAATAGTGATTCCTATATGGAGGAACCACTACCGTTAATTTAAGTCGTCTCGTTCTCCCGACCACCACCCACGTAAAGTTTTGTATTACTTTTATAATCGTTTTTTTTTTCAGATGGAAAATATACAAATTAGGTCACAATTAACAACTAAAGTGTAAATCAGATCTGATTAGCTATTCTGTAGAGGAAGCCTACGTATATCATTTATTTGTTTGTTGGGGTCTAACGGCCTATCAACAGATGCGGTCATTTAAGGCCGGGTCAATGGGTTTAGTAATAAATCCCATATATTACCTGTACAAGTACAAGTTTAAGTACATGTACAAATGGGGGGAAAATCCTATAATCAGAAATTAATATTTACAATAAAAGAACTATATACTCAGCCCTGAAATCTGGATGATCCTGGTCTGATGCCATGTCCTCGCCACACCAGCATCACATGGCCCCTCCCAAAAGCAGTAGGATCAGTAATAATCTTACTACTTCTATAATGGGCAATTACCCAATTCAACTCCCAGGTAACAGAAAGAGCGAAAGATGAAAACGTACCTAGGGCCAAACCAGGCAAATCGTGATCCATACGTATTACTTTTATAATATTTTTTTTCAGATGGAAAATATACAAATTGTGTCACAATTAACAACTAAAGTGTAAATCAGATCTGATTAGCTATTATGTAGAGGAAGCCTACATGTATGAATGGAATAGTAACTCTGCTACAGACGGTACAGGAGTAGATTGCAAGAGTTATTGTTCGCAACTACAATAACATGGTTAAATAATAATGAGACAGCAGTGATTCTATATTTTATGTACATATTGGTGTCGTTTTTCTAGTTTCGATGTAGAACCAATAATTCATTAAACTGTGTTTATTCCATTGGGTGACAGTCCAGATGTTACATTTATAATAGTATAGCCAATTGTTCTCGTCATTTTTTAAATTTTATTTCCACTTCAAGGGACCAGGGGTCTCAGAAATGTAATTTCCGTTACGTACATTTACATGACGTAAATATAGCTTTACATTTACATTTTTTGCTTTTCAACGGCATAAAACATACAACTGAAGGGGCATCTATTTAGAAAAGCTAATTGTATTAGTGCGAAACAGAGAAATTTAGTAGCAAGTCGTGGAATTTCTCATTTATGGTAACCCAACAACATGTATTTAATATGAATCAGTAAAGTTAAGCAAAACAAAATAGCTTGGCAACTAACAGAATGCCGTGTGTTACCACATGTACCAAACATTATTATATACATGGTATTATACATAGTTTCTTTACTGAAAAAAAATAATTGTCCTTATAAATTGTGTGATTTGTCAGTAAATTACACCGGGACACCAGACACATAAATTATAGAATCACTGACATACATATCTGTACATGTATCAAACCAATGAAAACTGACATTCTGATCTGCATATAGAAAATGTCATTTCGGCTAATTCTGCGCACCGGCTAATGCACAATTCACGTAATGATTTGCCCAGCTTACATCAGAATAAATTATGTTGATTTTGGAATAAATCAGCTGATTAACGGTATACTAAGTCACAATCTTATCCAATTCCGATAGTTTGGTAAAAAGTTATTCAGAACATGGTCAAAATGATTAGTGGTCCTGCTTACTAAATTAATAGATCAACAACAGATCTGTTAAAAAAAGCTTCATAAACCAATAATACACATGCAAATATACCGACATTGGTTATCATTTTATTCCCGTATTATTCGCAAAACTCAAGGACAAAATGGACTGATATTTTGATCAAATTTGGCTGGGTCTCCGCTAGGCGGATACAGATAATAGACGACAGATGAAATAGTAAAAGCCATCTGTTTAGCCGTGATTATCTCGGCTAAGAACTGCCTTCAATGTTCAGGGAATTTAGACTGAATATGGACATTTTCACGAAAATAAAATTATAGGTGCGCAGAATTAACAGACACGATTGTAATCCCAACAAACATACAGTCTCCACCCCGCCCATATTTCGTGAAGTCACCCCAATGAAGCAAAGAAGTCCCTCATCACCATCCCAGACAAAACATGGGTACCCTGTGTACAAATAAATTTTAGGAAGCCCACCCACTGCAATACAAAATACTTAATACAAATACTGCACTTCAATTTTTTTACTTGTTTGGTCACTGTTGTTATAGTTTTCTAAATCGTGTAAACACGTGACTTTCTGAAAACACTTGTCTTAAGAAAACAACATGAATAATCAGACATGTAAAATATTGGTGTGTGCAAAGCCACATACACGGTGCGAAGCCGGGTACACTTACTTAATAGAAATACTGCACCAGCCTATATTCATGATATTTCGGGGAAAAGTCACCGCTGTGCAAATGCACACAGGGTTCCGAAGTTGTGCTGGGAAAAGTGTACTGGGTCCGAATCGGTGGGCGTCTTAGTCGGTGGGCATCTTATAAAGATGCCCACCGACTTGGGTCCGAATCGGTGGGCGTCTTAGTCGGTGGGCATCTTATATTCGCACACCTCAATTTTTTACTTATTTCATCACTGTTGTTACAGTTTTTATAAACACATTTTACTCTCGGGGGGGGGGTGCGGGGGGGGGTGGGGGGGGGGGGGGGGATGAAAAGTAGTGTATTTCGTAAGTGGCTAAAAGCCTATAGTCCCTATTCTCATGGATCCGTGCCCCTAAGCACATACATTCATATTGTGTGTTATATTCTGATTAATTCCTGAAAATTTATACATCAACATAAATTTCAAACACTTGACTATGAGTGCACATAAGGAATTCACCAAAATTATTGTTTATGCAAGTCTTGGAGTCCCTAGAAATAACCCACTCAAGTCACCTAATTGATCTTGAAACTTCTCATCAGGTTCGTGCCCTACAACCTTTTTCACATTTGAGTGACATTCCTTGATCACTCATACAATAAAGAGGTGTTGCTGCCTAGATGAATCAAATTTAAATATGGTGAAGTCCAGATTAACCTAGAAATCAACATTTATCACATTGTATGCATCATTTGCGAACAGACCCTCTTCAGATTAAGGAAATTATATGTAGAAAATTCACAAAATAGGTGGTAAATCACAATTGTGTGTAACTGTAACTTAAAAAACAGTGGGATACAACTTAAAATACCTTTTTAAAATAATTTTCAATTAACACTATTCTTAGAATATGCTTATTCACTTGTTTCCTAGGGGCACGAATCAATGAGAAGGCACGAATCCATGAGAATTGGGGCTATAGACAATAGATAACAGATAATAGCCTAAATAGATAATGAATTGACTTGTTGGACTGAAAACATATATTCAAAGTGAATCTACAAGTATCGAGGTGCCACAAACACACAGAGTCCGAGATGCACCATAAATTAGAAATTAGCTATTTAAACAACAATTGTGGAAACAACATTGGTCGCGAAAACCAATGACTCGGCACATGCATGTAGGCAATGTTGAATATCCCCCATCCACTTGAATTCATGTTAGATTGAATACAATGGAATTATTTTAGTAGCCTTGTGGTTCAAAGTGCTGTCGAAGTCAGCACGATTCAAATATTGGTCAACAGTAATAAAGAAATAATTCCTACCTGAAACGAATGTTTCGTGTCTGGCAGCTAGTAGACTTATGTAAAATGTAGGTCAATTATTGATGCGTCTTGGCTGTCGCCGTATTGTCCTCTCAACTTTAGCAAATTTGCAGAAATGTACGTCTGTAGCATTCACAAATCGTCGAGTACACAATGAGTATCTGTATTTCCGTATTTAGAGCTTATCAACAATGAAGACAGCAATAATTTCACGATGGCTTGGACCAGTACGTGTAATGGCAATATGACCAATCATTGTATTATTATGCGTTTGGCAGGACACGAAATATAGTATGACGTCACAATGAAAATACAATCGCATTTAACAACAAATAGCTGACTTTTTAAACGTAAATTTGTTATTGGTTGGTATATTACATAAAAAAAAAGTGTCCTGTGTCCAATACATTGGACACATGACACTATGGCGTTTAGTAAAAAGGTTCAAATATTGACTCTATATATGTACCAGACGTTCTAAATTAGGCTCCATACGGGTATTATTTTAATATAACCTATCAATGTTTACAGGTGTTAGCATGTTTCAATATTGAACTAACATATAGCTTGTTGGTATTGGCACACTTTCATTTTACGAAGTTTCCCGCAGCGAACCCCATTCGGCCCATCGACCGATTGTAATTATAGAACGCCTGTAACTATTCACGTGAATATAGGCGTTCTATGAAAAATAATGTATGTGCATCCGGATGGTAATGGTTGTTTTGACACATTTAGATCAGGAGTTGTATTAATGTCAGCAAATGCAGTTTGTAACTAGAAATGGACGCTTGTCGACAAGCGCATGTGTATCCCCCTCCCCAGATACACAAGTAGTTTGAAAAAAGGGTGTTCGAGTTATGCTCTGGAAACAAAATCAGTGCGCGGAAAAACAAAGGGAGATAACTAAAAGATTGGTGACGCAATAGTTGTCATTCTTGCATGACACACCTTTAGGGTCGTGGTCTATGCATGTGTGAAGTTTCATGAACATATTCCAAAGGATGTTCCAGTTATGCTCCGGACACGAAATCAGTGCACGAAACAACAAAGGGAGATAACGAAGAAATTAACGACGCAACAGTTGTCATTCTTACCTGCGACACACCTTTGGGTCGTCTTTCATGCATGTGTGAAGTTTACGATCCCCGTACGCTTACAAGTACCCATTCGTGTGTGCGGACGGACGGACGGACGGACGGAGAAGGGTAACACTAAATTCCCCCTCCACTATCGTGGTGGGGCATACAAATATTCAAAAGGGTGTTCGAGTTATGCTCTGGACACGAAATCAGTGCATGAAACAACAAAGGGAGATAAGTAAGCAAGAATTCCGCGGAATCAAATACCTCGCCTTGTCCCGCCTTGACCACGAGCCTGGGCCCGAAAGCAATTTTCACTGGCCAGAATATATTATACAATTATTGACCAGTGAGCCATAGAATATCAGATTATATTCTATGGCTCACTAGTCAATAATTGTTTTATTATATGATAATAGTATGTATATAGCACTTACGAGTTAATCGAGTCGAGTGGTCGAGTTAAAGCTCAATCAGTGCGCGAAACAAAAAATAGATAACTAAAAAATTAGCTATGCAAGAGTTGTCATTCTTGTGCGCGACACACCTTCGGGTCGTGGTCTATGCATGAAGGCAGTTTCATGAAAATATTCCAAAGGGTCGTCGAGTTATGCTCCGGACACGAAATCAGTGTACGAAACAAAAAAGGGAGATAACTGAAAAATTAGCTACGCAAGAGTTGTTATTCTTGTGCGCGACACACCTACGGGTTGTGGGTTATGCCTGTGTGAAAATATTCCAAAGAAGTGTCTGCGGCGGACGCGGACGCGGACGCGGACGCGGACGCGGACGCGGACGATGTTCGGTGTCAAATCCTATGTATCCCCCGACGGAGTCCGGGGGATACAATAATCGTTGTCTAAAAGACACAGCAGATGGAGGTTGGATATAAGGATGGGCAACATGAGCAAAAGGCCTAAGACTGTTGAGGCCTTAGATATGTAAATAATTGAATGTATATTCAAAATTTATTTATTGCGTAAATATTAGTTTTGTTATATTATAAGAGAAAGTTAATTTTGATATTTGCTGAGTGTGGAATTATTGAATGGAAATGCTGACACACAAACCCTGCCTAAAATGACTTTTCTCTTTTTTCGTGATTTGATATCCTTGGCGTAAAGATCGCAACCAACAGATATAAGTATGTGTTTGTGTTTCATTTAGGGCCAACTGGAGTAAAACTAGAGACAATGGATCTACACTGTTAGTAGGTGGGTGTTGCACAATTAAATGCACGTACAAACATGTCTCGAAACCCATTGAATTTTACATTGTGGACACAAAATCCACACCGATACTCGGTCTACCCACGTGTATGGATCTTGACGTTATTAAACTGACATATGATATAGAGTCTGAGCCCGCGTCATATGACACTAAACCCATGGACAAACCCTCGGTACTTAAACAGTTTGAGGACGCTTTTCACGGTATCGGAACGTTACCTGGAATCTGCACAATACGCACATACCCAGATGTGCCCCCTGTTGTACACCCGCCTAGACGCGTACCCATAGCTCTTCGCGATAAATTAAAATCCAACCTAGATCGCATGGAAAAGACAGAAGTTATCACGAAAGTCCACGGGCCTATCGACTGGGTTTCATCTTTAGTCCTTGTTGAGAAAGCTAACTGTGATGAAATACGCGTTTGCTTAGATCCAAGAGATCTCAACAAGGCCATTTCGCGACCGCATTATCCTATGCGAACATTGGAAGACGTGTTTCCACAGCTAGCAGGCGCACGATTCTTTACCAAGCTTGATGCCAGATCTGGTTATTGGTCTATCCGGCTCTCCGAGGAGTCTTCATACTTGACCACGTTTAATAGCCCTTTCGGACGATATTGGTTCTTACGGTTACCATTTGGTTTAAACTCCTCTCAAGTTCCAGAAACAGATGGACGAGTGTCTTGAAGGCTTACCCGGAGTCGCCGTCATTGTAAACAATATTCTTGTATATGACAACACACGCAAAGAACACGATATTAGCTTACTTAATGTATTCGCACGAGCATGAACAAAGGGCATCAAGCTAAATCAGGACAAGTTAGAGGTAGGCGTTTCCGAAGTCAAGTACTTTGGTCATATCCTTGCTGCCGAAGGACTCCGTCCTGACCCAGCCAAGGTCGCTACGGCCAGAGACATGGCCCCACCTCGCGATCGAGCAGAACTTGAAACCGTTCTTTGGATGGTCACTTACTTGCAAAATTTGCGCCAAACCTGGCCCAGGTTACAAGCCCAATGCGCAAACTTCTAACCAAGCATACACTATTTTCCTGGGACAGACACCAGGAAGACGCGTTCACAAAAGTCAAAGACATCATCACACAGTCATCGGGACCTGTGTTAGCTTACTATGATCCGAGTAAGAGCCTTGCACTACAGTGCGATGCATCAAAGTTCGGCTGAGGTGTCACTCTACTCCAAGATGGCAGGCCGATAGAGTATGCGAGTAAAAGTCTCACCCCTGCAGAGATAAATTACGCGCAAATTGAGAAAGAATTGTTCTCTATCCTCCATGGATGTAAGCGTTTTCACCAGTATGTATATGCACGCTCAGTCAATGTGGAGACCGACCACAAACCATTGGTCTCCATTATGTCGAAACCGCTCTTCGCAGCGCCTCCGTGGCTACAAGGCATGTTATTACAACTTCAGCGGTATGTTCAGTACACTCCCGGCAAGTGTATTCCAGCAGCCAATACATTTTCACGCAAATTTGTGTCCGATACCTACCCAGAACTAGCAGAAGGCATGGACGCGCATGTCCATACCATAATCTCTAGCCTTCCGATTAGCGACCGAAAGTTGCAGGAGATCCGCGACAACACTGAAGTTGATCCGCAACTCACTGTGTTGAAACGCGTAGTTCTATATGGATGGCCTGACAACAGGAACTCTTGTCCCCAACCAATTCTAGGCTACTGGAACAATCGTGACCAATTATCTGTAGCTGACGGTATCATTATGAAAGGTGAAAAACTAGTCATACCGAAATCTCTCCTACCGAAAATGTTAGAGATAATACATTCGGGTCACATGGGCATTGGCAAAAGCCTCCACAGAGCACGCGACACAATGTTCTGGCCATTGTTAACATCAGAACTCAGACACTACATGTCCAGTATGCCCCGAGCACAGGAATTCAAACGCGAAACAACCATTATCGCCACCTGAAGCGCCTGACTATCCATGGGACGTCGTAGCGACAGACCTATTCCAGTGGAACGATCAGGAATTCATTGTCATCGTCGACTATTACAGTCGCTACCTTGAAGTCGGAAAACTGTCCAGTAGCAAAAGCTCCGCAGTAATTTCAAAAATGAAGGCTGTGTTCGCAAGACTAGGTATACCAGAAAAGGTAATTTCAGATAATGGCCAGGCGCACTCCTGCGAAGGATTTACACGATTCGCCACCGAATGGGACTTTGTGCATGAAACAGCTAGCCCAAATCACCAACAGGCCAACGGTCTAGCAGAGACATACGTCCAAATCTGCAAGAGACTATTCACTAAGGCGAAAACCGTCGGCAGAGATCCTTACATTAGTATCTTAGAATACCGTAGTACTCCCTTACATTGCGGAGAATCGCCCTCCCAGTTATTGATGGGAAGGAAATAGTGATCGGTCCTCACAACAACGCGACAACAGCTAAAGCCACGTGTACCTGACCCAGGAAATGTCCGTAACAACTTTCAGTCAAGTCGCAAACAGCAGGAATTACATATGGATAAGCTCACACGGTCGCTGAGGCAACTACATATAGGTGACTCAGTCCGAGTGGAGCAACCCGACCGCTCTTGGAAACCGGCGATTGTTACTGGTAGGCATAATGACCGTTCTTACATTGTACACACATCCCAGGGGTCCGATCTCCGTAGAAACCGACGTCTCTCCTACTTTCACTATTCGTATGGATGCTGTGAGACCCACTTGTACATGACCTGCAGCCAGTATGTAAGAAAGAAAAATCCAACCTTGTCATATCCTCCAATATTGTGTACATGTTTCGGCCACGGAAACTCCGTTTACATCAAGTGACCAACAGGTTCAGTGTTTTCTTTTAAATGCTACAAATATGCTGAAAACTGGTGTTGAAGGCACCCCAAAATGTTCGTCAAGTGAAACTGGGTAGTAATGGATCAAGATTTGCAAGCAAACGGTGTCTGTGACCTCAAAACACCCGCAATACTTTTTTTATACCGTACTACTTTTGCATACTCCCTGGGCGATTTCGCACCATTTGGTGTCTTCTAACCTATAAGTGTACCAGTCCCACTACAAATCATTCTACAATATTCACTATTCAAAACTAGCTTCTATTCCTGGATACAGTACCAAGTTTGGAGCAAATATCTCAAATGTTTGTCACAAAGCAGCTGTGTTACTCCACCATGTGACTGTCCACATTCTGCCTTAAATTGAGCTAGTACAGAATTATGGAGAACTTTAATAGATGATGAATTAAAAGCACAACTCTCAATAAAATCACATAACATTACCCTAAATAGTGTTATAGCTAACCATTCTACATATAAAGACTCATCACTGAAACTATACCAACATGTATGCCACTCTGGAATGGTCGACAGACAAAAGGGTACTGGCTTGGAACGGTCAGTCCAGAAATTTGCTTTATGACACAGGAGGAAAGGAAAAACAATGTTTTCTGAGTACTAGTGTATTGGTACTATACCGATATGTGAAAACAATACACTTACCCTAATTTTGGCAAATTTTGGAACAGCGTCGCGATGTCGCTCCACATTCCCGAACTTCTTAATTGTCCATCAGGAAGCCAATATCAATGAAAAAAAAGAAAAACACACTATAATGACTGTTTTGGTGTATATTACTGTCACATTCCAAGCCCAATCACCTAAAGGTAATTTACATACACTGGTTTATTATATTTGACAAATAAAGCTGAGAAATCAAGATTTTAGAAGATTTTGAAGCCGATAACTGCCCGTCTGCGATACAAAAAGAACAAATGTGTTGCATCGCGGAGTCCGCACAATTACTCTTGTCGCAGTAACTTTATATTATGTTCCCAGAGACATAGCTACAAGAAACATAAACTTCCAACTTCAAATTCTACAAAAAAACATATCTCACATAAGGCCTAGGCACACCTTATAGATTAGACACCACCAAATAGTTTTACTATATAATTTAACCGAATGCCATCCAATAGGGCCAGTCTCTCCTACTTTCGTTATTCGTATGGATGCTGTGGGACCCACTTGTACATGACCTGCAGCCAGTCTGTACTGGTTCTGCATGAACTAAACAATAGGTTTACTTACTTCTAAGAAAGAAAAATCCAACCTTGTCATATCCTCCAATATTGTGTACATGTTTTGGCCACGGAAACTCCGTTTACATCAAGTGACCAACAGGTTTAGTGTTTTCTTTTAAATGCTACAAATATGCTGAAAACTGGTGTTAAAGGCACCCCAACATGTTCCTCAAGTGAAACTGGGTAGTAATGGATCAAGATTTGGAAGCAAACGGTGTCTGTGACCTCAAAACACCCGCAATATTTTTTTATACCGGACTACTTTTGCATACACCCTGGGCGATTTCGCACCATTTGTTGTCTTCTAACATATAAGTGTACCAGTCCCACTACAAATCATTCTACAACAATCACTATTCAAAACTAGCTTCTATTCCTGCATACAGTGCCATGTTTGGAGCAAATATCTCAAATGGTTGTCACACAGCAGCTGTGTATCTCCTCCATGTGACTGTCCACATTCTGCCTTAAAATGAGCTACTACAGAATTATGGAGAATTTTAATAGATGATGAATTAAAAGCACAAATCTCAATAAAATCACATAACATTATCCTAAATAGTGTTATAGCTAACCATTCTACACATAAAGACTCATCACTGAAACTATACCAACATGTATGTCACTCTGGAATGGTCGACAGACAAAAGGGTACTGGCTTGGAACGGTCAGTCAAGAAATTTGCTTTATGACACAGGAGGAAAGGAAAAACAATGTTTTCTGAGTACTAGTGTATTGGTACTATACCGATATGCGAAAACAATACACTTACGCCCAATTTTGGCAAATTTTGGAACAGCGTCGCGATGTCGCTCCACTATCAGACTATCCCGAACTTCTTTATTGTCCATCAGGAAGCCAATATCAATGAAAAAAAAAGAAAAACACACTATAATGACTGTTTTGGTGTATATTACTGTTACATTCCAAGCCGAATCACCTACAGGTAATTTACATACACTGGTTTATTATATTTGACAAATAAAGCTGAGAAATCAAGATTTTAGAAGATTTTGAAGCCGATAACTGCCGTCTGCGATACAAAGAGAACAAATGTGTTGCATCGCGGAGTCCGCTCGATTACTCTTGTCGCATTAACTTTAAATTATGTTCCCAGAGACATAGCTACAAGAAACATAAACTTCCAACTTCAAATTCTACAAAAAAACATATCTCACATAGGGCCTAGGCACACCTTATAGGTTAGACACCACCAAATAGTTTTACTATATAATTTAACCGAATGCCATCCAATAAGGCCAGTCTCTCCTACTTTCACTATTCGTATGGATGCTGTGGGACCCACTTGTACATGACCTGCAGCCAGTCTGTACTGGTTCTGCATGAACTAAACAATAGGTTTACTTACTCCTAAGAAAGAAAAATCCAACCTTGTTATATCCTCCAATATTGTGTACATCTTTTGGCCACGGAAACTCCGTTTACATCAAGTGACCAACAGGTTCAGTGTTTTCTTTTAAATGCTACAAATATGCTGAAAACTGGACTTTTTTTATTTATTCCTCTCTGCCGGGTTGCCAAGCCGGTAAGTTGTCTTTGTGAATAACGACACAAAATAGTTCGTTGTGCCATTTCAATAATAATCTAATTACAACATAGAAACAAAATGCGTTATATACCCAACTCGTAATTCATTGCTAATTATGCTATTATCACTGTTCACAATGACTTCAAAATTAACTGTCGGCCTAATTTGGCTAGCTGCAGACACATCAATTTAATTACGTGTTAAACAATTAATTTGTACAATTGAATTAACGTTCGGTGTTTCTTTAACCCTCATATCGAGTTCAAAGTACACCGGCGGTGTGATTTAGGACGTCAATAGATCTCTAATCCCTGATCCCTAATGAGTCGCGCTTTTAACACGGCAGACGTACCTTGTCGTTTATCAAAATGTTTGCGAATTGTAGATCACGTGAGCCGGCTCATCAGGATCTGCGGCATTCCTACGATCATGTACATTTTATATACACAAAAATTACCCCTAATACAGCGTAATGTAACATTTCCTAACTTAATATGGAATAACCCGGGCCGATAGTCCGTGTCAGTTACTTGGGGTTAAATATGCATGGTTTCTTCATTTTATTTTAACATCATCAGAAATGGCGATTCTAGGATCTCTCGTATCTTTACGCTGAAGCCAGTCTATTTAAGTCACTAAGCTGCTCTACACCTGTCGCAATTACCACGAGTGTGTTAAGAAAAATCGATACTAGGAGAAACTGAATACACAGCGAGTTGTCGCACACGGATATGGCCCGCGGATATGTGTCATGTGTCCGCACTGTTCAACACAACTGGACATGACTTGGTGGTCAAAAACGGTAAAATTACATGGTTTATAGCGACATAGCAGCTGCCGGACTGGCAATTTTTCTCGGACCGATTTTTAAGACTAATTTTCAAATCTCAATCACTCTGAGAGTTCAAAAATCGGTCCAGAACCGGTAAACTGAACATTTTAGAAGCCCTGCTGAGTCGGTCGGTATGATATGAGATTTCGCAAGTTAAATGTTTTGGCGGTCAGTAAAAATAAGTCATTTTTGGGAATGCTAACTTGAAAATCAAGTTAGTTCAATTAATTATGCTATAAATAAGCTGTATTCAAATTTATTCAAGCTCGGTCGGTATGATCTGCCATATCTCAAGTTAAATTTTTTGTCGGTGAGGAAAAATAAGTAATTTTTAGGAATGCTAAGTTAAACTTGAACTTCAAGTTCAAGTTGTTTCAATTAATTATGCTATACTTTCAGGTGTATACACATTGAATTATGCTCGGTCGGTATGATATGAGATATCGCAAGCTAAATGTTTGGTGGTCAGGAAAAATAAGCAATATTTAGGAATGCTAACTTGAAATTCAAGTTAATTCAATTATTATTCAGCTGTATTCCAATTTAATTATTCTCCGTCGGTATGATATAAGATTTCGCAAGTTAAATTTGTTGTTGGTAAGGAAAAATAAGTTCAAGTTACTTCAATTACTTATGCTATAAATTCAGGTGTCTTCAAATTTATTTTTGATCAGTCGGTATGATATGAGAGTTCGCAAGTTAACGTCAGCAAAAATAAGTAATTTTTAGGAATGCTAACTTGAAATTGAAGTTAATTTAATTGATTCAGCTATATTCCAATGTAATTTTTTCGGTCAGCAAAAATAAGTAATTTTTAGGAAATGCTAACTTGAAATTCAAGTTAATTCAATTAATTATTTAGCTGTATTCAAATTGAATTATGGTTGGTCGGTATGATATGAGATGTCGCAAGTTAAAATGTTTTGACGGTAAGAAAAAATAAGAATTTTTTAGGAATGCTAACTTGAATTTCAAGTTAATTCAGTGAATTTGTTTAATTATTATATTATATATCACATCAGAGACATACGTAATATGTGTTTCTGGTCACTTTAAAAGTAAGTGTCACATACTACATTACGCACATACATGTAGGCGTAACAACGGGTGCGGACGCACGACTTTTCGACCATTTTGTTTTAGAAATGAAAATTATTCGCATCTCTGTATGCAAAACTAGATAACTATATATATATAATATCCAATCTAACAAATGATACGAATGTTGATTAACCTAGTAGGCATAGTGAAAAATAAATGTATGTGACAATGCTTTATTTTACTCGAAACCACTATGGTAAGATACATTTTCCTTATGGGTTTTGCGAACAGTGGGGATCCAGATCAGCCTGTGTATCCGCAATCTGATCAGGTGCTGCACTGTTCGCCATTCCATCAATGAAGCACTCGTCTTGCCTCTAACAAGCCATACATATCGTTATCAGGCTACAGCAGTCAGTGTGCTATTTGTACAAAAGCTACACTGATCAGGTCTATTGTTTAGATTTACAGACCGACTACTGGGAAGTGTACATCTTGGTCATATAGAATTATAATATATACATGTATCAATCACAGAGATCCACGTTCCAAATGGCGAATAATATATATCTGGATATACTGAAATAATTATGTATATGCATAAATCATAGTTAAATTCGTGGACAAAATGGAGAACAATCATTATTATATTCAGACCTACTAATACCCTCATGTTCGTGCATATATTTCCGGACAAGTAAATGGCAAACGTTGCATTTCCTGATTTACTATATATAACAATCATGTACCAAAGGAGCGGGAGGGGACATGGATCAAGGTCTACACAGATACATCCGGATATACTATATGAGGCGCTTCGTAGGAAAATGTATCTTACGGCCACATTTTGACATTTTTACTTTTTGACGTTCTCCGATGCAGAGCTCATTTCTGAACATACTGATATTTGTTTTATGCAATTCCGATGTAAATCGGTTGATTTAGTAAACTTTTAGCACATACACTGAATATTTGAACGTCACATCGCTCATTATTGTGACGACGTCGCAACATATGTCTGACGTCACATTAATTACGTCAGGACAAAGTAATCGTATTTCGTTTTACGCCATGTATGATACATATGTAGCCTATAACATACAATTACCACGTAGAGGCGAACATGTGAAGCAATAGATAACTGAATGTAATTAGTAAAAGCCGTCTTTGAACTAATAGAAAATGGTTCCTCAAAATGTTTAGAGATTGGGCCGGCGGGCACCTTTCCTCTCTCACATGATATAGGTTCACAGTTTTGATGAGTCACGGTGGCTATCACATATAATACAATTCCTTCGTTACTGATACATGCACGAGTTTACAAAATACGACATTTTATTCACTAAATGCAATCTGACACACATACATGAAACTAAATCAGAAACAGATACTCGAATAAAGCAAGGGAGACGCTATGTAACGTGTACTGTAACGTTTATACTTGTATGTTTTTGAACTTTCACACTAGCATTAAATATAGAGAATACCAAGCTAGTGTCTTTTGATATTAAGTTTATCAGGCAAGGCTAGGAAACGCGTAGGAATTCCGAGGCTTGCCAAGGAATTCCTACCGTTTCCGAGCCGAGCCTGATAAACTTGATATTAAAATACACTAGCCTGGTATTCTATTTATCAGGTAACGTTTTATGCTCGAAAATGACATTAGATGACGTCGTATTCTATGGACAGAACGCGGACTTGTTTACGTTGCGTCATTACACTGACGTCATTCGGTAACGTCACGTGACGTCATCCAATCAATGGAACGTCTGTTTTCACTTCGTTGTAACCCGGATGTTTATATCAGGGCAATGCTTGATACAACAATATGTTATCAGTCAGTACGTATTCGGTCAATGCAGGGCATGTTACCTGATAAAGCATTTTATCCATATAATATCACATATCTACTGTACATACATGTATTTAATATCTCGGTAAACGATATAGCATGCCCTACTAACACAAAAAGAAAAACATTTATTGGGTCCATACGCGAACTGGGCTGCCGACACCACCAGCTCACATGCTACTCAACATTATTCTGACAACGACGTCAACGTCAGATAGTGATCCAGTGATATATACCAAAACACGTGTACAACCTAGTGAATATCATCATGCGGGGCACGATATGCCCCATGTTTCCCTTCCACCCCATCAAACACAAACAAACCACGTGTTGACAGTCAAATAAAAGCCTGGTCCTCATACGGCAGCCATGCAAGTTCTATACCCATACACACAGAATAACATAAATAGTATACCACCATGGCAACTTCCACACTATGCTTATTACACAAACCAACTGAACCCACCCCCATGTGGTAGTAATACTGCGGGTGTGAATTTAATGTGAGATAATAACCAGTCAAATCCCATGACGTGGACTAACACACATCACAATCAGCCAGTTAATATATGGAAAAGCTACCAGAACTGGCAGCCACAATCAAGTGTGCCTGCCGCTCAATGTCGTGCTGATAGTGAAATAAGGCCGACGCATTCGACAGTGGACAACGATCGACCACCGTCTTCCTCTTTGAACTTGCATACAACTCGTAATGAATACTGTGAACGTGCATCGAACGTGACCCCCACACATAATACCTGTAGTATTGAAATTACCAGCCGTTCTAAAGAGGACGATGATGGGTTTATCGGTGTCCATTCGAAACGTCTCAGCAAATGCTATGTAGGCAATATCGACAAAAACAAAACATCTGCAAATGGTATGAAACGTTATTCTATGCAGAACGGAGCACCTCTGCATTCTGTTCAATTGTACACTAGTCGTAACGGTAACATGTACGCCCAAATTTCAGTGGAAACAAGATATTCAGACACCATTGAATCAGATGATTTTGTGTGGCCATACGAAGTATATTGCGACCTCTGGAAATCAGCGAACTCTAGCCGAAGTGATAGTAGGCAGCAAAGCAGATCTTCACATCGAAGGTAATGGCGTTTATCAACGCATGTACAATACGCATGACTCTCAAAAACTTCCACATGGCAGTAAACTTACTTTGTTGGAATGTCAGAGGCATTATGTCCTCAACACTATGTTTCCATGTACTGTTGGATAACATCTCCTGTGATATCGCGATCATTGCAGAGCACAAGCTTCAACCCCACAACGCGTCCTTCGTTGATTCTATTCACAGTAATTACTCCTGCATCACTGTCTGCGGCGACACATTCAGTGATCAGTGATCACGCGTGTGGAAAAGCATGTGTTGCTTTCCTGTACAAAAAGCACCTCCACCCATGTATTGAGCCTATAGACTGTAACAGTAGACGTATAGTCGGGTTGAAGCTAGTGGGTGAAATGACCAGGCCACTCTATATATTTTCTGTATACTTACCGTCAGAGAACAACTTCATGGCATATAGAAATGTGTTAGTCATTCTGGATGGGCTTTGCTCCTTGTACGGAGACTCATGTCATGTGATGCTAGCTGGTGGTATGAATGCCAGCATATGGGATGCAAAATATGTAAACCTCCACAAATCATTACACCTCAAACAGTTTATACAAATAAATAGTATGTATGCGGTTAACGAGTCACCGTTATGTAAAGTAGCCAACTTCACATACATTACGTCACATACCATGCTCGATTATATTCTCGTGGACGAAGTGTTAAATTCCTGCATTAACAGTTGTCTTATCGTGGAGGGAACCATCTCCAATACATCGGATCATCTCCCCGTAGTTAGTACATTCACTCTACCTCGCAGTATCCCAGAATTGCAAGAAGAAGATGCCATCTGGACAGCGTGATATAAATCAACAGACGTACATCTGCGGGCATACCAGGACACTATTATGCGTTCACTTGACAACACGTGCCAATGGAAGATAACCATTATAGAACAGCTTAACTGCGCCAACTCAGTAATTACTAACTGCCTGATTTCTAGTGCTCAACACACACTATACCCACCAAAATATTTAACACACATACAAAACCGTATTGGACAGCTGATGTAAGAGAAGCATCGTATTGAAAGAAATTCCAGGAATAATTTGGTAACAGCCGGCAGCCCTCGAAATTATGCTGACCAAAACTATGAAATATTTAAACACTACAAATCGATGAAAAACGACTTTCGAAACAGCAGGTGGCCGTATTAGCTCAGTCGGTAGAGCGTAGAACTGTCAACCGGTTACGTAAAAAAAAATGAACCGGAGACCCCGGGTTCGATTCCCACCTCGACCGTTGCGAATAGTCGATTCGGCGGGTACTTGGGCAAGACAACTTCGTTCTAGCCTAGTCTTATCGGATGGGGACTTAAATAGTCCGTCCCGACATGCATGGTCATCGAGCCAGTGCTGTCGTTAAATCAAAGCATTTACTTTACTTTACTTTCTAAATAGCCAACGTGAAGCGAACCAAGAATATATTAACAAGTCAATTTTGGACCTTAAAAAAACAGCCGAGTGCGACTTACGACTGTTCTGGTTCCTTGTTAAAAAGAAATGAAATACCCCAGTGAAATCCACGATCGCCTAAATAGTGCAAAATGGAAGCGTACTGACGTCGTCAAATGATATATTATTATATATTAGTATATATTACGATAAATGATGTATTCACATCATACTTCGAAAACATGTACTCTCCAAAACCAAACGACCAATATGATGAGCACTTTAAACACGAAATAGAACAGAAATGTCAACGTATATTACACGACATCGTTAGAATACCGTGTGCAATTATAAACGCCGAAATAACCCCTGCCGAATAACGATTTCTCTGAAAAATAAGAAAGCACCGGGTTGGGACATGATACAAAATGAGCATATCCGGTATGGAGGTGAAACGCTCGTAACATACATAACACATATGTTCAATGCAGTGCTAAAATTAGAACACATTCCAGCTGCCTGGAAACGAGGTTTAATTATTCCCCTAAACAAAGGAGCGGCGAAAAAGCACTTTAGTGTCTATGTAATCAATATGTATATCACAATGAGAATGTCCAGTAAAATAGTTACAAATAGACGTACGAGGGCAAACAGTTCACCTGTCTATATAACCAATATGTATATCACAATCAGAATGTTCAGTACAATAGTTAGAAGTAGACGTACGAGTGGAAACAGTTCACCTGTCTATATAACAAATATGTATATCACAATGAGAATGTCGAGTACAATAGTTACACAAAGACGTAAGAGGGGAAACAGTTCACCTCTTCTATATAACCAATATGTGTATCACAATGATAATGTCCAGTACAATAGTCACAAATAGACGTACGAGGGGAAACAGTTTACCTGTCTATATAACCAATATGTATATCACAATGAGAATGTTCAGTACAATGGTTAGAAGTAGACGTACGAGTGGAAACAGTTCACCTGTCTATATAACAAATATGTATATCACAATGAGAATGTCGAGTACAATAGTTACACAAAGACGTAAGAGGGGAAACAGTTCACCTCTTCTATATAACCAATATGTGTATCACAATGATAATGTCCAGTGCAATAGTCACAAATAGACGTACGAGGGGAAACAGTTCACCTGTCTATATAACCAACATGTATATCACAATGAGAATGTCCAGTACAATAGTTACACATAGACGTACGAGGGGAAACAGTTCACCTGTCTATATAAGGAACTTTTAGCTTCCAGTGACTACACCCCACCCTATCCGTTTATTGCATACATACATGTCAATATAAACGCTATTAAGAAACTCCGGTTTCTTCTGATCACCCCTCGTACTTGTATATGGCAGATGTCAATGGCGCACACGATGGTTCAGCCAGACAACGTTCACGCCATGCTGGCTATCATGTAGTATGTAATAGTTATAGTTCACATATTGACGTTTTAATAAATTAATTTCTAGTGAGCGTAATCGAGCCAGAAATTAGTTTATTAAAACGTCAATAGGTGAAATATAACTTACTTATTGTTTGCCGCGCCTTCTTCGCGTGCACGTGTCCCCCCATACGGGCCTTTTACCTGCGATACTAGATGTACTATGCGATTATCCGTTTGACACAGCAGCGCATTGTACACGTCACAACAGGATGCGTGCCATGTACATTTCTGGCAACAAGCCGTGACGTCTGGATATAAATATAACTTTCTACATATTTCAACATTGAATGAATATATTTAGTGGATATTGGATAAATAGTCGCAATATGTGATTAATTAAGACGAAATGCTATGCTTTCATTAGTAGAGAAATTAGGCAAACCAACAACTATGTAATTGGTCGTTTCTGCAGTGACGTTTCCAGTAACTACACCCCACCCCTATTTGCCATTAACATCTCATATTATGTATTTTTTCCTGTAAAATAAAAACAAAACAATAGCTTAAAAAAGGTTTCTGGACAAAAAACGAGCATATCTACTTTAACGTTGATAATTGAAGGCGTTAATGGAAAAAGGGGGCTAACTCCATCATGAAGTTAGCTCCCTTATTCCATTGACCCATTAACTGGCACTATTTTAATTTGTATTATTTTCACACGATTACATTTTTGAGAACGCTATAAGTACATTTACATGTATACTAAATAATAGGGCAGTTCATAGTTCGGTCCAGAAAGTTAAGGACCTTACTGCATTTGCACAAAGTGTAACATCGGATCAGGCTCTGCATCCATACAGTTTTGCCAGAGTCTACACTGTTCGTCATTAAGCGAATTGGTATTACCCTCGCAAACAGCGTGCAAGTGAAAGTATGCGGGACCTACACTGGTAATAAAAGCAATGTTGTGATTTTGTCCGTCTGTGGGGAATATTAATGTTTATATACATGTACATGCACCTGCAGCGTGTGGTTGTATACGAGAATGGATAATGCGGAAGTTAATTTTATAATGATTTATGGGGTTCATTGACGCATTGGAATTTGTATTTACTTGCAAAAGATATGTCACATATTGGCAAATTGTTAAAAATATCGAAATACTACTACTAAACATTGATACAAAAATAGAAATATATTTCATTGCAGAATCGACGTGTTTTTTTTTCATTTCATTTTTTTATATGAAATTCAACGTACCTTTAAAGATTGAAGTCAAGTCCAGAAGAAAAATATCGTTTAAGTATAGGCTGTTTTTACCAGGTCTTCATCTACGAGGTTATCGTCCAATCTGGTTATCACACCTTCACATGCCGTCGATATTTAAATGTACAGTCATCGATGTATACTGCGCACGCACGTGGTGTGGGAAGATGACGAACTGGACGACATCGTAAACGTCATTTTTTACTACATCGTCACCGACTTGTGACGATGTAGTTAAAAAATGATGTTTTCGCTGTTGTCCAGTATACGATACACATGTGTCGCTCCTAAATGTCACCGGGCTCTCCGTTTTAGAGAGAGTACTGTCTGTTTCACGAAAGCTGCCCAAATGTTATGGCTATATAAATAATGCAAAAACAATATATAGTTTGATAATGTTAACTGTTATCAATATTTAAGAATGAGCCTTTTGTGGTCCAATATTGATTTTATTAAATTTCCCCAAGTTAAATCCCCATGCATTCAATCTATGAAGATGTCTATGGGAATTTAACGTGGGGACATTTTTCTAATTTCAGAAATTTCAAAAATATAATTTTGAATACACTCAGAGTATGGGATTACGTGGTCCATTGTTTTGTTTGGCGTAATGGCGGCGCCGATGAGATCTTAGATACATCTTATTTGTTATCAATACGACTGCGGTTTCTCCCTTTTCATGATGACCATGTTCCAGCCGTCAACTCTACGAGTCCACTATTACCAAATTTAGCAGCATTACTTGTATAGTTAATCAGGACAATCGGACCAAGTTTAAAGAAAGTTCGATTCCGTCCGATTCCAATTTATCTGCGCAATGTTGCAGATAACTCAACTCAAGCATCCACAGCGTGACGATTATCATTATAGTAGCTACATGTAATTTGGGGGCCGTTTCAATAAACTTCGTACGACTAAAATGTTCGTAAGTGCAAACTTACGATCGTCAGGAAATTTAAATTGATGGATTTTTATTTATTGAGCAAAGGCTTCATATGCACCCATTGCTCGATAAATGTAAATCCAATGATTATTTATAAGAAAACTTTGTTATTGTGCAATTTACAGACTATCATAAGTTGGCACTTACGAACATTTTAGTCGTACGAAGTTCAGTGAACGGCCCCAAGTAGATTGGTCTACATTTCAATAGGCCACGTTCAGCCATGCGTGTGGAGTGATAGAAACTATTTAAACTTCATAGTCAATGAGCGGTTGTACATGTACTCCACAAATATGAAACGCCAAATCAACATAAATTCAAATAAGTATTGCTAGCTTTAAATAATTAGAGATAGCATTACCTATTTAGAGCTAGCATTAAATCTTTAGAGCTAGCACTCATTATTTGAGTTTATGTAGATTTGGCGTTCACACTCGGGTCCAGGTGGGACAAGCCTGTTTTATGGCACACATTTTAGTCAATATTATTTAATTTAGTACTTGTACGCACATATCCATGGGCAAGACACGTCTATCGACTACTTCCGATCGGATATGGGGCATTAAAATAACTGCATCTTAGAATACATGTATGTCTCACATTTTATGACTTTTATTTGCTGTACACTTTAGAGAATACCTAATGGTGCAAAATCGCACAGGGGGTATGTAGAAGTAGTCCGGTATAAAAAAGATAGTCCGTGCGTTTTAAGGTCAAATATCTACATGTAGTTTGCTTGCAAATCTTGATCTACCAAGTTTCACTTGAGGAACATTTTGGGATGCTTTTAACACCAGTTTTCAGCATATTTGTAGCATTTAAAAGAACACACTGAACCTGTTGGTCACGTGATGTAAACAGAGTCTCCGTGGGCAAAAATTATAAACAATATTGGGGGATATGAACCTATTATTTATTCATGCAGAACCATTACAGACTGGCTGCATGTCATTTACAAGTGCACAGCATCCATACGAATATTGAAAGTAGGAGAGGCTGGCCTTATTGGATGGGATTCGGTTAAATTATATAGTAAAACTAACCTACATGTATACTGAACTAAAATACACTGAACTGTCAAGTTTCGAGTTTATGAAGTAAGTATAGGCGGCGAATGACCGATGCCGCACGTCATATGCACCATTGTTTTGACGGCTACATGTACGTGATTGTATACCATATAAATAATTTTATACCGCAACCATTGCTCCATGTAGCATAATAAGGGGGTTAAATAAATGCTGTTTATATCTGAAGTAACCTAATATACCTGAAGTAGCCTAATATACATGAAGTGCAGTTGTTGCCTTTATTTTGTTACCTTTGACCCCTAATCGCGGCCTCTGATTGGTCAGTCTCAACAGCAAATTCAAGATGGCGGCGAATTTTAAAATCGAAATCGCTGACTGTTCAGTTGAATTTTGTCCATTTGTATGGTATATGCGACGTAACCAACGACATTGATATGTCCATTATGATTGCATTGCTTATTATGACAGCTGTGTGGTCTAAAACCAGCCAATATTGAAGCTCATCGTAAATAAATCAGATATTTAATCAGATACAATACCGAATCTACCTAACGTGGAAGCCGCCATTTTGCTTTGAATGACATCGCTAGATTTGTGTCGTATGGCGAGGGAATGACGTCAAAACATGACGTTACTCACGTTCAAACGATTAAGTTTGGTATGCGGTATAAATTAAATACATGATTAGTTCCGTCGAATATAAATATATTCGGTTTCGCCCTGACAACTTTATAGGGACTCTCTAAAGCTCGTCCCAATAAAGCTGTCTAAGGCTCAACCGAATATATTTTATATTCGACGGCACTAACCATGTATTTACTATGTACCTTGTCCAAATAAAGCAATGCTACAATTTACAACTCAAGATGTGTGTTACGTTACAGAACAACGTAAACTATGACAAATATATATCTGCTGAATGTTGCACTACTTAGGCCATACAACATAAGTACTTTGGTTCTGAAACACGGAGTTTGCGGAATATGAGAGCGGGAGGGGGATTTTTTAATATATTTTACATGTATTTTCTTTTGTTTGAGATGTTGGTCTCTGATTTTGTTTTCAAGTTGCCAGATGCATATGATTCATATATGCATCTGGCAACTTGAACAAATCAGAGACCAACATCTCAAACAAAACAAATGTTCTATAAAGTTACTATCACGTCTTTAGATGTGAAAACTCACAAGTTTTTCGTCAGACATGATTGACTTAACATATTTCAGCATGGTAGTGTTTTTTATTGATCATGTGGCTAATTTATAGTACAATTTTATTTCTCCATGACGATAAAATGCTCGACGTGCATGTATTATTCAGACTATTCAGATATTCAAATATTCAGATTATCACACTTGTAATAACACCTGCATCGAATTTGATTGGCCGCATCATCCTAATTACGTATTCATATTATGCGCTAACGTTATACCAAACGAACAAAATGAAGACGTTCCAAATGACGTCCCTAATGGCGCGACAACGCAATGTTGTTTTGACCTTGACGTCATCATGTTTCAGCGTCATTAGAAGCGTCAGTGACTAAATAAAGTTACTGCAATTGTTAGAATAATTTGCATTGGCTTCCGTATAGCAATATGACGTGTTTACAAAGAGCGGGAACCTATGAAAGGACATGTTTATAACAGTTTTGTTGCTGGTATTAACACTATTTTTCTCTGTGGAGATTTTCAACCAATTGCGAAAATAATCAATGGCGTCTTCTCACTGAAGAATATCGGATATATCCAAGATTTCTGCTATTTGGATTGGAAGTCCATATGATAAACAGAATCTTAAATTCGTTTCCATTTGATATGATATTTATGAAACTCGTCAGCAATTGTATGCACCTCGCCAGAGGCTCGATGCATAAATTGTGCGTGACTCGTTTCATAAATCTCATATGAAATGGAAACTCGTTTGAGATCCTCTATATATTTCTTTCAACACTACTTAGAGAATGTTATACATCCGCTTGCATTAATGTTGCCCAGATTAACAACGTTTCTGAACATATGTTGGTAATGTTAACTAACACAGCTCAGGCTCATCCAATCAAGCTGCTTGACAATTGTCAAGTATTTTGAAATAAATACAAATGTATAAATATTGGCAAGATCAGCACAGTCGGTAGTGTAATACTTCAATACAATCTGATCACCCTTCTATTTATTAGACAGTCCAAAATATGTTAGAAGGCAAATGAACTGTCGAGCTCTGGATGAACTCAAAACAGCTGTTAGCAGTTAATCGGAACACTTCCGTGGATATAGGTTGAAACGTGCTGAATACGTACTTAATTAAAATATATTGGAACATCCATGATGAATTTAAGGTGAACATAAAACAGAGGTAATAAAAGAAGACGTATGCAAATTGTATATGTTCTACAGTAACTTTCATTATTTCACATTGAACTTATAGTATATGACCACTCATTTGGAGTGTGCCGACGAGACGGTTTAAATGGTGGTCAACACATATGTTTCTGATGAGAAGTTGAAATGGCTCACCGAGTAGAAACGAATATTAATACGTTTAAGTAACTAAACCTTTAATTTCGTTTCGAAGTAACACAGTTGAAGGTTGTATTGTCCGCCTGTGTGTGGCGTATCAAGAAGAGACGAACAATCGCTTGCGAGCCATCGTATGCACAGTTGGTCAATATTTCATAATTTTCGCCTTAAAACTGTGCATCACGTTAAATATCACATACATCATTGTAAATATTACATGCACATCAAGCAATTGTGAACAACTGGGTATGTATGAAAAATAATCATACTATTATAAATATAAGGTTATTTCGATATCTGATGTTGGCTAGGCTATATAATTAGCGCATACCATATGAATTTCTTTGCTACATTACAGTGCCGTGCCTGGGGCCCGTTTCACTAAACGTCGTTGAGCATAGGCTGCATGATGCAGCCTATGCTCAATAAATGTAAATACATTAATTGAAATTTCCAGATCATTCTAAATTTGCACTTGCGAACATTTTAGTCGTACGAAGTTTAGTGAAACGGCCCTATGATCATAGCAAAATTCGCAAGCGGCGAATTTGATAAACCAGCAGCCTATTTCACCAACATTGGAAAGTATACTTATCTAGCAAAGTATACTTTGAGGGAGAAATTTTCAATTTAAGGATAAATTTATAAATTTTTGTTATACTGAATTTATTACATTATCACAGCCATTTTGGCTGTGATAAATGTTGGCTGTGATAATGTAATAAATTCAGTATAATAATTCTGCATACTTTTAATCATCAAAACTATGCAGTCGGTAGTTCTATATGAAACAATGCATTTCGGGGAAAATAAGTGATTACTCCCTCAAAGTATATTTTGCTAGATAATTATACTTTGCAATTATGACGAAATCGGCTACAGGTACATGTAAAGATTTAAGTGTGCTATTGTTTACTTTGAATGCAACGCTGATTTGATTTCGTTGTTTCATTACATCTACATGGATCTCACTCGGTGTAACATTCGAGTTGGCTTATATTTAAGGGTGGCCATTGGCTCGAACACCATCCATATCCGGCAGGTTTAATATTACACTGTTTTCATTTATAACCCATGATGCCATGTAATTGGAATGAATGTAAATACCTTTGAATTTAAATTGTTAACTAAACCAATACAACGTCAGCGAACGTAGTTTTCTATTTTGGATACGATAATTCGCTGTCACCATGTAATCAGTCAATGAGTAGCGAGACACCTGGTAAATCGAAAACTCAACCAACTAGGTCACGAGATGGCAGCGCAAACGACCGCGACCAGAATGCATGGATGATCAGGCTGGTCTGGATCTACATGGAGACTTGCAACGTTGTTCATAAGCCCAATTACTTCTATTACAGCCACACATGCATCTAATGGTGTTTTCTTTGTTAACCCTTTCAACACCGCAGGCCTGTATAGTGGTATTGGCAAACAGTGTAGATCCACATGAACAGGTTCGTGACGAGCCGTCTCATCACGATCTGCACATTTTGCAAGTAAATTTCATATTTCTGAGAACAACAACAATCTTTTTTAATAAATGGACGAGTCTGAATATCATTTTGTGACGGTTGGATTGGTTGCAAAATTAACATTTCAAATGCTATTCCAGTTAGTTAGGGCTGAAAGGGTTAAGGAGCCGTATCTTTGTGCTGTTGAATGACTGTAAAGTTACCATAGTGCCATGTGTGCGGCTGTTGGATTATTGAACCATATCATTGGTTGAAGGTCTAGTGACCGTTGCATCTACAACTGTCTGTATTTACAGACAGCGAGCGTGTGCGGGTGTTGGATTAATGAACAATGTATTTGGTTGAAGGTCTTGTGACCGTGGGTCTAGTTACCGTTGGGTCTGCACATATCTGTATTTACAGACAGCGAACGTGTGCGGCTGTCGGATTATTGAACCATGTCTTTGGTTGAAGGTCGAGTGACCGTTGCGTCTAAGAATATCTTTATTTACAAATAGCGAACCTGTGCGACTGTTGGATTATTGAACCATGCATTTTGTTGAAGGTCCAGTGGCCGTTGGTCTAGTGGCCGTTGCGTCGACAAATATCTTTATTTACAGACAGCGAACGTGTGAGGCTGTCGGATTATTAAATCATGTCTTTTGTTGAAGGTCGATTGGCCGTTGCGTCTACACATATCTTTATTTACAGACAGCGAACGTGTGCGGCTGTTGGATTATTGAACCATGTCTTGGGTTGAAGGTGTAGTGACCGTTGTGTTTATTTATAGACAGCGAACGTGTGCGGCTGTTGGCTTATTGAACCCTGTCTTGGGTTGAAGGTCGAGTGGCCATTGAGCCTACAAATATATTGATGTACAGACAGCGAACATGTGCGGTTGTTGGATTATTGAACCATGTCTTTGGTTGAAGGTGTAGTGACCATTGTGTTTACAAATAACTTTATTTACAGACAGCGAACGTGTGCGTCTGTTGGCTTATTGAACCATGTCTTTGGTTCAAGGTCGAGTGGCCGTTGAGCCTACAAGTATATTGATGTACAGACATCGAACGTGTGCGGCTGTTGGATTATTGAACCATGTCTTTGGTTTAAGGTTGAGTGGCCGTTGCTTCTACACATATGTGTATATACAGACAGCGAACGTGTGCGGCAGTTGGCTTATTGAACAATGACTTTGGTCGAAGGTCTAGTGACCGTTGCGTCTACAGAGATCTTATTTACAGACACCGAACGTGCGCGGCTGTTGCATTGTTGAACCATGTCTTTGGTTGGAGGTCGACTGGCCCATATCACATATCTTTATTTACATCCGGCGAACGTGGGCCGCTGTCTGATTATTGAACCATGTCTTTGGTTGAAGGGCGAGTTGCCGTTGCATCTACACATATATTTATGTACAGGGAACGTGTGCGGTAGTTGACTTATTGAAGTAATGTCTTAGTTGAAGGTCTATTGACCGTTGTGTCTACAACTATCTTTATTTACAGACAGCGAGCATGTGCGGCTGTTGTGATGTTGAACCATGTCTTCGGTTGAAGGTCTTGTGACCGTTGCGTTTACACATATCTTCATTTACAGACAGCGAACGTGTGTGCCTGTTGGATTATTGAACCATGTCTTTGTTGAAGGTCTAGTGACCGTTGCGGCTGTAATATACGTATTTACAGACAGAGAACGTGTGCGGCTGTCGGATTATTTAACCACAATATATTTGGTCGGCGGTCTATTAGCGGTTTCATATATAATGTACGCATATCTGCGCGTTGGTTGACAGAACCATGTCTTTGTCAGGAGGTCTAGTAGCGGGTTTGCACCTATACGTACATGGAACTTTATTTACAGACAGCGAACATGTAATAGTATATACCGCTAGTTTATTGAACCATGTCACCAGTGGAAATTCTAATAACCGCGGCAGCTACCAATATCTTTGGTGACAAGTAGAACCATTGCGGCCGTTGGCTGATTGAACCACCTTGTCGTTAGCTGTCGAACGTGTCATATCTGTAGTTACAGACAGCGAACGTTTGCAGCTCTTAGTGGACTGAACCATGTCTGCGGTTGCGTGTCTGGTAGCGGTGAGTTTGGCGATCACGGCGGCCATCTGTTATGGTCAGTCTATGGATGGACTGGACGCTGGGAGATTCTTCTTGGGAGGCGCAATTTCCTACGATACGTTTCAAACAAATGTAAGTACTTGTAAATTAGAACATGTATACACCAGGCACGCATAGATCCTTGGGGGCTTTTAACCATGTTAGCCCTACGGACCATACAATAAACACGTGTAATTGATACTGTAGATCCAGATGAGCCGGCTCCTGCAGCATTTATCAGTAGTGTTCATTTCTAAAACAAATGATGCATTTCCTTATTAATTAATGGAGTAGTCCACAAAATAGCATGGAACAGCCAATCTTGTATATGTACGGGTGAAAGGGTTAATGTTGATGTGATGCTTGTCTGTTTATGTGGATTGACAATTATGTCTGAATTATTGTGCTAGTGGTTCTTCTCGCAAAAGGATAACATGGGAACCTCGCGTTCAATATGAGACAAGCTAATAGTATGTGATGGTGTACCTAAATTGGAAGACCCGTGATGTCTCATGAAATATGTTTACAAAAGTTACGATGTTTATTATAAATGATGTCGAAAGTAGATGAAATGTTGACAGCAATTGTAGAATAGAATTCCGCATTTGCTATTATATCTTTCGACAACGTTTATAATACTGAAAACGCTAGTAATGTTACCAATCCCAGACTTTTCACAGGCAATTGATTGTTACGACTGGCTTCAGAAATACAATGCAAATCTAAAAGTAAGTTTTGTTTTCCTAATTTGTTCCATTACATTCTCGATATATCTGAAGAGCCAGGTAATTTAACCCTGAACCCGAAAGCCCGCTATAGCAGTTTATGCAAACAGTGCAAGTCCAGATGAGCCGGCTCGTAACGAACCGTCTGATCAGGATCTGCACTTTTTTAAAGTAATGTTCATGTTTTTTAAAACAGAAAATAACCCCTTTTCATAAATGAACTAGTCTGAAAAACATTTTATGACGATTGGATTGGTTGCAAATTTAACATATCAAAACCAATACCAGTTACTTGAACGGGTTGAAGAACTCAAAGATAATTGAATTATTGGTCTTTAAGGTGACCCTATACGAGTGGCTGGAGTTGTACGAGTGTCCACTCGGACCGGGCGCGGCAGCATCAACATCGGAGGTGAAGCCAAAACACACATGGTCTGTGGACGGGATGGGTCTCCCTTCTTTCAGTGATGACATCGTGACGAGGAACTCCGTGTACAGGTCGGAAATCACTAATTTTGTGCAAACAGTTATATGCCCACCAGTGACATTGATTTGCATTTAAATTCAACAATTTATCGCATAAAAAGTGTCTGTGCCTGGATAGATGGGGCTTATGAGATGTGTGGCCAGTGTCGCTCCTGATCAAATAGCACACTATTGTATCCTGATAACGATTTGTATTGCTTGTTTGAAGCATGGTGGTTGTTTCATTGATAGCAGTAACAATGTTTTCAATAGTTTCCGAGTTATTTATCTCGTTCAATTGATCTCGTCCTGACCAATTAGTTAGTACGTTGCATGTAAGACGACGTATACACTAAGGTGTATTAAGACTACATAGCAATCACGTTAATGACCTGTTCTATACCTTATCATCATTTGATTAAAAGTTAATTGCTTCGGTAATGTGATATATTATGTGAATACTGCCTCGTTACTGTATCCTATACGGCACATGGAGTGGCCAAGTCGGCTATCTTTGTGTGTTCCAGCTATCAGCTAGTTTCACCTGTTCTTCTGTTTGACAAAGAACTCAGTCGTGTACAAATGTGCGCAGGTGTATGGTGTACGAACGGGTCAAAACTGAACTTACAGGTGCAGCTATAAAAATATACAGGTGCACCTGTAAATATACAGGTGCAGCTGTAAATATACAGGAGCAGCTGTAAAAGATACAGCTGCACCTGTAAAAATACAGCTGCACCTGTAAGAAATAGAGCTGCACCTGTAAAAATACAATATTGTGTTGACCCCGTTCGTACAACGTATGTACGAACGGGGTCAAAACTAAACTTACAGGTGTAGCTATAAAAATATACAGGTGTACCTGTAAATTAATAGCTGCACCTGTCAAATGTGCAGCTGCAGCTGTAAATGTATAGGTGCAGCTGTACATTTACATGTGCAGCTGTAAAGAATGCAGGTCCACCTTTACATTTTATAGCTGCACCTGTAAGTTTAGTTTTGACCCCGTTCATACACCATATGTCAAAACTACATTGTATTTGTACAGTGCAGCTGTATTGTTTACAGGTGCAGCTGTATTTTTACAGGTGCAGATGTATTTTTTATAGCTACACCTGTATATTTACAGCTTCACCTCTATCTTCTATAGCTGCACCTGTAAATTTACAGGTGCACCTGTATATTTTTATAGCTGCCCCTGTACATTTAGTTTTGACCCCGTTCGTACACCATACAGGTGTGCGGAAGGTACAAACGTATCTCACCCTCCCACTGATGGCTAACATCTATTCTTTTGGAAATACGAAACCACTTTTTATAGCGGCACCTGTATATTTACAGCTTCACCTCTATCTTCTATAGCTGCACCTGTAAATTTACAGGTGCACCTGTATATTTTTATAGCTGCCCCTGTACATTTAGTTTTGACCCCGTTCGTACACCATACAGGTGTGCGGAAGGTACAAACGTATCTCACCCTCCCACTGATGGCTAACATCTATTCTTTTGGAAATACGAAACCACTTTCTGGGCCACTTTAATCTTAAGGCCGACTATACTAGATGTCAATTGCAACACGTTCGATTCGTTTTCCTCGTGTACATTCACTCGGTAGGGCTGTGGACACATCGTTTTCATGATAGGCTGAATGACGAACAGTGTAGCCCCTGATCAGACAGCGCATATGCGCGGGCTGATCTGGGGCTACATTGATCGCACATATTGCTCGGTTGTTCGTAGTACATATCCATAATTATATTACATTACATTACATAAGAGCAGCCTGTTGCATATAAAACGGAAAACATACAGCCAGTTGTACGTTGGTATTTACAACCAATTGTTGTTGCATGCGGAATGGCACAAACATTGGAATTTGCGAACAGAGTAGACCCAGATCAGACTGCACAGATGTGCAGTCTGATCTGAGCCTACGCTGATTGCAATAACATTAATAAGTGTGAAACTATGAATTTGGCAAATAATACAGTCCCGGATCAGATTGCGCAGATATGTAGGGTGATCTGGATCAACACTAGTATAAATCACTATAAGCTTTTTTACAGCTTTTTTGCAAGCAATAACGCTCTAAACTACGCAATTTGGACCGGATTTATATAAACAAACTCAACGGGAGACTAGCTACGATCTATCATTGTTTATCTCGAACAATCGTGCGTGCACCACTGTGGTCCATTGTTTTGGTCCGCGCAATGGAGGTGCCCGCCCATGTGTTTGTGAGGTAAATCTTATTTTTCATCAATACGACTGTGGTTTCTTCTTTTTCATGATGACAATGTTAACTCTACGATTACGACAATGCCAAATTTAGCAGCCTTACTTTTGTAGTAAGTCTGAACATAAAGTAGATCAATTGGAACTCGTGAGCTTGCTATATATACTATTTACATTACAAATCATGGGCGCCGCCATTGCGCAGAACCAAAGTGATAGATAGGTCACGTGGGTGTGTACAGGATTGTTATATTTCCACCCTGGAGCGATTTTCTCAATGAGGGATTGTAGCTAGTTATCTCGCGTTGTATTTATTTATAGAAATCCTGTCCAACTGGTACGGTTTAGGGTCTTATTTCTTGCAAAAAGGGCGAATATAGGACGATTTATTGTGTAAAGGAACCATTATAGTGTTGATCCAGATCATCATTCATATCCGCTTAATCTGATCCTGGACTGCATTATTTGCTAAATTGTGTGCAGTCTGATCTGTGTCTACTCTGTTCGCAAAACACATTTGTGTTCTATTCTTAGGAACAAATAAATGCTAAAATACAACTTAGGAACAAATCTCTATAAATATATCTGCAAAGAGAAATAACTAGCTACGATCCCTAATATGTACAAGCATACATGTACACGTCCATGCATCTTTTCAGAGATGGGGCGTGCATATCCGCAACGAGTATGTGTTCTGTCTCAGACAGTGGCACCTTTCCAATGTATCTTTATACTGGAAGTAAGTATTTGGGGCGCTACTGGTGGTTCTAGCAACACACCTTGCAATGCCATTCTAAACATAGCTTTTGTTTTCCTTGTGTCGGGTTACACAGACTGACCTGGATTTATTACAAATGCTTTCTTTCAAACATACTCTAGAGTCATATTCTTGTTTATGTGTATCGCGACTTGCTCATACAGTCGAAGCCCTCTAAACCGGACGGAGAGAAAATTTACTGAGCTTAGTTTAGATATGTTTCATTGTCATTTACCTCCGATATAATGTCTGTTCATGATCGCTAAGCAGCCAAGCGTGTCTTGAAGTAGTCATATGTATGTTTTACAGTGGGATCTTTCTAGACCGGACACCCTGGGGACCTCCCAGGGTGTCCGGTTTAAGCAGCCCTCACATATCAGCCGGCGTCCGCGCGATTTTTCTAATCGCAGGAGTCGCCGGGAGATTTAGAACCCGTGGATGAATCGGGAGAATTTCATGTCTGCGACGTGTGCCCTCATATATTATACGGGGCCCGGGCGGTGCCCTTTGAACATTGTATCGCAGTGGAGACAGTGCGCCCGCTAGGGCGTCGGCCGGACGCCGCTAGATAAACTGGCGGGCGCCGGATGATCAAAGAACAGATCGGTAGGCGTCCTGTCGGGATCCGTGAGGAGGCCGTGAGGCTATCGCAGGGTGGCCGTGAGGGGCCCGTGAAAATCCCACTGCGCCCGGAGGATTATTTTTCAATAATTTTCGTTAAAATTTGCATGCGGCCGTCAGATCAGACGGTCGGTTTCCGGCAGGCCGCCGGGCGGAGCCCTAACGACGTCTACGGGCTTGCCACGACCTAAAATCGCGCTTGGAAAATCGCAGATTTGAGAGTCAGGTTTTCACGCCCGCGGTGTTCGTGCGACCTCTAATAATCGCAGTGGAGCCCGTAGAAATCGGACAGCGTCCGACCGGACGCCTCGCGAAAATGCCCTTTTTGACCCGTTTTATGAGTCGCGCGGGTGCCGCGACCGATATGTGAGGGCCGCTTAAGAGGGGTTCCATTGTACCTTAGTTTGGCTACTAAATACATTAAAGCTAATCAATAATCAAAGGCAAATACCTTTTCAAATCAAATCAAGTCAACATCCTCATTTTTTATTTGATGAACTTCCATCAAATATCGATGTTTTCCTATGCCAATTTAACATGTGGCCAAAAGGAGCTGGAGACTGACCAGGAGGGCAGAAAATCGAATAATTAGGGAAATTGGCTCCTAAACCTGGCTACATGTACATATTGTGAAAATCGGTCCACAACTTATTAAATTATTAAAAATATATATGATTATATTTTAGCCCTCATGTTAATATTTTGTTTAAAACAAAGGAAATTGGGAAGGCATTTTTTGTTTTTCATAAAAAATTACCTAACTTTAAATATAATTTAGATTTAATATATTAAATAGCCAAAGGTTTGTCTGCTGGAAGACGTGAAACAAACAGTAATTTGTCTGAGATTTTCCACAAATAAAGGCTATGTTCTCTTCTGTTCTGGTATCGGAGTTGGAGACGCACTGTTCATTTAACCAGGGCCCAGTTGCTCAAAACATCTGTTAGCTTATTAACAGCTAAAAGCTTAAAGCTAATCAATAATGAAAGGCAACTCATGCAGCTCATGAAGGCGTGTGTCAACTGTATCATTTGATAGTTTCCTTAATATGCAACTGATTTTGGTCGTCCAGGGAGTTCGGCACAGACTTATGTCGTTTTTGCGAAGAATCGATTTCCGTGTCGGAGACACGGAAATCGATTCTTCGCAAAAACGACATAAGTATGTGCCGAACTCCCGGAGAACCAAATGCAGCTCACGAAGGCGCGTTTGCCGGGCCATATTTCATCAACATCCGTTGCCTATTAATGAAAATATATAATAATACTTACTTTCAGCCATTGTTGTTGTTGGTGTAACCACGTGATCATTCAACTTGTTACTGGATGAACTGTAATTGACACGTCGCTGAGAAGCACTGGTAAAATTCCGCGTACAATTGATGGTAAAACGGGTACAATAAATATATTTTAAATATTTCAATGAAACAAAACGCCATTAAATATTTCTAATAATATACCATATAATTACAAAAGACCCCTTAAATATGACACCCTTGGCACTACCAATGGCATCTGAATTTTAGACGGTTAATTCATTTATTTCTTTAGTAGATTTCGAAGAGCCCGATACAGCCGACCTATTCTTCTCCAACGATGCGAATGCTTACATGTGGTGGGTGCGCTGCGACAACGCTTCTGCTATCTTGGAGATGATCTGTACGAACGGACGGATAAAGTTGATGGTCACTGACGACCGGCCAACTGGCGAAGGCGTAATCTCTATGTTCACAATGCCGCCCTTCTGGCAGTGGTCCGAGACCTTCATGGCCTTTACAACCATGGCGTTTGATGGCTCCGTCGTAGCCGAAGCATTCAACTTAGCGTGGAAACCTGGGGCAGGTATTGACATGTGCTATAACTAGTTGCACCACCGGCTGCGCTAATCTTGCCAATATTTGTAAATATGTGTATTACACAATATTTGAATATTGCGTTTGAAAGATAACAGCTTGATTGGCTGAGCCTGAGCTGTGCTACAGCTCAGGTACAGCCAATCAAACTGCATGATTGCGAGCTGATACTCCCAATGGTGTTCAGAAACGTTGGCATCTTGGTAAGATAAACGCCGGCGTGGGTGTACCGAACATGAAACATTGAATTATTATTTGCGGACTGTGTCGAGTGACGTCACGTTGCTTAGTTTAATTTGACCTAAGCAACTTGACGTCAAACGTACACACTCCATCAATTCTAATGATCATGAATGATACTTACAGTGGGGTCAGCGTGTAAGTGCACACACGAACGAACACGACAGGTTGGAACCAACCTGTCGTGTTCGTTCGTGTGTGCACTTGAACCAACATGTCGTGTTCGTTCGTGTGTGCACTCACATGCTGACCCCACTGTATATGCCATTCCAATTTGTTCAGTGAAACTGTATTTTGTTAATAAAATCAACAATATCGAGCTCAGTTGCCTCCAACAGTGGCCAAATGCCGTTGATTTTTGATACGCGCATACTGGCCAATCCGTATCCAAAGCTTCTGTTACATGTACGTATATGTGGCTGGGACAGGATAAATGGGGCTTATGGATTTTGCGATCAGTGTAGATCATGTGCAGCCTGTGCACCCGCACAGTCTGATCAGTATCTGCACTGATCGCCATTCCATCAATGAGACACTCGTAATGCCTCTAACAAGCAATATAAATAGTTATCATGCTACTGGGATCAGCTATTTGATCAGGAGCTACGCTGGTCACAAATCACATAAGCCCCATTTCTCCAGTCACAGCACGTATGTGTTATTGGTTTAACGACGCCATATGTGGCTGTGACTGGAGATATGGGTATTATGGGATTTATAACAACATAGATCCTGATCAAATAACACACTCCCGGAGCTTGATAACGATTTATATTGCTTGTTAGAAGCATTACAGGTGTTTCATTGATGGAATGGCGATCAGTGCAGATTCTACAGATATATATCGTAGAAACATGGCAGTCGTTTCATTGATATAATTGCGAACAGTGCAGATACAGATCAGACTGTGCTGATGCACAGGCTGGTCTGGATCTACACTGGACGCAAACCCCATAAGCCCCATTTCTCCAGTCACAGCCGCATATGCCTTCAACGAATGATGTTAGTGTAATAAATGACGCAACGTCAGCAAGTCAACCTTCTTCCAAAACCTGGCTATAGACAGCTTGCAAATGATGGAACCAAGTACACAAGTTAGATTTTGAAAATAGATCCACAAACTCCAAAATTAGTTTAAGAAATTTATTTAGCCCCCAATGTTCTTAGCCCACAGCTAAATCAATATTTGAGCAAATTTCAAGAAATAAAAAGAAGGCTCATTCTTAAATTTTGCTATAATATTATCGAAAAAACAAATGTTTTTCAATTGTTTATATAGCCGTACAATTTTGGCAGGTTACGTGAAACAGACAGTAACCTGGTATTCACTAGTTGCATACATGCGGCTTTTTTTCAGAATGCACCATCCCACCATAAAGAGACGGACTGAAAACACCTGATTGACAAGGATGATGTGATTCCAACAAACATTCACGGATAACGGGGAGACAACAGACAAAGGAGATCAGATGTGAATAGTTGCGAACAGTAACTATTGCAATCTACTCCCGAACGGGAGTAGATTGTAAAAGTTACTGTTCGCAACTAAGATGCGAAGCGATGATTGACGGCGGCCAGAGGAAAATGGGGGGCTAACTCCCACATGGAATTAGTCCCCTTATTTCATTTGACCCTTCAATTTGCGATTTACGGGACAGCGAGACAAGTTGTCCGTTCTTTTTCCAAATGCAATAGGATGGATAGCCATTTCAGGAAAGAGCCGATGGCAAATGAGACACGCCATTGTAATTTTGTACCTTCGGACATCTGCGTAATTTCATGAAATACGTTTACAAAATTTACAATATTTTCCGTAAATGGCGTCAAAATATATAATTCCGAATGTACTCTGAAAATGTTGTCAACTTTTGACTTCATTTATGAAACATATTGTAAATTGTGTAAGCGTATTTAATGAAATTATGCAGATTTCCGAAAGGTACAAAATCACATGGCGTGTCACATTATTATTACGTATATCGATAAGTTTAAGTTAAAACCAACCGATGACATATGACGATAGTTTGCAGATAAATAAAACCAGCAGAGGATATTAATGATATTTTGCGGATAAATAAAACCAACCGGACATATGTATGTAACGATACTAACATTGTAGCTTGCAGGGTCCCGTTTCACTAAACTTCGTACGACTAAAATGTTCGTAAGTGCAAATTTAGGATCGTCTGGTAAATTCAATTGATGGATTTACATTTATTGAGCATAGGCTGCATATGCAGCCTATGTTCAATAAATGTATTTCCAATAATTGTTTACAGGAAAACATTGTTAATGTGAAATTTACAGGCTATCATAATTTTGCGCTTAGGAACATTTTAGTCGTACGAAGTTTAGTGAAACGGGGCCCAGGTGAATAAATCCAACGGAAGACAAATTAATGACAGATACTTTACAGTCAAATACAACCAGTGTATGACATATACATGTAACACTAATTTGCAATTAAGTAAATAACACCGATGACATATACGTGTGTATTTAATTAATATATTCAGTATACAGTACATGGTGCAGTGTCACTTATTGAATAAGTCTCACGACACCTAAGACAATAAACTGCCTTTCACTTAAGTACATGCCCACTTAAGTACATGCCCACTTAGTAACCACACACTTTTCTTTATAGGAATTAAATAAGTGTATAATTGTGTCACTATTCTACCAGTTCTAAAAACGAGTGCCCGCTATACATATATAATCATTTCATATTATTTCTTTTACTGATAGTGACGCGCGGTCGTATCCGGCTATTTTCATATGCAAATGAGGCATGGTAGTTTTTAATTATTTATACTAATTAAATGTGTCACCTGAAAAAATAATATTTTCGACTGATTATAAAGTATCATCATTGCACATCAAACAATAAATACAAAGAATAAATTGTAATTTCCGTTAACATTTTAAGGAACACGGTTATCGCCCCTGATATCAGTGTAAATATTTACGTCTGATATAAAATTAATAATAATTCCAATCAATACGTGGGGTAATGGTGAATGAATGTTTATTTGCTAGAAAATGTATCAGATGATCATGGATGATGTCTCTGATATAAAGAACAGTTTGTGACTACTGAGTAGACATGTACCTTTAAACTATCGCTCTGACACGCGATATCAGTATTCGTGATGTAAGACCCGGCATATACGAAACGTTTTCTTTACAAATTCGTGTTCTGATTTACGGAAAATCATGGATTTGTTCATGGAATTATTTTGGGGATTTTTAACGTAAAATACGCTGACACTGTTTCATGTCTCGATCCACGTTCATATCTGCTCGACAGTTAACAACGGTACTACTTTAAAATCAGTTTCGGCAACTAATGTATGCATGTGCATGAATTACATGACGTACATGTACATGTGTAAAGCAGTGATAAAATCATCAATAAATGTCTATACTGAGTGTGTATGTGATGTATAATGTTTGCAAGTAAAAATGTCCAATGAAGGATCGTAGCTAGTTATGTCCTTTTGCAAATATATTTATAGAGATCCGGTTCTATGGTGAATTTCAGCGTTTATGTCTTACTGAATGGCACAAAACTTGAGTTTTGCGAACAGAGTCGACCCAGATCAGACTGCACATCTGTGCAGTCTGATCTGGGTCTACACTGATTGCAATACAGTAATAAGTGTGAAACTATGAATCTGGCAAATAATGTAGTCCCAGATCAGATTACGTAGATATGTAGGATGATCTGGATCAAATCTAGTCGAAAACCATATAATTGCTCCTTTTCATAACAGATCATGCTACATTCGCCCTTTTTGCAAGCAATAAGGCCCAAAATTACACAATTTGGACCGGAGTTCTATAAATACATTCAACGGGAGATAACTAGCTACGATCCCCTATTACATGTAAGCAGGAGTAACTTCGCGTAGAGCTTGTTATGTGCGTCATTGAAGATATACTTGGCGAAATGTTTCGGTTTACGTTTACGTCACGTTGCTAAGTTCCAGTTAAGCATTGTGAATTCCACTGGTGCTGCACTCCGCACCAGCGTAAAATGTTTCACGTCGATATGGGCACCGGATTCGTGGCGAATTCCCATTCAGCTACATGCAGAAGATGCTTCAAACACATGTTCGTGTAGTAACCAGCGCAATACATTTGCGCCGGTTACTACACGAAACATGCGTTTGTGTGTCATCTCCGTGTAGAGCAGAATGACATTTCAACAGAAAAACGGTACATTTTTCGACGTGAAACAATTTACGCAGGCGCGGAGTGCAGACACGGTTACAAAATAAAAATGGCTGTCCCAATCTTTATCAATCGCCTACAGCCGTGAACGGATAACATTATTTTACACGTGTACAGCGTGTAAGTGCACACACGAACGAACACGACAGGTTGGAACCAACCTGTCGTGTTCGTTCGTGTGTGCACTTACACGCTGACCCCACTGTAGGTACTACAACAATATCGATATTCAGATAATACGGAGCCCCGCAGGGAACATGATTTTTTTTTATTAATTCGTTCCCACCAAATAACAATTCGTTCCCTCAATTTAACAATTCGTACCCTCGAATTAACAGTTCGTTCCCACTATATAAGAATTCGTTCCCTGGAACTAACAACTCGTTCCCACGAAATGACAATTCGTTCCTTCGCAATAACAATTCGTTCCCTCGCATTAACAATTCATTCCCCATGATATAACAATTCGTTCCCACGAATTAACAATTCGTTCCCGTGGGAACGAATTGTTATTTCGTGGGAACGAATTGTTGAATTGAGGGAACGAATTGTTAATTCGTGGGAACAAATTATTAAATTGAGGGAACGAATTGTTATTTCGTGGGGAACGAATTAATAATAAACAAAATTATACGTTCCCTTCGGGGCTCCGTAAGATAAAGACATTCCTATTGTTTACAAGTTCATATGAGACAAACCATGTTATTGTGTACCTAAGAAGATGTCCTATTCTTCATGAAAACCATTTACGAAATAAGATATATTCTCTAAACGACGTCGCATGTTGACGAAATATTCTGAGCAAATGCGGAATACCGCATTTGCTCTGAACATTTTGTCAACTTGCAACATGAAATACGGTAAACATGGTAACATGCATACATATCTTTCCATGGATATTGTTAATTTGCTTAGGTACAAACTGAAAAGCCTTTTATCATAATTATGTCGTTCCGCTTCACATAGAAAATATGTTACTGTCTGATACGGTGACCTTTATATCAGTAACGTACAAATTATCTAAAGTGCATAACATCTAGTTGACCTGTAGCCTATTTCATCAACATTGCAAAGTATACTTTACTAGCAAAGTATACTTTGAGGGAGTAATCATTTATTTTTCCTGAAATGCATTATTTCATATAGAACTAACAAATGCATATATTTCATGATTAAAAGTATGCAGAATTATTATACTGAATTTATTACATTATCACAGCCAAATTGGCTGTGATAATGTAATAAATTCAGTATAATAAAAATTAATAAATTTATCATAAAATTGAAAATTTCTCCCTCAAAGTATACTTTGCTAGTAAAGTATACTTTGCAATGTTGATGAAATAGGCTACTGATGAGCCTTGGTATAAAAAAACACATTATCATTGCTTTAAACATATTTACTGAATAAAATTGGCTTTCACAGTTTAATAACACATTGCATACAATTGGGTTTCACAGTGTAATAACGCCGTGTATTACAAATCATATACTCTACTGCCTGTTCCACGTTTTGTTTCCGACGAATTAAATTAGAGGATCATACACGAGTGATGATTTAATATGAATCTTATTAAACGAGCTTATCACATGAAAACCCTGTTATGACGCGTTTTAACCCATTTCATAAATGTGATATGGCACACGTGTAATAACACCTGTAGCGAATTTGATTGGCCAGCATCACCCTGCATGTAATTATGTATTCATATTATGCGCCAATGCTAAGCCAAACGAACAAAACGAAGACGTCCCTAATGACGCGACAAAGCAATGTTTTAAACATCAATATTTCCAGCACAAAAATATTTTCACAATTCCCTAACATTTGATTGGCCCGTAGCAAGGCTCTGTCAAAAATTTATATCCCAGTAAACTCCCACGCCGAACTACTTTCCGTAACCGTGAGGCGCAGTTAAAATAATTCTTAAGAAAACGGAAAATAAACACATTTTCTTGATGAATTTATTTCAAATGCTGGAATTATAAGGAATGAATGGCCTTTTTGTTGAATTTATCGGGGATATAAAATTGGAAAAGTCGCGGGAACACTGGACGAGGCCTTAACAAAAATAAAATTTTCGAAAAAATAAAAATATATATTTTTTTTTTCTTTCGAAAATTGTAATTTTTTATCGCTTCGTCCAGTATTCCCGCGACTTTTCCAAGTTTATACCCCGATAAATTCCACAAAAAGGCCATTCATTCCTATATTAGCAGCGTCGGTGAATCAGTTAAATCACTACAATTGTTAAAATGCGCTCCCGTTTGGTACTATAAAGTGCTTACACACAATGATTATACAATATCACATATCTACAAGTTTTCTGCTATTTGGAGTGTGAAGACATGTGATAAACAGAATCTCAAACTCGTTTGCATTTGATATGAGATTTATGGAACTCGTCGTCAGCAATTGTATGCACCTCGCCAGAGTCTCGGTGCAGAACTTGTGTGCGACTCGTTTCATAAATCTCATATCAAATAGAAACTCGTTTGAGATCCTCTATGTATTGACTACATAAGAAACGAGGCCATGTTTTCTTACGAAATCAGTCAACGAGTTTAATAATACTTTGTGTTATAAATAAGCAAATGAGCTCGTTACAGAAAACATGCTACGTGATCAGTAGCTTTTCTATGTATGATGTTTGCTTATGCAATAAACAGAATCTAAAATTTGTGTTCATTTAATATGATATTTATTAAACTCAGTACTGATATCAGCATAGCCTCGTTTCTTATGAACTCAGTAAACTCGTTTAATAAACATCATATTGAATCATATCTCATGTAAGATCATGTAGGCATAAAAAATCGTAATACACGAGTGTAATACATATTCAAATGAGCCCGCAACATGAAACATGTTAAGTGATCAACACAACTTCAAATTATGATGATGTGCTTATGCAATACATATAATATGTCATGTGTGCTGATGTAATATTATATTGATTAAACTCGTTTACTGATTTCTTAAGAAACTATGCATAGCCTCGTTTCTTATGCAATCATTAAGCTCGGTCAATAGCAATCGTATTAAATCATCACTCATGTACCATCCTATATTCATGTTATAGTTCAAATTGTGCACTGTCGATTTCTTCACATCCATGGGATCAGCGGCAAACGTCTGGGGAAAAAACACAATTTAAAACGGACTTTCTGATTCCCACCCGTAAGAATTGAATTGAAAAATAAAATCATGAGCTGTTGCGTTTACTGTGGTATTGAAATGATTTGGTTTGTTTAAAGTGCGTTAAGTCTGAAGGACCAACATGCCACAGTAATCGCAACAGCCCATAGTATTTGTATTTGTACAGTGAAACCTCTCTAAACCGGACACCCTGGGAGGTCCCCAGGGTGTCCGGTTTAGAGAGGTTCCACGGTAAATCAGGCATATGACCATTCTAAAACGTATATGTGCTTTGCGATCAAGAACATACAATATCATCCAAGACAAATGACCACGAAAACCGTCAAATATACGATCACATATTTTTACATGGTGTTCGGTTTTGAGAGGTTTCACTGAAGTTTACATTGCATTTTGTGATAGTTTCAAAAATGTAAATAACCAAACATAGCGTTAAAATTAAGACGTTACCGGTCAATAGCGTGCCGTAATTGACAACGTCGTGGAGATCAATGATGTCGAACAAACGTTAACCTAGCAACAACATGTGCGCGAGGCTATTAATGTAACGCAAATGGGATGTAAACGTAATACACGTCGACTGGGCGTTTCCATTATGAATTCATGGAAGGTGTAAATATTACAAATGTAAATGCATGTATCTACTGTTTGGTTCATTAAACCTGCCCATTATTCGGCTATATAAACAATGCAAAAATACTTTCATTTTTGTTAATATTAAAATTAAAGAAAAAGTTCAGAATGAGCGTACTCGGCTCAGTCTCAGACAATCAAATTGCTTGATAATTATTTAGAGCCAGCTCCAACTGATTTAGAGAGCTCTTCAAATGATTTGGGGATACAGTATATCTAAAGATCTACTTATTTACGCGTTAGTTTATGTAGATTTGGCGTTCCATACAAATCAGCCTACGTAAAGTGTGACAAGGGTATGTATATTTCACCATTCAAGCAATGATATTTCGCCACACTGTTTCATAACAAGTTGATCCTTGTCAGTTTTAATTCAACACAACTGTATAACACCTTAGATGAGGAGCTAGTCAATGATTGCCTGTGAATGGAATAAACCCTATAGAAAGGATTTTAAAGTTCCCATCGACAAATAAAACAAATCGAAAACGAATGAGAAACGACCTTCCGTCCATGAAACACAGGTCATGCTTCAAACATGCAATATAGATCGTTACCTGGCTACAGGTCTATGATATTTGCTCAGGAGCGACTCTGATCACAAATAGTATAAGCCCCATTTATCAAGTCACGGCAACAATTGGAGAAACCGTACCCAGTTTTCAATCCATGCTATGGGTTATTCATATGTGGTGTATACATGTAACTGGTCCAAAACAACAACAACGATTATATCTACATTTATGACAAATATGTGGCCGGCAACTCCCCAAAAATGTACATATTGTCTTTCTGTCAAGTGTAGATTAATGTGTTATTCATTCACTCAACCGGGTGCAAATTTAAAGCCTTCGTGAAAGACACGGCTGCAATCATAAATAGGGCCTATGGGTTTTGTGATCAGTGTGGTTCCCGATCAGCCTGTGCAAACGCATATTCTGATCAGGATCTACACAGCTCGGCATTACATCAGTGAAACACGAGCCATGTTTCTAACAAGAAAGATAGACCGTTGTCCAGCGAAGTCCGATGGCGAACAGTGTAGACCCTGATCAGACAGTGCGATCGCGCAGTCTGATCAGGGTCTACACCCTTCTCAAACGCTACACCCCCCTTTTATAATTTCCGTGCGATATGATAATCATTAAGCCTATGGCTATCCACATCCGTAATGTTGCTTATAACAACAAATAGTTCAAAACACATACCATTAAGCTAATGACCTTAGTGGTGACATCTCTCCGGAGTGGGATTAAGCGCAGTAACCCGTTTACAACGATCATTATATATACATCAGTTTCTTCAATATATATAGGTAAGGATTTACATTTATATAAACATATTTTTAAGAAATGGATATATTGTTTTCGTCATAGGTGTCCGTCCGTCTGTCCGCCCAGGCAGATATGTGACTTCCGTATGATGTGCAGATTCTCAAAGTGATTTTCAATCTTTCGTTTGACCGCGTGTCATGGATTATTCCCCCACTCCCTTTTCGACTTAGAGTTTTTGCAATTATGCTTTCTACATGTACGAAGTGTTTTGTTGAAATAAAGCGCACTGAAGGCGGAGCATTTGTGTAGTATCCCTGAGTTCTGGTTCTTTCCTGATCTGTCCAGTCAGTTTTTCAAACGGATTTCCAACTTTATCACGACAATTCCTGACATTTTCTTCAAAACAGCTCCGAATTGTTTGGGAGCGTGGCTGGAAATATCAGGAAATGACCCGCAGTCACGGATTCTACACATTGTTACACATTCCGTGCGCTTTATTTCATCGTACATGATATACAGTGAGGTCAGCGTGTAAGTGCACACACGAACGAACACGACAGGTTGGTTCCAACCTGTCGTGTTCGTTCGTGTGTGCACTTACACGCTGACCCCACTGTATTCCAGAGCTCCATATAAGCCTTGTGTCTAAGAGTATTTTGTTTTTGTACCCTTGATTTCATATTAAATGCGTATTTTATTTTCACAAATGGATTATTGATCTTCTTCATTATTAAATACGGAACAAATGATAAAAAAAACTAATTTAAACATTCACTTAGTCAAGTGTATTATTACTTATTCACTTATTTATACTGTAATGTAATTGAAAATTTACTTAGTTGAGCAGTGTTTGCTTTTTGCAGCTCAACGAAGTACATTTTCAACTTTATTACAGTATTTTCACTAAACAAATTGAAAAGCAATGCGTATTTTCAGATTGCTGTGAGTATGTTGTACTCCCACTGTTGATAATCAATGAGTATTCAGCTAAAATAAGTACGTAAAACACGCCAATACGCCCCTTATCTGGAGCTGTGAATTATTCCAATAGTGTCAATGTTGAAATCGTCACGATTCGTCATATTGAGAAGATAATGTTGAAACCTCTATTTTATAATGGTTTAGAAATACGAACATTGATTGAGGGTTGATCATTATCGTCTACCAATGTTATTGTGAACATATTATCTCTACATGTACATGTATGAATATAATTGTGCTATGTTCAAACATGTATTGGACTTGCATTCTGAATGAACAGTCGACAAGCTCATTACAGTAGAACATGCATTATAGAACATGTATGTAAATCAGAAACTATTGCATATTGAATGCTTAAATGCTAAAACATCATGAACCTCTGTACAGGTACATGTAGGCCGGCTACATAGAGAATAGTAGGTTAGTGCCGTGAATGGGAAAAAATATCCGGCAAGGCTCATGAATTTGTTTATTCCTCATCAGAAATATTTTGTGAATTTGAACCGTCTCGCCGAGACGGTCAAATGATGGCACAACGTATACATTGGTTGAGAAATAAGGAAAATAGATAGAGAATAGTAGGTTAGGCCGTGATGGGAAAAAATAACCGGCAAGGCTCATGAATTTGTATATTCCTCATCAGAAAGTAATGGTTTGTGAACCACGTCATTTGAACCAGTCCCTCGCCGAGACGGTTCAAAAGAGTTGGTCCACAACGTATAACAAGTGGTTTGAGAAATAAGAAATAAGAAAATAATAGAAAATAGAGAATAGTAGTTAGTGCCGAATGGGAATGGAAAAAAATATCCGGCAAGGCTCTTGAATTTGTTTATTCCTCATCAGAAGTATATGTTGTGACCATCATTTGAACCGTCTCGCGAGAACGGTTAAATGATTTGTACCAGTATACATTGGTTGAGAAATAAGGAAAATAGATAGAGAATAGTAGGTTAGTGCCGTGAATGGGAAAAAATATCCGGCAAGGCTCATGAATTTGTTTATTCCTCATCAGAAGTATATGTTGTGACCACTCATTTGAACCGTCTCGCCGAGACGGTTCAAATGAGTGGTCACAACGTATACATTGGTTGAGAAATAAGGAAAATAGATAGAGAATAGTAGGTTAGTGCCGTGAATGGGAAAAAAATATCTGGCAAGGCTCAGGAAACGGGATGGGCGAGGCTCTGACGAGCACATCCCGTTTCCATGCCGCGCCAGATATTTTTTTCCATTCACGGCACTAACCTACTATTCTATTTATCCCGTCAACACATATCCATGGCTTTAAAATGCAAATAAATGATCCCAACAACCGCACATATTCATACGCAGTGAGTAGGTCGTATTGACAGGATATCAAAAATGTTTCACGGCAACGTGTTTCACGGCACATACGCACTGTGTTGACAGGATAAAATCAATTATGTCAATGCATTATATTGATTATGTTATACTTTAAATAACATGTATTCCATAATATGCTTGTATTATACAATAACTACTCATTGACACAAAGCAATACCAATTGCCTAATAGTTTAGAAATAAACTGAATGCACAGCCGTGCATATCTTCTCAAAGTAATATGGTCGTACATTGCAATGTAAATTTTAGTGGTAATAAAACACATTGGGCTGCGGTAGGCTTGATAAATAGTATATATTCTTTTTGGACTGTTCACAATGGTAATTATTGTCATTTTATTTACATTGTATACTGATTAAATAAATCTCAGTATTACCTAAAAATATTATGACACGTGATACTTAATTTAATGTACATGTAATGTTGTAGTATCACATCAGGATATTCTAAATTATATATTCTGTACAGTCAATGTCATAAGAACGATCCTAATTTCAATAGATACACCATATGAGACACGCCATGTGATTTTGTACCTTCGGGCATCTGCGTAAATTCATTAAATACGTTTACAAAAGTTACAGTATATTTCATAAATAAAGTCAATAGTTGACAAATTTTCAGAGTACATGCGGAATCCGAATATATTGTTAATGTTGTAAACTTATTTAATGAATTTACGCAGATATAAACACCAATTATTACACTACTGACGTTTTTTTCACGGATATTCGAATGAAGAGATAACAACCGTAATATCTCACGCTGTGTCTATGGACACCACAACATACCATTCAAAACGTTTAGTTTGTATTACTGTCACAATAAAGTTATCTGAAAACGCGGAGACAGTCTCTACTAATTTTCATGGTTAATGTGGTTGAACATACGCCAGACATGCACTAACATATATCTAGAATATAGTTTGTTTAGGGTAAGGGCCCAATCACTCGTGCATTATTTCTTCCCACATGGTTGGGTTGAATGAATGGTATTTTTACCTAGTCTGAGTCCAACTCGCACTCCTGCAGCATCAGAATATAGAGAATAGTAGGTTAGTGCCGTGAATGGGAAAAAATATCTGGCAAGGCTCAGGAAACGGGATGGGCGAGGCTCTGCCGAGCACATCCCGTTTCCGAGCCGCGCCAGATATTTTTCCCATTCACGGCACTAACCTACCATTCTATTTATCCCGTCAACACCTACAAATGGCTGTAAAATGCAAAAATTGTATTGACTGGATATCAAAAATGTTTCACGGCACCGTGTTTCACGGCACATACGCACTGTGTTGACCGGATAAAAAGATATATACGTTAAATTCAGGTCATCTGTTTCAAGGTCTAAATGACGATCAGTATAGATCATGACCAAACTGTGTGGAGTGTAGACTACTGGGGGCCGTTTCACTAAACTTCTTACGACTAAAATGTTCGTAAGTGCAAATTTGGAATCGTCTGGAAATTTCATTTGAAAGATTTACATTTATTGAGCATCAGCTGCATATGCAGCCTATGCTCAATAACTGTAAATACAATAATTGTTTACAAGAAAACATTGTTAACGTGAAATTTACAGACTATCATAAGTTTGCACTTACGAACATTTTAGTCGTAAGAAGTTTAGTGAAACGGTCCCCTGGTCTGGATCGACATTGTAAGTCAGACAACGAGACGCGCACCATTTCACCACATATATATGTTCGATTCTGTATCATACCGCTAATCACGTACTATTTTTAAATAAATTTAGTATCGCAATTCGAAAGCGGCGCTAAATTCAGAGGAGCATGTGCACGCGACGAGGCTAGCCCGAAATTAATTTATTAAAACGTCAATGTATGAACTATAACTGTTACACAATCACGATTGTCCCAGTCAAAGAACTAATGCGCATTGGAAACAACCGTTTGATGAATTCGATTTCCGAGAGATTTTTTGTCGCATTAATAGTATGTATATTTCTGTTATTTTAAAATCTACATTTATGTGTGACATTCTAATGTGGACAGAAAGCTGTAGACGCCTTCAAGTTGGCTATATCGCAGAATGTACATACAACATACTGGAAACGACGTTTAATACATGTACAGTGGGGTCAGCGTGTAAGTGCACACACGAACGAACACGACATGTTGGTTCCGACCTGTCGTGTTCGTTCGTGTGTGCACCTTACACGCTGACCCCACTGTACCGATCAGCATATGAACAATCAATCATACAGTCAATAGACCCATCATGCGGTCATTGTTCAGAGAAGTCGAGGGTGGGTGGGGGTAGGGATACACTCTGACCTCACTGTATGCTGCACCGACTTAACGTTTCTAAACTTCATTCATGTTGAAGTCAAGACCGATGACGCTAAATAGTTTGTATTCCAATATAAATATACCAGTTTCATATCAAGTTTGTCAGGGAAAGCTAGATAACGTGTAGGAATTCCTACCGTTACCCAGCCATGAACAAAATACGATATGATTACATGTATGCAAAACGATATTGTTACATGGTTTCCGTTGTTTGCACATATGTGCAAACAAATAGTGCGTGTTTGCACATGGCTTTAGGCAATGCTCATTCCGGGGCCGCGCGTAATGGGAGTGCATTCATAACGTCACTACTTCATGACGTTCATGACGCGGCCCCGGAATATGCATACCGAAAATTATCTACGTGAATGGGACGATTTTATAAAAGTACTGAAAATACTGAATATAATGCTCAAATTACATCAGTTTTTTGTTGGAAATGTAACAATAACGTTTGATCATGTCCAGTCGTGTGCAAACGTTTGCTGTGGCCCGAGTGAACTGTTTGAATCCGCGGCCTGCGGCCTTGGGGTTCAAACAGTTCCCTCGGGCCACAGCAAACGTTTGCACACGGCTGGACATGATCAAACCTTATAGTAGAAACACTACTACGCAAGTGTCATCAAGTTTATACACGTAGTATCAGCTTATGTAGCAGTCAGTTGCAACGACAACCTCTGTCCTAGTTGACCCTGTGCAACCCGATACTAGTAGCATGCATATTCCTATTCCCAGTATCGGTTTGCCTATTGCGATACATACATGTATCGATCTAACAAATGATATAGGAGATGTGATTTTGTACCTAATAAGATGTGCGATAACTCATGAAGTCTGTTTGCCGTCCATCGGAGCTTACTTTTTCTTACATATCGGTTACACCACTCTAGTAACCAAACAACCGTGTGTCGATATCGGTAGTAACATAATCAATCGGGAAATTTTAAGTCAAATGTACATTTAAACGATAATAAAACCACCCGCATTGTAAATAAATGAAACCTGGTGCAATGTACAGAAGTGGGAAGGTTGCCAAATCGTCAATTACATGGCGTTACACGGTAAGTATACCACCTGCTTCAATTAAGTTTGCGAGTATTCCATATTCGATGGGCAATGACGCATGTAGTAAAATGAAATTGTAAATTGGATTACATGTACCACTGGCAATTACATTTGTCTTATTATAGTGCCACCCATATTGAAAGGGCCTGTCAGTTTCGTCTTACCCACGTTAGCGGCAAGTGAGTCATTTAATACTTGTCACAATTCCAGCGTCGGCGTCTTCGTCGGCGTTAATCTTGCCCAGTCGCCAACGTTTCAGTACATATATTGGCAATCTCAACTCGCAATCCAGCAGTTTGATTGGCTGTGCCTGAGCTGTAGCACAGCTCAGGCTCAGCCAATCAAGCTGCTGGATTTTAATCACAGTATTCAAGTATTGATAAATATTGGCACGATGAGCGCAGACGGTAGTGCAGTCGTACTTTAACCGTCGTAGGCGTCAACAATTGTGGACGTACGTCAAAATGTTGCATGTCTCCTGATACGTTGGTCGTATCTTTACCAAACCTCATCAATAGCTTCCTTACATGTACATGTACATTGATGGTTAACCAATCTGTGTCATACGGCTTCTGTCCGTTGGTGAGCCACTCACCGGCGATCGCCTTGTTATATTATGGCACATTATATCGAGCAAGCAGTACTTCACAATTCCTACCCGTTATTCCAGACACCTGGGGGCCGTTTCACTAAACTTCCTACGACTAAAATGTTAGTAAGTGTAAAATTATGATAGTCTGTAAATTTCACATTAACCTTGTTTTTGTGTAAACAATTATTGGATTTACATTTATTGAACATAGGCTGCATATGCAGCCTATGTTCAATACATGTAAATCCATCGATTACAATTTCCAGAGGATCCTAAATTTGCACTTACGAACATTTTACGACCCCCAGTAAAGGAGGATATTTAATTACCTGGTCAAAGCCTCTGTTAGCTTAACAGACTGTTAAATCCTTAAGCATTGCTAAGGATTTAACAGTCTGTTAAGCTAACATAATTTTGAGCAACCGGGCCCTGGCGGTTCACCAACCGGCCACAAGAGTCCAAGCGGAGGCTCGAACCTTCGACGTCCCATCATCCGGACGAATGCCTTATCCACAACGCCACAGTAATTATAACCTTCTAAGAACATTTATAAACGTTTACTGTAATTGTTAACAGTTTTACATATAGCTCAGGGTTAGCCAGCACTCCCATGTATCGGGTGAGTCGAAAAAACAACTTTCCCAATTTCAATTTACTATAACTCCTACACGAATCGCATAAATAATTGAAACTTTGCATGAACATTCATCAGGATGTTGTAGATAACGTGTGTCAATAGTATAATGGTAAACCAAACACTTTACAAATAACCAATATTGGTGTGCAATATCTGTAGAGTTCAAATTGCCGTTAATCGTACCAACTTATATGCATGATGTAACTACACACAATGGTCGATCTGCCCACCATCCTCTTCTACCACAGTACGCAGACGGTTCTTCCATGAAGAAATACTGCTTCGTGTTTCGGCCAATGTCACTTTCTTCCAACATCTCTGAATCTCTGCTTTGGTCCCCCGATATATGGAACGCCAAATCTACATAAACTCAATTAAGTAATGCTAGCTCTAAATAATTATAGCTAGCATTAAATATTTAGAGCTATCTCCAAATCATTTGAAGAGCTCTCTAAATCAGTTGGAGCTAGCTCGAAATATTTAATGCTAGCTCTAATTATTTAATCTGCGGTTCAGGAACGTGGAAAATATTAATGCTAGCTCTAAATATTTAATACGAGTTATTTAGAGCTAGCAATAATTATTTGAGTTCATGAGTTCATTGCAGAGCTTTCTAAATCCTTTGGAACTGGAGCTAAATATTTAATGCTAGCTCTAATTATTTAGAGCTGGCATTCATTATTTGAGTTTATGAAGATGTGGCGTTTCATACAATCATGTAACCTGATAGGAAATATATTTTTTGTACCACACACGTTAGTGGAAAGTGAGACAAATAACGGTCACAATTCCGGTAGAATTTGTCATTGCAGACGTCGTAGGCATCGTCATCGTCGTCGTACATGTAGACGTCGTCGTATGCGTCAATACGTTTGGACGTACAGTGGGGTCAGCGTGTAAGTGCACACACGAACGAAAACGACAGGTTGGAACCAACCTGTCGTGTTCGTTCGAGTGTGCACTTACACGCTGACCCCACTGTACATGTACGTGAAAATGTAATATAGCTCCTGATGTTGGTCGGATCTTTACCAAACTTCATAAATGGCTGCCTCACATTGATTGCGAACCACCATGTGTCACGCGGATGACATTGACCTTCGTTGTTAAGACACTCGTCGGCCATCGCCTTGTTGGTAAATGAATTACGAACATTTCCCAAACGCAATCACGAACAGTGTAGACGCAGATCAGACTGCGCGGACGCGCAGGATGTTCTGCGTCTATACTGATCGAATACTAAATAAGCCATTGTTGACGTAACGGATCACACATGAATGAATGGAATGTTGTATATAATAAGCACAATATTGTCAGATAAACAAACAACATCTAAAGATGGACAATAATGATTAACACCATGCTTTGCTCGCCGTCATTTTTATATATTTGCAATAGTTTATGAGTTTTATTTTATTGCATTGTATAGCGTAGGGTCACATCGCAAGTGAGCTGTACAAATATATTTGTTAAAATCTGTTCCACGAAATAACTTACCTTATGGCATTCACGCTATAAAGCACATACATGTAGAAGTCGTCAAAAGTTCCTCTTGGTTGAAATATATTGCTTGAATGTGTCCCACTTATGTCACATATGTATACTGAGCAAAACTAGAAACGTCCCTCCATGTTTAAGGAAAGATTCATCAAAAACCAAAAGGGTTACTTTTAAAAATCAAAATGGAAAAACAAGTTCATTCATTTCTGTATCAAAGCCAATAAATTGCATTTGGATATCTTGTTAAATATTCGAGAGATAACCGGCCAAGGGCGGTAGGGGTCAAAATCAAAAATCACAAAAACTCAGAAATGTGTTACTTAATGTTTAGAGATGGAATTTCAATAAGTAATGTGGACAAATTCAGTAAATCTCGTTAGTACCGAGTGTGGCCACCATTTGCATGAATGCATGCAATGATCCTTCGCCGCATCGACGTGACGTAACGCAATACCAGTGCGTTGGGCAAATTCCTCCATTCCCGTTGTAACGCCCGTGTAAGATCGCGAACATTGTCAATCTGATGGTTAGCTCGTGCTTTGCGGCCCAACTCATCCCATATGTGCTCAATGGGATTGAGATCCGGGGAGACCGCGGGCCATGGCATGACGTCGACGTTGTTTTGCTGTAAGTATTGAGTGGTGACCCTGGCTACGTGAGGGCGGGCATTGTCGTGCATCAATGTCACACCAGGACCATGCTGACGGATAAATGGTAAGGCATGTGCATTTAGCACATCTGCAACATAACGTTGTGCATTGATGTTGCCCTGTACAACAACAAATCTGTCTTCCGGTTTCCCATGATCCCACCCCAGACCATTACGCTCCCTCCCACAAACCTGTTCTTCTCAACAATGCAACAATCGGTGAATCTTTCATTTTTACGCCTGTATACCCGTAATCTTCCGTCAGCATGACTAACTGTGAACCGAGATTCATCGGTAAACAAAACTCGGTTCCAGTCAGCCCTTCTCCAGTTCAGATGACGTCGCGCCCATAACAGTCTGACAGCACGGTGACGTTGGGTCATTATCTGACCAGTGTACGGGCGGCGTGCCCGGATTGATTGGGCGTTACGACGTAACCGGTTGCGAATGGTCTGCCCTGAGACACCGTATCGCCTAGCAGTGACTGTGGCTGCCAATCGACGTTGACGTAAGTGCGTCAACGTAAATGTAGCGATCGGCTCTAGCCGTCGTTACACGAGGCCTACCAGGTCGCTGCCGGTCGTGAACAGCCCCAGTCTGCTGGTACCGGGCTGCAAGACGATCAATCGTCTTCCGACAGCAACCAAACCGAGGCGCGACCGCCCTGGCGGCCATCCCACCCGCAAGCATCCCAATTGCCTGATTTCGCTCGTTTTCAGAAAGCCGTGGCATATCGAAAACAGTGAAAAATTAAAAAAGTTTTTTAATTTTCCGAATAGCCCCTATCGCATGAATGGTACGACATGAACTGAATCACCTTATCGATGACAAGTATAGCGTGCACGTGCAAAAAGTGGAAATCAACGTTCCGGTCACTGGCCGCTATGTAAACCGTGTGTATCGGCTAAACTCTACACGATCGTATTCTGAACATCGCCACGGTTTAAAATACATGTACTTTGAACATGTGGTACATACATAGACAGAGCTACACCGGCTATAAAACAGGGACGTTTCTATTTTTGTTGAGTATATATCATGGATTGTTACTTCATATTGTCAGAATGCTAAGACATGAGCGAAATAAATGGTTAATAATAGTATTAACGTTTTACCACTAAATGAAGTACATTGTAACTTACATATCCATGTCTATATGACCTCGAGTCATCGTCATCAAACAGTGAATCATCATGTCATTAAAGCTCTTGATTGGACTACACTGGTGGCAAACGCAATAAGCCCGGCTGTCTCATAATATTCACAGTGTATTTGCAGAACGTGAAGATGATTTTCACCAGTTTCACGGCGATGCTCGTATTGACATGCGCAGTCGGCAATTATGTTCGCGCGCAAATAGGCGTGGATAATATAGCAGCGGGGAAGTTCAGCTTTACAGGCGCAATCTCGTACGCAGCGTTTAAGTCAGACGTGAGTACTAGAACTTATTATATACCTGCAGAGCTCCAGATAAGGTGCATATTGGCGTATTTTACCCACTTATTAAAGCAGAATACGCAGTTTTTATCAAAAGTGGGAGTACAAAATACTCACAGCAATGTGAAAATACGCATGGATAATCAAACTGAGTAGTTAAAATAATGTACGAAAGTTTAAAATTAATTAGTGCAGTGTTTGCTTTTTCCAGCTCAAATAAGTGAATATTTTAATTTGTTTTATTTTTTATAATTTATTCCCTATTTGTTAAGGAGGAAAACCAATAATACATTTATAAAAGTAAACTACGCATTGAATTTGAAATCTGAGGTACATTACTCTTTAGATACAAACCTTATCTGGAGCTCCGATACCAACACACGAAATGCATATATATACGGTGTAAATACCGTTAGAATACTTGTGGTTGTGACTGGAGAAAGTGACCTACTGGGATTTGTGGCCATTGTAGTCCATGATCTCCTAGCGCACTCCAGCAGCATGAGAAAGATCTACAGTGGGGTCAGCATGTAAGTGCACACACGAACGAACACGACAGGCTGGAACCAACCTGTCGTGTTCGTTCGTGTGTGCACTTACACGCTGACCCCACTGTATACTGTTTGATGAATGCAGTATGGGTGTTTCACTGATGATGAATGCAGTATGGGTGTTTCACTGACTGACTGAATGGCGAACAGTGCAGATCCTGCGTAGGCTGGTCTGGATGTACGCTGGTCGCAAAGCCCATCAGCCCCATTTCTCCAGTCATAGCCACAAGTATGTACATCTACTCATCGATTTAAAATACACCATTTCCGGTGAGATATCAGTAATTCCGGTATCTATATTCATATGCACACCTGTTGAACTGACGTAGACTGCAAATGCTAATACACAGTTCTTACCGTATATTGTTACATGGTTTCCGTTGTTTGCACATATAGCGCGTGCTGTTTGCACATGGCTTTACGCAATGCTCATTCCGGGGCCGCTCATTCCGTAGACCAACCCAGATAGCACACTGCAGTTGGCCCAACGTTGGCCCACTTACTGTCAATACGTTGGCCCAACGTTGGCAGCCACTGTCGGCCCGCCGTTGGGCTGTCCAGCCAGCCAATGTTGGCCCAACGCCTGCACCGTCATCGTTGGGTCACTGTTGGACCAACGTTGGCCCACACACGACATTAACGGCGGCCTAATGTTGGTCCAACGTTGGCCCACTTGCGTTTTTGTAGCCCACTTGCGTTTTTGTATGCTGGCACAACGTTGGCAGCCACCGTCGGCCAGCCGTTGGGCTGTCCAGCCAGCCAATGTTGGCCCAACGCCTGCACCGTCATCGTTGGGTCACTGTTGGACCAACGTTGGCCCACACACGACATTAACGGCGGCCTAATGTTGGTCCAACGTTGGCCCACTTGCGTTTTTGTAGCCCACTTGCGTTTTTGTATGCTGGCACAACGTTGGCAGCCACCGTCGGCCAGCCGTTGGGCTGTCCAGCCAGCCAATGTTGGCCCAACGCCTGCACCGTCATCGTTGGGTCACTGTTGGACCAACGTTGGCCCACACACAACATTAACGGCGGCCTAATGTTGATCCAACGTTGGCCCACTTGCGTTTTTGTATGCTGGCCCAACGTTGGCAGCCACCGTCGGCCAGCCGTTGGGCTGTCCAGCCAGCCAATGTTGGCCCAACGCCTGCACCGTCATCGTTGGGTCACTGGTGGACCAACGTTGGCCCACACACGACATTAACGGCGGCCTAATGTTGGTCCAACGTTGGCCCATTTGCGTTTTTGTATGCTGGCCCAACGTTGGCATCCACCGTCGGCCAGCCGTTGGGCTGTCCAGCCAGCCAATGTTGGCCCAACGCCTGCTCCGTCATCGTTGGGTCACTGTTGGACCAACGTTGGCACACACAAGACATTAACGGCGGCCCAATGTTGGTCCAGCGTTGGCCCATTTGCGTTTTTGTATGCTGGCCCAACGTTGGAAGCCACCGTCGGTCCGCCGTTGGGCTGTCCAGCCAGCCAATGTTGGCCCAACGCCTGCACCGTCATCGTTGGGTCACTGTTGGACCAACGTTGGCCCACACAAGACATTAGCGGTGGCACAATGTTGGTCCAACGTTGGCCATTAGCTGTTTTGTATGTTGGCCCAACGTTGGCATCCACCGTCGGCCAGCCGTTGGGCTGTCCAGCCAGCCAATGTTGGCCCAACGCCTGCACCGTCATCGTTGGGTCACTGTTGGACCAACGTTGGCCCACACACGTCATTAACGGCGGCCTAATGTTGGTCCAACGTTGGCCCACTTGCGTTTTTGTATGCTGGCCCAACGTTGGCAGCCACCGTCGGCCAGCCGTTGGGCTGTCCAGCCAGCCAATGTTGGCCCAACGCCTGCACCGTCATCGTTGGGTCACTGTTGGACCAACGTTGGCCCACACAAGACATTAGCGGCGGTATAATGTTGGTCCAACGTTGACCCATTTGCTGTTTTGTATGTTGGCCCAACGTTGGAAGCCACCGTCGGTCCGCCGTTGGGCTGTCCAGCCAGCCAATGTTGGCCCAACGCCTGCACCGTCATCGCCTGCAACGTCACTGTTGGGCCAACGTTGGATCACTGTTGGTCCACTAACAACCTTACTTCAGGGGCCGAGGTTATACTTATTTAACTTGTTTGTGTCCTGTTTAACATTGAGTAGCACGTAAGCCGGCACTAGGTGACGTTTTTGTCATTTACTCTGCCTATTTTGGCAAAGTATATATGAAACAACTGAACAGATGGAATAAATCCTGGTCAGCAACGTATTTGTCTGGTAGTGGTGTTCAGCAGTTTGCAAGGATCGCTTGACTTTGTCGTAATTTGTTTACCCAAATCTCAGGCCCATGTTCAAGAAAGCTGATTGGCCTGCATCTATCCTCAGAACTGACCAATGACCTTCATTGAACACGAGTCTGAGATTGATAAAAAGCTTTATAACCTCGGCCCCAGACATTGATCCAAGGGTTGTACCACAATTGGAAATGTTGACGAATGATCACATTGATTGAAAGCTATAAATATTGCCCATCAATTAAGAAAAAAAATATCATAGCATAGCATATTTATTCAACATTACTAATTCATGTCACGTTCACTATCGTCACTGGAGGACAGGGCGCCGGAAATTGTCTTCATGGCTGCCTCTTTCTCTGAAATGTATAGTCCTGAATATGCAACGTGATTGAATTTCTGGTTGGACAGCCAAGCAACATATCAGATGCACTACGAGAGAACATGCCATAAAATTAAAATGGTTTTGAAAAATCCACATAATTTGTTTTCAAATGAAGCCAACATTTGATGAAAATCACAGAGAACGTACATAATTATATTTCGCATTTGCTCTGGAATTTTCATGAAATTTTGACGTCATTTGATAAATCTATCATTTTTTACTCGAGAATATTAATGTATAAAATTCTGAATGTCTAATCTTATGTCATGGCGCGTCTCGTAATAATGCAATTTCAGTCGGGGGGGGGGGGGTGGGGGGGGGTGGGGGGGGGGGGGGGGGGGGGGGGGGGTGTTTGATAGAAATTAGCTAGGGGCTCCACAAGGACAATTTTGAAACCACGCTGGTCTGAAACGCCATTTCCTGCAATCTAATCAAGGACTAAGCACACTGTACAGCACTTGCTCGATATACTGACATCGGATTATGGAATATTTTACAAGTTTCAAAGTTCATGCAATTATTGGTGGGGGGGGGACATACTTTGGTTACCCCCCCCCCCCTCCCCACACACCTATGTCCCAGAATAACACACTTCAACATAGCACGATTTTGATAATAACACGACCAAGACATATGGCTCCCAAATGCTTATTGTTTCAAATGTTTGTTCCACGAAAATCTGCCGATGATTGATTTAAGCACAGTGAAAATAAAAATGAAAATTGCACAAATAAATATTTCATAAATAACAATATGGTAACCCTCCCCAAAAAATTGTATTTGAAAATCTGTCGAATATCGATTTTATGGCGAAAAAACTATTTCTCTATGGGAATCAAATATTGGCCGGAGAGGACAAAAACAATTAGGGTTACAATTTTGTTATTTATGGGAAAAAGTTTTGGGGTGGGGGGGGTGGGGGGGTGGGGGGGGGGGGGGGGGGGGGGGTGTGTAATTTTCGTATTTTTACTATGCTTAAATGACGCAACCAGATCGGCAGATTTTCGTGGAAGAAACAGTAGTTTACTATAATGCGCTGTTTTTTTCGCGGCATCCGTATATTTCCAATAATGGTGTTACCCGCGCGTCTACTCTGTGTTTTCTGTATATTTCTTTCTCCCTCCCTAGCCCTTCCTCCCATCTCCCGCCCCACCTACCTCCCATCTATCTCATAAAATAACGGTTATTTTCACAAATAACTCTTGTAAATGTATTAAATGAGTATGTATCTCTATCCCCCCATATATAAAATGTGACATACTAGTAACCCTGTAATCTGTAAATAATAGACACATTTCGATGTAGGACATGTACACACGGTCAACACACCGTTCTACACAGGTAAAATATACATGTCCTACATCGAAATGTGTCTATTATTTACAGATTACAAGGTTATGTCATCTGTTTTATGTGGGGGGATAGAGATACATACTCATTTAATACATGTACAGGAGTTATTTGTGAAAATAATTGCTATATGAGTTTGATTTTTTTCTAGATTTCCATTGACTTACATGGGAAAACAAGAACCCCACAGAAACCTTAACTGAAGCATTTGCTTTATATCTCATTCAACAATTTAAATAGACATTACCCCTCTTTGTTTCTAGACGTTTCTTCCGTCCGCCATCCCGATCTTTGGCATACTTAAGCCATTTCTTGAGCGAGTCCTCTGCATCGCACTCGCTCAAGCTATTGGATTTGGCAGCATCTGAAAGTAATCCGCATAAAACTGTAGAATTAAAGATACCCAGCATATTAGCTTTGGTTCATTTCCTGGGGAGCCGCGGTGACTCAGGTTAACACTTCAGAGTACAGAGCCGGCATCCGGGGTTCGAGTGCGGACGGGGCCACTAGTCACTTTCTTAGCCTAGTCCTTCTGTGATGGTAACTAGGATATGTACACTTGTAAATGACTACTGAATAACAGTTATTAACTGTGCTTACCATGATAAATATTGCTGTTTACCACGAGACCACCCGCTTACCGCGCTACACTCGCACTCACTGCCAGTTTCCTTACCCAAACTCAGCAAATTTCCGTATCTAAACTCGTTTAGTTTCCAGAGTAAGGACACAGTGACAAGGAACCGACGGACAGTGAGTGATGACAATAGCCTACCCCGAGCGTATGCCCAGGAATAGCTAATAAATGTCAGTAATAAAATAATAAAGGAAAATATTAAGCGAGTACATTTACATTGAAACATACAACAATGTACATTTTATTGAACATGTTTGTGAAAAAGCATGTGATGGGACAAAGTTTTCAGATCAATTAATCTAAAATTAATTAAAATTGGCCAGAAAATGGTAAAAAAGGTGGGGTATCAAATAATACATATGGTTTGTTGTTTCAGGTACAATAATATATGTGCTTTACATATGACTAAATAGACGAGCTGATGCTAATTGTTAACTTTTATTACTGTAGATATCATCTATGGCGAAAAAGTACGATATATACAATCTTCAAATAGAATGTGACCTTTTTTTGTGAATAAATTGATACAGATATATCACAATATTTCCTAGTTTTTTTTCATTTGCTGCCATTTTGACATTTCAAACCCAACATGATTGCACTTTACACCAGAAAGCGCGTGAAATATGCTAATGATGCAATGTGTAAAATATGGGACTACTACAAATATTATTAAAGTAATTCAGAATTTTAGTGTGTAGACTTTTTGGGGGGCTACTCATACAGTACTGACCTTTTATAACTTTAGACAGTGCAGCCGACGTAGGCTCTGTTTTATTCCCTTTGCCCATGCCAGTTTGAACCTGGCATGCGAGGGCATTTGTCATCAGATTTGCCATAATTCTGTGTATGACGTCCTTTGAACTGAAGCCACCCAGGCTGCGGAGGTAACTCAACTGAAAAAGAAACCATTTAGGCTTAAACATGGGCATAAAAGATGAACCGACTATAATTATTTTTCGGCATGTACTACAATATTTCAAGGTAAACAAACACAGATACCAAATTGTTGAATTGAGAGAAAAGAAACTTTAAATATTGGAATAAAACGAAAGTCTTACAAAACGTCAAACAAAAAATGTCTTTATTTTAGCATAGCGACCTTGACCTTGGTCAGATGAACCCCACATTCAATAGGCGCGTTCGGTTGATTGATATGAATGTACCGGTGAAGTATCGTTGAATTCGGAGAAAGGAAACTAAAAATATTGACAACAATACAACTCTTACAAAACATGTAACCAACAAATGTTCTCATTTTAAAATAGCGACCTTGACCTTGGTCCGATGAACCCCACATTTCAATAGGCGCATTCGGTTGATTGATATGAATGTACCTGTGAAGTATCGTTGAATTCGGAGAAAGGAAACTAAAAATATTGACATAAAAATACAAAGCTCTTACAAAACATGTAACCAGCAAATGTTCTCATTTTAACGTAGCGACCTTGACCTTGGTGCGATGAAGCCCACATTCAATAGGCGCGTTCGGTTGATTGATATGAAAAGTACCTGTGAAGTATCGTTGAATCGGAGCAACGGTTGTTGAGTTATACACATCAACAGGAAAGTATGGACGCCGCCCGCCCGCCCACCGCCGCCCCCCCCGGCTTTCGCCAATCCAATACCCGGGCCCCGGGATTTTTTTTTAAAAAACCCGGCTAAAAACCAAGAGGGCCATGATGCCCCTGTATCGCTCACCTGTTTAAGAATTTGTGCTATTTGTAGATGTCGACCAATCTTTGATTATGTAACTAAGTAATTTTAGCAGTTTTCTAATCCGCCCCAACTCAAGGACAATAGTTTGGGACTATAGGCCCAATGGTTACAAAGGAGAAGACTAGAAAGGTCGGTAAAACCTACAAATGCTCCCAGACAAGGCTTTGTTAGTAAAAAAAACAACTTTAACATTTGCAAAAAGTTTAATTTAACAAAATTTCAAAGTCAATTGTATTTGACCTTGGGAATGGTGGCGGCATGGGTGGGCTGAAGAATGAAAATATGGATGATGATAAAGATGCATACAAAGTTTCAAGTTAATCCATCAAGCCTCAAGGGGTTAGAGAAATATAAGCGATTGAAAAACTTTAACTTTTGCGGACGGACGCCGGATGGACAAAGCGGCAACAATATGCTCCACCGAATTTAATTTTTTTTCGGGAGCATAATAAAAATCTGAGGGTGAGGGTTGTGGGGGGGGGGGGGGGGGGCCCGGACATGTATCCGCCAATATAAGCTCTCACTATTCTTCGAATAATCATTAGTCAAGCTAAAAATAAGTAAACTGAGCAACCTGTATCGGCCCGACGTTGGGTTGACGTCGGACCCACGTTGGGCTGACGTCGCACCAATGTTGGTCTGACGCACGTGGTGACGGTCACGGTGCCTGTGGAAATGGTGCTGGTAAACATCGTTGACAAAAACATCTTATTATTTGACATTATAAACGAACCGACCAACAAAAAGTGACCACAACGCGTAATGATGTAATACGCTACACTATGCTATGTGTTTATGGGGATGTAACTTACCAAATACTTATAATAAAATGAAAACAAATTTAAAAAATTTCACGTCCAATTCTTCGTCTTCTTGCTGTTGTTGTTGTTGTTGTTGAGATTCCCGCGCTGATTTTTTGAGGCACCCGGTATTTCCGTGATAATCACGTGAACACTTTTTACATGTGCAGATGTTGGCGTGTGATTGTTATCTACAACTATTTATATAGTTTATACATAGTGTGGTCAGTTACATGTTACTGCTTTGTTTTGTTGTTTGGTGGCGTAGGTTCCGCGACCCATGCAGCTTAATTCGTTCCGCTAGAAATGCACTGGTTCGTACTATTTTCATATTTCTGCATGGGCACAAGAACTACCGAACAATAATAATAGAAAATGCAACAATTAAGGCACCACAAAACAGACACCTCAGACATGAATCCAGAGAAGTTAACAGGCGGCCTTTTCATCATGTGTCCTTAATTCTACCGCATATGACTATGCGAGCGCCGAAGACGCGAAGCCACAGCGGGGTGTCTGTGGATCATACCTCAGGGGAATTAAAGAAAAACACATAACTTTGAAGCGATTTCCCGGTACGTATAGCTTTACAAAAATAATTATCATTTACAGAAAAAAAACGACGTGAGCCGGGTGCACCCCCCCCCCCCCCCCCCCCCCCCCCCCACCATTGGATCGGCGCGCCTGCAAGGTGTCTGCATTTCTGCGGATCTATTTATGAAATTTCTTGTGAACTTTAATTCTGTTGTTCTTGTTTCGATTTCTATTACACATACGCCATGGTGTGGGCGTCTGGCGCAGACCGTATATGACAGGTGTTCTGGTTCTACCATCCCCACTAAATGCGTACGTGCCACGTTGTGTGTGGCGGTGAAGGTGATTACTTTTGCTGTGCTGTTTAATTCCATCGTTGGTATCCTTAATTGGGTGCATGCATGTTTTTATTATCATTACTGAACATACTATTGACAACATTACGCGTTTTAATTATTTACTCACGGAAATTTAAATAGGTTGTAATGCATTGTGTTATTTTAATATGTGCTATTCAGTACAAAATGGCCGCCAATTCAATCACACGTAGCCTATAATTTTTGGGCGACTGATCCGATTTCCACACATTGAAAATGTTCCTCAATATTACGTACTGTACCGTATTATTAAGCTAACCAAATACCACTGGATATTCCCGAGAATCTTACTTATTGTGCATCACGATATGGGCGTCGATCAAATGAAATATTTTTTTTATTAATTAATATGTTGTTGCTATCAATGTTACATTTATGTTCAACTATGGCTTTCGGTTGTACTAATGTCTGCACGGTTTGTATCAGTATTTGAATTCACACTATGTAAATTCAAAATGTTCGCTGTTAAAATGAAAACTACCCAAATACAATTAATACTATTCGGTGACTGATTACATATTTCCACATACTGCATATACGTTTTTGTCAAATTCATGAAGTATGAATATGACTCCAGCTGCATTTGATACTGCACTGCAGTGGTGCCACAAGTATATATAGTATATGGCTATAATATGAACATCCAATTAATTAATCAACGCCGACTTGTCAACCAATGCTGTCACCTGCGTACCAACGTTTGTCAACAACGGCCCACCATTGGCCCAATTACGATAGGCAACGGCGACTAGCCAGCCAATACTGACTGTCATACCAACGATTGTCACCAACGGTCCAACGTCGGCCCGATCACGATAGCCAACGGCGACTTGCCAACCAATGTAACCTGTCATACCAACAACTCCCACCAACGGTCCAACGTCGGCCCGATCACGATAGCCAACGGCGACTTGCCAACGAATGGCACCCGTCATACTAACAACTCCCACCAACGGCACAACGTCGGCCCGATCACGATAGCCAACGGCGATTTGCCAACCAATTCCACCCGTCATACCAACAACTCCCACCAACGGCACAACGTCGGCCCGATCACGATAGCCAACGGCGATTTGCCAACCAATGCCACCTGTCATACCAACAACTCCCACCGACCGTCCAACGTCGGCCCAATCACGATAGACAACGGCGACTTGCCAACCAATGCCATCCGTCATACCAAACACACACACCATCGGTCCAACATCAGCCCAATCACGATAGCCATAGGCGACTTGCCAACCAATGGCACATGTCATGTCACCAACGGTCCAACGTCGGCCAATCACGATAGCCAACAGCGACCTGCCAACGAATGTCACCCGTCAAACCAACAACTTCCACCAACGGTCCAACGTCGGCCCAATCACGATAGCCGACGGCGACTTGCCAACCAATGCCACCTGTCATGCCTTCAACTGTCATCAACGGTCCAACGTCGGCCCAATCACGATAGCCAACAGCGACTTGCCAACCAATGTCACCCGTTATACCAACAACTCCCACCAACGGTCCAACGTCGGCCCGATCACGATAGCCAACGGCGACTTGCCAACCAATGTCACCTGTCATGCCCACAACTGTCACCAACGGTCCAACGTCGGCCCAATCACGATAGCCAACGACGACTTGCCAACCAATGTCACCTGTCATGCCTACAACTGTCACCCACGGTCCAACGTCGGCCCAATCACGATAGCCAACGGCGACTTGCCAACCAATGTCACCCGTCAAACCAAACCAACAACTCCCACCAACGGTCCAACGTCGGCCCAATCACGATAGCCAACGGCGACTTGACAACCAATGTCACCAGTCATACCAATAACTCCCACCAACGGTCCAACGTCGACACGATCACGATAGCCAACGGCGACTTGCCAACCAATGTCACCTGTCATGCCTACAACTGTCACCAACGGTCCAACGTCGGCCCAATCACGATAGCCAACGGCGACTTGCGAACCAATGTCACCTGCCATGCCTACAACTGTCACCAACGGTCCAACGTCGGCCCAATCACGATAGCCAACGGCGACTTGCCAACCAATGTCACCCGTCAAACAACAACTCCCACCAAACGGTCCAACGTCGGCCCAATCACGATAGCCAACGGCGACTGCCAACCAATGTCACCCGTCATGCCAAGAACTCCCACCAACGGTCCAACGTCGGCCCAATCACGATTAGCCAACGGCGACTTGCCAACCAATGTCACCTGCCATGCCTACAACTGTCACCAACGGTCCAACGTCGGCCCAATCACGATTGCCAACGGCGACTTGCCAACCAATGTCACCCGTCATGCCATCAACTCCCACCAACGGTCCAACGTCGGCCCAATCACGATAGCCAACGGCGACTCGCCAACCAATGTCACCCGTCATGCCAAGAACTCCCACCAACGGTCCAACGTCGGCCCAATCACGATAGCCAACGGCGACTTGACAACCAATGTCACCAGTCAAACCAACAACTCCTACCAACGGTCCAACGTCGGCCCAATCACGATAGCCAACGGCGACTCGCCAACCAATGTCACCTGTCATACCAACAACTCCACAACGGACAAACGTCGGCCAATCACGATAGCCAACGGCGACTTGCCAACCAATGTCACCCGTCATGCCAAGAACTCCCACCAACGGTCCAACGTCGGCCCAATCACGATAGCCAACGGCGACTTGCCAACCAATATCACCTGCCATGCCTACAACTGTCACCAACGGTCCAACGTCGGTCCAATCACGATAGCCAACGGCGACTTGCCAACCAATGTCACCCGTCAAACCAACAACTCCCACCAACGTTCCAACGTCGGCCCAATCACGATAGCCAACGGCGACTTGCCAACCAATGTCACCCGTCATGCCAAGAACTCCCACCAACGGTCCAACGTCGGCCCAATCACGATTGCCAACGGCGACTTGCCAACCAATGTCACCCGTCATGCCAACAACTCCCACCAACGGTCCAACGTCGGCCCAATCACGATAGCCAACGGCGACTCGCCAACCAATGTCACCCGTCATGCCAAGAACTCCACCAACGGTCCAACGTCGGCCCAATCACGATAGCCAACGGCGACTTGCCAACCAATGTCACCAGTCATACCAACAACTCCCACCAACGGTCCAACGTCGGCCCAATCACGATAGCCAACGGCGACTCGCCAACCAATGTCACCTGTCATACCAACAACTCCCACCAACGGCACAACGTCGGCCCAATCACGATAGCCAACGGCGACTTGCCAACGAATGCCACCCGTCATACCAACATCGGCCCAACGTCGGCCCGACCACGGTAGCCAACGGCGACCATGCCGACCAATGCCGCCGTCGGCCCAACTGCAGTGTGTTATCTGGGAAGTGCCTTCATGACGTCACTACGCGGAAGTGCCTTCATGGCGCCGCTACTTCATGACGTTCATGACGCGGCCCCGGAATATGCATACCGAAAATTATCTACGTGAATGGGACGATTTTATAAAAGTACTGAAAATACTGAATATAAGGCTCAAATTACATCAGTTTTTTGTTGGAAATGTAACAATAACGTTTGATCATGTCCAGCCGTGTGCAAATGTTTGCTGTGGCCCTCGGGCCACATCAAACGTTTGCACACGGCTGGACATGATCAAACCTTACATTGTCTTCAAATTGAGCAGTTTGCTTGATGGGATATATAATACATATAATAAGTATATTTTTATAACGAATATGACGTGTATAGTAGTCATCTAGTTGTGTGATATATCCATATTTCACGATTGCCAAACATTCCACACCATTCGATGAACATATATGTCATATTCATTGCAAAACATGCCAATATGCACAGAGAGTACTGGTTTATTCTGTAATTATTGAACACTGTTGAGCGACCGACTGACAAACTGCAACGTACAACGTGCATGTAGGTAACATCGTTGACATGCCGTTTTTTTGTCGAAGATTTTGTCGAATGTGTGCATAATGCGCTTCGCATATATTGCGTAATTGTTATACAATCATGTGACGTCTCAATTGTTTAATTCCATTTCTGATTGCTATACATGTGGATATGTGGCAGTGAATGAAAAAAAATGGAGCTTATGGCTTTTGCGACCAGTTTAGATCAAGAGCAGCGTGTGCCTCCGCACAGTCTGATCAGGATATGCACTGTTGGCCATTCCACCATTTCGGATCACCTTATCTATCCGCACAGTCTTATCAGGATCTGCACTGTTAGAGAGGCAATCCATGAAACACCCGACAGACTTCTAACAAGCACTATAATTATATCGTTATTTGTGCTATTTGATCAGGTTGCAAACCCCATACGCCCTATTTCTCCAGTCACAGCCACATCTACAGTGGGGTCAGCGTGTAAGTGCACACACGAACGAACACGACAGGTATGTTCCAACCTGTCGTGTTGGTTCGTGTGTGCACTTACACGATGACCCCACTGTATTGAACAGGTGGTCACTCGAGACTGGTTGGAGCTCTACACGTATCCAGTGGGAACGGCCACGCAGTTGTCGCCCCTGGATGAAGCTAAGCCCAAACACGAGTGGACAGTCGACGATGGTGTTGACGTCACGACGTCATCTGACGACACAGTGACTAGGAACACGGTGTGCAACAGGTATTGTAGGGCCACGAGGATAGTCTTCTTTCTCAATAAAAAAGCATCGTGCAACAGAGCATTAGGATCATTTCCATTGAAAATGTCACAACATGTTTCGGGTGAGAGATATGGAAAATAAAATATAGACAGCAGACGATGACATTTAATTCGGCTGTGTGATGTTAGCACTGCAATCGCAGATCTCAAATCAACATTCAAATCGAAACGTTAACGCATGTAGATAACTTGAATGAACAGCTGGCTAGTTCCAATGCACAGCTGGCTCGGCAATCAACATTCAAACTCATATTTTTGATTGCATCTGAATGCAGAGCTGGATATTTCCAAAGTACAGCTAGCTCTGCAATCGACATTCAAACGTGTATCTTCGGGTGAATCTGAATGTAGAAGTGGATGCATCCAATGCCCAGCTGGCTCTGCAATCGACATTGAAACATGTAGTTTAGAATGAATCTGAATGTAGAGCTATGTAGTTCTAATGTACAGCTGACTCTGCTATCAACATGCTAAGCATTATAAATGGTGTCCGCGGAGCGGGAAACACAACCGTGAATGTTCTGCCGACTGTATTATTATTTATATTCGTACATGTAAGATTTAAGAATATTTATTTAACGTCAAAATCACGATGTCTTAGATGATGTCTCAGATGATGTCTTAGATGACGTCTCAGATGCGCAATATGTGATTTTTCATCTCATGTGCAGTAAATTATTATAGGAATGAATGGCCTTTTTGTGGAATTTATCGGGGTATAAACTTGGAAAAGTCGCGGGAATACTGCTGGACGAAGGCCGGAAGGCCTCGTCCAGTATTCCCGCGACTTTTCCAAGTTTATATCTCCGATAAATTCAACGGATTCATTCCTTATAATTCCAGCATTTTAAATAAATTCATCAAGAAAATGTGTTTATTTTCCGTTTCCTTAAGAATTATTTTAACTGCGCCTGACGGTTACGGAAAGTAGTTCGGCATGGGAGTTTACTGGGATATAAATTTTGGACAGAGACTTGCTACGGGACAATCACATGTTAGGGAATTGTGTAAATATCTTTGTGCTGGAATTATGTGGCTGTGACTGGAAAAATTGAGCTAAATTTCTTACGACTAAAATGTTCGTAAGTACAAATTTATGATCGTCTGGAAATTTCAATTCTCAATTATTTTCAAGAAAGCATTGTCAATGTGAAATTTACAGACTGTCATAGTTTTGCACTTACGAACATTTTAGTCATACGAAGTTTAGTAAAACGGCCCCCTGTATTGCTTGTTAGAAGCGTGACGGGTGTTTCATTGATTGAATGTGCATACAATTTTGTTTCATCCGCACAGTCTGATCAGTATCTGCACTGTTTGCAAAATCCATGAGCCCGATTATCCAGTCACAGCCATATATAACAGGTACTAATTATTTAACTAGCTGGCGGGTCAACCATCAGCCACCGGGTATGGAAGGTGTTCGAGCCTTAAATATAAGCCGAAACGAAAATCAATCCGCCACATCAGCCGGAGCAGAGGCCTTCGACCTGTCAGTTGCGAGGCGGATGTCTTATCCACTAGGCCACGCCAAGTGGAAAAACCCTATATCTCCAGCCACAGGCACATGTGTTTTTTGTTTGTTTCAGGAATGGCGCCTGCATTCCGTACACAGCAACGTCGTCGGTCCATGAAATGGGATCTCGTTTCGTTATTTATACTGGTGAGTGATGTGATGAGTGGTATGCTTGTGTTAAGTACGGCGGCCAATATATTTAGGTGTGGGACCACGTGGTATAAACAAGGCGATTGCCAGGGAGTGCCTCACCCTGTACAAATGTGTCGATGTTAATTGACTGTCCCAGGGTGGTTATATGTAGCTATCAATATGAGGAATATGATGACGACGACGACGGAATTGTGACCGTTATGTCTTACTTTCCAATAATTCCAGCACAACAATATTTACACAATTCCCTAACATTTGATTGGCCCGTAGCAAGTCTCTGTCCAAAATTTATATCCCAGTAAACTCCCATCGCCGAACTATTTTCCGTAACCGTGAGGCGCAGTTAAAATAATTCTTAAGAAAACGGAAAATAAACACATTTTCTTGATGAATTTATTTCAAATGTTGGAATTATAAGGAATAAATGGCCTTTTTGTGGAATTTATCGGGGATATAAACTTGGAAAAGTCGCGGGAATACTGGACGAGGCCTTCCGGCCTTCGTCCATTATTCCCGCGACTTTTCCAAGTTTATACCCCGATAAATTTCACAAAAAGGCCATTCATTCCTATATTATCTTGGGTGAGGTATAGCATACTATGTTATGAAATCAGTATACGGTTCTTTATAGGAATTATAATTGTGTCACTATTCCACCAGTTCTAAAAATTACGAGTGCCCGCTATACAGATATAATCAGTTAGTAATACTTATTTTACTGATAGTGACGCGCGGTGGTATCAGGCTATTTTCATATGCAAATGAGGCACGATATTTTTTAACCCGAAACTAAAATATTTTCGACAGATTATAAGGTATGATCATTGCACATCACAATATCAATACAGAGAATAAATAGCAATGTCCGTTAACATTTTAAAGAAACACCGTTATCGCCCCTGATATCAGTGTGAAAAGTTGCGTCTGATATAAAATGTATAATAATGCCAATCAATATGTGGGATAATGGTGAATGAATGTTTATTTTGCCTGAAAATGTCTCAGATGATGTCTCTGATATAAAGAACATATTGTGCCTACTAAGTGGTCATGTACATTTAAATCATCACTCATTCAATATCCTCTATTGCTACATGACTGTCGTTGTTTCACACCGCTCACAAATATGCTCAAACGTACAGCGCGTGTTGTTTGACCATGACTGTAGACAATGCTCATACCGGGGCCAAGCCAAAACCCACGTAATACCTGTGTCTCATGACGTTACAAGAACGCGTCTTTACGTCACCAGACCAGTTCACAACGGTGGCACTGAAATTTTGAAATTGATTCGGAAGATGTGACACCTGTATCACGCGACGTGTACTGCGACCCCGGAATATGTATGCGTGTACATCAGCTGTTTGAATTTAATCAACGTACCGAAAATACTGCATGTATGCTCAAATTACACGATATTTCGGATGGAAATGTAATAATAACGTTCGACCAGACCATGTCCAGCCGTAGGTAAACGTTTGCCCTGGCACTCGGGAACCGTTTGAACACGGGGTTCAAAAAGTTCCCTCGTGCCACGGCAAACGTTTACCCACGGCTGGACATGGTCGAACCTTATATTTCCTACAGGAAATATCTTTGGCGAGACCCACACGGCTGACCTGTTCTTCTCCACTGACACCACCAAATTCCTCTGGTGGCTCAAATGTGACGATGCAAACGGAATTCTGGAAACGATATGCGATAGCGGTCAAATCAAACTCCTCGTCAGCGACACGAGAGCCGCCAACGACAATGACGTCACAACGACATTTGGGGAGCCGCCATTTAAAACGTGGGAAAAATCGCTTTACGACTTTTCCCGGTTGTCATTTACGCCATCTCTGCAGTTTACCTTGTCATGGAAGGCAGCCAATGGTACGACAGATGTACAGTAGGGCAAGTTTGGAAGCGTCCTGGTGCCAATGCTAAACATATTTTTACCTCAATTAGGAGATTATATGTCCTAATTAGGAGATGTTAACTCCTAATTAGGAGATACTATCCGATAATTAATAGCTAGTATCTACTAATTAGGAGATACTAAGTCCTATTTAGGAGATAGCATCTCCTAATTAGGAGTTAGTATCTCCTAATTATGAAATAAATATATTGTAGCATTTACATCAGGACGCTTCCATGCGCGAGGGCGTCGTCAGGGGAGGTTCGATGGGTTCGCCAGTATGATTTGGTTTATATAATTTAGGTCCGTGAATATTATTTTTTAAGTGCATAAATGAGCAAACATTTATAGTATTCAATAGCTACAATAATTCGCCTTCGATATGTTATATACGGCTACAATTTGACCAATTCCAAAATGTGATCAACCGAAGTGCATACCCAAACCTGTTGCACGTAGGTCAAAATTTAGTAAACTGTATATTTTATACCTTTTAGCAAATAATGTGTGCTGTAGAACTAATAAATTGCCAAAAATAATAGAACAGGGAAATCATGTTCCCATGGAAGCCATCTTTTCTCTAGTTGTTGTTCAACATTCAACATAACGAAATGAAGCTTTCAAATTTACAAAATATACATATAAATGTCAGATAAACACCTCCACACGGTCAAATAACCAATGTCTGCATACTAACATGTATGTTCGTTATTAATAAGTTATTGATACAGCTTTGACAGTTTTATATCGCTAACATATCAAACACGCCGGGTAACCGATTGCAAAAATCACTCTTCCATGCATTACATTGAACAGATGAGGTTAAATTGCTACCTCGCGAGAGTTATGGAGCGAAGTAGCAATATTGTTTAGAAATATTCAAATGCTCTACTAACACAAAACAGTCAACCGGCGCCAAACTTATTGAAATACGCTTCTTCTTCAGTGGATTCAAACCCCGAAAATACGGCATTTTTCCAGGCGCTTACCTACCTTGAAAATGCCATACTGTATAGTGTATGGACATGGGTGGGTGGGTATTTTCAAATGAGCCATTTATTGGGTCATCAAAATTAATGTATACATATGTATACGAAGTTATAATAACTGTTTATGGGATTTGTGACCAGTGTAGCTCCTGATCAACTAGCACACTGTTGTAGTAGCCTGATAGCGATCCATATTGTTTGTTAGAACCATGACGGGTTTTCCATTGATTGAATGATAGTGATACAGTGAATTCAAAGCTCCAGTTAAGATGCGTACTTTGACCAAATATTCGAGGTATTTTTCTTAGTTCTTCACCAAAAATGTCAAGTTGTGAGTTCTTTAGAATCGTTTCAAAGAGACGATTCTAAAGAACTCCCAATTTATCATTTTTGGTGAAGAAATAACAAAATTTCCCCCAAAGTTGATCAAATTACGCACCTTAACTGGAGCTCTGAATTACTGTGATGCTGGTCTGGATCTACACTGGTCGTAAAACTCATAAACCGAATTTCCCCAGATACAGATACCATGACAGTAGAACCTCTGTAAACCGAATACTTAAAAGCCGACATGCCACCGGATTTGGATTTATTTTCTCCAGTATATCGGATGTAAAAACGAAACTGCACATATGATCTGCCTACATGTACATGTATCTAAAAACACCCAACACCTCGGAAATCTTCGGCAATCTCCCACGTTCGTTTTCCACGTGTCTGTTCTTTTTCTGAAAATTTTAAAAACCTGTGTTTGTTCCAGTTCTTTTATGGATCGGCTCAAACGTGTGATTGAGCCAATGAGCCAATGTATGTGCAGTGGAACCTGTCTAAACCGGACACCCTGGGCGCTCCCCAGGGTGTCCGGTTTAGATAGTTTTCACTGTAAACATACATACGACTGCCTCATGACACGCGTGTGTGTTTTGCGATCGCGAACATACACTATCATGGGAGGTAAGTGCCAATGAACCCGATCAGAATTGAGAAGAAATAACATTTAGCTGTGTCCGGTTTAGAGAGGTTCGACTGTACACGTGATATGATAAAGACATTTGCCACATCTGGGGACCGTTTCACTAAACTTCGTACGACTAAAATGTTCGTAAGTGCAACATTATGATAGTCTGTAAATTTCAAATTAACAATGTTTTCTTGTAAAAAATTATTGGATTTACATTTATTGAGCATAGGCTGCTGCAGCCTATGCTCAATAAATGTAAATGCATCAATTGAAATTTCAAGACGATCCTAAATTTGCTCTTGCGAACATTTTAGTCGTACGAATTTTAGTGAAATTGGCCCCTGATAGTGTGATTCTTTCAGAATGCGACCTCGTGACCAACTCCGTCATGTCGAGTAATGGAAAAAGGGCAACGAAGGCGGTGGCGAAAAAGGCGGCGAAGAAGGCGGCGAAGAAGACGGCGAAGAAGGCGGCTATGAAGGCGGCGAAGAAGGCGGCGAAGAAGGCATCGAAGAAGGCCAACAGGCCATAGTAAAGCTCTGAAGACGACGAGGGAAGGCAAACAATTCCGATGAAAAGTGAAAGCCTATATATATAATACTGGGATATAATCAAGTCAGACGCCGTTCTGGAATTACCCATCTTTATCACATCGGTTTTCGTTAACACTAGTTAATTTTAAGAATATAAGATGTTTTCTTTAAATATGGCTGTGACTGGAGAAATTGGGCGTATGGGTTTTGAGACCAGTGGAGATCCAGATCGGACTGTGCATCCGCACAGTCTAATCAGGATTTGCACTATTAGACATTCCATCAAGAAAACACACGCCATGCTTCTAGCATTTGATCAGGACCTACACTGGTCACACATTTGAAACGCGCCATTTGTCCAGTCACAGCCACAATTGGCGTCGGCCGATAGCAAATAATTCAGAACACTTGCGGCTATATGTAATAGTTGACATATTGAATGATTAATATATTAATTTCGTTGCGAGCCCAACCTAGCTATAAATTAATGTATTAAAAATTCAATATATGAGCTATAGCTAACTTATTGTTTGCCACGCCACATCGCGTGCTCATGTTACGTTTGAACGGAGCGCCGCCACGGACACGCTTGCAAATCCGGATACTATTACGTGATTGGCGATTTTACAATGAATCGATTATGTACACTCGGTGACACGATGCACGTAACGGGAAATTACGTCAACAAAGACGGAACATCTCGTTGTAAATATAGCTTTACACGTATTGCAACATTTAATGATTAATATAATATGTATTGACGAAAGCGTCGCAATATGCGATTAATTGAGACGAAGTGCTATAAGTCATTGGTCCAGAAAACTAGGGCAAACAATATACATTTATTATATACCTACCTATGAAATACATAGTTATACGATGTAAATAAAAGTCATATGTTCTCATCGATGAAATAAACATCTTCCGGTGAAAATACGACTACTTCCGCTATCTATATTCATAACGCGCACCTGCAGTGCCGGACTGCAAATAGGCTGCAAATACACATTCATTACCGTATAAAGTCTAAAAAAACTGATAATTTCCATGGAGCGGTATATAATAAATAGAATATTCATATTTTTGCAACGAATATGACATATATGTTCATCGAGTGGTGTGAAATGTTTCGCACCAATCGTTGCAAAAATATGAATATCCTCTGTGTATTCCGCAATTGCACTGAAATGTAGAGAACATATGACTTCATCGCGAAGTGAAAATGTGTTGTGATAACGAAGCTAATTCCAGAAGCGGTACATATAGAGAATAGTAGGTTAGTGTTGTGAATGGGAAAAAATATCTGGCAAGGCTCAGGAAACGGGATGGGCGAGGCTCTGCCGAGCACATCCCGTTTCAGTGCCGCGCCAGATATTTTTTTCCCATTCACGGCACTAACCTACTATTCTATTTATCCCGTCAACACTTACAAATGGCTGTAAAATGCAAAAATTGTATTGACTGGATATCAACAATGTTTCACGGCACCGTGTTTCACGGCACATACGCACTGTGTTGACGGGATAAATATGTATTCTATTCCATGTGATCGCCTTTATTTATATAACTGAGTCAAAAAAGAAAGTGTTCACTGTATATGTTGGTAGATTTTAGATGTTCTGTCATGTCAAAGAATGGCATATGATATATTAAAATTTAGGGAAATCTATGCGCCATAAGACAATGGTGTATTGAGAATGGTGCTTTCAATGCTTCTCATGTGACGCCAGTTGAAACACAATAGGGGTCACTTTTGAAATTAACAAACTTGATCATTGTTGAAGTGTTGGCGGTTGCGTGAAATTTTCGAATAAAAATGCGATTTAGGCGGATGTTTCAATCAATATCGGTTATGCACACCTCTCTTGCCCAATAACGTCACTATACGTCTACGCATAGACTGTACGTAACGTCGAATGACGTCTTCTGGAACCCGATTCTATTTCTGGACCAGGGCTTCGGAAAATTCCCGTACATTGGTGATCACGTGTCTGGATCTTACCCTTCTGCCAAATTCATCCCAGATATGCTCAATTCGGTTCATATCTGGCGATGAAGCGGCCCAAGGCAAAACGCGAACGTTGTTTTGGTCAAGGAAATAGCGGGTAAGTCTAGCCGTGTGCGGCCTTGCATTATCCTGCATCAGGATGCCTGTGCCGTGTCTCGGCAGAAAAGGAACCACTGCTGGCCGTAGAACGTTGTCGATATACGACAGTGCATTAATTTTCCCGCGAAAGACAACCAATTCCATCTTACAACCGTCTATGATTCCTCCCCAAACCATGACGCCACCCCCACCGAATCTATCCCTTTGCAGAAGGCACGAATCAGCGCGCTACCGTCAGCATGACTCAAATTAAACCGCGACTCGTCTGTAAAGAGAACACTAGCCCATTGAGCACGTCGCCAACGCAAATGACGCATGCCCCATTGCATGCTAGCGTTACGATTACCGTAATTTATTATCTGACCAATGTATGGCCGACGTGGTCTGATTGGGTTAGGTTTAATACGGTTTGACCTGAAATTCAGTATTCTCTTGCGGTGCTCGACGCCGTTTTAAATCGACGTCGGAGATGCGTTAACGCAATAAATCGACCTGTACGGGCCGTCGTAACTCTGGGTCTACCAGTAAGAGCTCGATCCACTATGTCACCTGTCATTTGGAAACGCCGTTGGAGACGAAACATTGTGTTTTTCATGGTCGAAAGCTCTAGCGACGGCCGTAGTAGTTTGACCGGAGGCTAGCATCGTCACGGCTTGGACTCTCTGATTTTGGCGAAGCCTAGGCATTTTGCAACGTGATCTCTCACAAATGTGTTGCGATTTCGTACTCGCAAGTTTTACGACTTGCACGTGCAAAAATGTCAAAACTACACATAGCGCTATTCAACGCCACTGAAGCAATGCACTATCGATATATCGTCTGAACTACTTGTGCAAGTTTTGTGAAATATACTGATTTATTTTAGAATTTACAGCAAAAATAAAAGTGGACATTTTCTTTTTTGACTCGGTATATGATAAGAAACCTCAATCGTGAGATATTGGTAAATTAAATGTATTTCGCTACGACTGTCCACTAACGGTATTTGTAAAAGATAACTGTGTTGTTGTGAAATGACCATACATAGGCACTCATTATACACAATGTAATAAATGAAAATACAATGTACATGTAGTATACACACAAAGTGGGAGCGCTAGTTATTGTTCAGCATATTAAACTCTTTTCTTCACAGGTTATTCACCGACGGGGTTGTGGTTACAACATCGATACAAATAGGTTTTTTTTTATTTATATGTGTCATCATTTTCAGTAAAATTTGTACGACTATAATGTTCGTAAGTGCAAATTTAGGCTTGTCTGGAAATTTCAATCGATGAATTTACATGTATTTAGCATAGGCTGCATAAGTTTAGTGAAACGGTCCCCAGGTGCATAATAAACCTCCCTTCTAGACGTTCAAAATACAGTGGGGTCAGCGTGTAAGTGCACACACGAACGAACACGACAGGTTGGAACCAACCTGTCGTGTTCGTTCGTGTGTGCACTCACACGCTGACCCCACTGTAATGTGTTCGAATCATTGCAGCCATTAGCCCTTTACATTACTGAATTAACTATTATCTGTTGTTTATTTTGTATTTTAACCGTTTTCTCATCAACATCATGATTTTACAACACTTTAGAATCATTTCCATTGGAAATGCTTCTGAAGTGTTGTCCAACCATGTTTCCACAGCCGACGATAATTTACATTTCCGGTAGTCTACGGGTTACAGTTGGGTCAGCGTGTAAGCGCACACACGAACGAACACGAAAGGTTGGTTCCAACCTGTTGTGTTCGTTCGTGTGTGCACTTACACACTGATCCCACTATAAAGGGGCATATCAGGCAAAACAAGTATAAAAAATAAAAATGTTTTTCATCATGGCCCTTTGTAAAGTGGTTTAATTGAAGATGTATTACAATATCGTTAAATAAGTATCAGCTTTCTATCTTGTTAAACGCAACAAGATTGGAAATCCGATAAGTATGTACATATACAGTATCGGTGAAAATTGAAACAATCCAGCGGTCCTAATATCGTCATACATGTCCAATAAAACCACTTTACACAGGGTCATGATGAAAACACGTTTTTATTTCTTATACATGTATTTTTTTTCTCTCAGAAAAATCCTGGTATGCCCCTGTAAACAATAACAGATCACTGGGCTGCACTCCGCGTCGACCTAAACTGTTTCACGTCGAAAGATTCCTGACGAGATGCCACTCGGCTTTACTTTCTAGAGCTATCGCAGGCACGCATTTTGTATCTAGTACATTCTTGCGCCGGTTACTAGAACAAAAATATGTTTCTGCAGTATCTTCTGCATGCAGCAAAATGACGTGAAACATTTTGCGCCGGCGCAGACTGCAACAGCACCAGAGACACTGGTAAGACAATACTAGATTAACATGACATGTCCTTATATGCAGGCCCGTACGCAGGGGGAGGGGAGGGGGGGGGGTGCGACGGGTGCGTACGCACCCCCCTAAATTCGCCGAGGTCCGTTATTTTTCAAACAGTAATCTCAACAAATCTTGAAATGCATTAATATACAGGTAATTTGCATGAAAATGCTACCGTTGAAATCCGAATTTAAATGATATAAAATTCAGGAGAGTGCATTTCATGTCATCTAGGTTTAAAAAAGTTAAGTGGGGTACGTCAGGGGCGAGCCCCATGTAGTGGCGCGAGTACGCTAGGCTCGCCCCTGACGCACACCCCCCCCCAATAGAAAATCCTGCGTACGGGCCTGTATATGGTTGTTTACTTTTATTTTTCATTAATCTGACTTTCTTTTATTGTTCTGTTATCATGCATGGTCTAGTGGGCGAGTAGCGTCAGCGCTTTGTCTCTATGTCTAAGACACTACGTCATAATTCCAGCACAAAAATATTTACACAATTCCCTAACATTTGATTGGTCCGTAGCAAGTATCTGTCCAAAATTTATATCCCAGTAAACTCCCACGTCGAACTACTTTCCGTAACCGTGAGGCGCAGTTAAAATAATTCTTAAGAAAACGGAAAATAAACACATTTTCTAGATGAATTTATTTCAAATGCTGGAATTATAAGGAATGAATGGCCATTTTGTTGAATTTATCGGGGATATAAACTTGGAAAAGTCGCGGGCCTTCGTCCAGTATTCCTGCGACTTTTCCAAGTTTATACCCCGATAAATTCCACAAAAAGGCCATTCATTCCTATAATCAACACTCGGTGTATTCGGGGAGGGTTAAATTTCAAGGTGTATGATCACGTGGTACTAACAACAACAACAACAAGTACTGAAATTTCCATAATCCATCTGATTCAAAGTACGTATTCTTTTATAGTGTCCTTATTACGTAGCGGATTTTTATGAAATATGGCGCAGCAAACGCGTCTTGTTAATCTGCATTTGGTGATCTCTGTATTTTCGCCCAAACTTCTGTCGCTTTTGCGAAGAATCGACACGGAAATTGATTCTTCGCAAAAACGACATAAGTCTGTGCCAAACTGCCTGGACCACCAAATGCAGCTCATGAAGACGCGTTTGCTGCGCCATATTTCATCAACATCCGTTTCATATTAAATGTACATGCCCACTCAGTAGACACAAAATTTTCTTTATATCGGAGACATCATCTGTGACATTTTCTAGCAAAATATACATTCATTCACCATTAGCCCACGTATTGATTGGCATTATTAAACAGGTTATATCAGACGTAAAATTTCCACACTGATATCAGGGGCGATAACCGTGTTTCCTTAAAATGTTAACGGACAATACTATTTATTCTCTGTATTTATTTGTTGATGTGCAATGATCATACTTTATAATCGGTCTATCATATTATTGTTTCAGGTGACGCATTTAATTAGTATAAATAACTAAAAAATGTCATGCCTCATTTGCATATGAAAATAGCCTGATACCACCGCGCGTCAGTAAAATCACTATCAGTAAAATAAATATTAATTTACTAAATGATTTTATCCCATCAACACAGTGCGTATGTGCCATGAAACACGGTCCCGTGAAACATTTTTGATATCCAGTCAATACTATTTTTGCATTTTACAGCCATTTGTAGCTAGGTGTTGACTGGATAAATAGAATAGTAGGTTAGTGCCGTGAATGGGAAAACATATCTGGCGCGGCACGGAAACGGGATGTGCTCGGCAGAGCCTCGCCCATCCCGTTTCCTGAGCCTTGCGAGATATTTTTTCCCATTCACGACACTAACCTACTATTCTCTATCTATCTGTATAGCGGGCACTTGTAAGTTTTGGAACTGGTTGAATAGCGACACAATTATACACTTATTTAATTCCTATAAAAAAAACAGTTTGTACCTATATGTACTGAGTGGGCATGTACCTTTAAGGAAAATATCAAAAAATACTTTCAACATTTCAACACTTTCAGCCACTGTTGTTGTTGTTATTATAACCACGTGATCATGCACCTTGAATTCGTGATCAGACAGTTGTCCCAAGAGAACCGAGGTCAAGTTTGCGTGATCAAACTAATTTAAAACGGCAGAGATATGGTTTACATTACACGTTTTATAAGTCGTAGAATCTTACGTTCATTATTCCTAGAAGACAGAAATTAAAATTAGCAAGTGTATTATGCTGTTTTGTAATTACAAATTTGAATTAAACCACTCAGAATGCGTCCCCTTCCTCCAACTACCCACTTACAGAGTAGAGGAACGGTCATCAATGATAGGGGCCAAGCCATAGGTGGAAGACTTGGACCTATGACACCAAAAAAATGCCTATTAAAAAGAAATCCCATTACCCCACCCACTTGGTCTCGTACATTACCATCTTATATAAAGAAAGGTGGATAACATTGTGGCCATTATAGAAAGAGCCCTCTCCTTTCCGACTAGCACAAACACAATACACATCGATTACATGTATGATTTATGTCGCTGGCAATCGATAAAGGTATTAGGTGTGTGAATATATTCACTTCAAATCGCTCTTTCCAGCATTTATTCAGTTATTCGCATTGTGTATACCCCATCTAAAGCGAAATTTGCGTGTACGAAAGAATCTCACACATAATTGGAGGCCATCCGGCGTGGATTATCGGTCATATTTGACCAATAACTGATCGCCAGCTCAAACTAAAGTAGTTCACCATGACCATATACATTAGAAAATCCAACCATACAAAGTTCGTCTAATTGTGATCGTTCACCGATCTAAAAAACACATTTTTTCTACTTTCATTCATGATTTGCGTACTATCAGATTATGTCTTCGGGAATCCCGAAATAGGTTGAATGACGTCCTTGCAGTAGTCACAATTTAGCACATACTTGCATGATACTTCAACATGTCTATACACTGGCACTGTGGTCGCATGATACAATATGGCAATGTACATATGCCACGTAGTCATACACGCAGACAGTTTGGAACATCATGGTTACTAGTCAGCATTGCAAAACGAGGTATTTTCAATGATATTTGCCAAACCAACTGAATTTATGTATGTATGTATGTATGTAGTGCTTCTGATCTCACTCATTATCATGATCAGAATCGTCATCTTCAGCATAGGCAGCAGCTGTTTTTGTACGATCGTTTTGGCAGTTTCTCCCCGGCATGTGCAGAACATGGTGCACGATAATTTGGCAGCTGAAAAGCGGCATAGCGCAGTATAACATGGTCTCTGCAAAGAACATTCACATCGAATCATCTCCAGGACCTCAGGAGGGGCGAGAGGGACATTTGGTGGCAGCATAATGGGAATAAGTGATTTCGATCCTTCATCACGTGTTCATCCACACTGGGTTGGATCCAAGGATGTATTTGTGTTTTTCTACTGTAGCGCCGATATCAACCAATGCACGTCCTGTATCATAATGACGTCGGCCTCTTCTTGTGTGTTGAGAACGTCCCTGCGTGGCAGTTGAATTCCGTGGTGTATTTCTACTGGTGTAGGATCGGAACATGTAATGACAAGTCTGTGTCTTCTCTTACTTCCTCGTCCAGCCTCTGTCAACTGTTGGTATATCAGGTCAATAAGTTGCACTTTATTTTTCGTCACAGCTAAGACCACATTCTGCGGCGGCAGTGGAGTGTTCATGGATAGCCTATGACGTCTGCTTGTATGCTTTCCAGCTCTAGCAAACCGTGTTCTACTCTTGATGCTGAAGTCACGGTACCTGTCAAACACCACATATATATCAGATATCTTGTTCTTCGCCAAGATGTAAGTACTGATATAACCGGTGAAATTATCGACAAAATCACGTACAGTTCCCCTATTGGGCCAATGCAGTATCCAGAGAATTGCGGACCTATCAACGACAGTAACATCCGGTTGGATTCCCAGTATGCATGAGACTTCCACTTGTTTGTTCTTTTAACGGGCCGACTTGGATCTTGAGATACGCATATCCCCTTTTTCATCGAACATTGATGTTCTTTAGTACTTTAGTACTTTAGTATGTCGTGTACATTGATTTCACGAGAATGTTGGAAGCCCATGTTAACATCACATATATCTGTCGACCCGTTTCGGAGAACTTTTCGCATCACTGCCATTGTGACAACTTTCTTGGACAAAGCAGCATTACATCCTGTTGGCAGGCTTTCTTCGAAGGACCGCATCTCGGCTTGTCCAATTTCTACGGCGTTTTGCGCGTTCACATTCTCTGGCCCAATTCTGCCTGTGAAAATATTGACGACACCGTCAGAGTGGTCTGTATGATTCATGGGATCGATGGATGCCTGTAGCTTATCTCTTATCTTTGCTCTGTCTGCAGCATGCAGACGCATACGCGAGGGCATCTTTTCCTTGTGTGTGACAACCTCTGTATCGTCGTATCCATCTGACACATCTGTCAGATCCTGGATCAATCGACTGCAGGTGTGCATGCTGTATGCCCATTTCTTCAGTGTTGACGGCTGTAACGTAATTCCAATGATACCATGTAATCCATGTCCGTAGCGCATATCTGAGTATATGCGTCTGCTGAGCATATGATCGACACCCACGAAAGCAGACTTCATTACAACTTCGAGACCACTGTCCGCCATCAGGTGTCCAACGCATCACACAAAACTCATCAATGTGTGCATCCCGCCCAACCGTGGCATGAACTGCGAGAACTTCTGCGGATACACCCATGCAACATCAACTGCAACTCTGTAAAGTTGCTGATCGTTGGTGAAAACTGTGATTGATTGCCCACAATCCTTTGTCAGGCGCTGTCCCTCCACCATAGCAGTCAGCATTGTGTCGTGGTCGGCAGGATCCATATCGATTAGTGGTGTATATATGGCCTTCGTTGCTGGTTGAACAGCCTGTCCACTTTCTCTGCAGAGCTACGTATTGAAACCAGCGAACTCTGGTACATTCTGCTCTTGCAAGCTATACCGACTGGTGGGCCAATATGCGGATAGTTAATACGCTGCGCTTTGCTTCACTGGTTGGCATCGCAGGCTTCTTAGGGCCTATGTATCGTTCAACCGGAACATCTTCAGCTACAGGCATTTTTCCTATCGGAACCAAGTATATCAGATAACTTGGACAATAATGTTCGACGAGAACAGAGCTCGCCACCATGCTCTTTGTATAACTTATGCACTTCTACTGAATCACAGATGTGTAACATGTCACGTTTCAGAGACGTAATTGTAGACATTATTGCGGGTTCAACTTCATTAATATGCTCCGCAGATTGCGCTGCGGTTGAGACAGATCGGGCTGACATGAAAGATTTTCTACAATCGTCATGATATCTCGCGTCTGCAGCATGCAAATCACTAATTGCACCGAGTACGCGTGCCTTAACCTGAAGCCCGTGTTCATCTTGGCGGGATTCGCATTTATCGAGAATCGCGTCCTTGAATGTTTGTTGTTCACCACGGTCAGTCGTTCGACACAACACAGTCCGTCTCCATCGAGTAGGATTCTTTCTGTCATAGTTCATTAATCAGTTTTCGCCACAAAGTAAACAGTGTAGTTTAAAGTCAAAATGTTTTGTTTCGAAGCTGCGCAATCGCTTGCTTGACGGCGCGTTTTCATAATTACTAGAATCAGCACTCAAACGTTTCAAATATCTGTCTATATGCGAACGTGATGTGTACGACGAAACACAGTTCTTATGGTATTTCAGTTCGCCTGCATTTCATCTTCTTTCAAACGCTTCGTGTTTGCCATCTTGTCGGGCTTTGCTCGCCTCGATTATGCTTCCTACCCGATCCGGGCCTGCGGTAATTAACGGTTTCCCAGCCCGGGTCATCCATAATGGAACATCAATCTGAAAGGCAAATATACATGTGTTCAGAACACGTTGCAACTTTTTGAGCACACACTGTATATTTTAAATTGAAATAATTAGTGATGACGTAAAGGTACCCCAATTGGATCGCTGGATGTCGCCGCACATTCGGGAAGGTATGTTTGCTTTGTACGCACTGATCGTGGTTGGTGTTTGAAGTTATTGGTTACCTTATAATATTGACACCTCCGAAAGATTTTGCGAGGGGAGGTGGGCTATATATTGATTTTTATGTTTTTTCCAGGATATTTGTGTTGGAGGTAGAACATTGAATGTTATTGGTTGTAAACAACGTTGAAATCATCAACAAATAGTAATAGTGCAGCTCAAACGGTCACAACAACGTGGTGAAAACACTAGTGTATGTACATTAAGCATTATTACCCTTCTTGTTACCCTCTTCCATCATGTAGCTGGCCGGATATGCAGCGTACATGTGTCTGTAAACTGGAAATCGGGAAACGCGTAGTAAACTTCTGCTAAAACAAATGGCGCGTTGTCGCACTAAGAGAAGTAACTAAGCGATGGAGTGCCGCTTCCGATATCGGTTTTCTTTTCCCGGAGGAAACCGCAAATGTCCGTAAATATAGAGAATATAGGAATTAGGTGGCCATCTTGGATTTATCCAACGGAGGCAATACCTACCATATTTACCTCATACACGTTCTCAAACATTGTTATGTGCCGGGCACCGTGAATATATTATATTAAAACACTCAAAATGGTCGATGGTTGTCAAGGATAGGAGATTGTTAAATTGTTTCTTGATAATATTTATTTTTGGCGGCCATCTTGAATTACATAAATGTTACAATGTTAATTTAACTCGAACACTTTCTCAATCTAGTCAACGGGTAAAAAAACGAAACATAGCGACCTAGAGGTCAGAAAAATAGCACTTATATGAAATATACGAAAATTCGGTGGCCATCTTGGATTTACGCAAATTATTCAAAATGCTCAAGGGTGCCAGAGTGGCACCTGACGGAATATTAAATAGTATTGGTTGGTAATCACGAAAATGCAATAAAACTTCGTGCGGACTCTAATGCACGGTCATCCAATAATACCCTCTTTGACGCCCGGACTAGTTTTGGCAGATTAATGGCAGATTAATTGATGATATTTGCTACCAGAGGCTTGTTTCCCGGTGTAAACACCGAGGCATAACATTACATGGTCACGAAAAGTCAAATCAAGATCTGCTTTTAAGATGAAAGCATACAATAATAATAATAATAATAAAATTAAAAATTAAATAAAATCCGGAAAATAGCATGTGCCTCAACGTGGCTACGGCTGTACTGTATCAGATTGTATGCAGATATGATCTGGATTAACACTAGCCGCAAACACTATAATGGCTCATTTTTAAAACTACGGAGCCCCGCATTGGACGTAGAATTATTAGTTTTATTAATTCGTTCCCACGAAATAACAATTAACAAATAACAACGAATTGTCATTTCGTGGGAACGAATTGTTAATTCCGAATTGGTATTTCATGGGAACGAATTGTTAATTCCGAATTGGTATTTCGTGGGAACGAATTGTTAATTCGTGTGAACGAATTGTTATATCGTGGTGTTAATTCGAGGGAACGAATTATTAAATTGAGGGAACAATTGTTATTTCGTGGGAACGAATTAATACAAAAAAATCCATGTCCCCTGTGGGTTCCCGTAAAAGCAAATCATGCGACATTAGTCCTTTTTAAAAGGCCCAAAATAGACAATATGGGCCCTACTTCTATAAATTAAGGAAAAAAAATACTTTTTGTTATTGAAGAATTTGAAAAGTACTAACATTAAACTAGATTTTAGATATAATGTGTTTAATAGTCAAACGTTCGTCGGTATCAAAACAAGGAACAGACAGTAGACAGTATGGGTGACAATTGAAACAATCCAGCAGTCCTAATATCGTCATATATGTCCAATCCACTTTACACAGGGCCATGATGAAAACACGTTTTAATTGTTTATACATGAAGTAGTTGTTATTTTTTTCCTTAAAAAAATCCTGGTATGCCCCTGTAAATAATAACAGATCACTGGGGTTGCACTCCGCGTCGACCTAAACTGTTTCACGTTAAAAGATGCACCAGTTTCCTGACGAGATGCTACTCAGCTTAACTTTCTAGACGCATTTACATTTTACACGCATTTTTCGTCTTGTAACTGGCGCAAATTTCTTGCGTCGGTTACTAGAAGAAAAATGTGTTTCTGCAGTATCTTCCGCATGCAGCTGAATGGGAATTCGTCAGGAATCCGGCGCCTATTTCGACGTGAAACAGTGCGGACTGCAGCAGCGCCAGTGACACTGGCGAGACAATACTAGACTAACGTGCCATGTATCTATATCGTTGTTTACTTTTATGTTTTATTTATCATGGCCCGATTGCTCAAAACCTCTGTTAGCTTAAACAACTGTTAAATCGTTAGAAATGCTAAGGATTTAACAGTCTGTTAAGCTAACAGAAGCTTTGAGCAACCGAGAGCTGACATTTTTCTTTTTGTGTTATCATGGTATCGCGGGAGAGTAGCGAGAGGAGTTTGGCCATAGCTCTACGTCTAAGACAATACGTCATCGCGACCCGGGGTAGGTTACTTCGTGATCAGACGGAACTACTCTGTCAGCACCGATGACTGCTGGTTACCACAGTTGTCCCCCTTGCATCAGTTCAGGTATCACTGTAAGCGAATTCCTGTGGGTTAGTTTATAGTGAACGGATTTGTCAAATTTTCACTATGGAATGAATGGTCAAGTTTTTATGTTTGCGTCGTCTTTCAGGGGCTTAGTTTGATCAAATTAATTTCAAATGGGAGCGATATGGTTCACAAAATATTACACGTTTTATGAATCGTAGAATACCTTACATTAAAATGTACTCCTTGCAGACACCAATTAAAATAAACAAGCGGTATACATGCAAGCTGATGCTGCTTTTTTAATTAATGATTTAACTTAAACCACTCAGAATGCGTCCCCTTCCTCCAACTACCCACTTAGGGAGTAGAGGAACGGTCAACAATGATAGGTAGGGCCCAAGCCACCAGCGACGGTAGCAAACTCTACCTACTTCACGCTCAGAAGGCAACGCTATGTCTCTTCCTCGTGGTTTAAGGTCCCGTCAGTTTTACCTGACGTCCTGGCGATGCATTTTGTTTATTTATTTTTTTACGTTCTGTTTTTTTTATTCATTTTTGTTATTTATTTTTTTTTATTTATTTTTTTTGTGTATGAATATTTTTCCTTTATTTATTTCCCTTTTTTATCATTTTTTTGTTATCATACCCACATTTACACATAATACATATACATGTAATAGACAACGACATACCTTGTACAATTGTCTCTTAGAAGTTGTATGTAAAAACTTATTATACCAACATTAATCTCTAAATCTCACATTAGTAAACTTATTAATTCTCGAATTAGACAAATCATGATCTCTTGTACTGTATGTTGGCTGACATTTCCTGATGCATAAAACTAATTATTAAAAAAAACACACACAAAATAAACTGTTGTCTGTTCATCACTTTTCTATTTATATCGTCCTCCATCCTCCATAGTTTTCATCAGTTAATTTCCGTAGTGAGATGTTAATACATGTAGTATCATTTTCGTACTATAAAAATGATCCCTAAAAGTATGATCTTAACATTCGTATTTTTTCTCCAGGTTTTGTTGAACTTACTTATTTTTTGATTATGGTGTGTGGTAGTTTGTTATTTAATATTATCGGATATGGAACATGTACACGTAATGTAGCAGGTTTTACTGCGGATCTACAGTTGTAATAGACTCGTATAAAACGGACTCACCAATTCGAAAATTAAAATACTGTATTAAAAGTATTATATATTGAATTAAAAATTGCCTTATCTCATTTCAAAACATTGACTATCAGTGGGTATAAATAGCGCAACATGTTCCGTAATGGGGATCGTACATGTAGCTAGTTGTTTCCTTTTGGAAATCCCTTTGGAAATCGATTCATAGAATTCCGGGCCCACGTGTTTTTGTATGTTGAATTTTCGCGCTTAATTAGTTCTGAATGGTACTAATATTCAGATTGCGAACAGAGTAGACCCATATCAGACTGCACAACTGTTCATTCCGATTTGAGTTTACACTATTTGTAAAAAAAATAACAATGGATGTGAAAATATGATTCTGACAAATAATACAGTCCTGTGTCAAATTGTATGCAGATAAGATATGGATTAACACCAGTCGCAAACACAATACTGGCTCATTATGAAAGCAAATCATGCGACATTAGTCTCTTTTAAAAGCAATATGGCCCAAAATATACGATATGGGCCCTATTTCTATAAATTATGAAGAAAACAAAAACTATTTTTGTTTTTGAAGAAATTTGAAAAGTACTAACATTAAGCTAGATTTTAGATTTAATGTGGTGAATAGCCAAAAGAACGTCGACAGCCTGAGCAAAACAAGGAACAGGGAGTAATCATTTATTTTTCCTGAAATGCATTACTTCATATTGAAGATTAAAAGTATGCAGAATTATTTAACTGAATTGCTTACATTATCACAGCCAAAATGGCTGTGATAATGCAATAAATTCAATATAATAAAAATTAATAAATTTGTAAATATCATGAATATCTCTTGGAATGTCATTAGAATTGAGTCCTGAGGACTCAATTCTAATGAAATTCCAAGAAATATTTACAGAGAGAAATATTAAATCTACTCCTAATTTGTTTGGCGGGTATCTTCACCGCTATCATACAAAGAGTTAAAGCAACAATGCGTTATTTAGCCGCAACTGAAAGTATGCTTGGAACATTCCTGTACATGTAACATGCCATCACAAACACATGCAAATGTAATTCCGGGTATTACGTTTGCTTAATTTAGATGGAGGTTACCGTATTGTACATCTAATAAGCCATAGTTACATCACGGTTCGCCCGCATGTACGCGGAGATAATCCGCGAGCTTTAGCGAGTGGATTATTGATCGTACATGTGGACGAACGTGATCTAACGGTGTTATCACATCCTTATGTCCATACAATGCCCATGTGATGTGTAAAGGCAGAAACAAAACTCGTAAATGTATCAAAGATGTGATAATATTCTTTATTATATACCTACCCATGAAATACATAGTTATACGATGTAAATAAAAGTCATATGTTCTCATCGATGAAATAAACAAATTCCGGTGAAAATACGACTACTTCCGCTATCTATATTCATATTCTGTATTTATAAAGAAAACAGCGAAAATAGGCTGAAAATACACATTCATTACCGTATACAGTCTGAAAAACTGCTAATTTCGATGGAGCGGTATATAATAAATAGAATATTCATATATTTACAACGAATATGACATATATGTTCATCGAGTGGTGTGAAATGTCCATATGGACATTTCACACCACTCGATGAACATATATGTTTTATTCGTTGCAAAAATATGAATATCCTCTATCTATTCACGACTGAAAAATAACAATAAAGCGTAACAGAGAGCTCAAATTTGATGTCCGGTTTGGAGAAGTTACACTGTACGTAGACAAATACAAATCCTGTTTATTTGCTACTGATAAATTCATGAAAGTCTGAATGCCGCGGCAGGCCGTTAATAAGGCATTAATTCTGTTAATGCCGTTATAAGCCGACATGGAAGCCGTTTAAAGACGGTTTGGTGCAATTAATGTCAATCAAACCAGCGTCGTAGCACTTGCATGCCAATATTCGATGTATACATGTATGTACATGTAGCCTACCATGAAAAATACAGGATTATCGAGCAGAGACCAAACGTCGTCAGAATGACCGAATACCATATGAAGTAAAACAAAAAGTTCCCCAAAGTATCCGGACTTATAAGACATTCTGGAACGTTTTGCGTAATCGAACTGGAAATCAGGCAGTTTGATTGATCGAGACTGAGCACAGCTGCACAGCTCAGTCTCCACCAATCAAACTCAGTAGATGTCAAGCATGATAACGGATTACAGTCATAATTGCATTTTGTGTTTGTATTCAGTACGTGCTCGGAATACGTTATGAACACCAACCGGGATTCTTTCCTGTACAATAGAACCTCTCTAAACCGGACAACAAGAAACGTATGCGATCATAAGATTGATGAGTTTCTTTTTCATTTATCTCAGGTGATAATGCCTGTTCGTGATCGCATAGCACACAACTATGGCTCGGAATAATCAAATGCCTGATTTACAGTGATGCCTCCCTAAACCGGACACCCTGGGGCCTCCCATGGTGTCCGGTTTAGCGAGGTTCCACTGTATAAGAAGATGAGCGTTTTCTCATGAAAAATATTTGCAGAAATTGTTATATTTCCTGTCACATAAGTCGGAATTTGGAGAATTGTCAGAGGAAATCCGGCATTTGCTCTCACCATTTCGTCAACTTCCGATGCCATTTACGGAAACTATCGTAAATTTTGTAAATATTTTCGTGAGATATCGCACATCATCCTAGGTGACGAAAGCACATGGCGTGTCTCATATGTGATTTTTACAGGGTGGGTGGGTTCTATTTAGAGTCACAACCTAACCGCGGTACATTAATGAATAACCACACTGTGATTTTCAAAATCAATATCTGTTGCAAGTTTTCACCAGTCACCTACTGGTAATGCACATGAACAATGCCCATAATTTCTCCTACTGTCTCTTCCACGTTTTGCTGCCGACGAACGTTTGGCTATTAAAAACATTAAATCTAAAACAATATTTAATTGTAAGTATTTTTTCATCAATAACAAAAAGCCACCCTCCCCAATTATCTTTATTTGATGAAATTCCATCCTATATTGATCTTGTTGCGAAACACGATTTTCGTAATATGTAAGGGAATTTAACATGAGGTCTAAGAATAGTTTTTTTTTAATAATTTTTCATTTTTGGACCGATTTTCAAAATCTAACTTGTTGTCTTAGTTACATCATTTTCAAGCTATCTAGCCAGGTTTCGGATTAAATTTTCAAATTGTGTTATGAGTGTTTCTGTCAATACGTGTTCATGAACAATCTTCTTAGGTACAAACTCACAAGGCTAGTCTCATGTGCGTATGTTTGTACAGCTAGCTCCAACCCGTTATCTTATAGTGTCATCTTATAGTCTCATCTTATAATGTAATCATTCAAACGCTGGTCACAAGGATATGCGTATGTGGGTTAACCCATTGACGTTTGAAATAGTTTGATTATTTTCTTTATTTCTCCATAAAGGTATATGTTGTTACCACTCATTTGAACCGTCTCGTTGAGACGGTTCAAATGAGTGGTAACAACATATACTTTCGAACAGAAATAGAGAAAATATAAACAAAAAATCTCCACATTTTCGAACTACTATAATTATATCTAGCGTATAATGGGTTAACAATGTACGAAAATGCGTTACCCTGTATACATACTTACACCGACCGACTGTCGTATCTGGTATAAGACCTATTCCCCATACAGACCTTACCCCATGTATAAATCAGCCTGCCCACATTGGTAATTAAGGGAGATGGGAGTTATGGGGACGATAATAACCTCCCGCGCTTTTCCACAAAAGGGCACGTTATAAATTAGGCCCGCCATTGACATTGGATGGCATACGATACAATGGTGCTTATTATGGATATTTACTGTGCCTGTCTAACACTCCGATAGATACAGTCGAACCTCTGTAAACCGAACACATTGGGACCACATTGTGTTTAATAGATTCCACTGTAATCAATTGTATTGCCTTGTTTATTCATATTTGAAAATAACAAAATGTGTTCTCTGAATGCTTAATAACAGTGGAACCTCTCTAATCTGCACACCATAGGGAAGATAGGTGATGAAGTTCGACCAATGGAAGGTCACTTGTAATATACAATACCATTGTATAGTTACTATATATATACTTTCTAAGCCAATCGCTGGGCTGCATTGTGCTCCACTTATTTCACATATTGCAACGTTTAACCCGAATGTGTTATTTAATGATTAGCCGTTCGACAGGAAATGGAAAATCAATACTCGGATGGGACATTGCATTGTCCACTTGGCTGAACTATAAGTCAGTTATTGTTGACTAAGTTACTCGTATTCATAATAACAATTAATGATGACTGTTTTGTTGCCGTTATCCTATTGTTGTAAGCAGTAGCCTATTTCACCAACATTGTAAAGTATACTTATCTACATGTAGCAAAGTATACTTTGAGGGAGAAATTTTCAATTTACGGATAAATTTATTATTTTTTATTATACTGAATTTATTACATTATCACAGCCATTTTGGCTGTGATAATGTAATAAATTCAGTATAGTAATTCTGCATACTTTTAATCATCAAATATATGCAGTGGTTGGTTTTATATGAACTAATGCATTTCGGGAAAAATAAATGATTATTCCCTCAAAGTATACTTTGCTAGATAAGTATACTTTGCAAGTTTGATTAAATCGGCTACAGGACAATAGCAACTCATTTCTTCATGAACTAATATTATATGATTTGTTTCACCGGTGTTGAAACTGAAAGTTACTGTTCACTTATGTAACGTCGCCGTGAACGTCATGGCGTACATGTACATCATGTATGTCGGTGCTTTACAATTCCTATTAGCCCGTGAGCCAATAACCGAAACCCTCCCCCCCCCCCCCCCCACACTGTGGGATTTTTGCAGACATATATTTCCTGAAACTACATTCAATTATGAGTGTTAATCCGTTGTCTGCGCTCTGTAACCCGATGGATGAACATATGGCGCCATTTTCAAGTATGTCACCCTCGATATTTTTAGTATCTTGAAAAATCGCATTTTTTAATAAAAATTGCCTAACTTATATCCTTTTGTTCGAATAAGATGGTATTTTCGTACGTTTTCCGACATTTTGAACACCATGGAATAGAATAATATACAATTGAAATAAATTTGACAATCTAAAAGTCATATTTTACAGGTTTTATTACCCCACCCACCCAATTTCAATGGTAAAATATACATGTTAATAACTTGATGAAAAGTTGGCGTTTTTTCATTTTATCAATGTCAATGTAGTCTAGTAGGGCCAATTGAACATATCCAATGTATATACGTCGACTATTTAGTGTCTACCACAAAATATACAAAGTGAAAAATAACGTATTTTCGACCATTCCCCACCCACTCATTTTACAATGGCAATTTAACAGGTATGTAATATTATGCAATTTAACAACATTATAACCGCTTACTATGGATTGAAAACAACTCAAATATGTAACATTATTGTCCAAACTTACTAAATACACTATGAGTCCGTGTTTTCGTCCGTCTGTACGGACATTTCTCAAATAAAAATTGACTGTACCGATTTTGAAATATATCCGAATATTCAAACATTTCGGGGCACTAGATCATTATCGGCAACAGTAGTTGATCTACAACATTAATAATCTCGTCATAGTGGCGAGACAATCCTCACAGCATCATGCAAGATGAAACACAATAGGCAAAAACTGAAACCACATATGATACAATTCAAGAGGCAACATACATCATGGTTTACAGTATTCAACTTGCAATACAAAATATTCTACATGTTGTTCAAGTCAAAACATCGCATCTGTGGCGAGGCAATCCTCACAGCATCAGCAAGATGAAACACAATAGGCAAAAACGTAATCCACATATAATACAATTCAAGAGGAAACACATGTCATGGTTTACAGTAATCAACTTGCAATACAAAATATTCTACATGTTGTTCAAGTCAAAACATCGCACCTGTGGCGAGGCAATCGTCACAGCATCAGGCAAGATGAAACACAATAGGCAAAAACTGAATCCACATATAATACAATTCAAGAGGCAACACATGTCATGGTTTAAAGTATTCAACTTGCAATACAAAATATTCTACATGTTGTTAAAGTCAAAACATCGCACCTGTGGCGAGGCAATCCTCACAGCAAGATGAAACACAATAGGCAAAAATGTAATCCACATATAATACAATTCAAGAGGAAACACATGTCATGGTTTACAGTAATCAACTTGCAATACAAAATATTCTACATGTTGTTCAAGTCAAAACATCGCACATGTGGCGAGGCAATCATCACAGCATCAGGCAAGATGAAACACAATAGGCAAAAACGTAATCCACATATAATACAATTCAAGAGGAAACACATGTCATGGTTTACAGTAATCAACTTGTAATGCAAAATATTCTACATGTTGTTCAAGTCAAAACATCGCACCTGTGGCGAGCAATCCTCACAGCATCAGGCAAGATGAAACACAATAGGCAAAAACTTAATCCACATATAATACAATTCAAGAGGCAACATAATCATGGTTTACAGTATTCAACTTGCAATACAAAATATTCTACATATTGTTAAAGTCAAAACATCGCACATGTGGCGAGGTAATCCTCACAGCATCAGGCAAGATGAAACACAATAGGCAACAGCTTGATCCACATATAATACAATTCAAGAGGCAACATATATCATGGTTTACAGCATTCAACTTGCAAAAAAAAGAGTATACATGTTGTTAATGTCAAAACATCGCATCTATGGCGAGGCAATCATCACAGCATCAGGCAAGATGAAACACAATATACAAACGTTCCAGCCACATATAATACAATTCAAGAGGCAAAATACATCATGGTTTACAATATTCAAATTGCGATCCTCACAACATCAGGCAAGTTATGTGAAGTTCTAATTGTAAGAGTAGGTTAAGATAAATCCAGACTAGTCATACGCGTCATCAGTGTCAAACATGACATCAAGTAGGCTCTCTGCTTCAGGATCTTCTGTTTCATCAGTATCAGGTACGTCATCCCGTTCCTCTATTAACACATCAACCATTTCACTAGGCAGGTGATCTCCTTCTGTCCACTTACATTCTAACAAGCCATTGTTAACTTCCCATCCATGTTCATCTGGTGGCGGTATGTCTGCATCACGCCGGTCAGCATTGTTCCAAATGAGCGTTTGGTAGTTGGCTTTTGCTACATGCATTTTCAGTGACGATCTGCATGGTGGTAAAAGGCTCAGGTCAGCCCCATTGTACGTCGAAAGAAGATCGCCAGACCTGGGGCTACACTTTTGTAGAAATAGCTCCATTCGTAGCTTGTTGATATCTGTAATGTCTGATTTGTTGTACAGCAAGCATACAAAGTGTTCAAGCGTTTGAAATAGCTTTTCATCAACAGACTGAGACATTCCCAAGGCTTCAATAAACTCTGGATGCCGCTGGAGTGTTTTCAAAGGAGTAACTTTACCACGCCAAACGAAAGCACCTGTGCTATCACAGCCTGTAAAAGCATGGAGTGCAGGCAATGCCAAACACAGTTCAGTTCCTATGTCTCCAATGACACCATGTATGTCAACCAGCCGCCTCTTGTGCCCAACTCCGGTATCTAACAGCAGTTGTTGTTTCAGCTTCTGTCCGAATTTCAACATCAAAACAAACACATCCGTGTCTGGGGATCTCACAATAATGGTGCTGTTCTCTGGTATATGCAGTGCATGGTACTCACAATGCAGGATTAGCCGTGTATCCGCCTCCTCTTGCGATGAGTGCAACTCCTCTATCTCAACAGTTTGTGTAGTCTTACCATCAGTGCTAGTTAGCTGCATACATTTCTCCCCGCTTACAAACTGAATAGTCCTGCCGATCAGCTTTGGAGCGTACTTATCTTGCATCCATTCAGACATGAGAAGTCTAATTAGTTGTGTTTTGTTTGAATTGTTTGACAAGAACAGTTTCCAATCTCGTGGAACTTTTGTGAGAGGTCCTTTTATAATGCAAGTCTTTGATGTACCCCTGCGTAGTCGCTCAGATGCTTTTATTGACAAGTCTTGGTATGTATCTGTCACAAAATCAACACGCTCAACTTTCGGGAGCTGATGATATATGTTATCTGCAAGATCCGCGAATGTGTTTTGCAAAGCGGTCTGCATGTGTAACAGTGCATTGCCGTCAAAAATATAGCTCACTTGACCCGTCGGAGGTACATCAACACTATGTGATTGTCCTTCAAGCTGGTGCATGAGTTTAGCTTTATCAGTGGCGAGCGACCATGGCACAGGTCCCAATGGGTAGCTAAGCACCTTTTCCATGTCAATGTTGTGTTTCAGAGCAAGTGAAATTAGCTGCCCAAATATATTTCGTTCAGCTACTAACTACTTTGTCTTTCTCTGCGTACCGGTGAGCTTCACAGCTTTAGCGAGTGATGCAAATGTTTTCAGGCGCAACTGTTTTATTGGTGCATGAAAGCTGACTGACGTTTCAACAAACCGCTCCTGGACAAACCGCGCAAACCTTTGTTTTCCTGTCATTTCTGCAGACAGCAGATCGTCAACGACATCTTTAGGAGCTGGCGCCCCTGAAGATATGCAATAGAGCGATTCATCTGATACTTCAAACGGATCTATAAAATTTCCTATTGCATTGATAATTTTCTTGACGTCTGTTTCACTTCTGGATATTTCCGAAGTTCGTGTGTCCTTGTGTGAAGACTGTTCATGCGCGTTCATATCAGCCAGTTCAAGCGTAGCATCCATGTAGCTAGCTCGGAAGTGTCTCTTCATACACCATCTGTAGTATGCTGCATAATTGCGGCTGAAACCTATGGTACCTCCATGTGACTTAGCATGGCGATTGATGGTTTGCTCTATTGTGATATCCACGCCATTTCTGGATGACGGAACACTGGATCGGTTCACGCTGAATCCATTGTTCCTCAACAGATCTTCCATCCCAGGATATAACTGCTCTAAGTTTAACAAACTCAGCAGATATACTGTAGTATACCGTGCGTAGTTGGGATGGTCAAAGCTGAAGAACAATGGACACATCTTCTGAAGACATGCTATGTGAAGGTCTAAGTTGTTTTCTTTGGTGGCTCGGAGAAACTACAACACCGTATGCACCGAATCCATGTATCCCAGCCAATACTGTGCCGTTTTCCCAAGTTTCCCTTCACTAACCCTGTCTCGAAACTCCGAGTATGATGACAATGCTTTCATGCATTTGTCATTTGTCATGAACTCCAATAATCTGTCATTACTGGGCTCTTTTGCAAAAGCATCCAATATGGCTCTTTCATCTGGTCCAAACATTTCCCCCTCTGAAGCTTCAAACGCCCGTATCAGTTGACGTTCTAAACCCTCGAGGAAAAGTTTGTGGAACCGCAAAGCGCGGTTGTAATGTTTTCCTGTCATTACCTTGTTGATATATCCACTAGCACATATACCCGATTCGATTATGATTTCTTCGAAACCACTTCCCTTCAGATACTTTCCAAGAGCTCCTAGATATGAACATGTCGTGTGGAATATGCCCATACGGACAAACACATCACTGTACCGTTCTGGGTTTTGCCAGATGATGGCATATGCTTTCCGTGCTACGGCCAAATCAAATGTAACTATTGAACTGTGTTGTCAAACTTCTTTTGTTGCAGGCTGTGTAATGTTCAAAACATGCTGAACTGTTTTTATTTAACGGTCTTTATCTGCTGTGGCAACAAACCAACTCAAACAAAATTATAGGTCGCAAGCGAAACATGCATGCAGCCCCCTTGTAATATTACTAACACAGACATGTATCCGATAACCGCATTCTCATTTCGACCTAATTATATTAACTTTATGTAATTTTCACAATTAACAAAATGGAATTGCGCCATATGCTTGTCGTTGTTCACAACGACAAAACTACCCGAAATGGCCATTATATAATACCTGTTTGGCGGCCATTTTGAAAATAATTACCGTTGATAGCACACCAGAAATAATGCAAATCGATGTGAAAAAGGATCTGACATGTGAATATGTTGCTACTGACATGATTACATTGTAGGTAGCTCATCGTGTGGTGAAAAAAAATGTTGCAAGCATAAAGAATTAAGTATTTTGGCGGCCATTTTGATAATTGTGGCTATTTGAGGATCGTATCCAATATAAAACTTATTGGAAAATGGCCGCCATTTGTTCATCCATCGGCTTTGTAGGCGCAGACAATCAGGTTTGATAGACAATAGGTTACTGAATCCGAAAATCATACTGACCAAAATTCCACAAGGGGGGGAGGGGGGTTATTGGTGGCTCAAGGTCTATATACACATAAATACTTATGCATGTATCTTGACAACATCACAGAAAATGAATAATAACTTTTCGATGAATTTTAAAATGACAGCTTTACTTAATATTTAGCTGTTCTTAAAACTAATATAAAACAACAGGAGAACCAAATATCAGTATTTACCCGTTCAACCATAAATGACTGGAATGGACTGTCATATTATTTTCAGTCTAGTACATTTAACTTGAAGAAAATGGGGTGTTTTTGTTCTCTCTAAAACACATGAAAATTGCTTGCACAAAGTGAAGATCTTGATGAGCCTGCTCGTCTCGATCTACACTGTTTTCACACAGTACTAAAGAGGTTTGTAGTGTTGAAAGGGTTAACCCTTAGACCGCTACTCACAACAATTGTCGTCTGCTGTTGCTTTTCTATATTGCCTTATTTATCAATAAAACATGGTTTGACAGCACTTCAGAATCATTTCCAATGGAATGATTCTGAAGTGTTGTCAAAGCATGTTGTAAATTATTCTGAAGTGCTGTCAAAGCATGATTGTGATGATAAAAATGGAAAATAGAAAATAAACAGCAGACGACAAAAAAATAAGATAGCGGTCTAAGGGTTAATGGTGTTTATGAATAACGTCGTCTGCTGATGTTTGAGTAGCTGTTTTAACGCCATGAACTATCAATACACTCATTTGCTTGTTTTTTATTCCTTTCATAGCATTCATGGAGTCTTCAACCGGGGAAGTGGCTGTGCCTTCTGAAGTGATTGAACCTATCTGAGCATATCCGTGAGATTGAAGGTCTTATTGGTGTTTGTGACTGGAATGAAATGGGACTTATGAGAGTTGTGATCAGTGCAGCTCCTGGTCAAATATCACACCTCTACAGTTTATAGCCCGACACAAATATGTATTGCTTGTTAGAAGCATGGCGGGTGTTTCAGTGATGGAATGGCGATCAGTGCAGAACCGGATCAGGCTGTGCAGATGCAGTGGTTGGATCTGCACGGGTTGCAAAACCCATATAGTCACATTCCGTTTTTTATACATGAATTACAAATATGTTAAAATGATTGATCCGGCAGTCGCCGGACTTGCCGGACCTGGGGGCCGTTTCACTAAACTTCATACGACTAAAATGTTCGTAAGTGCAAAATTATGATAGTCTGTAAATTTCACATTAACAATGTTTTCTTGTAAATAATTATTGGATTTACATTTATTGAGCATAGGCTGCATATGCAGCCTATGCTCAATAAATGTAAATTACATCAATTGAAATTTACAGACGATCTTAAATTTGCACTTACGAACATTTTAGTCGTAAGAAGTTTAGTGAAACGGCCCCCTGTTTTCAACGCCCCTGTTACAGTGTTTAAGTGCTGCTGATGCACTTTCACACTGACCTCGCTGTATTTATTTGTATGAAATCAACACGACACCGCAGTTCATTGCAATTATGTCCCCTTCAGCGCATGCCCGATTGCATGGGCAAATGACTGGCACGCGCTCAACCGGAAGTATTTAATAGTTACAGAGCGACACACATTAACTGGAGGGTAAGATTGGCGCGCCGTGCACTTGCATAATGGCTTTGAAGCAACCTCGTATATGGTATAGTATACCCTACGATGCATTTTCTTGAATTTTCACACATCGGGTTGATTGTAGTTTCGACTCTCGACACCATTTACAGAAAATAGTGCACATTTTTCAAAATCGGTGAAAAACAGATATATACGACGAAAGACGTAGAGCCCGGTTATTATTCATTTCTTTGATTATTTCTTTCTCTCCTCATGTCCCTTATAAAGCTCTGTAGAATGCAAACGTGTGTACATTTTTATAACATATGTACCGTACATTGGGGTCAGCGTGTAAGTGCACACACGAACGAACACGACAGGTTGGTTACAACCTGTAGTGTTCGTTCGTGTGTGCACTTACACGCTGACCCCACTGTATATGCTGAAACATCCCGTCGGATTATATAATAAGCCAAGTAATTTATAAGTGTAACCTTCCGCGAAACGATCAGAATACATGTGTACATAGAGATAACACAATGTTGATAGTGTCTGAGTGCCTGTGACTGGAGACATGGGGCTTATTTGATTTGTGACCAGTGTAGCTCCTGATCAAATATCACATTCATGTAGCCTGATTACGATCTAAATTGCTTGTTGGAAGCACTCCGGGTGCTTCATGAATGGAATGGCGAACAGTGTAGATCCTGATCAGACTGTGCGGATGCACAAGCTGATCTGGATCTCCACTGGTCGCAAAACCCATAATAAGCCCCATTTATTGAGTCACATTCACATATAATGTCACTTATATTGCACGACCTGACAAACATGTGATACTTCATTTCGGACCAGTCCCTGAGTATATATGTCCTGATACAGCCAGATAATATTCTACATTGTTTTAAACAACTAATACGAAGATGTCCCTGAATAAGTTAAAGTCATAATGCATGTTTTGCTGAATGCCTGACGTTCAGAAATATGTACATTTATCATGCCTCTTATTTTCAGAAATGTATTCTTAATTTCCTGTTGAGTTTCAAACGATGTAATATGTCATTCCTGTACTCAACTATAAGATCGGCATCAACACTTCATTATTATGTGACGTCCATTTCTTTTCTACAAAATTCAATTTCATTTCCGGGACAATGGAATGAAATGATAGTGGTGCGGTTCGTCAGATGTCTGCGTAATTTCATTAAATTCGTTTACAAAATTTACAGTATTTTTCATCAATAAAGTCAAAAGTTGAAAAATTCCAGCAAATTATATTCCGCATGTACTCTGAAAATCTTGTCAACTTTTGATGCCATTTACGGAAAATATAGTAAATTTAGTAAAACGTATTTCATGAAATTATGCAGATGTCCGAAGCTACAAAATCATATGGCGTGTCTCATACATGTATGTGCTCTATCTCAAATTTCCAAGAGTTGTAACTCAAAAGCATTATATTGCATACAAGTTTACCGGTCTATACTGGGCGTATAAACTCTGAAGAGAATATGGATATGTAAATATTAAGTTGGTGCATATAAACACTGTTATAAGGGCAACTTGAACTTTGATAAATGAAGTCACTATTCGATGTCTACCCCGTTGGTTAGGTGGAGTGTGAAGGTCGCGACCGGCATACACACAGGGAGCTAGATTCTTCGCTAGGGGATATACCGAATGTACAACGAATATATTCCAACAAGCATGTCCATACATGTACATAACTGATATCTTTATGGGGAAAACGCTCCATCAAAATAACATGAACGGTGTTTTATTTACACATACGACAAAACGAGAACGGCTAATGGACTATACCGATTCCAACGACCACGTTGTGGATTTTCTCTCTAGTTACCGCACTATTTATCAACATCGACCACCACTGAACGTGTTCATCAATTTCAAGATAACGCCAAACGCCGAAGAAAACAAATGGACCAAGATCTGAAAAAAATGAACTTATTCCATTGCTGATCAGTATCGGGTTTGAGCAAACCGGGAGCCACAAACGATTGCTTCACAATTATAAATTGTATGACGTCAATTCGGGTAAACACCATACTACAGGTCGTAGCTAGCTTAGTTCTCACATTCAGTGCTTTCTTCCATTCATTCATTCATTCATTTATTCATTCAATCTGTTTTGCCTTCGTTAGGATATGTCAAAGGTACACGTACATACAAAGAGTATACAATACATATTCGAAACACACGGGAACGAAACAACTATTTACATTACATGATTTACATGGATCATGTTTGGTCTGTACATGTATAAAGATAGAAGCACAAGTACATGTGTCAATTACACATTAGTATGCCACCATGTGATACGTCAAAAACGACCAATAATCGTCACTAATTGGTATGACACAATATCACCGACAGAACAGTTAATATCGACAATTGGATCAGAGCGGTCACTGGTAAACGTCCCTTAAAGTACCGCGTCAAGTTGGGGCTTTTTTACGTACAGTAAACCGGACACCCAGAAGACATTGGTATGCTTAAAGTTTACGTATCCATTGCCAGTTTCCCTGATTACCATATGCATGTTCATGATCGTAAAGCACACATGCATGTCTTGGAGTGCTCATCTGCCTGAATATCAGTGGAGCATCTATATGCCGGTCATCCTGGGGACCTCCCAGAGTGTCTGGTTTAAAGAGGTTCCACTGTATTTCGTATTAAACCAAGCGTTTGGAGAGCATGTGTTTATGTCCGCATATGCTACAGTCAGACATGAATTTGTTTTGTTTGCTAGATCGTAATGGATACTTCGTTGACCGAATCGCCTATAGTAAAGACACAGACCAGCATGCGCATGCGCGCAGTCTTCACTGATCGCTCATTCGATGGGTCTCGTTTCGTTAGATCGTGGATGAAATAGTTCTGATTTAAATACGAATAATTATAATGGAACAGTATTCGTTGTGAAATATGTACACGTACTCTATAGTTTAACAGTGCTTCAATACATGTGGTATTATATAACATTACAATGAATGCGTTTTCAATGAAATTCGTTGCAGGAAAAGCCACGCTGTACGTTGCATTATGGTGTGCTTGGCGCCTACAAAATGTAGCGATGGCTTCATCATCGTTTGACGATGACTGTCCTTTTAACCATTTCACCACCAGTAACTGGAAAGGATTTTGATATGTTAATTGTGCAACCAATCCAACCGTCACACAATGGTTTTCAGACTAGTTAATTTATGAGAAGGGTGTATTTTGTTTGTTCTCGAAAATATTAAAATTACTTTCAAAAAGTGCAGATTCTGATGAGACGGCTCGTTTCGAGCCGGCTCATCAGAATATATACTGTTTGAATAAACAGTTTCGGCTTCGCAGGGTTGAGCACCAAAATCAAATGTTCATAGTATTGGAAACTACTGAAACTGCAAGGTAACATCATTAACGTATTACAGTAGAACGATGTCTACATTTGCGATATCACCCAACATACAGTGAAGATTTTGTGAAGGTACCCAAACGAAACAAAAATGAATGCAACACGAAGTGAAAACTATCGTTTTGTACAGCGATAGGCACAGAAGCGATTATCGTTTATTTTGTTGTACGTGGAAGCGATATTTTCGTTTCAATACCCGGCTTTCAACTGCATGTACATGTACATGTATCTACATTTGTAAACGCCTGTCGTTTCTTTCAACGCATCGTTTTGACATCGTTTCTGTTTTATTATGTTTTTGGTTTTTTTTAGACGTGACACCCTTACACCAACGAACACATATTTGTTCAAGCATTCGTTTGTGGAACCAGGAGCTTGTCGGTTTGATATGGTCGTAACTGGTTGCATTGTTTTGCATTGCATTGCTTCGGTTTCCTATTGTATATAATGTCTTTATTTAGCAGATGTACATGTATATTAAACATATAACAGCTGCGCGCATGTGGTTAAATAACCCGAATTCTATGTCTGTAACGCAGGGCGACATACAAAGTTACAGACAGAGAATTATGATTAGTGGTTAAATATCTATATAATATATATCGGACCCTGCTGTTTTTGTGCTCTTGTTTAGGTGTACAGTGGGGTCAGCGTGTAAGTGCACACACGAACGAACACGACAGGTTGGAACCAACCTGTCGTGTTCGTTCGTGTGTGCACTGATACGCTGACCCCACTGTATGCTATACTGCGCATTAAATATTCAGTTGACATCTTAGTATGGACAGTCTTTCGAAATCGACGAAGAACATGCCTTATATCAAATACGACCTATGCTTTGGCATGCTATACTTGATATCACCGTATAGATAATTGTCTTTGGGAAGTGTTATTCCAAATCGTATCTGTCTCTCAGTCATAGTTTTACTGTTCGTGTCAAACGCTACAAGATGTATAAATAACCACTGGCTTGTATCACATGAGAGTGAAACAAATCAGTATCGTTTCTTGTTCATGCATAAGGTCAGCAACGTAGTAAAACACGTGCATTTTTAAAACCCGTTAACATGCACAATTTCCGTTTCTACCCGGTAATGGCAATGTGACGCTGAATGGTATATGGTTACACATATTCAACGTGTCGTGTTCCGATTTCTATGATAGAAATCGGAACAAGACACGTTGAATATGTGTAACCATATACCATTCAGCGTCACATTGCCATTACCAGGTAAAAACGGAAATTGTGCATATTATACAGCACTAGTTTTGTCACCCCGCCCGCTTGACAAAATATATATATGTGAACAAAAACAGTGCTGTATCGCAGACACCAAGTACTTTTATATCCCGTCGCAGATATCATTGAAAATAATGATGCTTTGCTATGAATGATGTCCTTAATAACACGGAAGAGACCATATAGAAATGTGTCTGTGACTGGAGAAATGCGGATTATGGGATTTGTGACAAGTTTCACTTCTGATCAAATAGCACATTCCTGCAACCTGACAACCACCTATAGTATGTTGCTTGTTAGAACCATGACGGGTGTTTCATCAATTGACGAAATAGTGAACAGTGCAGATCATGATCAGACTGTGCGGACGCACAGTCTGATCTGGATCCACACTGATCGCCATTTATCCGGCCTCTGCCATAACTAACGCATTCCATAGCACGCAGTGACCACAATATCAAGCAAGACAGAAACGTGCACTCCACGACCCGGCGTACAGCAGCTTTAGCATTGTAGTCTATATCAACATCATTAACCCATTCAATAGATTCCGTAATCTTAAAGACGCAGTGTCTAATACCATGTATCAGACATTCAATGTTTGGCTCTCCCACGTTCCCACGTTAGTGGAATGTGATACATACACAAAAATAATGTACACGCAGCGGTCACAATCTAGCGTAGGCGTACTGTCCGGGCCCGTTTCAATAAACTTCGTACGACTAAAATGTTTGTAAGTGCAAATTTAGAATCGTCTGGAAATTTCAATTGATGGATTTACATTTATTGAGCATGCAGCCTATGCTCAACAAATGTAAATCCAATAATTGTTGACAAGAAAACATTTTTAATGTGACATTTACAGACTATCATAATTTGCACTTACGAACATTTTAGTGGTACGAAGTTAGCGAAACGGGCCCCAAATCTGTTCCTGGTTCAACAAACGAACGATTGTCTATCGTTTATGTATGGTTTTCGCATCGTTTTTGTTTTTATAATTAGAAAACCGTGTTGTCGTGTGGATCACGTTTAAACCAAGCCCCACTTCTCCAGCCACAGCCACACATGATCATACTGCACCACCTATGCAAATATGATGTGAGTATACATGTAATCACTAGTTTATTTATACAATTAAATTAGATTAGTGTACATGAATAACACGGAATCTAGCATTCGAAATGCTAATTACTTTACAGTATAATAATTATAAAAAAATAGTTTGATTGTGTTCAGAAAATCTACAATTACACGTACGCTACTTTTGACTGCTATGTGTTGTCGCTTTCTGCGGTTTCAGTGCATAGTATTACCAAGTCCCCTTTCTTAAATTATTCTACATAATATGTCACTTTCTGAGCATATCGGCTATCAAGTTCCTTTAACAATAAATATTGTAAACAGTCTCCCCATTGTGCATGCATGTACCGCTGACATCGGAATGACGTGTCAAACGCGAACCATCGATTCAAACCTTAATAGAGACATTCCCTCAATCCTTGAAACCAAAGTCCCATCATTCGTATTGCTCACACAGTCCCATCTTAGCCATGTTAGCAGCCTGGTAAACAGCTGTACAGTGGTCCCCATGTAGAAACAAAATTGCTACCCCGCTCCATACCTCTCGCGAGGGTAGCAATTTAACCCCATCTTTTTAATGTAACACATGGAATAGTGTTTTTTTGCAACCGGTTATCCGGCGTGTTTGGTATGTTAGAGATATAAAACTGTCAAAGCCGTATCAATAAATTATTCATAAAGAACATACACATGCAGAAATTGGTTATTGTACGTGTCAATGTGTTTATCTGACGTTTACATGTATACCTTGTAAATTTGAAAACTTCATTTCGTTATGTTCAATGATGAACAACAACAAGAGAAAATATGGCTTCCATGGGAAAATGAGTTCCCTGTTCTATTATTTTTCGGAATTTACTTGTTCTAAATCAAATATTATTTGTATAAACGGTATCAAATATACAGTCTACTAAATTTTGAGCTACACGCAATAGGTTTGGGTATGCTCTTCGGTTGCTCATATTGTTTGAATGGGTCAAATTGTAGCCGTAAGTAACATATCGGAGGCCAAATATTAAAGCTAGTCCCCATGGTTTCCGGTTTAGCGAGTTCATTTGTCATATGGTATATGACAACTCCATGAAATAGATTATAGGAGATGCACTCAATGAAACCGCCACAATGGGAATACTCAGGGATCCACAGAGAGCCATCAGGGGCGGATCCAGCATTTGGGGAACGGAGGGGGGGGGTTGTCTAGTTGCGAAGGTAACTCTTGCAATCTACTCCCGTACCGTCCGTAGCTATATACGGACGGTACGGGAGTAATTGCAAGAGTTACCGTTCGCAACTAGGGGGTTGTCCTATTGTTTAGCTCTTCAAAATGCACTTTCCTGTGTTTTACGGCATTTAAATCCAGACTCCAACTGGTGGTAAACTGTGATCTATGTAAACTCCGTGGCTGAACGGGGGGGGGGGGGGCTGCAACCCCGGAACCCCCCTCCAGATCCGCTCCTGAACCGCCACAATGGGAATAATCCAGGGGGCCGTTTCACTAAACTTCCTACGACTAAAATGTTCGTAAGTGCAAAATTATGATAGTCTGTAAATTTCACATTAACAATGTTTTCTTTAATTAGTGGATTTACATTTAATCCATAAATAGAAATCTACAGACGATCTTAAATTTGACCTTACGAACATTTTAGTCCTAAGAAGTTTAGTGAAACGGGCCCCTGGATCCTCAGAGTGTCAGATCTAGAGCGGTTGCACAGTACATGTAGCATGCATCATACAAAGACAACAAACTCGTAAAGATACGCCATACTCGGAGTTGATCATATGAATGAATACAGTTAACTCGTTCTAAACCGGACAGCCATAATAGGTCAGTTTGTTTATATTATTGTATTGTCACTGGTGCCGCACAATGCACCGGCGTAAAATGTTGCACGTCGAATTAGGCGCCGGATTCCTGGCGAATTCCTATTCAGCTACATACAGTAGATATTGTATAAACACAATTTCGTCTAGTAACCGGGGACGTAGGATTCATTTATTTGTTCGCACGAAATAATAAATCGTTCCCACGAAATAACAATTCGTTCCTACGAAATAACAATTCGTTCTCTCAATTTAACTATTCTTTCCCACGAATTAATAATTCGTTCCCACGAATTAACAATTCGTTCCCTCAATTTAACAATTCGTTCCCACGAAATAACAATTCGTTCCCACGGGAACGAATTGTTAATTCGAGGGAACGAATTGTTATATCGTGGGAACGAATTGTTAATTCGAGGGAATGAATGGAACGAATTGTCATTTAGTGGGTACGAATTGTTAATTCGAAGGAACGAATTGTTATATCGTGGGAACGAATTGGTAATTCGAGGGAACGAATTGTTAAATTGAGTGTACGAATTGTTTTTTTCGTGGGAACGAATTAATAAAAACAAAATCCATGTCCCTATGGGCCTCCGTAGAAACTAGCCCGAAACGGAATAGACCCAATTGTTTCATGTTCACCAATGTCAAATTCGATGTAAGCAGGCTAAATATAGAAGACGATCACCCCGAGGGAAATCAGCATGCTCCAATGTACAAACTATTATAGTTTATAACTTCTGAAGACATAGCGCATGCAAATATATAAATATATTTCTTTTTAAGAAGGTAGTTTGTATCATAAAATATTCTTATTAGAGAGAACTACGCTAGTATCACGTTTATCATGCAAGCATAGAAAACGCGCAGGAATTCCGAGGCGATCCTCGGAGTTTCTATCGTTTCCGAGCCAAGACTCGATATCAAAAGTCACTATCCTTGTAATACGCGTAGTATAAGTATTAAACATATCTGGCGCGGCACGGAAACGGGATGTGCTCGGCAGAGCCTCGCCCATCCCGTTTCCTAAGGAAAATCAGGGGATACGCTACTCTTTAGACACAAAGCTTATCTGGAGCGCTGCTGGGAGGTCCCCATGGTGTCCGGTTTAGAGATATCATTATTTGCCAGATCCATATTTCAGCATAGGACCGGATCTCTATAAATATATTTGCAAAGGGAAATAACTAGCTACGATCCCCCATACAAGTATATTTACCTGATATTTAAGTCTTCGTAATTTGTTTAGCCTAGTTGATCAATGTGAACCGGGTAGATTATATAGACTTGCATAATTTGCAAGGCATTGTTCATGACCCAGAAACTATTGATTTAATATTACTGTTTATAGATAAAGCTATTATCTTTGAACTTTCTCAATTCTCGTAGGTCGCAACAAGGTGAACGTGGAAGTAAACATTTCTCTCTAGATTCGGACTCGCAAAGACGATATTCTTTAAAAACAGTTTGAATCGATGATATTGATATATACACCATCGAACAAGAACAGCTGATGTGGCCAAACTGCTTTCGGGATTGCGATATGTGGAATACGTAATCAGTTGTTGTGTTCACAATTGGGGTTCACACATAATATTGCAAGACTACCGACGCAGACCGTGATATTTACCGAGTTGTACACGAGCGTCATTCGGAAAATATATCGGGCACTGAACGAAGCACATGCTGTTTTATCGGCTACAAAGTCATAGTTTTGCCAAAATTAATGCGTCTAAATAGAAAGGCGTTTGATTAATTTATGGGAAATCCGGGAGAAAAAAACGATGGCATGCCATATTCAGGGAGCACGCATATAGGGGCTTTAAGCGTGATGTGATATATGTTTATGTCAATGAAGCGATTGTGTCCGGATATATTGATGGATGGCATGACCTTACAAATGTATCAGCAGAGACAGTACTGGGGGCCGTTTCACTAAACTTCGTACGACTAAGATGTTCGTAAGTGCAAATTTGGAATCATCTGGAAATTTTAATTGATGGATTTACATTTATTGAGCATAGGCTGCTTATACAGCCCATGCTCAATAAATGTAAATCCAATAATTGTTTACAAGAAAACATTGTTAATGTGAACTTACGAACATTTTAGTCGTAAGAAGTTTAGTGAAACGGCCCCCCCCCCCACCCCCAGGTGTAGGCGACACGAACTCATTCAATCATATAGACCACAACACAACCAGTTGAAAACAATGTAGATCCTGATGAGCCGGCTTTGCATAGCTGCTATATTTTAATAACGATTTGTATTGTTGAGCCAGATGGCTCTCATGTAATTTTCAGTTTTTATGACGATCTCGTGAACGAACTATTTCAACTAGCAAATATCGATTTATTGGAAAAATCAAGTTTGCTAAGGGAGTTAACAAGGGGCTGGGAAGTAAGATTTTGAAAATCGATCCACAAAATTCAAAAATTATTTAAAAAAAATATTTGTATTCCATACGATTGTAGCGTCCCTGTAAACTCATTATGGATGTAATTTCCTCAAATAAAAACAATGGGTGAGGGTGAATTTCTTTTTATTGTTGAAAAAGTTAGGGTTGTAAGGGTGGCAAATGGTGGTGTGTCTTTCGTGCAATGCAACTTTGCTAAATGGTGTTTATACATGTATTTCAGATACAAAACACAGTGGAACCTCTCTAAACCAGACACCCTGGGATGTCCGCAGGGTGTCCGGTTTAGAGAGATTCCACTGTAAATCAGACATATGGGCATTCTGAAATGTATTGGCGTGCTTTGCAATCATGAGCACACACTAACATCTGAAATAAGAATCACATCATAAACAATTTCACAGAGGTTGACTTGGTGTCCGTATTAGAGAGGTTCCACTGCACAATACGATATTAACAGTACATATACAGTGGAACCTCTCTAAACCGGACACACAGGCAGTCTGTATATCCTTAAGTTCGCAAAGCACAGCCGGATACCTTGGCAAAGTCATATGTCTGGTTTACAGTGGAACATATCTAAACCGGAAACCCTGGGGTCGTCCCAGTGTGTCCGGTTTAGAGAGGTTCCACTGTACATGTAACACAATGCTCCTAGTTATACATGCACAATTTACACTGTACAAAATAGTACGTGCACATTTACATATTATAGAATAATGAACAATGTTTGAATTCCAGACCAGAATCACGATTCATCTGCATGTACACGCTTATGCGACTGTTACTAGAGAAACCGTGCTTATGCGCAGTCTAAACATGGTATTTTACAAGCAAAACTGCAAGGATCAGGATATAAACTAAACATAGGTATCACGAGGCCCATTTATACTGTCACAAACATTTCTTTGGTCCCTATATTCCAGGACATTCACCGTGTTTTATCACGAACACAAATCGCTCAAAGAGCGGAAATAACTGCCAATTGTTGATCAATCATATAGGAAATGGCTGCAATAACTTCATGCGTCGCCGTTTTATGACAGACACTATACAGTGGATCGTTAGGGATATTTCGCGATTTCAAGCGTACGTGATTTCTGGCTGACGTCGCGAAATGGAACGTTAGTATGTAGCCTGATAACGATCTATACTGCTTGTTAAAAACATAACGGGTGTTTCATTGATGGAATTGCGAACAGTGCATACCCTGATCAGATTGTGCGGATGACCACTCTGATCTGGTGGCCGTTTCACTAAACTTCGTACGATAAATATGTTCGTACGAATATATATTTGGTTTTACTTAACACATTAATGTTGTGCAGTAACGTTATAACTTACTATACCTAAATGTAGCGGTCACAAAATTGTAACACATCCACAAAGATTTCGCAAACTCAGATGCCAATGCGAACATTGTTCTTGATTTTAATTTTGCATTTACGAACTTATTCGTACGAAGTTTAGTGAAACGGGCCCCAGGATCGACACTGGTCACAAATCCCATAAACACCATTTATCCACTGGCATCACATTTGTTCTTTATTGAAGATCAGACTGATTACCTTCATGTCCTATATGAGACAAGCCATGTGATTTTGTACCTAACAATACATGTATGTGCAATTTTTAATAAAAAATATTTACAAACTTTACTATATTTTCCGTAATTGATGTCCAAAGGTTACAAAATGTTCATAGCAAATGCGGAATTGAATTCCGCATTTGCTATTAAAATTTCGTAACCTTTCGGCGTCATTTACAGGAAGGATCACAGTTTCTGTAAATATATTTCATGAAAAATCGCACATGTTCTTACATACAAAATCACATGGCTTTCGTCTCACATGTTCTTGGACTACTTGACATTTGCTGTGAGAGTTTCGTCATCGTTCGACGTCATTGACAGAAAATAGCACAGTCTCTGTAAATGTATTTATACAAAATCGCACATGTTCTTAGGTACAACATCACATAGCGTGTCGCATATGTCCATTGTGCAGAATTGTGCAAGATCAAACACTATTTATATTTCAACAAATTCATATATATATATATTTTTATGATTTGATATTTACATATGTAGCATGGCATACATGTTAGATGTGATTTTTTTCAAGATATATATGGGTCAATATTGATTATACCATACAATAAATGCATATTATGTACTTAATATGTCCAAATTCAATTTGTATAAGCAAATCTGCATATGGAAATATAATGATAAAAACGAAATCCACTCGTAAATTGGTATTTATTGCTGTGCGTGGATACTCATGTACATTTACTCTTATTTCTTTACCAGGCAAGTAAAGCAACCCGCCCTATAATAACAACAGTGCGACAACCGATAATAACAACAGCTCCACAACCGATAATAACAACAGTGCGACAACCGATAATAATAATAGTCCCACAACCGATAATAACAACAGAGCGACAACCTATAATAGCAAAAGTTCCACAACCGATAATAACAACAGTGCGACAACGGATAAAAATAATAGTTCCACAACCGATAATAACAACAGTAACAACAGTTCGACTACTGATAATAACAACAGTGCGGCGTCCGATAATAACACCAGTTCGACAACCGATAATAACAACTGTACGAAAATCCATAATAACGACAGTGCGACAACTGATAATACCAACAGTACGACAACCGATAATAACAACAGTACGACAACCGATAATAACAACAGTGCGACAACCAATAGTGCGACATCCGCAATAACAACAGCTAAACGTCCGATATCAACAACAGTACAACGTCTGATAATTGTTTAGCTTGAAGTTATATACATGTAGCCCATAATCGAATACATGTACATGTATGAATAGCACCTAATAGCATACTGTGCAAGCATACCGTACAAGCATACCTTTAAAATCGAAATCGCTGTCGATTCAGCTGAATTTTGTTCATTTTTACAGTATATGCGGCTTAACCAACGATAGGGACATGTCCATTATGATTGTAATGCTTATAATGACAACTGTGAAGTCTAAAGCCAGCCAATATTGAAGCTTATCGCAAACAAAATCTAAGATTTAATCGGATACAATACCGAATCAACCTAGCGTGGACGCAGCCATTTTGCTTTGAATGACGTCGCTAAACTTGTGACGTATGGCGAGGGAATCACGTCAAAACATGACGTCATGCACGTTCAAACAATTAAGTTTAGTATGCGGTATAAATTAAATACATGATTAGTGCCGTCGAATATAAAATATAATACACTAACCATGTATTTACTATATCAGGATACAGTTAGCGTGTCACATGCATTTGTACATGAGCTACATGGGTCACAAATCCCATGATCGCCATTTGCCCAGTCACATCCATATAGCAGCATGTGATCAGCGAATGTTTTTTTGAGGTTATGCTGTTCGCCACCTATTCGTTACATACACGTGGATGTGTGTGTACATTCATGTATAGGTACACATACCAAACCGCTTAGGTCCGTTTCTTACACCAGTTTCGTTGACGTTTGTGTTTCCACTAGAAACCAGAAGTGAACATGGTCCAAACGTCGGTCAAAGATGGTCCACACATGGGTCAGAGATGGTCCAAAAGTGAGTCAAAGATGTTCCAAATGTGGGTCAAAGATGCTCCAAACGTGGGTCAAAGATGCTCCAAACGTGGTCAAAGATGCTCCAAACGTGGGTCAAAGATGCTCCAAACGTGGGTCACAAACGTGGGTCAAAGATCCCCCAAACGTGGGTCAAAGATGGTCCTAACGTGGGTCAAAGATGGTCCAAACGTGGATCACAAACGTGGGTCAAAGATGTTCCAAACGTGGGTCAAAAATGGTCCAAACGTGAGTCAAAGATGCTCCAAACGTTGGTCAAAGATGGTCCAAACGTGGGTCAAAGATGGTTCAAACATGGGTCAAAGATGGTCCAAACGTGGGTCACAAACATGGGTCAAAGATGGTCCAAACGTGGGTCATAGATTGTCACAAATGTGGGTCAAAAATGGTCCAAACGTGGGTCAAAGATGGTCCAAACGTGGGTTAAAAGATGGTCCAATCGTGGGTCAAAGATGGTCCAAACGTGGGTCATAGATGGTCACAAATGTGGGTCAAAAATGGTCCAAACGTGGGTCAAAGATGGTCCAAACGTGGGTTAAAAGATGGTCCAATCGTGGGTCAAAGATGGTCCAAACGTGGGTCACAAACGTGGGTCAAAGATGGTCCAAACGTGGGTCAAAGATGGTCACAAATGTGGGTCAAAAATGGTCCAAAAATGGGTCAAATATGTTCCAAACGTGGGTCAATGATGGTCCAAACGTGGGTCAAAGATGGTTGTGGGTCAAAGCTGGTTAAAAAACAAAATTCGTTTCCTGTATTACTACTTGGCACTCAAATCCCTTGAATTCCCTTTGCAATCGTTTGAAAATGTGATTCCGGTGTTTCACCGAGTTCAAACCGTTTTCTGGTTTACTTATCTTATGACGTTTTTCTCATGACGTAACAGTTCGTCTAAAACAATGCGCATGCAAACATAAACACGAACCATGTTTTCATGAAACACGTGCGCAGTAATATAGAAATGGTTAAACGATTCCGATGAAAACGCGAAACGTTGCACTGTTGTTATTATATCACTGAGCATCGCAGTGAAGAAAAACACAGGGAAAAGTATAAAAACCACACACACTTGTTTTCTGGTCCATGTATAGCGCTAACCTGGCCAAAACCAAAACCTCATTTGTAAATGCGGAACAAAAACAATCAGAGGCAGCAGTATCATGCATGCCCTTGAAAAATAAAATGGCATACTACACCCACACAACACCAAACAACGCCAACATTTTGTCCTGGCGTATCTCGTTTGAGTAGGCCATTACCCCATCGCAATAAATCGTAATTGTCTTTTTTTAGAAACATCGGCCAATACGCTGTGATTCCGCGACCAAATATAATCCCCCCAACATGATCCAATGGCCAAGTGCGCATCGTTAATCAGGACGGAACTGTATTTAGCATTAATTCAAAATTGCTGTTAGGGCGGTTGACGCAACGCGCTATGAGGTGCATTTAAGACTTCAAAATGATTACTTCCGTGGGGATGTACAATTATTTGATTAATTAGTTCTATTTCTGTCTATGCCTATGAAATGTGCATCGTTTGTCATGGAGCTAAATGGCTGTGTCGGTTATAGAAACGCTGCATGATAAATACATATACAGTGGAACCTCTCTAAACCGGACACTCTGCGTACCGCATTGTGAATTAATGTGGATGGGGTTCGCTGATTTTAGTTCATTGTCGTTTTTGTTCATGACTCGAAATAGCACAAATGAGACATAAACTCAAAAGTTTCAATACATGCGGATAATTCCGCATGTACTCTGAAAATATTGTCAACTTGTGACGCCATTTACGGAAAATATTGTAACTAACTTTTTTAAACGTTTTTCATGAAATTACGCAGATGTCCGAATGCACAAACTAACATGGCGTGTCTCAAATGGTTCATGCTGATCGCGAAAACTGTCGTCTGCTGTTGCTTTATTTGTTGCCCTGTTTCTCAATAAAAACATGGTTTGACAGCACTTTAGAATCATTTCCAAAGTGCTGTCAAAGCATGTTTTTGATTAGAAAAATCGAAAATAAAACATAAACAGCAGACGACAACATTTCATTCAGCAGGCTAAGGGTTAATTACAGTGGAACCTCTCTAAACCGGCCACCCTGTGAACCTCCCAAGCAGTCCGGTTCAGAGAGGACGGTTGCGAGAAGTTCCACTGTGCATGTATACACAGCGAATACAGACTAAACTTCGTACGGCTAAGCAGTTCGTAAGTGCAAAATTATAATTTAGTCTCTAAATGTGCACGGCCGTATGATATTATATTAGTGCGAGATGTATAGTTACAGAAATATTCGTACGATCCTGGGGCCCGTTTCACTAAACTTTGTACGACTAAAATGCACATTAACATTTTTTTTCTTGTAAACAATTATTGGATTTACATTTATTGAGCATAGGCAGCATATGCAGCCTATCCTCAATAAATGTAAATCCATCAATTGAAATTTCCAGACGATCCTAAGTTTGCACTTACGAAAATTTTAGTCGTACGAAGTTTAGTGAAACGGGCCCCTGGTGTTTGCTGGGCTTCTTTGTAATACATGTGTTTACATACATGTATCTTATAGAGCAATATTGATGCAATAAAGCGCATTTACCCTGCCGACTGTGTCCTCACAGTGTGGTCGTTGCGTAATACTGCCAGCTTCAACTACATTGTATGATACTGGTGGCCGTTTCACTAAACTTCGTACGACTAAAATGTTCGTAAGTGCAAACGTATGATAGTATGTACATTTCACATTAGCAATGTTTCTTGTAAACAATTATTGGATGTACAAGTATTGAGCATAGGCCGCATATGCAGCCTATGCTCAATAAATGTGAATCCATCAATTGAAATTTCCAGACGATCCTAAATTTGCACTTACGAACATTTTATTCGTACGAAGTTTCGTGAAACGGGACCCTGTAGTTAAGCCATAAACAGGATCAAACATTCAGGATGATTTATTATGATATTTATAAACTCGTTTACTGATTTTATAAGAAATCCTGAAAACTCATTAACTAATTTCATAAGAAATTCGAATTTCTTATGAAATTCGAATTTCATAAATTCGAATTTCTTATGAAATTCGAATTTCTTATGAAATCAATGAACGAGTTTAATAAATACCATATGAAATCATTACTCGTGTAGGATCCTATAAATAAGCCTAACGTATGTATTCAGGATCTACACTGGTGTCAAACGTCCTAACACGCCATACCTCACCATGAGTCAAATACACGAATCTGAGGAGAACTTCATCTCAGACGGAATCAAGTTCTGTCTTCTTGAAAATAATTGGCTCGCGTGCCATGGAGTGACGCATTGCGACCTGGATCAGAACACCGCCCGAGCGTGGCCAAAAATAATGAACCAGCCGCTCTCTGATGCTTTCTCTCTGTCAGGCCCGTGAGTGCATGCAAACAGTGCAGATCCAGATGAGCCGGCTCGTAACGAGCCATCTCATCAGGATCTGCACTGTTTGAAAGTAATTTTCATAATTTTGAGAACAAAAAGCTGAAACCGCGTTAGTTTATACACAGGTCGTATGTGAGACACGGACATCTGCGTAATTTCATGAATTACGTTTACAAACTTTACAATATTTTCCGTAAATGGAGTCAAAAGTTGTCAAAATGTTCAGTGTACATGCGGATTAATTATATTCCTATCTTCTGAAGATTTTGTCAAGTTTTGACTTAATTTATGAAAATTATTGTACATTTTGTAAAAGTATTTAATGAAATTACGCAGATGTCCGAAGGTACCGAACCTCATAGCGTGCATCGTATGTGGCTTTGACTGGAGAAATGGGGCTTATGTGATTAGTGACCAGTGTAGCTGATGATTAAATAGCACACTCCTTTAGCCTGATAGCGATATATATTGCTTGTTAGACGCATTACGGGTGTTTCATGGATGAAATGGCGAACAGTGCAGATCCTGATCAAACTGTGCGGATGCACAGGCTGATCTGGATCTACACTGGTCGCAAAGCCCATAAGCCCCATTTTTCCAGTCACAGCTACATATTACAGGACGGAAACTATAGCGAAAAATTTACATGATACCAATACAACCCACAGATACGAGATCTTAACCCTTTCAATACCCCAGTCCTCTGTCCCAACCTTGACAAACACTGTAGATCGATCTCATTTCGATCTGCACTATTTGTCAATTCCCCTGGTTCTGATCAATGGAATACATATACAGTGAAATCATCAGTTTTATTGTACTTCTTAATAATGGAGACACGCCGCCATGTGATTTTGTACCTTCGGACATCTGCGTAATTTCATTAAATACGTTTACACAATTAACAATATTTTTCATAAATAAAGTCGAAAGGTAACAACATGTTCAGAGTCCATGTACATGTGCAATTTTGTCAACTGATGACACCATTTACAAGAAATATTGTAAATTTTGTAAACGTATTTCATGAAATTACGCAGATGTCCGAAGGTACAAATCACATGGCGGGTATCATATATTTGAAGAACTTTGTCAGTGGTGTCGTCACTCTCAATAACGCAAACATAAGCACAATTCAGTGCAAAGTGGCGACTGGAGTTTCTCACTCCGCCTGTATGTGTCTAGGGAGGCTGTTATATAGATAATAGTAGGTTAGTGCCGTGAATGGGAAAAAATATCCGGCAAGGCTCATGAATTTATTTATTTCTCATCAGAAGTAAATGTTGTGACCACTCATTTGAACCGTCTCGCCGAGACGGTTCAAATGAGTGGTCACAACGTATACATTGGTTGAGAAATAAGGAAAATATATAGAGAATAGTAGGTTAGTGCCGTGAATGAGAAAAAATATCTGGCAAGGCTCAGGAAACGGGATGGGCGAGGCTCTGCCGAGCACATCCCGTTTCCGTGCCGCGCCAGATATTTTTTTTCCATTCACGGCACTAACCTACTATTCTATTTATCCCGTCAACACATAAAAATGGTTTTAAAATGCAAAAATAGTATTGACTGGATATCAAAAAATGTTTCACGGCACAGTGTTTCACGGCACATACGCACTGTGTTGACGGGATCAGCCGTACGGAGCCCCGCAGGGGACGTATAATTATTTGTTTTATTATTTCGTTCCTACGAAATAACAATTCGTTCTCTCAATTTAGCAATTCGTTACCACGAATTAACAATTCGTTCCCTCAATTTAACAATTCGTTCCCACGAAATAACAATTCGTTCCCACGGGAACGAATTGTTATATCGTGGTAACGAATTGTCATTTCGTGGGAACAAATTGTTAATTCAAGGGTACGAATTGTTATATCGTGTGAACGAATTGTAAATTCGAGCGAACAAATTATTAAATTGAGGGAACAAATTGTTATTTCGTGGGAACGAATTAATAAAAAAAAATGTCCCCTGCGGGGCTCCGTACAACCGGACACAGACACACGTTAGTTGTGCTTAATTTGTATATGTTTCCTTTTCATTTACATTCACTGATAATGTATGTTCATGATCGCGATGCACCCGCACTTGTCTTTAAGTCTGTTTTACAGTGGACCCTCTCTAAGCAGGCAGCCTGGTGACCTCCCAGGGTGTCCGATTTAGAGAGGTTCCACTGTATATTACGTAAATGACGATGCACTATTATATCTAGACGAGGCTACGCCGAATTTGCTACGACATCTGTCGACCGGTTTAATAAATATCATGACATCAATATTACAATCTATGTATTCCTAAGCTCTGAATCGTACATTACTTTACTGATCTAAAAAATTTGATATCCATTCAATACTATTTTTGCATTTTACAGCCATTTGTAGGTGTTGACGGGATAAATAGAATAGTAGGTTAGTGCCGTGAATGGGAAAAAATATATTGGGCGGCACGGAAACGGGATGTGCTCGGCAGAGCCTCGCCCATCCCGTTTCCTGAGCCTTGCCATATATTTTTTCCCATTCACGGCACTAACCTACTATTCTCTATATACATTTATTATACTACTGTTGACACGTTTTGCTGCCTACGAACGTTTGGCTATTAAACACATAAAATCTAACACAAATTTCACCTTCCCCAAATTTTTTTTCATTCAATGAAATTTATTGCCAAAATAAATGTGAATTTAAACTGGGGGCTAAAAATATGTTTATTAAATCATTTGTGAACCGATTTTCAAAATCTAACTTTTGTTTTCTTAGTTACATCATTTCCAAGCTATTTATCCAGGTTTCGGCGACCCTCCTTCCCACTCTTCAACTCCTTTTTTCCCCATAGGAAAATCGTGTTTTTTCGCAATAAAATCAATACAAGCCGGCAACAAAACGTGGAACAGGCAGTACTGTAGTAATAATTTAGTTTTTACAGCGTTAATAATTCCAGCATAAAAATATTTACACGATTCCCTAACATTTGATTGGCCCGTAGCAAGTCTCTGTCCAAAATTTATATCCCAGTAAACTCCCATACCGAACTACTTTCTGTAACCGTGAGGCGCAGTTAAAATAATTATTAAGAAAACGGAAAATAAACACATTTTCTAGATGAATTTATTTAAAATGCTGGAATTATAAGGAATGAATGGCCTTTTCATTACTATAATAACGAATAGGGTAAAAATAAACAATTGGCGATAAAAAATTACAATTTTCGAAAAATGTTGTTTTTTTTCGAAAATTGTAATTTTTTATCGCCAATTGTTTATTTGTATCGCCAATTACGAAAGTGGCTTTTCCAAGTCCACAAAAAGGCCATTCATTCCTATATTACACTACCAGAACCCAGTATATGCAATGCATACCGTTTTGTCATGATACATTACAAATGCACTGTCTGCATATTTCTGTTTTGGAAACTCGCTTAGAGTAGCAGCTTTGTGATTGAGTAAGACTACTTTACTAACACGCAAGGCAATTATCTGTCAATATATGCGTGCGACTGCAGAATGTGTGCTTATGACATATGTGGCAAGTCGGGCTCCTGATATTCTAGCACATCCCTGCAGCTTGATAAGGATATATACTGTTTGTTAAAAGGACAACTGTTTATAGCTGCTTCGCTGACTATAACTAATACACAGTGTTGATGTTCATTAGCTTGCGCGCATGCGCATTTTGGTATTGGTCGACACTAGTCGCAAATTCCATAATATTTACTAAAGATTTATTGTTTTGCGTCTTCTTATTTTAGTAAGTTTTTCGCGAAATATAAATAATTTGTACCTGTGTCTGTGTGAATATTACGGAGCCCCGCAAGGGACGTATAATTATTTTTTCTTATTAATTCGTTCCCACGAAATAACAATTCGTTCCCTCAATGTAACAATTCGTTCCCAAGAATTAACAATTCATTCCCTCAATTTAAGAATTCGTTCCCAATTTAAGAATCAATTTAAGAATTCGTTCCCAATTTAAGAATTCGTTCCCTCAATTTAGCAATTCGTGGGAACGAATTGCTATGTCGTGTGAACGAATTGTTAATTCGAGGGACGAATTGTTCAATTGAGGTAACAAATTGTCATTTCGTGGGAACCAATTAGTTAATTCGGGGGAACGAATTGTTATATCGTGGGAATGAATTGCTAATTCGAGTGAACGAATTGTTAAATTGAGGGAACGAATTGTTATTTCGTGGGAACGAATCAATAAAAAAAAATCCATGGCCCCTGCAGGGCTCCGTAGAATATGCATGTACACGTACATTTATCAATTAACGCGCTTTGCATTGGCTCAACGTACTAGCTGATAATATACATTTTTATCAGGCCACTGTATATCCCGGCCGGTTACAACGAATTGAAAACTGACCTTTCAATAGTCGAACGGCGATACATGACGTTACCAAATGACGTCAGTGCAGTGACGCAACGTAAAAAATGTCCTCGTTCTTTTGTACGAAAACTATTTTACATTTGATCATCGGCTAACATAAAACGTTACCTGATAAATAGAATACATACTATAAAATTGACAAATATAATAACGTGGTTCTGGTTGACTTGTTTGTGTTGCGTCCGAAACATGAAGGCAATCGATAACGTCATATGTGGTTGTGACTGAATAAATGGGGATTATGGGATTTGCGACCAGTTTAGATCCAGATCAGACTCTTCATCCGCACAGTCTGATCAGGATCTGCACTTTTCGCCATTCAATCAATGAAACACCCATCATGCTTCTAACTAGCAATACATATTGTTATTAAGCTACAGGAATGCTACATGGGGCTTATGGGTTTTGCATCCAGTGTAGGTCCAGATCAGACTGTGCATCCTCACAGTCTGATCAGGATATGCACTGTTCTCCATTCAATCGATGAAATACTCATCATGCTTCTAACTAGCAATAGATATTGTTATTCAGCGACAGGAATGCTATATATAATCAGGAGCTGTACTGGTCACAAATCCCATTAGCCTTCAGTCGCAGCCACATATTACGTCATTTGACCAGTGAAACATAAAATCAAAAATGGTGTTCAAGATCGGACTGACGATGATATACATGCATATTGTATCAGCATCAATGACTGATAAAACATATTGTTGTCAGTCAGTGCGTATTTGGTCACTGCTTGGCTAGGTAACTGATACATGTACCTCTTCAACAGCACAAAAACCCTGATGTTTTCGTCAAAACGTCAAAACGCAGACACGAGCGTGGGTCAATAAGTAGTGTCACATGTTAAAGAACTTTAACAGTAGAGCTAAGGTTAGTTATCGTTCTTTCTTCTGTCTCTCTCCCCTCATCCCCCCCCCCCCCCCCCCCCCCCCCCCCCCCCCCCCCCCCCCCCCCCCCCCCCCCCCCTCCGCGGGTTCCATGACCGACTATCACCGTTGTAGTACGTTGGTACATTGGTACAATGTACGGCGTTTTCGAATGTTGCCATCGTTAAGACATATTACATCCATTATAGAGTATACTGTCATAATTTAGTTATTCTACCAGCAATAAGTGATGAAGCTTGCATCTGTATATGTAGGTCTACAGTGCAGGCACGTTGGTACACGTATATACGTACGTAAATTTCAATATCTCGAAAAATTATATTACGCTATGTGGTTCGTTATTTATATCAAACCATTGTTTAATTGCGAACGGTAACTCTTGCAATCTACTCCCGTACCGTCTGTAGCTACGGACGGTACGGGAGTAGATTGCAAGAGTTACCGTTCGCAACTACCCATTGTTCTGTTATTGACTGTTATAAATTCTGTTTCTATATACGATTTACATCGTACGTCATATCTGCAAGAATTGCTATCAGTCTTTCGCCATAGATTGCAATGAGAATTGTTTATATCTTCCGTCAATGACGTCAAACGTTGGCTAAAATTCCAGATCAAATGCGGAATAGAATTCCGCATTTGCTCTTGAGTTTCAGTCAACTTTTGAGTTGATGCATAACATATATGCACACTTATATACTCGAGTTACGTAAACAGCTACGATATGATCGGTTTTGCAATATCCAACTTCATACGACCCAAGAGAATATAAGAATGGGTAACTTTCCATAATAATTCATTCCAATTGACCGGGCAATTAGTAGCCTTTGTGCTTTTTCCGAGTTCCGTAACTTGTCGAGACTATTGATGAATACTCCTCCGCCAAGTAAGTGGAGATAACTCGTCCCAATGGACCACCCAATTGCCCTCTTCGTCTCCGGCGACCTCATTAGCAAGGCTTGCTTCTGATTTTTTTTGTTGTAATCCTAAAATTACATGCCATAGACGGCTATAAATGAGCTGCGCACGGGGAAATACGCCACTTGACGTTCGTTGGTAGATATGGCGAAAGGTTGAATATTTTTATTTGCCTCAGAATCTGGGAGCCGTTTTACTAAACTTGGTACGACTAAAATGTTCGTAAGTACAAATTTAGGATCGTCTGGAAATGTCAATTGATGGATGTGCTCAATAAATGTAAATCCAATAATTAAACGGAAAAATAAAACATTGTTAATATGAAATTTACAGACTATTATAATTTTGCACTTACGAACAGTTTAGTCTCACGAAGTTTAGTGAAACGGCCCCGGCTATGTGAACTAAGCAAGTAGAATACTGGATGTATTGCTACCAATCAAATATGCAGCATACGTGTTATGGCAATTGCTTCATTGTAGACCTGATATGACGGATTATGCTACTCGCATCATATATTATTGTTGTCTTGCTGTAGAACTGCCTGAAGAAAACCTGCACTTAAAACGGCGCATATTAAGTGCACGAGTTGATAGTATTTCCACATTAAACTTAAACATCCATTTATGTTACAATTATTTTCTGTATTATGTTCGTTGAATGAGTCACTAACGTTAGAGAAGTAACGCCAAATCGCACGACTGGGGAAGCGTGCGCATTTTAGGATGCATGTAAATGTACATGTATGTATTTACACTGTCGTTATATTCATAATGGAAACGCCCATTCAACGTATTTTGTTTATATCCCAGTACATTACATTAGCCCCACATGACGTAGGGCGACTTTGTTGATTCGCTAACGTCATTAAAATACACGACGTTCATCGTCGTTGTCAATAACGTCACGCTATTGACCGGCAACGTCGCTGTCCAGCAATTGCGACAAAATGGCGTAAACCAAGATTATTATTAATTTTAACGCCATTTTTGCTATTTACATTTTTTAATCTATCAGAAAATGCAGTGTAAATATAAGTAATAAAACTATGGGCTGTTGCGTTTACTGTGGTGCCAATACATTTGGTCTGTTTAAAGTTGCTAGGAGTCCTTTTGACGCCACATACTTTAAAGAAACCAAATGTTGTATACACCACAGTAAACGCAACAGCCCATGATTGTATTCCTTAAATGCATCGCAACATTACTGTTCAAGTAGGTTATGTTTCTCGTCTTCTCACAAATAAGGAATTTCGATATAATGACCCCTTACTATCAAACAACAACGTAATTATATCTAGAATGGTGTTTCTCGTAGCTAGAAGTAGCCATGGTTACGTACGAAACAAATGAACGTCTTTGATGAAACATCAAAATAAATGCACGATTTACTGATCGTGGGTGAAGGTTTCGTCGTGATTTAATGTCAGTTTCCTCCGATTGTGGGAGTCGGAAGTTATGGTCGCTTCTATAATTGTATTGGTTGTTCATAGTACGGGACGTCCATCGTCGCTATTTCGAGTTAGTAAATCGTCCCACATGATTGTATGTGAATGTTTCGACTGTCATGATTTATATCATGTATATATATGTTTCCATTGTGTGGGCATAAATGTGTTATTACCGTTGTCCCCATATATGCCAGTAGTTCAAGGAAACCGCTTCCAGTGGGTTTTCCTCTCTTCGTTAGTCTATTGTATAATCAATTAATGTCGCTTGCGGTTGCGAAATTCGTAGTAGTTTTTTTTTCCGCTTTGCATTGGTATAGTGTCATACTCTAGTCCTCTCGACTGCGGTTGCGACATTCGTAGTAGAATTTCCGCTTTGCATTAGTATATTGTCATACTCTAGTACTCTCGGTTGCGGTTGCAAAATTCGTAGTAGAATTTCCGCTTTGCATTAGTATAGTGTCATACTCTAAAACTCTCGGTAGCGGTTGCGAAATTCGTTTTACATTAGTATATTATCAGACTCATGTACTTTTGGTTGGGGTTGCGAGATTCATAGTAGAATTTCCGCATTGCGTCTGTCTGTTGTCATACTCTAGTACTCTCGGTTGTGGCTGCGAGCTTCGTGGTAGGTTTACCGCTCTGCGTCTGTCTGTTGCCAGACTCTAGTACTCTCGGTTGCGGTTGCGACATTCGTAGTAGAATTTCCGCTTTGCTTCCGTCTGTTGTCACACTCTAGTACTGTCGGTTGCGGTTACCAAGTCATAGTATGTGGATCGCTATACATGCACCGTTTCCTTTCAAGTGTCAGAGATCTATTTTTGTCGTTTTATATTTCGGTAATGTGTCACCTTGGGGGAATGCTATTTCCATCCCAACCAACGGAAGCAATACATCATCTCCTGGCAATGCATGCTGGGAAGACATAAAACATGGCTAATTAACCAATATCTAAACATTGTAGTCAATGAATGCAAATATGCATGGGAACGCGACAGCAAAGTTGTAAAACATGGTCAATAATCACGTGGCGGATATTTCCGCTATGAAAGATCGCCCGGAACGGGTGATCTTTCATAGCGAAAATATCCGCCCCACGTGTCCTTTCCCGCTACTCCGCCATTGATCGGGGGTGCAGGGATGGCGGCGGGATATTGATTCCCGCCATAATAAATATACCACGTGATCTAATAAGATGTTCATTTCAAATAAAATCCTAAGCGTTCGGGCTGGAAGAAAGTGGAAACGGTAGGATATCGGGAAGTGGCAGCGGAACTGACTCTATGAACTTTATAAATAAATAAAACTTTATTACGAAATATTGGACCAGCAGTTATAGGACGATTAAGGTAAGACACTTGATACAATATAGTTACTTTTGTTGAGTTACAGTGATTCTTTTATAGTAAACGTATATGTTTTCAAACATTTGTCACGGTAACAGTTAATATACATATGACAATGTTATATTATATTATTACAGTAATATACTATAAAATACACTTTATTAAATTAATAAATACTTTAAATATTTGTTTCGTTGGAGATATACATCTTATGGAATTTCCAGTTATAAAAATAAAACTTCAAAATTGCGTTGCGCATTAACTAATAAATACAACAGCGAAACAAAACTAAATATTTGATAGAAAAGGAAACGGCTTTCTAAAACTGAAACATCATTAATTTATGGAATCCATGTCGTATTTGTAAACTTCTGTACTGATATATACTCGCTCTTCAGTTTGAATAATAATTGCGCATGTTATTCAACGGCAAACAATATTTACCCCAGTAGCACGTACATATTTAGTTATGACGTATTTCTTTTTTTCGAATTTTGCAGATGAAAAAAGCACATTATATGTTGTTACTGACTCAAACAGTTTACAAGACTTCGAAACTGATATTACATGTAATTCCTCGTTTCCACTTTATAAATGTTAGTATTTTACAAAACATGCAGTTGAATAGTTTGCAATTTGTATACGTCATATGCGGTACATGTGTTTGGCTATATTGTGCATTGTCTTCAAATTATCATTGTCCATACTATATTTGAAGAACAGTGAGAACAAATTGAAAAATGAAGAGCCGTTGATTTTGATTACCGTTGCCGCGATGACTGCTATGAAGCTATTTGTACATACACTCGCATTAGTTATCTGCGTAATGTCTTTTTAAGTTTGTTATCATACATTGTATGTATTGCATGGATATTTCACGTTAAAGCTATAATACCACGATCTACCTGTAACTAGTATTTGTTTTAAAACAAAAGGGAACGCTTTAAACCGTCTAGCCCATTTTAAAATGGGCTAGACGGTTTAAAGCGTTCCCTCTTAAAAGGTACATGCCCACTCAGTAGGCACACATTTTTCTTTATAGATAGTTTTGTATGTTCTGTGGATATGACAATTTCTGGCAAAGTAAGCATTCATTCACCATTACCCAACGTATTGATTGGCATTATTATACATTTTATATCAGACGTAAAATTCCACACTGATATCCGATAACATTTTAAGGAAACACGGTTATAGCCCCCTGAGGGGGCTATAACAGTGTTTCCTTCAAATGTTAACGGACATTACTATTTATTGTCTGTTTTTATTTTTTGATGCGCAATGACCATACTTTATAAACTGTAGAAACTATCATTTAATTAGTATAAATAATTAAAAAATCACATTCATCATTTGTATACGAAAATAGCCTGATAGCACCGCGAGTCACTATCAATAAAATAAATATTACTAAATATTATATCTGTACCGCGAGCACTTGTAATTTTAAGAACTGACGGAATAGTGACACAATTTTACACTTATTTAATTCCTTTTAAGAACATTTTGTACCTACTGAGTGGCAATGTACATGTACCTTTAACAAAACTCATTCGAAGTGGTGAAATGCAGATGCCGCACGCAAAGCTGTCGAAATGACAGTCGTCGGTATTTTAGTCCCATAAAAGACCGGAAATGTAGAATTTGCACGGGAATACAGCAGCTGTGCTGCGACGAAAGCTAACCGCAATATCAAACCGGTATTACCGATTTGAACGGGTCAGTAAAAGAAGGGGGCAAATTCGATGAGGGAGTTAGTCCTGTTCTGTCACTGGTCCCTGTAAAAACTGGTGTTCTATTGTTTGGGATGTTAAAAGCTAGTCGTTTTGAAATATGATATAAATATTTGAAAAAAAAGTTTGTTCATGTAAAATTGTAAATAGCATAAAACGTAATAATAACGCTTAATCCGCGTGCGTATTTTTGTCAAGGAAAATATTTTGGAAACACGGCTGGTGTTTCAGCGGTTGAAATGCGAACAGTGCAGACACCGATCAGTAGCCTATTTCATCAACATTGCAAAGTATACTTTAGTAGCAAGGTATACTTTGAGGGAGAAATTTTCAATTTTTTTAAAAATTTATAAATTTTTATTATACTGAATTTATTACATTATCACAGCCATTTAATGGCTGTGATAATGTAATAAATTCAGTATAATAATTCTGCATACTTTTAATCATGAAATATATGCATTTGTTAGTTCTATATGAAATAATGCATTTCAGGAAAAATAAATGATTACTCCCTCAAAGTATACTTTGCTAGTAAAGTATACTTTGCAATGTTGATGAAATAGGCTACAGATTTCGTGAATACGCATGCTGGTCTGGTGCTACTATGGTCGCATTGGTAATACGACTCTTTTACACAGCTAAGGACCCGTTTTATACCTGATCGTCGTTTGATTCAAAGATAATTTTTTCGTAAATTTTATAGAATAAAGTGGGGTCAGCATGTAAGTGCACACACGAACGAACACGACAGGTTGGTTCCAACCTGTCGTGTTCGTTCGTGTGTGCACTTACTCGCTGACCCCACTGTATATGTATAACGTATATGTGAACACTGCCTCGTTACTGTATCCTATACGGCACATGGAGTGGCCAACTCGACTATATTTGTGTGTTCCAGCCATCAGCCAGTTTCACCTGTTCTGCCGTTTGACAAAGAACTCAAAATGTGAAGTAGAACATATGATATAATGTAACTAATCACATGTAGAAAAGCTGGGAGAACGGACTCCTATAATTTATATTGCATCAAACTGTAAAATATGTCAGATTTCTGGACAGGTTTATGTCTATGTCTTTAAGAACATTAACCGCAATTATAAATCGCCTCATACATGAAAATCGCACAGTTTATCACATTTTCCTGGCCAACCAAAACAAAATACCATATATACCCACACATGTTCTCTGTTATTAGCGACAGTGGGGTCAGCGTGTACGTGCACACACGAACGAACTCGACAGGTTGGTTTCAACCTGTCGTGTTCGTTCGTGTGTGCACTTACACACTGACCACACTGTATTATTATCAAATCCAGTGTGATGTAAGCAGTTACCTGAGTGTATTGTCACTGATGTCTACTCACATACTATGCGAGTAAATATGGCTTTACCTATGGGTAACGTGTTCACTAACATAGGCTGTTAATTTATTTGGACATTGATGGGAGAAATGCTCAGATATCTCGTCTTTTGTATAGTTTGCTGGCATAATATTTATAGATTGCCCTTGTTATATATGTCTATTATGTATTGCACCAAATTGTATTTGGTTTACTGTCATATTATTTGCTGTTTGTTTCAAACGTACGACGTGGTGAAACTGTACGATGGCTTGATACAAATATGGCGGAGATGGCAACTCAATGCTCTATATAATATACAATAACTAGACAATATCCACATATGTTATATTCATATATCACAACACTCCTATGAAGCAATTATCATAAAAGCCAAGTGTATATAAACGCAAGCAGTCAACATTTCCCTAATATTAGTTTACTCAGGCTAAATAACTTCTAATTTGTTTATTTTATTTATATGTTAACTATTCTGTTAACCTTTTCAGCCCTAAGGAACTGGAATGGACTGTGATATGCTAATGTTCCGACCAATCCAATGGTCACAAAATGATTTTCAGATTCGTCCATTTATGAAAAGGGGGTGTTTTTGTTCCAATAAATATGAAAATTACTTGCAAAAAGTGCAGATCCTGATCTGGATCTGCACTGTTTGTATAAACCGCTATAGCGGGCTTTCGGGTTCAAAGGGTTAAGGCACGTACACATTTTCAGTGATATACGTAATAACAAAAAGGTTATTTGATTTGTATGTGAATATAGAAAATATATGATATATTTTGTACAATTCATGATTAGTGAGTATAATTTAATGTGTAGCATCTGCTCAGAATAAGGCGGGTTAGCTCGTCGAGGCACACCAATCTGTGTAATTGAAGTGCAAACTTGGAGGACGCGCAGCGACAATATTACAATTACACTCAGGATATTACAATAATACCGCCTACTGATAAAATGGAAATATGTCATTTTCAGCAGATCGTCTATTCTTCCATCTTGGCAGGCTTTTTCCGAAACTGAATTGCAGAATGCATTGACATAAGTGTGCTAACTCCAACGTACAGTATACTAGGCACATTGAACCGTATGGAGACCCACATTCCCACGAAATAACAATTCGGTCCAACGAAATAGTCGTTCCCACGGGAACGAATTGTTAATTCGTGGGAACGAATTGTTATATCGTGGGAACGAATTGTTATTTCGAGGGAACGAATTGTTAAATTGAGGGAACGAATTGTCATTTCGTGGGAACGAATTGTTAAATTGAGGGAACGAATTGTCATTTCGTGGGAACGAATTGTTAATTCGAGGGAATGAATTGTTATTTCGTGGGAACGACTTAATAAAAACAAAATCCATATTTATTCGAGGGAACGAATGATTAATTCGCGGGAAAGAATTGTTAATTCCAGGGAACAAATTATTAAATTGAGGGAACGAATTGTTATTTCGTGGGAACGACTTAATAAAGAAAATCCATGTCCCCTGCGGGGCTCCGTAGAACAGTAACCTGCCAATTATAGGTGGACGTTTTATTCTTTTTGAATTATTTGTTATTACCGTGACAATCACTGCCCGACTTTGTACGTATCAAGTTTTCTCTGACCTTTACAAAGGTATACATTGGCAAACTATAATACATGTGTAACCGCTACAAAAACAAATATGTTACATATGAAACACGCCATTTTATGTTGTACCTTCGGACATCTGCGTAATTTCATTAAATACGTTTACAAAATTTAAAATATTTGTTCATAAATAAAGTCAAAAGTTGACAAAACTTTCAGAGTACATGCGGAATATAATTCCGCATGTAGTCTGAAGTTTTTGTTAAATTTTGACGGCATTTACGGAATATATTGTAAATTTTATAAACATATTTCGGGCATGAAATTACGCAAATGTCCGAAGGTACAAACTCACATGGCGTGTCTCATATGTATGTAATCACTACCCATTAACTGTACATGTATGATGCCGTACTTATGCAACACATAACATAAACTATATGGCGTAAGGTAATATGGTATTTGTTACATTCGGCATACATGTAGCACAGCCAAACTTGCTGTGATAATGTAATAAATTCAGCATAATAACAATTAATAAATGTATCATTAAATTGAAAATGTCTCCCTCAAAGTGTACTTAGCAAGAAAATATATTTTGAAATTTTGTTGAAATAGGCTACTGGTGAGGTGGTGTGATATGGTGGTACATGTATGGTGGTCGCCAAATCGATCAATCGGGTTTTCTCCGGGTGCTCCGGTTTCGTCCCACAATGAGGATCACCCGCACGCCTACATATGTGCCAACACAAACATTATTTTTGTATAACTGCGCGTGTTTGTAATAGTTTTAAAGTAGATAAAGTTTACAAAAGAAAACTGGATTTCGGCCGAAAGTTGAGAATGGTACCCTACAGTACTTATAACATTTGGAGATAATATCCACTTGTATATTCAGTCAATAATGTTATAGAGAATAGTAGGTTAGTGCCGTGAATGGGAAAAAATATCTGGCAAGGCTCAGGAAACGGGATGGGCGAGGCTCTGCCGAGCACATCCCGTTTCCGTGCCGCGCCAGATATTTTTTCCCATTCACGGCACTAACCTACTATTCTATTTATCCCGTCAATACCTACAAATGGCTGTAAAATGCAAAAATTGTATTGACTGGATATCAGAAATGTTTCACGGCACAGTGTTTCACGGCACATACGCACTGTGTTGACGGGATAAACACGTAAAACCAGACGTCTTTGCGCATGACAGCTAGTTACTTCAGTGACTAGATAATAGCCAGCGTATGCCATAATAAGTTTTATTTTGGACTACACTGGTCGGACACGTCGACGGTCGATTCTCAAAACCAACAACAAACAGACCAAATACACACTACGTTAACGCACATGCGAGAGAAAATGAAACCGTCATTAATAACCGAGCAACTTAATTGACGTTTTGACGTGAGCGATTATCTTATCAAAATTAATTCCATGTTACGCGAATTCGTGCATCTGACAGCTAGACGTCTGTGATAATGTTCTATTCTACGTGTACGCGTGTATTCGCCCCACTCTACCATGAAGGTACTACGTTTCATGTTGCATGTGTTCTAGACTACTATTCCATGTTTCTGTATCGTTACTTTTACATTGTATGTTTCAATAATCTGGCATTTTTCTCTTTTTTGTGTTTGTGCTCTATACAGTGGATAGTAACGCGAGTGATTTGGCAAACGCAAGATGGGTATTCTTAACTCTTTGCATGCTAACCCGAAGTTTCCATCTGTAACGCAGGGCGACTTACAAGTCTTCGTCCTGCGTTACAGACAGACGTTTCGAGTTATTTGCATGCTAGCGGTGAAAATAGCATCCAAACAAATTATGAGTATATTTTTCTTATTTCTCTCTTTAAATATGTCTTGGAATTTCATTAAAAATGCGTCCTCCGGACGATTAAAGATATATTTCTGTGAGAAACGTCAGCATTGGAACACACATGTACATGTAGCATGGCGTAAATTATATCCCGCCAGGTTATCCGGTTATAGACGTTCCACTGTATGTCATGTATGTCATGTATACAGCGGAGATTTGGATTTACATTTATTGAGCATAGGCTGCATATGCAGCCTATGCTCAATAAATGTAAATCCAATAAATTTGTTGACGGTTCCCAAACGAAACAAACGCAATCGAATGAAAAGCGATCATAGAGTACCCCGACATGCGCAGAAACGATTATCGTTTATGTTGTTTGTTTGTGTACGTGAAAACGATATGTTCGTTTAAATACCCGGCTTTCAACTGTTTAAACGCCTGTCGTTTCCTTCAACGCATCGCTTTCACATCGTTTTCTTTGTTTTTAATCATAGAACGATGTTTTGTTGGTTTAAACGTGACATGTTTAAACCAACGAAAATATCGTTTTCAAATTATAAAACTAAAACCAAGTGAAAAGGATGTGTAACAAATAGAGAATCGTTCGTTTGTGGAACCAGGAACAAATCCGGCCTGTACGGCCACCCCAAGATATGTATGTACGATTTAAAAACACAAACAAACATAATCAGAAATAGGAAAATTCGTCAAAAATTGAGAATATGTTGCAGTTTTCTTAGTGTCCCGTTTAGACTGAGTGGTAACAACATACACTTTTGATGCGAAATGAGAAAAAATGCAGAAAAATATTTACATTTTGTTTTATACATGAAATACAGTGGGGTCAGCGTTCCAACATGTCGTGTTCGTTCGTGTGTGCACTTACACGCTGACCTCACTGTAATTCATGTATAAAAAAATATAAATATGTTTCTGCATTTTTTCTCATTTCGCATCAAAAGTGTATGTTGTTACCACTCAGTTGAACCGTCTCGGCGAGACGGTTCAACTGAGTGGTAACAACATACACGTTGGGTGGGTAGCGAACCAACCTGTCGTGTTCGTTCGTGTGTGCACTTACACGCCACTGTAAATGTCGATAATAATCACCATGTATTATTGCTACATTACAATCTGAATATGTCTGCGTATTACTAAAGTGCAACTGCCATTTACACATACATTTTATATGTAAACAATAAAACGATAATTGCGTCACTATTTCAACAGTTCTAAAGTGCCAGCTATACATATATTATAACTTACTAATATTTGTATGCAAATGAGGCATTATATTTTTTAATTAGCTATACAATTTAAATGCGTCAACTGAAAAAATAATATTTTCGACAGATTATGAAGTATGATCAATGCTCATGAAAACATAAATAGTAATGTCCGTTAAAACTTAAGGAAACGCGGTTATCGCCCCTGATATCAGTGTAGATATGGTATTTACGTCTGATATTATTAGTATAAATAATACAAAAATATCATACTCATTTGCATACGAAAATAGCCTGATACCACCGCGAGTCACTATCAGTAAAATAAATATTACTAAATGATTATATCTGTATAGCGGGCACTCGTAATTTTTTAGAACTTTTGAAATAGTCACACGCAATTATACTCTTATTTAATTCCTATAAAGAACAGTTTGTGCCTACTAAGTGGGCATGTACCTTTAATCTGGGGATGTAACTGACTTACCTACATCTGGGTGTCTGCATGCACATTTAGGCCATATCATATCTTTCCTATGATAAGCGTCCACCCAGTTGTCCGAAACCTACCTTCGTATCCGGTCAAAATAAATAAGCCCTTGAAAAAAAACGAAGCTAAATTTATGTTAGAAACGTCCTCAACCCTTTGCAGGGTTGAGGATGTTTTTAGCATAAATTTAAATTTCAGCCAGCAAACGTTATAAATACTCTTATTAAACTTATTAAGTGGACATTTATAAACGGATTTAATACTGGGACAAATCCCCCAATCAGTTTCCATATTACTTCACCAGTAAATAGCGTAAAATTGCATACACATTGTGCTTGTTCTTTTCACAGAACCACTTTCAAAACCGACCCGCACACGGACGCTTAACAGAGAAAGAAATTGCTATGGCCATAAATTTCATATGTAACTGATGTCCGCAATTACTACATGTAACAGCGTTAAGAGATGAATGGACGCCGCGCATGCGCAGCTAGATCTGAATCTTCGGTGCCTTGTAAGTTTTCCCGTGTCGAGACTAATTTCCGTGTGTGAGGCTTCACAATTAATCTGATACATTAAATGGCTAGTGCCTATATTAGACACATGTACAGCGAAGATTTGTTGGAGGTTACCAAACGAATACGTATGAAAAACTAAGTAAAAACGATCGTCTTGTACAACGATATGCTCTTAAACGATTATATTTTATGTTTATTGTACGTGAAAACGAAAACTTCCAGACTTTCAACTAGTTAAACGCCTGTCGACTCGTCATACGCATCCTTTTGACATCGTTTTCGTTGGTTTAAACGTGACACGTTTAAAACCAACGAAAATATCGTTTGCTAATTATGAAAACGAAAACAAGGTTAAGACGATGTGTAAACGCTATACAGTCGTTCGTTGATGGAACCAGGAACAAATCCGGATTGTATCTATACGTAAGGTCAAAAGAAACTTTACAGTATATAAATGGTATACAATTACAATTACTAGTAAATGTTTTGGATTCTGATTTTTTACACGGTTGTGTCGGCTAATGAGACATAACTCTTTCAAACATAATACCAACAGTGCAAGCACTATACATATATATCCAGGTGAGCCGGTGTAACATTAAATACTGAACCCTTCGAAAATTGACCCCACGGGTCATTTTCAATGTTGGAAATTGACCCGGGGTGATCTTTCACGTACAGTGCAGTCTGCGTTTTTGTTCCACCGTAGACAACACTTGCAAACTCAACGCGAACGCAACGCGAACGCAACGGTTTGCTGTAGCGTTGTATACGGTGTTTAAACGTATAATACGTTTCGTACACGTGTAATACACATTGTCAAACCGTTTAGTTTAAAAGCGTTGTATACGTTGTTTAAACGTATAATACGGTTCGTACACGTGTAATACACATTGTCAAACCGTTTAGTTTAAAAGCGTTGTATACGTTGTTTAAACGTATAATACGGTTCGTACACGTGTAATACACATTGTCAAACCGTTTTAAAGCGTGTAATACGTTTAGCTTCAATGCATATAACACGTTTTGGCGTATACATATGTAGCGAGGTGAAAGCGTTGAAACGTGTACAACGCTTTACCTGGAAGCGTGTAGCTATATGAAAGCGTACAACGGTTACACGTTTTAACGCGAATACCTGTTCGGCCCCGATCGCTTCGAGGCGGCCTTGTTTCGTCCCTTTTAAAATATCGCGAATACATATACCTGTTCGGCTTGGATCGTTTACAGGCGGATCGTTTCGCGCCTACATGTACCACCATTCCGCACATGCGAATTATTGTAAGGCAGACTCATTTCGCCCCTGATATGGAAAATGAATTATACGGGTGTAAACAACAATACATTGCAGCTCCATTATAACGCGATGGTCGGGGTACGTTGTATAGTGCTCGCGATAGACAGACGCTTATTACAATGTATAATGCTCGCGATCAACAGGCGCTTAAAAGGATTAATTGTTAATAAATAATGGTCACGTGTCCTGCCTATTCATGCGGATGATTAGCTGTTGATACGTGCATAATCCCACCGAAATTCCGCATGAACTCTGAATTTTGTGTCAACTTTTCAACACCTTTTACGGAAAATATTTTCGAAATGAATATCGGCGAAACATGGCGACAGATCTGCGTATAATCCAGTGTTGTTTTGTAATCCATTCCTTTCGGAATACACATTTACGGGTATGAAATTATTAATTAATTTATTTTTATTGTTGTTATTTCTCAATGAAAGTATACGTTGTGACCACTCATTTGAACCGTCTCGACGAGACGGTTTAAATGGTGCTCGCGGAATATACTTCTGAGTGCATAGAAGGAAAATATTTTCCCGCAAACATAATCGTATCCTCAGCATGAAATGTGTTACTGCATGATTGCCCCATGAGTCACACGTTCGCGACGTCTGCGGAACATCAAAGGGCGTGTTGACCAATCAGTAACATTTCAAAACATAGCCTAAATGAGTGGTCACGACGCATTTCTCGTGCTGAATGATGTCATACAATAAGCACCTGTTAGTTGACAGGGCTTAGAGTTATCGATTTTTTTGCACAAAGCAACACACAAATCTCGTCTGTGTAATATCACAGGTTGAAGTAACGGACCGAGGTCTATAAATACATTAAATATGCCTAAAATCTTCAATTAATGAAGAAAAAAAATAATGTTTTTTTTATTTTACACCCTCCATATAAAAATTCATTTTTTTTTCTTCATTCATTGATGCTTTTAGGCATATTTAATGTATTTATGGACCTGAGAAATTGTGAATCTAGGAACTCTCGTATCTTTACGCTGAAGCCAGTCTATTTCAGTCACTAATCCGCTATACACCTCTCCCACGCGTGTGTTAAGAAAAATCGATATATGGAGAAACTGAATACACAGCGAGCTGCACACTGGTTTAACACGGATATGGCCCGCGGATATGTGTCATAAATTACTTGGTGGTCAAAACCGGTAAATTTACAAGGTTTATAAGGAAATAGCAGCCGACTGGCAATTGTTCTCGGACCGATTTTTAAGACTAGTTTTCAAATCTCAATCGGTCTGAGAGTTCAAAAATCGGTCCAGAACCGGAAAACTGAAAATTTTAGAAGCCCTGCAGTCTAGAAGTATATATACACACACGAAGAACGATCTGAGCATGCGCATTCTACGCTATACACTGTTGGCATACCAAAACGTGTAATGCGTTAAAACCCGTGGAAACGTGTTATACGTATAACACGGTTTCATCTGTACGGTGCTGTGTATATGTAGAAGCGTGTAACCGTTCGTCAAAGAAAGCGTTAAATCGTTTAAACGGTTTACCTTAGCGTTGTATACGTTTACAACCGTTGTACACGGATTACACGCTTTTGAAACTCAATGCGTTGTTTACAACCGTTGTATACGTTTACAACCGTTGTACACGGATTACACGCTTTTGAAACTCAATGCGTTGAACATGGTTTGCTCGACTTTCGCGCATGCGCAAGAGTGGGGAAACGCAACGCATGGCCGAAAACGTATTACACGTAGACGACACACGGTTTGAAACGCAACTAACGGAAACTCCACGGATACGCAACGCACAACACTTTGTACACGTATAAACCCGGAACATTTTGACAGAAACAACTGTAGGTGTGTAATTGTTGAACATTGACACGGAGTCCTTTTTAATGTTGAAATATGATAAATATTTAACAGTCGGGGTCAGTTTTCAAAGTTAAAATGTATCACTCATCCGTTGAGAAGTAACCCGTGGGTGAACGAGTTAAACACGGCTTGATATACACATATCACGATTTCTAATGCACTCTATAAATATCACGCAATCTGATTGGCTGATGGTCATACATTACAGGTATATCATTGTTGATGAACGGTTGAAAATTATTTCAATATGTATTCCTACGCCAGTAGTAAAGGAGTGCATTAGAAATAGAAAATGATATGTCGGAAAACATGTTTAATGGCTCCGCTAGCGCGTCGCCATTAAACAGATTTTCCGACCTATCATTTTCTGATATGCGCCGCAAATTTCAAAATTACAATGCGGTTAACCTTATATTGATTAATGGAATAGTCCAGTAATGAGCATGGAACTGTCAATGTAAGAACTTTAGGTGTGCGCGGATTATTGAAGTAAACCGACAATCATATGCAAGCGGTTGCATTAATTTATCTGGACCTACATGCATACTGATCGCAAATGTCGCCTCGTCCTTTGTTTATCAGCAACCCAATGGACGGTATGCACCAGTCGAATGCGATATATTATTATATCCTTGACTATATGGCTCCGGTCGAGAAAACTGACCGTATGTCACGCATACGAGCAGTGTAGTCCCAGAGGAACCGTTTATATCCTTGGTTTCTGATCATGGTCTACACTGTTCGCCAATCAGTAACAGACTTACGTTTATTACCGTTTGCAATAAGATTGGTTTTTCTACAAAAACCGGTATTTCTTTAAAGGGAATGTTCCAGTGAGGTATAAACCTAGCACCAGGGGGCCGTTTCACTAAACTTCGTACGACTAAATGTTCGTAAGTGCAAAATTATGGTAGTCTGTACATTTCACATTAACAATGTTTTCTTGTAAACAATTATTGGATTTACATTTATTGACCATAGGCTGCAAATGCAGCCTATGCTCAATACATGTAAATCCATAAATTGATATTTCCAGACGATCCTAAATTTGCACTTACGAACATTTTAGTCTTAAGAAGTTGTTTAGTGAAACGGCCCCTAGGTCAAGTTATTCTATTTCAGGGCTGAATATATATTTATGTTTATGTAAATATTTCATTCTGATTGTGGGACCCCCGCCCCCCCCCCCCCTCTCCCCCCCCCATCCCAATGCAGCAGGTTGATGCGGGATCGAACCGGTTGGCCCGACCTTAAATGACCGTACATGTTGATAGGCCGTTAAATACCAAATACATCAAATCAAATCAATCTACCACAGACTGAAGCAGCAATGTATTACTATGTTGTATGGTCCCGTTCGGTAGATTTCACAAATCGTTCGGCCAGTGCACAAAGTTAGTATGCCACATCCGTACACACTTGTGCTACTACGAATCGCGTAAAATGACACAAAGGAAGAAAATAGCCTCATATGAATGCATTGCGTGACAGAATGGAGTATGCTTTGTTTTATAAGTTTATTAGTTGCATATTTCCCCTTGATCAGTGCCATGATATAGTGCACACTGTGTATCACAGTGGGGTCAGCGTGTAAGTGCACACACGAACGAACACGACAGGTTGGAACCAACCTGTCGTGTTCGTTCGTGTGTGCACTTTCACGCTGGCCCCACTGTACATGATCAATACATCATGGACAATACACCCTTGCAACATTGAATCAAGTGTTGTCTCTGCTGTTTATTTTCATTTTCTATTTCCCCGTCATGAAAATATGTGTTGTCAGCACATGCCCACTCAGTAATTACAAAGTGTTCTTTACATCAGAGACATCATCTGAGACATTTTCTGGCAAAACAAATATTCATTCACCATTGACCCACATATTGACTGGCATTATTATACATTTTATATCAGACGTACATTTCCACTCTGATATCAGGGGCGATAACCGTGTCTCCTTAAAATGTTAACGGACATTGCTACATTGTATTTTATTATCTGTATTTATTTTTTATGTGCAATAGTCATACTTTATAATCTGTCGAAAATATTATTTTGTTCAGGTCACGCATTTAATTAGCATAAATAATTAAAAAAATAGCATGCCTCAATTGCATATGAATATACCACCGCGAGTCAGTATCAGTAAAATAAATATTACAGGTGGAATAGTGACACAATTATACACTTATTTAATTCCTGTAAAGAACAGTTTGTGCCTACTGAGTGGGCATATACCTTTAAATATGAGAAACCGTATACGAAAATATTCGTTTCCCGCCGTTTCTAATGTTCATATTCGATCATTCGTGTACTTAATGCGTCCTTTGCGTACATTACAGTGGGGTCAGCGTGTAAGTGCACACACGAACGAACACGACAGGTTGATTCCAACCTGTCGTGTTCGTTCGTGTGTACACTTACACGCTGACCCCACTGTACGTGCTTGTCTTCCTGCAGCAATAATAGCATCAATATGTACCAAATAGTGATCATGTTTCTCCATATTGACACATACAGCTGTCTATAAGTGTTTTTTATTAAATAAAACCTCCCTACCTTCTTTTTTTCGGGACCGTTGCCCGCAGGTTTTTGTATAGGCCTTAACTTGAATACTGAATGTATACATGAATGTCATATCAATATATATGTATTCGACGAAATTCAACGTACTTCCTTTTGAACCTCAGGAGATACTACAATATCAATATGGGACCAGCAATGTGATATCTCATGAAAAATGTTTACACAATTTACGAGATTGTCCCTAATTGACGTTGAAAGTTCAGAGGAAATACCGAACAGAATTAGAATTTGCTATGAACATTCCGTCACCTTCCAATGTCATTTATAGAAAATTGTGTTCATGACAAATCGCATACCTGCTTACATGTAGCTACACAATCACATGGCTCGTCTCATAAAAGCCCTGTACACTGGAACCTCTCTAAACCGACACCCTGTAAATCGGGCATATGACCACTTCAATGTATTTGTTCGTACAGTGGGGTCAGCGTGTAAGTACACACACGAACGAACACGACAGGTTGGAACCAACCTGTCGTATTCGTTCGTGTGTCCACGTACACGCTGACCCCACTGTATGTTGCGTTGTCGAACAGACAGCACCATCGGAGCTACGTGGCAATAAACACATCAAAATTACCAACACTTGAGTCTATATGGTGTCCGGTTTAGAGAGGTTTCACTGTAATTGCGAAGCGACAACGGTTCCTGTATGCTTGTGCAATATATGCACTCGCCTCTCTCAATCATCCGGCACAGCGGTGTGCCCTGCCATCAGTCATTTCGTGACAGCCTCTCACAAAAACAGGACTTGCCCTATATACAGTGATTAAACACCGGAATATTTGTTACAGAATCCACGTGATTGCTATAATTTTCGATACAAACCACCGACCATGTACATAAAATACTTCATCGGTGTACTGAAATAAAGTATCATTCATGAGTGATAATTTAATATGATAATTATTAAACGAGTTTACATAAGGAACGATGTTATGCCGATGTTATGACATCAGTTAATGTTTTTAATAAATATCATATATATATATAAAATCAACACATTTTAGATAATATATTTATCGCATAAGCTGAACCTAAAATATTGAATATACATCGTATAACGTGTTTTCTGTACCGGTCTTATTTACATGCATCAATTTATTGCGAGTTTTAATATACCACTTTATCACAGTGTAATAACAACAAAACAATTTGTCTATGGGGATTTAACATGGGGACATTTTTCTCATTTCAGAAATAGGTATCTAGCTATAGGTTTCATAATCAATTTCCAAACTTTTTAATTTGTTCGGCTCCTCCTCCAGGTTCTTCATCTCTTTTTCCCATGTTAAATTCCCATAGAGAACTCCTTTTTCGTAATAAAATAACTATTTGACAATATTTCACGAAATAAAAAGAAGGCTCATTCTTAAATTTTTATAAAAATTACTATTATCAAAAACATACAGTGGGGTCAGCGTGTAAGTGCACACACGAACGAACACGACAGGTTGGTTCCAACCTGTCGTGTTCGTTTGTGTGTGCACTTACACGCTGATCCCACTGTATAGTTTTTGAATTGTTTATATGGGCAGGTTTCGTGAAACAGACAGTAGTATTTCTCCCTCGGATCGTTGGATTGACATACTCTGCAATGTCTAAAGGGCTGACGAACACAAACATGGCACATGACCATGTACAATTCTGCAATGAGTTCCATATAACTGGTCGATATGTGAAACGATATACCAAAAGCCACGGTTAATTAGATAAATGGAGTCGACGAACCCAGAAGTGCTGAACATGATGATAAGCGTTATCACTCTCCCGATTTCACACCGTCGTCAATAAACGCGCATTAATACGGAGATCCGTAGGGGACATAGAATTTTTTTTATTTATTAATTCGTTCCCTCAATTTAACAATTCGTTCCCACGAATTAACAATTCGTTCCCACGAATTGTTAATTCGAGGGAACGAAATGTTATATCGTGGGAACGATTTGTTAATTCGAGGGAACGAATTGTTAAATTGAGAGAACGAATTGTCATTTAGTGGGAACGAATTGTTAATTCGAGGGAACGAATTGTTAATTCGAGTGAACGAATTGTTAATTCGAGGGAACGAATTGCTATATCGTGGGAACGAATTGTTAATTCGAGTGAACGAATTGTTAAATTGAGGGAACGAATTGTCATTTAGTGGGAACTAATTGTTAATTCGAGGGAACGAATTGTTATATCGTGGGAACGAATTGTTAATTCGAGGGAACGAATTGTTTTATCGAGTGAACGAATTGTTAAACTGAGGGAACGAATTGTTATTTCGTGGGAACGAATTATTAAAAAAATCCATGTCCGCTGTGGGGCTCCGTACATTAACCCTGGCAACCACACACGATGCCATGATATCCATGCAATGCAGTAGAACTGGTAGTAGGAGGTGGAGGGGGTGGTGTATGGGGACGTATATCACTCTGGAAGAAGCAGACTCTTTCATATATGAGACGCGCCATATGATTGTGTACCTAAGAACATGTGCGATATCTCATGAAAAATATTTTCAAAATTTACGTTATTTTCCATAAATGACATAGAAAGTTGACGAAGTTTTCATAGGAAATGTGGAATTCATCTGATAATTTCATCATCTTTCGATGTACAGAAAACATCACAGTTCCTATATATACACATTGTTTTAAAGTCACTCTTTTTATTAAATGCACATGTTCGTGGATACAAAATCATTAAATATAACAAAAAAACATCAAGAAGTGGTATGTGTGATAGGAGAGTAAATAATTATTTTCAGCATATTTTTATTTTCACTTATTGATGATTTTGGTATATTTAACGTATGTATATACATGTACAATACTCCGTTACTGCAACCTGTGTGATTGATCGGTTTATCCCGCCCCACACATGTCAATTAGTTGTTAAACAAAATACCATATTGTGACTGTGGCATGCACATTATTGCTTGATGCGTCTACTCAACAGCCCACAGTATATATGTGTTTTGATACGATAGTGCTCATAAATGATGTTATAAGTTGCCAACAATATTTACAAAATGCAAATTTCGAATTCAATTCCGGATAGAAAAAAGTATCATATTTATCAAGGCATACAGTGGGTGTCAGCGTGTAAGTGCACACACGAACGACCACGACAGGTTGGTTCCAACCTGTCGTGTTCGTTATGTGTGCACTTACACGCTTACACGCTGACCCCACTGTACATATCATACAGATTAGATGAATACGTGTACCAATAGATGGAAGTGATTTCAGGCAGAAAATATGTATAAAAGATCGACAAACAGACACGGTCGCTGGGGACTAATTTGCATAGGATGTACTATGTTAATTGTTTGGTAAAGCTAAGATATTATCGGTTTGAACAATGTAACCAAACAGAGTTGTAGTTAACTGGGGGCCGTTTCACTAAACTTCGTACGACTAAAATGTCGTAAAAGCAAAATTATGATGGTCTGTAAATTTCACATTAACGATGTTTTCTTGTAAACATTTATTGGATTTACATTAATTGAGCATAGCAATTTACAATTTCCAGACGATCCTAAATTTGCACTCAAAATTTGTTAGTTGCACGAAGTTTAGTTAAACGTGCCCCAGGTGATGAAGGAACGGAGCACATACATGATGTACCGGCGCCTGAGGCCCGCTTCACTAAGCTTTGATAGGAATTCCGAGGTTTGCATTGGTCAGATGACGTCACATGACGTTACCGAATGACGTCAATATACTGACGCAACAAAAACAAGTCCGCGTTCTGTTGATAGATAACAACGTCATCTATATGTATGGTTATTTTCGAGCATGAAACGTTACCTGATAAATAGAATACCAGGCTAGAGTCTTTTGATAGCAAGTTTATCAGGCTCGGCTCGGAAACGGTAGAAATTCCTCGTCAAGCCTCGGAATTCCTACGCGTTTCCTAGCCTTGCCTGACAAACTTGATATACCGTCCGTATAAATGCGCCAAGATGTGTAATTAGCTCCCTTGTTCATCGTCGTATTATTCATTCGGCGCTATGGAAGGTACACAATCACATAGCATGTCTCAATATTATGGCAATTTGTATGCCCCTTGTCTTGGTAGAAGCGGAAGGTAGTTATATGGAGTTTGTAGACTATGTGTGTCCGTCTGTGTGTCCGTCCGTGTCTGTGCCCGTGCGGCAGGTTAAAAAGTTAGCCGGAATTTTGCCAATCTGCCACCGGCGGCATTTGTGTGCCCACAGCCCACCTCTTCTTGTTTATCATTGTCGTTGAAATTTGCCACATTTTACACTCATGCGGATTTCATTTGTCGATAGCAACCTAAATCTGGAATAAAAATGATATTCTTTTATCCAAGTCCAAATACAAAACTATTGCCATGGATACGGACTCCGGTATACAATGAAGCGACAATGCAGACATCGCAGCTAATTTAATGTATTATGCAAAATAACGGGCATAACGTGAAGTTTAATACAATTAGTAATGTTAAATCAGATATGTGTGTGCAGCGGCGGATCCAGCATTTGGGGAACGGGGGTGGGTTGTCTCTTGTAATCTACTCCCGTACCGTCCGTCCTGTGTTTTACGGAATTTAAATTCAGACTCCAACTGGTGGTAAACTGTGATATATGTAAACTCCGTGACTGAACGGAGGGGGGGGGTGCAACCCCGGACCCCACCCCCCCCCCCTCCAGATCCGCCCCTGGTCTGTTGTGCTCGTTTTTGGAGTTTGTTACATGAGTGAGCGCTATAACTATTAAAGTGCGTGTGCGTGTACTATTACACTGCCGCTTGCGCTTATCTTGCCATTATTTGTAAATTTGTTTATGTTAAAATACTTGACTAACCCTGAGCTGTGCAACAGATCATGCTCAACAATCAAATTGCAGATGAAATTCATATGAAAAAAAGCCGATATGAAATTCATATGATTTTCATATGAATTTCATATGAAGACTTTTCATATCCATTTCATATGAATGATTTGCATATGAAATGCATCTGAAGATTTTGCATAGGACTTGCATATTGGCTCATTTTATATCATTTTCATATGAAATTCATATGCCACACATTTTGTAGTGTACTAAGTGTATTGTATTTAAATGTATTAAACTATAATCTATTATGGAATCGTCTTTCTAACTGTGGTATAGTATGATCATTTCACGACGAATAGAAAAAGTTCACAATGTGTTCTTACTGGTACCAGGAGACGATTTCATCGAAATTGAAAAATATACTTTCCTAGCAAAGTATACTTTGAGGGAGCAATCATTGATTTTTCCGAAATGCATTATTTCATGCAGAACTAACGATTGCATATATTTGATGATTAAAACTATGCTGAATTATTATACTGAATTTATTACATTATCACAGCCAAAATTGGCTGTGATAATGTAATAAATTCAGTATAATAAAAATTAATAAATTTATTATTAAATTGAAAATTTCTCCCTCAAAGTATACTTTGCTAGTAAAGTATACTTTGCAATGTTGATGAAATAGGCTACAGGGAGTTAGGATCTACCTGTACTATGTATCTGCTTGTGCATGTAAAGCGAAAGTGAAAGTGAAAGTGACAAACTATGTCAAACCAACTTATCTCCCCTCTATATCACAGTTTCTGATCATATGTACTTGAATATGACGCATGTTTCTGGGAATTTCGTCAAATGATATGTGATATTGATTGATATGTGGCTGTGATTGGAGAAATGGGGCTCATGTGTTTTGCGACCAGTTGTAGATCCAGATCAGTTTGTGCATCCGCTCATTCTGATCAGGATCTGCACTGTTCGCCGTTCCACGTAATGCAGCACCGTCATGCTTCTAACAAGGAATATATATCGTTATCGTCACAAATCCCATAAACCCCATTTTTCCAGTCACAGCCACGTATACGTTACATGAAGTGAACACCCGCATATGGCAAATCTCAGACATCCTCTGAGGAACAGTGCCTTTCAACGTCGTTATTGCCGGAAAATGGGCTTCCACAGTATATTCACGCCGTGTATTAAAATCATACCATGCGTAATAAATATATAAATCAAAACGCTGCGGAAAACACGCTAGTTAATCATACAGCGTCAATGTATGATGCATTGCATATGCAATAAATACAATATAACGTGTGCTTTGATTTAGTACGATATTTATTACATTCGTTGACTGCTGTGATAAGATAAGAACGTCGAAAGACAAAAGAAAGTGTTGTCGGCTTCCGTTGCATGTGTTTTGTTCATAATAATTATTGTAAATACACTTGTTGTATATATTCTTCGATATGTTCAAACCAAAGAAAATAAGAAAGCCATTCGGGAACATCAACATTGAGTATTGGTGTACATGTATGTATATGTATAGATTTATGTTGTCTAGGTTTCGGCAGCAACCAGAACTCGGTGCGATTTAGATATAATATGCCAATCACCATACTGTGGGGTCAGCGTGTAAGTGCACACACGAACGAACACGATAGGTTGGTTACAACCTGTCGTGTTCGTTCGTGTGTGCACTTACACGCTGACCCCACTGTAGCTCACATCATCCTTAACGGCGGAATATATACACGTACACGTACAAGATACCTGGGGCCCGTTTCACTAAACTTCTTAAATGTTCGTAAGTGCAAATTGAGGATCGTCTATAAATTTCAATTGATGGATTTACATTTATTGAGCATGGGCTGCATATGCAGCCTATGCTCAATAAAGTAAATCCAATATTTGTTTGCAACACACATTTTTAATGTGAAAGTTACAGACTATCATAATTGTGCACTTACGAACATTTTGGTCGTACGAAGTTTAGTCAAACGGCCCCCCAGGCTGTTGTTTTCCTGTGACATCAAGTTTATCATGCACGGCTAGGTAACGCACATGAATTAGCTACCGTTTCATAGCGGAACCTGATATACTTTACATCAGAAGGCATTCTAGCCTGGTATTCTACTTATCAGTTATCAAGCAACGTTACATGCTAGAGGATGGACAGCTATAACATAATTTTAGTTGAAACAGAACGCGGACTTTTTTATGTTGCGCATTTACACTAGCGTCATTCGGTAGCGTCATTTGACGCCGTTCGGCCAATGTAATGTGGTGAAAATAATATATCTTAGTTTAATGGATGTTATATTAAAATCCTTTAATTCGCCTTTAACATGTAACGAGACAATCTCGCAATCTTGATCACCGTGATGAGTTTCTTTGTAATTCCTAAAAATTCCCTATGCTGCACATAACTCGCAGAGTTAAGACGATTTGTGTATGAGAAAAGCCATGTGCTTTTGTACCGAGGAAGATGAAATTTATTTACGAAATTTACGATATATTCCGTGAATGACGTGGGAATTAGGCGAACTTTTCATAGCAAATGCGGAATAAAATTCCACATTTGCTGTGAAAATTCCGCTAAATTTCCACGTCATTTACGGAAAATATCGTACATTTCGTAAATATTTTTGATGAGATATCACACATCTTCTTAGGTACAAAATCGCATAGTTCGACTCATATGCCAGCGGCAATATATTACGGGATTATTAAATGAACGGTTTTGCCTCGATGGCAATGGATGGGGACAATGATCCCTCGAGAGGGCCCGTAATGTTTCGCCTTGCCATTTTGATTCTGTTTCCCATTTGAGAAGATTATCGGGAGGAAATTCATTGTAGCAGATCACCAGGAAACAATGGTAAACCATTTCGTGCTGTGTATGCACAGCTACAGTGGAACCTCTCCAAACCGGACACCCTGGGAGGTCCCCAGGGTGTCCGGTATGGAGATGGTCCACTGTAAATCAGACATATGGGCACTTCATGATACATTATAGTGGTTTGCAATCATGAAAAGTCATTGTAATCAGAGCTACATAACAGCGAAACACATCTAAGGTAAACATCCATATTTTCCGAATTGTCCGGTTTACGTATATAAGAACACATTTGCACGTATTCATGTCTTAATGCAAACTAATATCCAATTGTTGAACATCTAGGCTAATGTCAATGCAGTCGGGCTCTGCCTGGATAGGTGAGCACCAGTGTTCGTTTTTCCAAGCCCATATGAGGACAATTGAACACTATATAGAGGATCGTACATGGGTGATGCTTTAAGGAACCGTTCTATACCTGATCAGTGTTTAATCAAAGATAATTGATTGGTAATGTGATGGAATATATGTATAACGTATGAGACACGCCATGCGATTTTGTATACCTTCGGACATCTGCGTAATTTCATTAAATACGTTTACAAAATTTACAATTTTTTTCGTAAATAAAGCCAAATGTTGACAAGATTTGCAGAGCACATGTAGAATATAATTGCGCATGTACTCTGAAAATGTTGTCAACTTTTGACGCCATATACGGAAAATACGTATTTCATGAAATAACGCAGATGTCCGAAGGTACAAAATCGCACACGGCACATGGAGTGTCCAACTCGGTCATATAGAAGTCCGTTTTCCTGGCTATTTTAAGTAATATTAGCTACAATATACAATATGTTCTACTTCGCATTGTCAGTTCGCTTTTAGAAGAGGAGAAACTGGCTGATGGCTGGAATACACAAACATGGCCGACTTGGCCACTCCATGTGCTATATAGGATACTGTAACGAGGCAGAGTTCACATATATGGTACATGTATACATATATTTCATCACATTTACGAAGCAAGTATCAAAGGACGAGCCGGTATAGAACTGGGGCCCGTTTCACTAAACTTCCTACGACTAAAATGTTCGTAAGTGCAAAATTATGATAGTCTGTAAATTGCACATTAACAATGTTTTCTTGTAAACAATTATTGGATTTACATTTATTGAGCACAGGCTGCATTTGCAGCCTATGCTCAATAAATGTAAATCCATAAATTGAAATTTACAGACGATCTTAAATTTGCACTTACGAACATTTTAGTCGTACGAAGTTTAGTGAAACGGGCCCCTGGTCCTTAAGATACCATTTATTAACGAGTTTACTGATAAAAGCCAAGCCACATTTCATCAATATGATATTAAATTATCATGAATGTGACATATATTGTAAGCAAGTACATGTAGTGGTCACCTAATGTGTTACATGTATATGTAGCGATCTCAATTACATGATTGTAGATGTGTACAGTGGAACCTTTCTAAACCGGACTCCAAGAAAATATATGTATAGGTTTCTTGGTAATGCATCTCCGGTAATAATGCAGTTTCATGATTGCAAAAGGCATAAGTATGTACCAGAATGGTCATATGCCAGGGTGTCCAGCTTAGAGAGGTTTCACTGTATTGCAAACGAGTTATTATCGGTTTAATAGTCTGTGTTATTACACTGCAAGAGACATTTTTATGCATTAAAGGTACATGCCCACTCGGTAGCCACACAATGTTCTGTATAGGAATTAAATAAGTCTATAATTGTGTCACTATTCCACCAGTTCGGAAACTTACGAGTGACCGCTATACAGATACAATCATTTAGTAATATTTATTTTACTGATAGTGACTCGCGGTGGTATCAGGCTATTTTCATATACATGTAAGGCATGATATTTTTTTATTATTTATACAAATTAAATGCGTCACCTGAAAAAAATAATATTTTCGGACGATTTTATAAAGTATGATCATTGCACATCAAAAAATAAATACAGAGGCTAAATAATAATGTCCGTTAACATTTTAAGGAAACACTGTTAACGCCCCTGATATCATTCTGGAAATTTACGTCTAACATAAAATGTATAATAAAGTCAAACAATACGTGGGGTAATGGTGAATTAATGTTTATTTTGCAACAAAATGTCTCAGATGATGTCTCTGATTAAACTGTATCGTCTGAAGCATAACAGTAAATGCATGGGGACGGACATATAATTATAATTAAAAATAGAGAAAGAAAATGGCAAAATAGCATTCCCATAGCATCTCGTTCCCATCAGATAGGATTTCGTTTGTCCCTACTGAGTGGGCGTGTACCTTTAACAACATGGTCAGGTCCTTTTTGTCAGTCGATGACCGAAGTGCAAGCTCAAGTTGGCCGAGCAATAACTCCCCGTCTGTTCACATTGTACATGAATACTAATACTTTACAATGGATCGCCGTCTTCCCTGATAGGCATACATAACTCGGCTTTAATAGATTTAAGCACTGCCTATGCGTTATCTTATGGAACAAAACTGCTAGTTACGCGCGGTTAGTTCTGAATAATTCAATGTCGGAAACACGGAACAATCCTAACCAGATTTATGTGCGTGTCAGAAAGATGGACGTTATGCCACTAAATTAAGTGGTAGCAAAACTTGGGCTATCCACTGAGAAAAGGGATATTGAGATTGTTGGGCCGGCGCCAATTTTCAAATACGATCCATATGCGCATTCGAACGCCCGGAGTATATGTAGTGTCTGCCGGGGTTATTGAAACTGCGCGGATGCAACGTGATTTGAAACTACATGTACGCGAGTCGCAAAAGTCATAAAAGTTCCTTTTGACGTTCATTCATTTCAGTAAGATATGTCCTGTATGTTGGCTCATGACGAGAATATTTACTACGTATTAGTCTACGTATTTGTGCGCCGAATTACGGTGCACGTCATTCTCATAAAATAAATTGTGCATCTACACACGAGGCATGTGTTATAGCGAAACGTGTATGTATGGACTTATGGAGTTTACGACCAGTTGAGATCCAGATCAGACTGTGCATCCGCACAGTCTGATCAGGATCTGCACTGTTCGCCATTCCTTCAATGAAAACAAAACCCCGTGATGTGAAGCATCACGGGGTTTTCATTGAAGGAATGGCGAACAGTACAGATCCTGATCAGACAGTAAGTTATAACGATCGTTTTCCGGCTACTAGCGTGTGCTTTGTCATCAGGAGCTACACTGGTTACAAGTCCTGTACGCCCAATTTCGCCAGTCACACATCCACATTTCTGCAATGATTGAATTCGGAAGAAGATGGTTATTATCGTGGTATGTCTGATGCCTTGATTGCTGAAGCACTTCGCCGCAAAAGTATGGGAAAGCACCATATAAAGGGTGCCTATTATGTCGTTATCTGTTTGCAGTAATTTTATGGTTCCATTTAGTGTGCCTCTGGAAAATATGTGACTGTATCCGGGAAAATCTAGCTTATACTGTCCGTTGCCAATCTCGTGTCCTAGCGCGCACACTACCGCCGCCTTATAAAGGATATATTGTATGAGAGAAGCTTTCTCTGAATAAAATGACCAGCGGTAGATACCTTGATAAGTCTGCTTGGGCCGCCCTTGGGCTGAGCTGGGTGGTATACACTGGTAACAGAGGCTATATGTCCCAATTCATCAGCCGCAATATACGGCCAGTCTCTATGTAGGGTTTACTAGCATTGCGCTGCGAAAACAGACTATTTTTAACATTTTCGTTGATTTTATTTGTAACTGTGACTGGATAAATGGGACTTATATGTTTTGGGATCAGTGTAGATCCAGATCGGCCTGTGCATCCACACAGTCAGATCAGGAACTGCACTGGTCGCCGGGTCATCAATAAAACACCCGACATGCGTATAACAAGCAATATAGATCGTTACAAGGATACAGGCTGGTGCTACTTAATCAGAATCTACACTGGTCACAAATCCTAAAAGCCCTGTTTCTCCAGTTACAGCCACATGTAAGACAGATTCACGAATACAGTACATGTATGTACAATCTATGAGTTCATTGTGCTAACTATAACATTATACAACACATTTATTGTATTGTATTGTGTTTACACTACGGAGCATTCTTCAAGAGACGAATTTTAATTCGTCTCTTGAAGAATGCTCCGTACTGTAAATGTATACGTATACGAGTGCATGTATGTACATATATAGCTATCTTACCAAAAAGAAAACATATTTGTCATGACAACAATGCGTTGTCATGGACAATAAATCTAATTTGTAACATATACATGTTGTAGTATTGTGTGTCATAACAAGAATGCGAATGCATGAATTGGAGCACGTCATTGCGCTCAATATTATGCAATTTGAAAGCAGTTATATTTGTTTAGACTATGGAACACTGAATAAATTTACTCTTCCTGTTTCATTACATCTCCTATATGCACTATCGAATACTTTCATTAAAACATCCCGTGTCCAAAGAATATAGAAACATTATGTTTCAAGAAGGGACAGTTAACCGGATGTCCTAACCGTGTGATGTCTATAGCGATTTAGATAGAATACTTCACAATTTAAAACCATAAAGCCGGTGCTATTGTAGAATCTGTATGAGGAGACGAATAGCGTCTATTGTTTACTAAGCTTGTGTTGCTCATTGTTACTGCTTTCATGAGCGCAATGCTGTTTTTGTATTACATAGCACACGTTACAGTGGAGTCAGCGTGTAAGTGCACACACGAACGAACACGACAGGTTGGTTCCAACCTGTCGTGTTCGTTCGTGTGTGCACTTACACTCTGACCCCACTGTAACTACAAATTGTTACATGACTGCCGTTGTTTGACACAGCTCACAGCCGTGTTCAAACGTATAGTGCGTGCTGTTTGACTGTATATATGCTCACATTACACGATATTTCCGACGGAAATGTAACAATAACGTTCGACCATGTCCAGTCGTGGGTAAACGTTTGTAAATGTATGTGAATTTTGATAGACCGGTATGTATTTGTATTAAACACGGTGACCATGGTGACTGTAAACTTATAATCATTATTTCGGTTTAGACCTCCTCTATTGGTAGTGCATATTATAATATAAGCATTCTGATCGATATCAACAAATTTCAATATGAAATATTTACACCTTCTATAAATACATAACGCCAACGCCCATTCGACGTACTGCATTTGCATCCCAATACAATACATTAGACCCACATGCCGTCGCGCCATGCTGTTGATTGGTTAAAGTTCGTTTGACATCCATAAATCACACGAGGTTGTCAATAACTGCACGCTATTGACCGACAACGTAGCTGTTTCATGAATTGCAACAAATTGACGTAAAACAATATCATTCTTAATGTTAACGTCATATTTGTTTATTAACATTAACTTTTATGATACTATCAGAAAATGCAGTATAAATATAAGTACAACCATGGGCTGTTGATTGTACTGGGGTGTACAATACCTTTGGTCTGTTTACACGTACTTTAAACAGATCAAATGTATTGTACACCTACGTAAACATAACAACCCATTGTTTTATTCCTTAATGCAATTTTTACCGTAAACATATTTTCACAGGTTTATTTCACAGGTTTTATTCATCATTTTGGTCAATGCTGGAACGGAATGCACAGTCTTCGTAGTGGATTCCAGGGACCCGTTTCATTGAACTTCGTGCGACTAATATGTTCGTAAGTTCTAATTTACGATCGTCTGGAAATTTCAATTGATGGATTTACATATATTGAGCATAGGCTGTAAATTATTGGATTTACATGTATTGAGCATAGGCTGCATATGCAGCCTATGCTCAATACATGTAAATCCAATAATTGTTTATCAGAAAACATTGTTAATGTGAAATTCACAGACTATCATAATTTTGCACTTAAGAACATTTTAGTTGTACGAAGTTTAGTGAAACGGGCCCCAGTAGTGTGCGTATATGTCATGGCCATTCAGTTTAACGATTTTACCGAATTTTTCATACAGGTATGAATGGTAACCTCATATAATTTAGAAATACGTTATCGTACATTGTCAATTCATCGTAAAAACAATAGAATATACTCAGAGGAAACTACTCGGCACAATGTATATCCCATCAACGGAGCATGCACTCTTCTTTTATGAAGGAACTACAGTGAACGCTATCTAAACCGGACACCCTGGGAGGTCCCCAGGGTGTCCGATTTAGAGAGGTTTACTGTAAATCGGGTATTTGATCATTCTGAGTCATAGTTGTGTGCATGAACAGACATAATCAGCTGGGATAAATGAGCAAGAAACTCATAAACAATAAGATCACATGAGTGTTTTTGCCGTCCGGTTTAGAGAGCTTTCACCGTATGTGGAATTAAGTGTTTTATTTATAGTCCGTTTATCAAAGAAATTAATCATAGGGTGACGAGGTGTATTGGAATTAATAATGTTTGCTTTGCTATCCAAGTTTACACCGTGTGTCCATGTGGCAATTAGCAACGTTTATTCCGATGATATCTTACGAAAGCATCGGAATTAGGCATGGGAAAAGCATGTGTATGCTTTCAATCTTGGGGAAACTACTCGATGATATATTTGACCTTTTCAAATATAGCGTACACATGTATGTATAAATACTTTGGTACGTATGACCTTTACGAATAAGTATATATCTCTGATAAATTTTAAAATAATACATCTAATCTGGGAACATGTCGATTAGTAACGAACAGAGATCAAAACCTTCGTTGCCCTTCCTATGGGGTTCGAGACAAATTACCGTTATAGTTCAGTTACATATATGAGGCAATATTTACAATATTTTTTCATAAATAAATTCAAAAGCTGACAATATAATTCCGCATGTACTCTGAACGTTTTGTCAACGTTTGACGCCATTTACGGAAAATATTGTAAATTTCATGAAATTACGCAGATGTCCGAATGTAAACAATCACGTGACGTGCCTCATATGGCAATAACGTGGGTGAATTTACATGGATAGATGCATGTCAAATGGAATATTCGTAGCTTCCATACGTTATACAAAAATACAGTTCCCTATACACTATGTGGTCTGCTGCGCAAATTGGTCGGTTTTCATGTACGCTTGCATATTGCCTGTGGATTCATATAATACCCCTGCTGTTCACGCTGAATGTTGTTTCCACGCAGGTGTGTGTTTATTTTGTGATGGTTTATTTACATTACAGTTTCATTAGATAATTACCAATATAGCAAACACATCAAGGACTTTCAGCGTAACGAAACTTCCTGTTTTATGAACGATGAATAAACAACACTATTGATAGTTGTATTGACATAAAAACACGGACATAAAGGATCTAATTGATTAGTATAGAACAACGAAGAAAGTTCAATTCGGAAATGGTACCAATTAAAAATATAATTACATTAACCAGCATGTCCTTTGTATCAATTAAATAACCAATGACTGTACAGAATAACATACATTACGGAGCTTGTGACCAACATAGTGAAAATTGAGACACGCCCTGCGATTTCGGACATCTGCGTAATTTCATTAAATACATTTACAAAACTTACAATATTGTTCATGAGTAAAGTCAAAAGTTGATAAAACTTTCAGAGTACATGCGGAATATAATTACACATGTACTCTGAAAATTATGCCAAATTTTGATGCCATTTACGGACAATATTATAAATTTTGTAAATGTATTTCATGAAATTACGCAGATGTCCGAAGGTACATCGCATGGCGTGTCTCATTTAATAAGCCTGCGCATGTTTCTCAGGTGAACCATGACGTGTATTATTCGACATTCAGTCATTGAATTATATTTTAAAACGTACGTGTGCCACCTGATTGAACTTTCTTTGACTTTACAAATTTATTTCCGAACAAATATTAACGTCCGTTGGTGTATTTAAATAATGATGAACTTTCTTCGTTGTTTGTTTAAGGATGAGTGAGACGGTGAAGTGAGACCAATACGTGGGTGCTGACGTCATCTGGCCGCAGTGGGCGTGGACAGACCAAGGCGATGGCCATTCACTACCGTGAGAAAAGCGTCGTTTGATATGACCCAACCTAGTCCGTGTTACGACTAAGCAACACATTAGTCATTGAATCACCGCGGATTTGATACAAAAAAGTACAATTTAATTAAATGATTTACATTCATATTTAAAACACATTTGTTGTCAATCAACATGCATTATAAAATCGTGGAGACGCGCGACAAGGTGGCCGAATGGATAACGGCAATAAATAGCAGGCTCAACGATCCGATTCACCAGAGACGCTTGGTGCTAGTAATTGTTTGTATCGCTTTATTGCTGGACAATATGTTGTACATGGTCATAGTCCCTATAATTCCCGAGTATCTGGCGAATCTGTCGAGATCGCAGGAACAACAACAAGCCACATCGCAGCCCAATATCAACTGGACGGCATACAATCTTACCTATTGGAGCTACAACACGACCATGTACCCCGCAAACTACACAGGCTCAACAATCAAACCACATTTCCACCACAAACATTTCAACAAGTCGTGGCATAAGTTTTTAATCGTGGATCTTCCCGCACCGCCAGTAAATTACGGCGACCAAGGTCTGTCAATAGGTGTTCTGTTTGCTTCAAAAGCTATACTACAGTTAATGATTAACCCGTTCACCGGAGCATTCATAGATCGGGTGGGTTACGACACTCCAATGATGATTGGGCTATCAATTATGTTCTTTTCAACAACTATATTTGCGTTCGGAGAAAGTTATGCAGTGTTATTCTTCGCTAGAAGTCTACAAGGAGTCGGATCTGCGTTTGCTGATACATCAGGATTTGCGATGATAGCTGATAGATATACCGAGGAAGCCGAAAGGACAAAGGCACTTGGAATCGCACTAGCGTTCATTTCGTTTGGATGCCTGTTTGCTCCACCGTTTGGAGGAATACTATATGAATTTTGTGGGAAAGTGGTTCCATTCTTGCTACTGGCTCTGCTGTGTGCAATAGACGGCGTTCTTGTATTGCTAGTTATGAAGCCGGTACGAACAAAGAGGAACCTTATTCCAGCAGAGGACCGCCCGAAAGGAACACCCATTTACAAACTGCTTATGGACCCATATATAGCAATTACCGCTGGCGCATTAGCGATGTCCAATGTCTCATTAGCGTTCTTGGAGCCGACAATAGCAATGTGGATGGGAACCACGATGGGTGCCGACGAGTGGGAGGTTGGCTTTGTGTGGCTCCCGGCGTTTATACCGCACATCTGTGGCGTTTATCTGACAGTTAAACTAGCGAGAAGCTATCCAAAGCAGCAATGGATGGTGGCAGCATTGGGACTCACGCTGGAAGGAATGTCCTGCTTGGTGATACCGTTCTCGAATAAATATTTCGTTGTTCTCTTCCCGCTCGCCTCGCTGTGTTTCGGAATAGCGTGTGTTGACACGGCGCTGTTACCAATATTAGGCTACCTAGTAGACGTACGCCATGTATCAGTGTATGGTAGTATTTATGCAATTGCGGATATATCATACTCATTCGCGTATGCTTTTGGACCAATTATGGCCGGACAACTCGTTCATTCTATAGGTTTTACCTGGCTTAACGTTTGTATTTTCTTCAGTAATATCCTGTATGCTCCCGTTTTGATTATGATGAAGAATGTCTATAAATATAAAGTATTTGATAACGATGATGAATGCGATGTGTTAGTGTCCGACCCGCCAACCAAACAATACATGACTATCGTGCAAAACGGCGGACCATTTGGCGATGGAAAGAAGTCCATTGACGTTATTGGTCGCAACCATCTGGAACTAACGCAGAAAAAAACAAAAGACAATTATGAAATAGATAGTTATCCCCCGTCGAATGGCTATATAGACTCTGACGTCATCTCAGGGCCCGGATATGGCTATTGAGATTATGTGTTGACAATGTGCGAAACACATCTTGGTATTTCATTAGAATTGTCTCCAAAGAGACAATTCTAATGAAATGTCAAGATATGTTTTCAGGGACACGTCATACCAACGATCACGTATTGTTTCACTAACTCAATGTCAAACAGTGACCACCTACACTGATGGGCTGGTATTCACCTAACATTTCTCAAAGAAAGTTATATATTATATGAGACACGCCACGTGATTGTGTACCTACTGTCTGTTCCATGGTTTGCTGCCGACGAACATTTGACTATTAAACACATTAAATCTAAAATATATTTAAATGTAAGTACTTTTTCATCAATAACAAAAAATTCACCCTCCCCAAAAAAAATTATTTGATTAAATTACATCAAATATTGATTTTATTGCGAAAAAAAGATTTTCCTATGGGAATTTAACATTGGGAGTCAATTTCCAAAAATTTTCGTTTTAGAATCCAAAAACGAAAATTTTTGGAAATTGACTCCGAAACCTGGCGAGATAGCTTGAAAATGATGTAACTCAGAAAACAAAAGTTAGATTTTGAAAATCGGTCCACAAATAAAAAATATATATTTAAAAAATCTATTTTTAGCCCCATGTTAAATTCCCATACGAAAATCGTTTTTTCGCAATAAAATCAATATTGCATGGAATTTGATCGAATAATTTTTTTAGGAGGGTGAATTTTTTGTTATTGATAAAAAAGTACTTACATTTAAATATTTTTATGATTTAATGTGTTTAATAGCCAAAAGTTCGTCGGCAGCAAAACGTGGAACAGACAGTAGTAAGAAAATGAGCAATATATCATCGAAAATAATATAGGAATGAATGGCCTTTTTGTGGAATTTATCGGGGTATAAACTTGGAAAAGTCGCGGGAATACTGGACGATGCGATAAAAAAATACAATTTTCGAAAAAAAATCAATTTTTTTTTCGAAAATTGTAATTTTTTAAGGCCTCGTCCAGTATTCCCGCGACTTTTCCAAGTTTATATCCCCGATAAATTCAACAAAAAGGCCATTCATTCCTTATAATTCCAGCATTTGAAATAAATTCATCAAGAAAATGTGTTTATTTTCCGTTTTCTTAAGAATTATTTTAACTGCGCCTCACGGTTACGGAAAGTAGCTCGGCGTGGGAGTTTACTGGGATATAAATTTTGGACAGAGACTTGCTACGGGCCAATCAAATGTTAGGGAATTGTGTAAATATTTTTGTGCTGGAATTATTGCGGAATTATATTACAGTTCGACGTCATTTACAGCAAATATCAGTTTCTGTAAATACATTTCATGAAAAATCGCACATGTTCTTAGGTACAAAATTACTTAGCCTGTCTGATATTAGGTATGCATGTAGCATGCGACGAAGCCAATATATCGTTTCCAAGGTATTCCGGGTTTTAAATTTCGAGATCATTACTTTAACCTTTGCAACACCACACACCTGTATAGTGGTAGTGGCAAAACGTGTAGATCCACCAGATGAGCCGGCTCATGATGACCAGTCTCATCAGTAGCCGATTTCACCAACATTGCAAAGTATACTTTACTAGCAAAGTATACTTTGAGGGAGAAATTTTCAATTTTGTTAAAAATTTATTAATTTTTATTATACTGAATTTATTACATTATCACAGCCATTTAATGGCTGTGATAATGTAATAAATTCAGTATAATAATTCTGCATACTTTTAATCATGAACTATATGCATTTGTTAGTTCTATATGAAATAATGCATTTCAGGAAAAATAAATGATTACTCCCTCAAAGTATACTTTGCTAGTAAAGTATACTTTGCAATGTTGATGAAATGGGCTACTGGATCTGCACATTTTGCAAGTAATTTTCATATTTTTAAGAAGAAAAACACCACCTTTTCATAAATGGACTAGTCGGAAAATCCGTTTGTGACGATTGGATCGGTTGCAAAATTAACATATCAAAATCCATTCCAGTTACTTAGGGGTGAAAGGGTTAATTCTGAGTAAAGTGTGTAACTGCGATTCCGGGTCTCTGGCTGATTTGATTTATTTTCTCATGACGTGTATCAAGTTTGGTGGGGAAAAAAATACTACTGACTGTTTCACGAAACCTGCCCAAATTGTACGGCCATATAAACAATGTAAAGAAATATATTTTGATAATATTAAATTACAGCGAAATTTTAGAATGAGCCTTTGAAATTTGGTGTACTATTGATTTTTATTACGAACACATTATTTGTCTATGGGAATTTAGCATAGGGGAAAAGGAGGCGGAGGAGCTACATGTAGGAGAGGAATCAAAAAGCGAACAATTTTGTAAATTGACTCCGAAACCTGACTAGCTAGGTTGGAAATGGTCCAACTAAGAAAACAAAAGTTAAATTTTGAAAATCGGTCCACTATTTCTGAAATTGGAAAAATTCCCCCATGTTAAATCCAAAGATAGCTGAAATTGTCTATTAAAATAGGACAATTGTTTTTTTCGCATTACAATATTTGACCAAATTTCACGAAATAAAAAGAAGGCTCATTCTTAAAGTTTGCTATACATGTAATTTAATATTATCAAAAAATAATATTGTTCATACAGTCGTAATATTTGGACACGTTTTCCTGCCGACGAACATTTGGCCATTAAACACATGACAAAAAAGTCACCCTACCCAAAATAAATTATATGATGAAATTCCATCAAATATTGATCTTGACTCCGAAACCTGACGAGAAAATGATGTAACTAAGGAATCAAAAGCTAGATTTTGAAAATCGGTCCACAAATAAAAAAAATATTTAAAACAAAATCTATTTTTAGACCCCATTCACATAGGAAAATATTTTTTTCGCAATAAAATCATTATTTGATGAATTTTGGGAGGGTGACTTTTTTGTTATTGATAAAAATGTACTTACAGTTAAATATTTTTTAGATTTAATGTGTTTAATAGCCAGCAAAACGTGGAACAGACAGTAGTATATAAACACAACAGTTTACTGATAACAAGTCAGATGTGGTATTACCTCGATGACGTCGCTACGGTTGTCACAACCACAATGACGTCACGTATAACATGTTTTGTCAGAATGTTGATAAAATGGCGTTATTCACATTACAAAAATAGATGATATTTCTAAAACTATACTTATAAGCACACTGAAATACACTAGTCTATAGATGACGTCACGTTATTGACCGGCAACGTCGCTGTTCAGTGAATCACGACAAAATGACGTAAAACCATACAATTCATAATATTAACGCCGCAATTGGTTAATTACACTTTCAGAACAGGCAGTGAAAATATAAATATTACATGCTACCCAGTGATTTGCAGTGATTCTGGAGGGATTTATTCCTCTTAGGCGTTCGCGAGATGTAAGTGCACGTTTTGACGTCATTTCCGGCGAAGAAACAATCATACGCTAACGTCAAAATTATCAATTTTGACAACGTTATAAGCTGGTCTAAGAACAAATTTCACATTTTCGAAGAGTATGTAATATACAATTTATTCCACTACAATTTTGAAATATCGATTTATTTCACTTGACATCTGTCAATCCGACTCAAAATCCGCACTCGTTTCTTTATCGGATGTTCAGATGTCTCGTGAAATAAATCCGGTATTTCAAAATGGTAGTTGAATACACTCTATGTAATAAAACAAAGGTCTGTTGCGCTTACTGTATTATGAAAAACAGTTGGCCTGTTTAAAGTTTGCGAGGAGTCTTTCGGACTTCACGCACTTTAAACAGACCAACTGTTTTTCATACTGCATTCAACGCAACAGCCCATGGTCTTATTCATTAAATAGTGCTAGTATTCTTACTTTATTGAATCACATGACGTCATTGTATAGTATTACAATGTACATTTAAACTCTCCGATAATGCATAAGATTATCATATGAATGGTGTTAAAGTGTGTGTATTAATTAAATAACATCATTTCTACATGGTTCTGGAATATGAGTTACTTCATCATGTTCATACTGCGTTTCGTAGATGTACCAGTCCTGTTGCCACTTCAATTTCATCATTTTTGTTATGAGAAAGATATCGTTTACTTACAGTGGGGTCAGCGTGTAAGTGCACACACAAACGAACACGACAGGTTGGTTACAACCTGTCGTGTTCGCCGTGTGTGCACTTACACGCTGACCCCACTGTAATATGTCACGATTGAAGCAATAGTTCATATGTGCAATACATCAATCGTCCGTGTGCTGTCATTAAGACATGTACAGTGTAACCTCTCTAAACCGGACACCTTTGGGTCCCTATTGTGCTTAATTTAGATGGGTTTCACTGTAATTTATTTCTATGATTGTTTCTGTGATTGGTTGAAAATGATACAAAGTGTGCATGGAGTGTAAAATTACACTTGTTACAAAAGCATGCCAGTTTCATTGATGGAATGACGAATTGTGCAGATCCTAATCAGACTGTGCTGATGCACAGGCTGATCTGGATCTACACTGGTCGCACAAAAAAATCAAACCCCCATTTATTCAGTCATAGCCACATATGCACATGTAATGTTCATGTGAAGCCTGAGTTTCACGTTTGCTATTGACGTGTCGCAATTAGTAACATGGGCTTCTCGTAGTCATGATATCATCGTCTAGTTTTGCCGTAAATAAACTACTCAATCTATTTCTACACCGTGGAAAAAGTACACCGAATTCTGGCGATATGTGTTTTACGTCAATTTCGGGGTCATTTCCACAAAGTTCCATTCTCCGTTATGTCCGACCCGTATCCATCTTGCGCATGCATGGGGTATTACGTTACAGTGGGGTCAGTGTGTACGTGCACACACGAACGAACACGACAGGTTGGAACCAACCAGTCGTGTTCGTTCGTGTGTGCACTTACACGCTGATCCCACTGTATGTCAGACCCGTATCTATCTGGCGCATGTATGAGGTATTACGGTATGTCCGACGCGTATCCAGCTCGAGCATGAGACGTTACGTTTTGACACTACGCGTCGGACCGAGCATGGAACACAGTAACAAAATGCTACACGCAGATGATAGTGTGTATACATAGTAACACCTGCTAATCATGGCCATATAATGAGCCTTGAAATATGTATGTTATTATCCCCTCGCCGATAGGCAATATGGGATATAGCGTTAGTCCACGTACGTACGTACATGTGTACCCAGCATAGAATCATCTTTCAGTTTCAATAACTTATTAACCACTTCACCGATATTGACTATATTTTGCCACAATGTGTGTCTATTGATGGTGCTGTGTTTTGCATATGACCCACGTCCGACTGCCCAAGGTCAATGGCACTGAGGACTTGCAAACACATATATGTGAGGCATTGTCAGGCAAATGCGTGAAAGATATTTTTTATTTTATTTTATTTGTTATTATCAACTTGAAGGCGGCCAGCGCGGGGATTAGCTTCGTATTAATCATGCCCTTGTTCTCATAGTGTATATAGTCATCTGGTTGCTATGGCAAGGCAAGTGCTATTCATATGTATCTTGTTATATCACGTGTATTGTATGTTTAAGCACGTATGCTGTTCGTAGACGTCGACGAGCTTTCAGTTGTACACTATTTTTGGGTTTTATATAGACTTAGGATACTGCGGGGGGGGGGGGGGGGGGGCGTTTCACTAAGCTTCGTACGACTGAAATGTTCGTAAGTGCAAATTTAGGATCGTTGAGCCTATGCTCAATAAATGTGAATCCAATAATTGTTTTCAAGAAAACATTGTTAATGTGAAATTAAAAGACTATCAAAATTTTGCTCTTATGAACATTTTAGTCGTACGAAGTTTAGTGAAACTGGCCTCAGGACCGAATATGTGATAGTGTGTTCCAATGCATGTGCGAATATTTTAGCATCTAATTTCTAGCCGATAGACCTCTGAAATGTTCCGTAATTCTAAAATACGACTAAAATGTTTCGCAAGTGCACACTTATGATAGTCTATAAATTTCACATTAACAATTTGTTTCTTGTAAACAATTATTGGATTTATATGTATTGCTCGATAAATGTAAATCCATCAATTGAAATTTCCTGGCGATCATTAAATTTTCACTTACGAACATTTTAGTCGTACGAAGTTTAGTGAAACGGGCCCTTGCTTCGAAAGTACCATGTACCGTTTACAACATCTGTAACATATGTAAGGCATCGCCGTAGTTGCAGAATTGCTGTCATAATCATAGTCAGCGCCATCGTCGACTGTCCACTCGTGTTTGGGCTTAGCTTCATCCAGGGGCGATAACTGAGTGGCCGTTCCCACTGGATACGTGTAGAGCTCCAACCAGTCTCGAGTGACCACCACTACAGTGGGATCAGCGTGTAAGTGGAACCAACCTGTCGTGTTCATTCGTGTGTGCACTTACACGCTGACCCCACTGTAACTGTATTTAACAATCTGCAAGTATCGTCCACTGTCAACTCCAAGGTTGTTCAGTTGGCGGTACTTGCCGAATGTCCATGATGCTGACAACACTTTTGGTAATTGTTGATGATGTGCATATGCTGCGAATCTATCCTACAACATACTCAATGTGTATGATTACGTGGTACTAACAACAACAACAAGCACCGATTCAAAGTACGTATAGTGTCCTTATTACGTAACGGATTTTGATTAAATATGGCGCATCAAACGCGTTTTGTTAAGCTGCATTTGGTGGTCCCTGTGTTTTCGCCCAAATTTGTGTCGTTTTTGCGAAGAATCGATTTCCGTGTCTCCGACACGGAAATCGATTCTTCGCAAAAACGACATAAGTCTGTGCCAAACTCCATAGACCACCAAATGCAGCTCATGAAGACGCGTTTGCTGCGCCATATGTCATCAAAATCCGTTGCATATTAAGGACAATATCAAATAATACTTACTTGGAGTGGACGACGTTGTTGTTGTTGTGACCACGTGAACATGCACCTTGATACTGTCTCATACATTGGTGTACATGGTTTACTTGTTGTTACTTTATTTGAATGATTAAAATCATGCTTCATCCATGGCGTCGTGTTTTAATATTTTTTTTGTGCCATAAGCATTGATATACATACGGTGGAATAATACATTTGGTGCTACATGTACAGTGGAACCTGTCTAAACCGGACACCCCTCCAGTGTAAGCGAGGCATTTGGGCACTGCAAAACATGTATATGTGCTTTGCGATCACGAACAGACGTTATCAACGTTGAGAGATGGCAATAAACACATACAATTAAGCGGACATAGTTGTGTATGGGTGTCCGGTTTAGAGGGTTCTACTTTACACCCAATACTGAGCGTAATATCGGAGGTGAACGGGCCAACCAAATGCACTGAGCCACGGCTCTCGGTTGTAAAAAATGGTACAGGACTGAGCAAGATATATCGACATATCCGAACTTGGAGATAAAAATTTGCCAAATTTAGCGACAATTCTAGAAAAATCCGAACAGAATCGCTTCAAAAATACCGACTTAACTTTACTTCCGGGTATTCATAAATCACACACTTTCTTTTAACGAAACGCACATGCGTTGTTACTAAATATATCGCATATGCATGACACAATTTCCGGTACACACCAAATTGTTTTGCAAATCATACCAAATACACATCAATGAATAAGCGTTACATCTAAATGTCAACGCTCGCTGTCTTTTCTGACGATGTTATTATTCAATCGCAAAATGCAAGACCCGCATTTCGTCCCCAAATCACGTAGGACTTGGACTCGTCGGCCACTGACACAAACAAATTCGGCCCAAATCGAATCAATTCGGTGTTAAGAAATGCCAAGTTCAATTGCCTTGATTGCCACGCCGTTTATTTCATCTTCATGTTAAAGTGATTCGATGTTCAACATGTTTGTGCAACGTTTAACACATTTTATCCCGTCAACACAGTGCGTATGTGCCGTGAAACACAGTGCCGTGAAACATTTTTGATATCCAGTCAATACTATTTTTGCATTTTAAAGCCATTTTTAGGTGTTGACGGAAATATATCTGGCGCGGCATAGAAACGGGATGTGCTCGGCAGAGCCTCGCCCATCCCGTTTCCTGAGCCTTGCCAGATATTTGTTTCCATTCACAGCACTAACCCACTATTTTCTATCTATTTTCCTTATTTCTCAACCAAAGTATATGTTGTGACCACTCATTTGAACCGTTCAAATGAGTGGTCACAACATATACTTCTGATGAGAAATAAAGAAATTCATGAGCCTTGCCGGATATTTATCCAATTCACGGCACTAACCTACTATTCTCTATTTAGCGGCTGCATTTTTTTATTTCTATAGACATGTGAACACTTACCTGAGATAATCTCTCTGAATCAGACTTGGCGGTGCCAGGCTCTTATTTTTAACATCGAGTTATCAGAATACAAATATGAAGGAAACATGCTATCGGGACTCCATTTCCACCTCGACATAACCGAAATATCGACATTTCCGATATCGATTTATCAGGAGTAATCAAGATCAGTATAGGGAATTCGGCCGGCACCTCGGACATGTATCGAGATAAGCAGGTATATCGAGATAAGCAGGTATATCGAGATAAGCAGGTATATCGAGATAAGCGCAGGTATATCGAGATAAGCAGGTATATCGAGATCTCGATAAGCAGGTATATCGAGATAAGCGATATCGAGATAACGAGAATCAGGTATATATGGAAGCATCCTGGTGCCAATGCTAATAAGGAGATACTAACTCCTAATTAGGAGATACTAAGTCCTAATTATGAGATAGTAAGTCCTAATTTGGAGATACTAAGTCATAATTGTGAGATATTAACTCCTAATTAGGAGATAGTATCTCCTAATTAGGAGATAGTATCTCCTAATTAGCAGATAGTATGTCCCAATTAGGAGATACTAACTCCTAATTAGGAGTCACTATCTCCTAATTAGGAGTTACTATCTCCTAATTATGACTAAGCTAAAACTAGTTTAACATTGGCACAAGGACACTTCCATACACATATAACGCATATTGACAGTATTGAAAATCGCCCATGTTACCAACATTCATGGTTCAACATATAATTTGACCAGTGTGTTATGTGATCAGCGAAGATACCACCATACCTTACTATAATTTTGTAATAATTTAGCACGACACATTCACCAAACTCTGCACTGATATTAATATTTACAAAGCCTAATGATTTTTAAATCGTTTGTGTTAATATTGTCAGGATCTGTTGAGTTTGACATTGTCAATCACTGAGTGTGTGATAGGTGTTTACATTACATCAATAATATGCCAAACAAACAGGTATAAAATTCAGTCTTGAAATTCGATAGTTACGTAATATTTACAACGTCTAATTGTGATGTACATGAAAAATGATGAAATTCACTGATCCTGAAACTTCAGCCTGCAATTTTATTTTTATTTGTCTGTATAGTGAATAGTAGGTTAGTGCCGTGAATGGGAAAAAATATCTGGCAAGGCTCAGGAAACGGGATGGGCGAGGCTCTGCCGAGCACATCCCGTTTCCGAGCCGCGCCAGATATTTTTCCCATTCACGGCACTAACCTACTATTCTATGTATCCCGTCAACACCTACAAATGGCTGTAAAATGCAAAAATTGTATTGACTGGATATCAAAAATGTTTCACGGCACCGTGTTTCACGGCACATACGCACTGTGTTGACGGGATAATTAACTCTTCGCATGCTAGCGGTGAAAATATCATCCAACACATTAAGAGTGTGTTTCTTATGTCTCTCTGTAAATATGTCTTGGAATTTCATTAGAATTGCGTCCTCCGGACTCAATTCTAATGAAATTCCAAGACATATTCCTGATATTTAAATGGAGAAATAAAAGAAATACAATAAGTTGTTGTCTACTATTTTTTAACTATTTATAGCTCAAACATTTCCCAGCATGCAAAGAGTTAAACCGAGTTGTGAATATGAGACCAGCAATACGGTTTCGTACCTACGAAGTTTGTTTATGAAAACATATTTACAGAAACAGTGATGTTCTGTAAATGACGTTGGAGAAATTGTCACGACAACTACGGAATGCTATTCTGAATTCGCCCTAAAAAATTTCGTAAACTGTGGACGTCGTTTACGGAAAAGATCGTATATATTGTAAATGGTTGTCATGATATCTTATCTCATACGATGCAAGTATACTCAACAAAACTAGAAACGTCCCTGTTTTATAGCCGGTGTAGCTCTGTCTATGTATGTACCACATGTTCAAAGTACATGCATTTTAAACCGTGGCGATGTTCAGAATACGATCGTGTAGAGTTTAGCCGATACACACGGTTTACATAGCGGCCAGTGACCGGAACGTTGATTTCCACTTTTTGCACGTGCACGCTATACTTGTCATCGATAAGGTGATTCAGTTCATGTCGTACCATTCATGCGATAGGGGCTATTCGGAAAATTAAAAAACTTTTTTAATTTTTCACTGTTTTCGATATGCCACGGCTTTCCGAAAACGAGCGAAATCAGGCAATTGGGATGCTTGCTGGTGGGATGGCCGCCAGGGCGGTCGCGCCTCGGTTTGGTTGCTGTCGGAAGACGATTGATCGTCTTGCAGCCCGGTACCAGCAGACTGGGGCTGTTCACGACCGGCAGCGACCTGGTAGGCCTCGTGTAACGACGGCTAGAGCCGATCGTTACATTACGTTGACGCACTTACGTCAACGTCGATTGGCAGCCACAGTCACTGCTAGGCGATACGGTGTCTCAGGGCAGACCATTCGCAACCGGTTACGTCGTAACGCCCAACCAATCCGGGCACGCCGCCCGTACACTGGTCAGATAATGACCCAACGTCACCGTGCTGCCAGACTGTTATGGGCGCGACGTCATCTGAACTGGAGAAGGGCTGACTGGAACCGAGTTTTGTTCACCGATGAATCTCGGTTCACAGTTAGTCATGCTGACGGAAGATTACGGGTATACAGGCGTAAAAATGAAAGATTCACCGATTGTTGCATTGTTGAGAAGAACAGGTTTGTGGGAGGGAGCGTAATGGTCTGGGGTGGGATCATGGGAAACCGGAAGACAGATTTGGTTGTTGTACAGGGCAACATCAATGCACAACGTTATGTTGCAGATGTGCTAAATGCACATGCCTTACCATTTATCCGTCAGCATGGTCCTGGTGTGACATTGATGCACGACAATGCCCGCCCTCACGTAGCCAGGGTCACCACTCAATACTTACAGCAAAACAACGTCGACGTCATGCCATGGCCCGCGGTCTCCCCGGATCTCAATCCCATTGAGCACATATGGGATGAGTTGGGCCGCAAAGCACGAGCTAACCATCAGATTGACAATGTTCGCGATCTTACACGGGCGTTACAACGGGAATGGAGGAATTTGCCCAACGCACTGGTATTGCGTTACGTCACGTCGATGCGGCGAAGGATCATTGCATGCATTCATGCAAATGGTGGCCACACTCGGTACTAACGAGATTTACTGAATTTGTCACATTACTTATTGAAATTCCATCTCTAAACATTAAGTAACACATTTCTGAGTTTTTGTGATTTTTGATTTTGACCCCTACCGCCCTTGGCCGGTTATCTCTCGAATATTTAACAAGATATCCAAATGCAATTTATTGGCTTTGATACAGAAATGAATGAACTTGTTTTTCCATTTTGATTTTTAAAAGTAACCCTTTTGGTTTTTGATGAATCTTTCCTTAAACATGGAGGGACGTTTCTAGTTTTGCTCAGTATACATGTACATGCAATATTTTGCCTCCCGGCAACACAATGTACATAATAGCAAATATGTACGGAGCCCCGCAGGGGACATGGATTTGTTTTATTAATTCGTTCCCACGAAATAACAATTCGTTCCCTCAATTTAACAATTCGTTCCCACGAATTAACAATTCGTTGCTACCATATAACAATTCGTTTCCTGGAATTCGCGTTTCCTTCCTACGAAATGACAATACGTTCCCTCAATTTAACAATTCGTTCCCTCGAATTAATAATTCGTTCCCACGATATAACAATTCATTCCCTCGAATTAACAATTCGTTCCCGTGGGAACGAATTGTTATTTCGTGGGAACGAATTGTTAAATTGAAGGAACGAATTGTTAATTCGTGGGAACGAATTGTTAATTCGTGGGAAAGAATTGTTAAATTGAGGGAACGAATTGTTATTTCGTGGGAACGAATTAATAAAAAAAAATGAATTCTACGTCCCCTGCGGCGCTCCGTAAACCAGCGGTTGATGTAACCACGTAAACCTGGTTATGACATGATTACCTGCATCAATGACAACAGGAAGGGAACTACTTTCAGGCCAGCTGGTATCAATTAAAGCCAACACAGCTCACTGTGTTCATGGGCTGCCGTAATTGGCGAATCGCTGCTGGAGTAAAGCATCAGCGAGTTGTGACGAGGCAGTCTTACACGAGTGAGTTGGTCCATTCTCGTGTCATACTCACAATGGAGGCTCTACAATTAATATTGCATCCTGGCCAATATATAGTAGATTTGCTATGGATTTTTTTCTCCAGAAAATATGTTATATCAGCATACGATTCGTCACTGTCTAAAGTATGTAACCTGTAAAAGACGTTGAAAATGTATGTTTATAACAAAACGATCTTGTTAAATATGGCGGTCAATCGATATTTGTTCAGGTGATGCTACGTGAATAATAGTCCCGATCTGTTTAACTTCTAATACATAGAGGATATTCATGTGTTTGCAACGAATATGACATATATGTTCATCGAGTGGTGTGAAATATGGACATTTCACACCACGAGATGAACATACATTGTATATGTCATATTCGTTTAACGGCACTCGTGAAATATGGACATTTCACACTACGAGATGAACATTGTCATATATGTTATATTCATTGCGAACATATGACTTTTATTTACATCGTATAACTATGTATTTCATGGGTAGGTATATAATAAAATGTCTTATTACGTTGTCTGTTAGATGTTTTTGGATTGTTTCATGTAGTCCAGCTTTATGGTAAATGTATTTCAAATTCGACTCATTCCATGATAAAACCATTCTATATTGCACGATATTACAATGATTCATGTTATAATATAAAGTGAATATTCTGTATGTATACAGGTATACCAGCATGTTATTGGCAACGCCGGGGAGATTAATGACGTCAAACAAACTTTAACCAATCAACATTACAATAAACGCATATAGCCCAGGAGCAATAGGGTTTAAGGTAAAAGAAATTGATAACAAGCTGAAAATTTCAGGATATGTCCAGAATCATGTCTACATTATCAGAAAAAAAGTCCCCGGAAATCAACCTTGTGCCAACTTGGCAATTCAAGATGGCGTCCAAGATGGCCGCCATTTTTGTTTTTTGCTTATATCGTCGTATTCAGTTATGATAAATATACATAAAAACCATCAGAACATACATAAGTATATACATATACCAAAATGCAGTATATATAGATAATATTCATAATAACCATTCAAAATGGCCGCCAAAATATATCCCCAAATGTCATCAAAGTGTCTAGCATTAAAATGTTTATGGTCAAACTTATTTATCGACACGCCTAAATGGCTTTCCAGATGTTGAGTATGATTTTTCAATGTATACTAGAAACGGATTAGTTGTGACATGCTAACTATGATAACTCTAAATCTAATATGGCTTTAAAACCCTTCCGTGACAACGCAATATTAACTAGCCACGCCCTCGTTGTATTGAAATCCGTATAAAATTTTCAGAGCAAAGTCGCGTGCTATGTAGAAAGTCGGTCAGAATGAACTATATGCATTTGGATTGATACAAGAGAATATATAAATTAAATGTCTAAAACCAGAATGGTGTTTTACATCCTACAAATCATGTGAAAAGTTCGGGAATTTGCGTAGAGACGTGATCTTTTGAACACATGACGTCCCGGATAACGTCTAACATTGATGTTTTGGTTGTTGCTCTTAACGACGTCGCGTAAAACGTCCCGCCTAACATAGTTTTAGACCATGTCATTGATTAAATTCAGTCACCTGACTCATTAATATCAATGAGGTCTCATGAATATTGATAAGATGGACCGTTGGAGAATTTGATTTTCTTTCAGCAATTTCTCTCAAATTCAGGTTAGTTAGCCATATTAGAAAATAATTAAACATTTAATTAATAATTTAATTCTTAAGTCTAGAGATCAGCAAGGTAAAAGGTCTCCTACAATAAATAGGAGAACTACCGCTATAGCTCGTGCCATAATTTCTTCATGTCGTCCAACGTCATTCATTTTACCACTGTTGATTGCGATTGTTGTGTATTGTTGTGTATGTACATATAAAATATGGTTCCCGTGAACTGTTAGATCTTCTGAGCAGATTCAATTTCTCAGATGATTACAGAGAAGTGCAAAGGTTGGAGGCTGCACTTGTATCACACAATAGACCACTCGATATCTTCAGTGTTTTTTTTGTGTATGATAATGCAGACTTCAATGTAGCTACAGTTACTGGTCACAATACTTTCCACAGTATGGGAGGTATAGCTTGTGTTACACCACATGGTACTGTTGATGAAATGCCTGTAAAGCGCACAGTCATAGTACCACCGGTGGAAACGTTCCCATAAAGACATATAGCAAACCTGCTGTTCCTGGTCTAAAATCTGTTATTATCGGACCAATGAAAGCACCTGAAAAGGAAACTACATATGTCATCTATGCCAAGGCTTTAGACACACTCTGGGTTGCAGGTTATGTGCTTGAACTTTCCCCCTGTCCATCATGGAGTGGCTTCATGAAAGTATCACATCAAAATGAAAATGTTTACAAAACTAGAATTGAAGTACTTCCCTTCATCAACTTGGACCCGGGAAATCTGTCACAATCTATAAAGCATTATCGTTTGCCCAATACCAGTGTCAGAAACATGGTCTTGGCAGATGTCCAGTTACGTTTGACCAACCGTTGTACATAAAGGCGGTAGAAATAGTGACTGCAACAAATGATCTAAACAAAGTCATTGTTCGACTTGGTGGCTTCCATCTACTCATGTCTTACCTAGGCAGCATTGGGTACATCATGACTGATAGCGGACTGGCAGATCTGTGGGAAACGGTGTATGCATATGCTGACTGGTCATGCATACTCACGTGCACACCGAGCCTACATGCTGACGTCAGCGTCCCTTATATGTGTGCTATTAAATGATAATCCAAACTGTCTGGATGACATTGACAAATATCATTTGAAAACCCTCCATCAGATGAGCTTGCAAGGTGTTCATCCTGCTGATGTTGCCGATGATGTACAGCTATTAAATGGCATAATATCACAACTCCGTATAGCTGTGGCAAACAAACGCAGAACTGGCAAGTTGTGAGTACAGTACCTTGACCAGGTCGCCCTCCTTCGTCTGTTCATACGTGCTGAGAGAATGGGCAATTGGGATCTTCATCTCCACTGTGTTGAGAAAATGATTCCATACTGTCATGCTGCTGGGCATCTCCACTATGTCAAGTCTGTCCGATTGTATCTTCGGCAGATGGGTGCCAAATTCACGGAACAGGGATATTTTATTATCCGTCTTACTGACGAGTACTGGAGTGACCAAACGATAGCACAGGTCCCAATGCGAATGTTAAAAAACATCCGGCGGCATGACACATGGTAGGGGCATTACAGACAGTACATTGGCAAAGTGGGTGTGTGCAATGCCCGGTTGTTTGCATATTTGTAGCCAACTGGAGAAATTCGCATCAGTACACACATCTACCTCTTAACAGCACAAAGACCTGAGGGTAAGCACACAATCAAGAGATACCAAAGACATTGGTCTCCTTGTGGATTGGCTGCACACATATTCACCATTCTGTGAATATGAACCATATTGAGTTGTATCTATATCCACTGGACTAGTGGCCGACTCGTCAGTGAATTGTGACCAAGCAGTCGACATTGGTACCACCACAGCTGCTAAAATGACAGGTAAGTGTTTCACAGAGATCACTCTTCACATAAAAGATAAGGTTAAGACAATCAGTAGTATGTACACAACTGTCAAAGTCCGAGGACATGATACGGCAGTTAACCCCACTCTGTTGTTTAATAGGATCAAGTGTGTTATCAATGATAGTACTGAAATGGAAACATTCATGACACACGAACTGTCACCGCAGCCTCCAGCACAATTCATTGATGGTCTAATGTGGAAGCCCATGAAAAGTACACTGGGTATATTGTCATTCGTGACACAACAACCAACTGTCCCAGACAATGCAATATTTGTGGTGGACGGAGGGCACCTACTACACACAGTTGTATGGCCAAAGGCATCTACATATCATGACGTGTTCCAGTCATATATCGCATACACACTAAAACATTTTGGTGTTGGGACAGTTGTTGTATTTGTTGGCTATAATGTCACCTCAACCAAAGCCATGGAGCAGAACAGAAGGGCTAGCAAGGTAACATCACGTTCCATCATATTTGATGTAAATATGAAAATCACGACTGCACAATCAGCATTCTTGTCAAACAGCAGCAATAAACGTCGATTTGTTGACTTGCTGAGTCAAGAGATGCAAGCCGCAGGCATAAGAGTGAAACAGTCGGAGGCAGATGCAGATTTACTGATAGTTTCAACAGCCTTAGCACTGGCTAATGATGCCGAGAAGCCAGTGGTGGTTGTTGGAACTGACACTGACTTACTGGTGATGCTTGTTGCACTAGCGGTTACAACGGTAGCAATATATAGTTCTTACTCAAATTGTATGGAGCTGGTCAAGTGAAGACACTTGATAAATACAGACACAGTGCATACAAAAAGGCAATTTGTAGGTCCTCCCTTAGCTCATCATTTCAGATTGCGTGTCTCCCAACGACAAGTGCTGCGGCCAAATACCATTCATGTTGTACATATTTGACTGTTCAGCAATGGATGGGTAACTCAATGCCTCCAATAGAATCGGGATGGAGATTGCAAGATGATGTTCTGTTACCCATGGAGACTGACCTCCCAGTTGCACCAGATAAGCTAATGCAAATGGTTTCATGTGGCTGTAAGACTGGACGGATGTGGAAAGTCATGTGGGTGCAGGAAGCTTGGGTTATTATGCACTGAGATGTGCAGCCAATGTATGGGACAAACATGTAATAATAATACGCCCGTACCAGTTGACCAAATGTAATTCATACTGCAGTAAACGCAATAGCCCGGGGGTTTATTCATTACATACAAATGACATAACTGTGTGAGCACTGTCAAACATTACAATGTGTATCACCAATGATGCATATAAATACAAGAAAGTGATTTGAAAGATAAACATGACTTATTTAAGTTGTGGCGAGTCTAATACACTTATCTAGCCAGAGTGAATGACATAACATTCATAAAAAAGTACATAGAAGTGTCTACCATGGTATTAAATGCCATAATTCTTAATCCAGAAGTCACATGTTATGTATACTCAACAAAACTAGAAACGTCCCTGTTTTATAGCCGGTGTAGCTCTGTCTATGTATGTACCACATGTTCAAAGTACATGCATTTTAAACCGTGGCGATGTTCAGAATACGATCGTGTAGAGTTTAGCCGATACACACGGTTTACATAGCGGCCAGTGACCGGAACGTTGATTTCCACTTTTTGCACGTGCACGCTATACTTGTCATCGATAAGGTGATTCAGTTCATGTCGTACCATTCATGCGATAGGGGCTATTCGGAAAATTAAAAAACTTTTTTAATTTTTCACTGTTTTCGATATGCCACGGCTTTCCGAAAACGAGCGAAATCAGGCAATTGGGATGCTTGCTGGTGGGATGGCCGCCAGGGCGGTCGCGCCTCGGTTTGGTTGCTGTCGGAAGACGATTGATCGTCTTGCAGCCCGGTACCAGCAGACTGGGGCTGTTCACGACCGGCAGCGACCTGGTAGGCCTCGTGTAACGACGGCTAGAGCCGATCGTTACATTACGTTGACGCACTTACGTCAACGTCGATTGGCAGCCACAGTCACTGCTAGGCGATACGGTGTCTCAGGGCAGACCATTCGCAACCGGTTACGTCGTAACGCCCAACCAATCCGGGCACGCCGCCCGTACACTGGTCAGATAATGACCCAACGTCACCGTGCTGCCAGACTGTTATGGGCGCGACGTCATCTGAACTGGAGAAGGGCTGACTGGAACCGAGTTTTGTTCACCGATGAATCTCGGTTCACAGTTAGTCATGCTGACGGAAGATTACGGGTATACAGGCGTAAAAATGAAAGATTCACCGATTGTTGCATTGTTGAGAAGAACAGGTTTGTGGGAGGGAGCGTAATGGTCTGGGGTGGGATCATGGGAAACCGGAAGACAGATTTGGTTGTTGTACAGGGCAACATCAATGCACAACGTTATGTTGCAGATGTGCTAAATGCACATGCCTTACCATTTATCCGTCAGCATGGTCCTGGTGTGACATTGATGCACGACAATGCCCGCCCTCACGTAGCCAGGGTCACCACTCAATACTTACAGCAAAACAACGTCGACGTCATGCCATGGCCCGCGGTCTCCCCGGATCTCAATCCCATTGAGCACATATGGGATGAGTTGGGCCGCAAAGCACGAGCTAACCATCAGATTGACAATGTTCGCGATCTTACACGGGCGTTACAACGGGAATGGAGGAATTTGCCCAACGCACTGGTATTGCGTTACGTCACGTCGATGCGGCGAAGGATCATTGCATGCATTCATGCAAATGGTGGCCACACTCGGTACTAACGAGATTTACTGAATTTGTCACATTACTTATTGAAATTCCATCTCTAAACATTAAGTAACACATTTCTGAGTTTTTGTGATTTTTGATTTTGACCCCTACCGCCCTTGGCCGGTTATCTCTCGAATATTTAACAAGATATCCAAATGCAATTTATTGGCTTTGATACAGAAATGAATGAACTTGTTTTTCCATTTTGATTTTTAAAAGTAACCCTTTTGGTTTTTGATGAATCTTTCCTTAAACATGGAGGGACGTTTCTAGTTTTGCTCAGTATATGATCATACAATGTTATTGCTATATTGATGATGCTGTAGTGGTAAAGTGGTATGGATTTACACGTATGTTTACTTACAGGACTGTCACTATTCATAATTGTACGAGACACGAGTGGATATCAATCTGAATATACCATGAATAGTGATAATGAATGCATTTCCAATGTCCAATGTATTATGTATTAAGTACTGCTTGCCATATATTGCATAATATATGCATTAAATTGAAAATATTGCTATCTACCTCGCGTTTTTTCTTACAAAATATCCTAAAATCCATCAATTTGGAAGTTTTGGCGGCCATAATGGCGGCCATCTTGAATTGTATAATTTCAGAAATAACAAAACTGCTTTAAAAATGTATATCAGATATTCCAGGTAAGAGTATAAAAAAATCAACACTTTTTTATGCCTATTTGCCCATCTAGCTGAACATTAAAAGATAATGAAAAAATGGCGGCCATCTTGGACGCCATCTTGAATTCCCAAGTTGGCACCAGCTGGATTTGCGGGGACTTTTAGTATGTTATTCTACATACATTTATACAACTTTCCTGAAAAATTCAGCTTGTTAACAATTTTTTTGGGGTTTGGTGTTTTTCACACCTATTACTCCTGGGCTAATATGAATTCAGGGAAGTTGTAACTACTGTCTGTTTCACGAAAGCTGTCCAAATGTTACGGCTATATAAACAATGCAAAAACAATACATTTTTCGATGATATGATATTATACCAACATTTAAGAATGAGCCTTCTTTTTATTTCATGAAATTTGGTTAAATATTGATTTTATTTTGAAAAAAAACAATTTCCCCATGTTAAATACCCAGAAGATGTTTATGGAGATTTAACATTGGGATTTTTTTTATAATTAAAGAAATAGTGGACCGATTTTCAAAATCAAACTTTTATTTTCTTAGTTAGATCATTTCCAAGCTATCTAGACAGGTTTCGGAGTCAATTTTTTTTTTAATCCTCCCCCTTATCCTCTGCCTCCTTTTTCCCCATGTTAAATTCCCATAGACAAATACATTTTTCGTGATAAAATAAATATTTGACAAAATTTCACGTAATGAAAAGAAGTTCATTCTTAAATTTTGCTATAATATAATATTATCGAAATGATGTATTGTTTTTTCCTTTGTTTATATATCCGTAAAATTTGGGCAGGTTTCGTGAAACATACTGTAGTTCACGCTGAATGTAACAGCATCATGTAAAACAGACGAAATAAATAAGATTAAAGCTCTTTTCAGAGTCATTCGAAACGCATATTAAATGAATTATAAGCACTTCAAAGCTTTCCTTCTCATTTATTGAGACATAAAATCAGGCATGCGCATTTCCACACGGAATTGAATCGTGGGATGGGTGTCAATTAATGCCCGGGTTGATTTCACTATTGCAGGCAAAACAATTAATTGTGTGAAAATCGGTATGGGCTCATAGTTGAAGGGGCCAGTGGAAGAAGGGGCATACAGTGGGGTCAGCGTGTAAGTGCACACACGAATGAACACGAAATGTTGGAACCAATCTGTCGTGTTCGTTCGTGTGTGCACTTACACGCTGACACCACTGTAATTCATGTATAAACAAAATGTAAATATTTGTCTGAATTTTCTCACATTTCGCATCAAAAGTGTATGTTGTTACCACTCAGTTGAACCGTCTCGGCGAGACGGTTCAACTGAGTGGTAACAACATACACTTTGGGTGGGTAGGGAACCAATCGTGTTCGTTCGTGTGTGCACTTACACGCTGACCCCACTGTATGTGATGAGATCGAAACACGACATAGAAATGTTCCTTATTGTTTGCCCTAGTGTCTTATCCAATAAAAGCAGATAATTCCGTCTTAATTAATCGCATATTGCGACGCTTTCGCTAATATATATTGAATTAATCATTAAATGTTTATTAACCCAGCAGTTTATTTAGAATCACAGGCCCCGCCTTGTTGACGTAATTTCCTATGACGCCACCATGTGTGCGATCGATTCAGTGTCACACCGCCAATCACGTAATAGTATCGTTGTTGCAAACACGTTTATGGGCAGCACTCCATTCTGATAGACAGGTGCCAGCGATGGGTCGGGGCAACCAATAAGTTAGTTATAGTTCATATTGAATTTTTAATAAACTAATTTCTAACAACATACACTTTTGATGCGAAATGAGAAAAAATGCAGAAAAATATTTACATCTTTGTGTATACATGAATTACAGTGGGGTCAGTGTGTAAGTGCACACACGAACGAACACGACAGGTTGGTTCCAACCTGTCTTGTTCGTTCGTGCGTGCACTTACACGCTGACCCCATTGTATTTAGGCCGCATGAGTGAGCCACGGAATGAAAGGATATAAGTACGATGTACATCGTGCGTTGATGAAACAACCATATCAATGACAATGTTCGCAAATGCTGTAGCTGAAGAGTTTGTGTTGTAGTATTCGAAAATGACTTATCTGAATGAGTGGTGTTTTTTTCTTCGCTGATTTCGAACCTTAATGTGGACACACCATACGTTACAAACAAAACGTGGACAGCTCAGGCACCGACAGATAAGGTTCAAGGTTTAACCACACTAAAGCATCAGATATTCATGAGCGGTGTAGTCAAAAGTAGTACGTTAACAAAGAACAAGCCAAATTTGTTACGCCATAGACACTGTCTGCTTGCAGAAACCAGTCATTTAATGCACTAATCTACTTCACAGGCATGTTAATGTATCATTTACATCAGTTTCAAGCATATGCTTTGGGATTATTTTGTAACCTATATAAACCTATATTTTAATTAGTGAATATTCAGGGCAGAATGGCTGCAGGTTATGCGAAAATAGGTCCCACCACATCCATACGAAAAATGAAAGTAGCAGAGAATAGCAAAATGTTTGATCATTGGTTACTTTATATAGGAAAAATCTTTGGTGGTGGTGGACCTTCAAACAACGGAATAGGATTATTTACATTGGGCCCTACTGGCTAATTCAGTAGTTTTAACGCGCATGAAGGCCGGGACCCTGCTGGTCCCGTCTTCGTGCGCGTTACAATTACTGAATTACAGAGCCAGGCCCAATGTACAAGAGTACCACTTCCGTTGGTTGAAACGATGAAACACCAATCATTCAGATAAAGCATTTTCGAATACTATTCTCACTTCAGATGCGGCATTTGTGAACATTGCCATTGATATGGTTGGTTGTCGTTCATACCACAACGTGCCTTTGCTTTTTCTATCATCGCCTGATAAACGGGATATTAAAAGACAGCAGCATGGTATTCTCTGAGTGTAATCTAGCGACTCGATGGATATATGGCCGCCGTGGGAGTCAGCTTATATGCCGTATAGGATGTAAGTTATATCCGTGTCTCTGGCCGCCAAGCCTCTTTCACATTCATTAAGATTCACAAGCAGATGTTCCTCCGTGTGTATGACCTAAATATCTGACTGTGACTGGATACATGGGGCTTGTGGGATTTGTGAGCAGTGTTGCTCCTGGTCAAATAGCACTCATGTAGTCTATAATAACGATATATAATGCGTGTTAGAAGCATGATCGTTGTTTCATGGATGGAATGTCGAAACAGTGCATATCCTGATCAGACTTTGCTGATGTACATGTGATCTGGATCTACGGTGGTCGCGAAACTCAAAAGCCCCAGTTCCCCAATGTGTAATATATTCATAAATACACAGCTGCATGTAATGTCAATTGTGTAAAATAGTTACGTTAATGTATGTATTAATGAATTGAAAATTGCATTAAATTAAAGATGGGGTCTCGCACATTAGGATGTATTGTATGGGTTATATGTTTTTGGTTCAGCATTTAGAGATGTCATTAATATATAATTCCAGCACAAAAATATTTACACAATTCCTGAACATTTGATTGGCCCGTAGCAAGTCTGTGTCCAAAATTTATATCCCAGTAAACTCCCACGCCGAACTACTTTCCGTAACCGTGAGGCGCAGTTAAAATAATTCTTAAGAAAACGGAAAATGAACATATTTTCTTGATGAATTTATTTCAAATGCTGGAATTATAAGGAATGAATGGCCTTTTTGTGGAATTTATCGGGGATATAAACTTGGAAAAGTCACGGGGATACTGGACGACGCCTTCCGGCCTTCGTCCAGTATTCCCGCGACTTTTCCAAGTTTATACCCCGATAAATTCCACGAAAAGGCCATTCATTCCTATAATACATTTGTAGCGTGTGTAATTTGTATTACGGTGTATGCATATTTGTATTGTTTTGTATAATTTGTATAACGGAACTCATTAATATTGAGGTCAGTGTAGATGACCGCGTTTTCTCAAAATATTAGCACAATTCGATATTTATTCCACGGAAGTCCACATTTATTTGTCCAATGCAATTTCTGGTGTACAATAAATATACATTATAATATATCGACAGCAATCGTGTTTAAGTTGATACACATACTTGATTTAAATAATTAAAATTAATCACACTGTCTTCACATGCACATAAACTGGTGATCACCACTACTAACACAGTCTTGAAATATTAGTTAATACTGTGTCAAAACAAACACTTTTGATGTTAAAAACTTGAGGAATACTATAGGAATGAATGGCCTTTTTGTTGAATTTATAAACTTGGAAAAGTCGCGGGAATACTGGACGAAGGCCGGAAGGCCTCGTCCAGTATTCCCGCGACTTTTCCAAATATGAGTTAATACTGCAGTGTGCAAAAACGAACACTTTTGGTGTTAAAGGTAATGCCCACTCATTAAACGCAAAATGTTCTTTATAGGAATTAAATAAGTGTATAATTGTGTTACTATTCCACATGTTCTAAAACATACAAGTGCCCTCTATACATATACGATCATTTCGTAATATTGATTTTACTGATAGTGACTCGGGATGGTATCAGGCTATTTTCATATGCAAATGAGGCACGATATGTTTTAATTATTTATTTATTCGTCACCTGAAAAAATAATATTTTCGACAGTTTATAAAGTGTGATCATTGCACATCAAAACATAAATACAGAGAATAAATAGTAATGTCCGTTAACATTTTAAGGAAACACGGTTATCGCCCCTGATATCAGTGGGGAAATTTACGTCTGATATAAAATGTATAATAATGCCAATCAATATGTGGGGTAATGGTGAATGAATGTTTATATTGCCAGAAAATGTCTCAGATAATGTCTCTGATATAAAGAACAGTATGTGTCTACTGAGTGGGCATGTACCTTTACAAACTTGTGGAATAGTTATATAATTAGGTACACATTTAATTTCCGTAACAATATATTATTACATAATATTAGGACCACAAACTTTAAATAAATTGTTTTACTTCATTGTCAGTTCATTACCCTATTTAAGAAATCGTTGTAACTCTGTTCGTGTACAAGTAGCAACATGACTAACGATACGATCTTCATGCCTTGAATTGCCAATATTTACTTTTCCCGTCAGTGCAGACGAATGCTGATCTTGGAAAAAAAAAGATCAATCATACAAACATTGACACGCCGCGTGTCTGCGCATGGGAGAACAAACAATGTACAGCGAAGATTCCCAAATGTTCACAACAAAACAAACGAATACTAAATCAATGGAAAATCAAGTGAAAACGATTGTTTTGTACAACAAAATGCACATAACCGATTTTGTTTGTAGGTGAAAACGATATGTTCGTTGAAATACCCGGCTTTAAACTGTTTAAACGTCTGTCGTTTCTTTCAACGCATAGCGATTTCATTGTACGAGGGTCAGTCAAGTTTGGGAATAGGAAATAGTCGCTGGGGGCCAGATCTGGTGAGTATGGTGGGTGCCTAACAGATTCAATGCCTGCAGTCTCCACGGATTCGACTGTAAGCTTACACGTATGTACCCTGGCGTTGTCATTCTGCAGGAGGACGCCTTTGGTGTATTTGCCACGCCTTTTCTGAATAATGGCTACTCTGACCTGAGCTATGAGATCAGCGTAGTATTGCCCATTCACTGTACGACCACGAGGTAGACAATCCAGTAGGATTACCCCTTTAGAATCCAAAACAAAATGGTGGTCATAATCTTACCTATTGATGACTGGGTCTTGTATTTCTTGGGTCTCAGAGACCCCTTCCCCACGCATTGACGACTTTGCTATTTCGTCTCTGGATCATACCAGCGAACCCATGTCTCATCTGCTGTCACAAATCGCTCTAAAAAATGTTCTGTGCGGGAGTTATATTGACGCAACAGAGCCCTACTTGAGGCATCCCTAGTTGTCATTTGGTCGGCATCCAACGATCGCGGCACCCATCGCGCAGTTAGCTTTCTCATTTCCAAATGTTCATGCACAATTGTACAAACAGTACCATGTGAAAGCCCTGCATCCTTAGCAATCTCATCAATGTCCATTCGTCTGTCTGACGTAACGATCTTCCTGATTTTGGCACAGTTTTCATTAGTGATTCTGTCCTTTGGCCTACCAGGCCGCGACTCATATTCCAGGTCCGTTCGACCCTGTTTAAATTCGGCAACCTAATATTTGACCTGTGTGAACGAAGGAGCAGCATCTCTATATACACTATAACAAGCTCTAAATGAATATCAATGCCCGTTTTCCCTTTCATATACAAATATATAATGACAGCTCTGTACTCAATTCGACTTGAAAATTCTGCACAGTCCCCACTTGCCATGTTTGACATTCAATATCTCAGATATGACGGATCCAAATTTGACAGCAAATGCCTACTGACTCATATATAGAATCCCATGGAAATATTTCGCATCAGTAAGTTGTCTAGGTCGGTTATATATTGACTGACCCTCGTATTTACAGTGGCGTCAGCGTGTAAGTGCACACACGAACGAACACGACAGGTTGGAACCAACATGTCGTGTTCGTTCGTGTGTGCACTTACACGCTGACCCCACTGTAATTGGAAAACGATGTTTTCGTTGGTGACACGTTTAAACCAACGAAAACATCATGTTATACTTATAAAAACGAAAGCAATGTCAAAACGATGTGTAAATGATAGAAAATTGTTAGTCTGCAAAAGTAATTACTATTAATTATTATTCAAAATAGGTTTATACATTAGCCGATTACATGCGGAATACACCATTACGAGTATGACATTTTTTAAATATTTTACTTTCATTTTTGTTATTTCTCAATGGATGTATTTGGTGTGATCACACATTTGAACCGTCTCGACATATATATCTAAGCTCATATAAAGAAAATATTTAGAATTTTCCACAAACAAAATGGTGTATCTTCAGCATGAAATGGGTTAATAATACAAAATGCACGAGGCTTCAATAGTTTAACACATGAAGGCACAATATGTTTCCCAATCCAATTTACACGCTCAAAAAACTGCAAATTAATTTGGTATATAAATTAAATTTAAGAAGAATAGCAACTAATTTATGATACACATATCCATGAAGAAGCAGTAGTGTTACAGTGGGGTCAGCGTGTAAGTGCACACACGAACGAACACGACAGGACCTGGCACACTGGCACCACGTCGTAATGTGTATGTCAGTAAGCAAGATGACATACGAGCTAAACATGCAGGCATACTGTTATTAGTCCGTGCCCTACCCATCATTTGACAGGAAACAATGGGAACAGCATGTAAGAATAACACAAACTGATGTGTTTGACCTGCGGGATGGACACACTAAGGCTTTAGGTTGAAAATGTGGTTTTGACTGGAGAAATGGGTCGTATGGGTGCTATTTGATCAGAAGCTACACTATTAAACTATTCCATAAACCACATCACTCGAATCACAGCTACTACATTCTCTACAACTGGCCATCTCAATGGTGAAAAATTCGTTCAAATAGAATTTAAGATTTCAAATAAATGTATGTTACATGTACACAGCTACACGTATGTCAATACTTAGGGCATATGCCATATACAATGTATTTAACAATAGTATTGTTTTGTTTTGTATAATTATGTAAATTAAGAATATTGACAAGTGCATGTGCAAGTAAGATTGTGTACATGCATGATGTACACACATGTAGGAAGGGATACATGTATATCTGTATTGATACATGTATATCTGTATTGATACATCTCCCAATTGATCGCTATGAGCGCTGCCTATTTACCATGTCCCAGGGCACATGTACATTATATTAGCTCAGTCGATGTATCACATCTTGATGAATCAACATTTTAACTTTATGGAAATGTCGATTCCACCATTCATGGTGGGTTAAGCACGTCAGGCATATCTGCTATGTATGTTGGCTTCTATCTATATTTTTGGCTGTGACTGGAGATATGGGGCTTCTTGGTGTTGCGACCTATGTAGACCGAAATCAGAGGTACGTGTACAGTGGGGTCAGTGGTTCCAACCTGTCGTGTTCGTTCGTATGTGCACTTACACATTCACCCTACTGTAACAGTACGCATATAAGATTAAAATGGGCGTATGACTGAAGAAATGGGGTTTATTGGATTGCGACCAGCCTGTGCATCCGCATAGACTTTTCTCCAGCCACAGCCAAACATTATTTCAGTAGATCTATCATATCTTGATGAATATACATTTTAACTTTTTGAAAATTCCAATTCCATGATGTATGGTGGGTTATGCTATTGTTTTTATTTAAAACTAGTGTATTACAATATATCAATTAATTTACATGTACATGTGTGCTAACATTTAAAATTACATTAATTGGTGATTAATGTTATAGCCAGACTTGTGCGTGTTAAGCACTTTACCGAAGATGTCCTTCGTGTGTTGTAGCTTGTTTTCTGTTGTTGTTTTTTGTTTGGCATTCTTGACGCGTCACCTTTGGATAACCTCAATCCCGTATCTTCGCGACGATCGAATTCCTCCAGCCGCCATCTTTGGCAGCCACATCCTTGTTATTAAACGCTCTATTGATGTTCGAGTTAATAAAACGCTCTATCTAGTTTGGCTTGTTATTATCGGTATAGATGAAGGGTCGACCAGCGAGCGCTTCAGCAAGCAAGCTGTAGGGTAATGTACGGCCAGCCCAGTAGCCTATTTCACCAACATTACAAAGTATACTTTTCTAGCAAAGTATACTTTCAGGGAGAAATTTTCAATTTTAGGATAATTTTTGTTATACTGAATTTATTACATTATCACAGCAATTTTGGCTGTGATAATGTAATAAATTTAGTATAATAATTCTGCATACTTTTAATCATCAAATATATGCAGTGGTTAGTTCTATATGACATAATGCATTTCGGGAAAAATAAATGATTGCTCCCTCAAAGTGTACTTTGCTAGAAAAGTATACTTTGCAATGTTGGTGAAATAGGCTACAGACGTCTGGAAGGGAGGTACAGATATATATGGTGTAGAGCGGGCGAGACGATGCCATTGTAAATGACAATGGTACCAAAAATACGTTAACTGTAAATACACAGCTCTTCTGTCTGGAAAATATGCAGTATTGCTTAATGTTATTATAGGAATGAATGGCCTTTTTGTGGAATTTATCGGGGTATAAACTTGGAAAAGTCGCGGGAATACTGGACGAAGGCCGGAAGGTCTCGTCCAGTATTCCCGCGACTTTTCCAAGTTTATATCCCCGATAAATTCAACAAAAAGGCCATTCATTCCTTATAATTCCAGCATTTGAAATAAATTCATCAAGAAAATGTGTTTATTTTCCGTTTTCTTAAGAATTATTTTAACTGAGACTAAATTATGTTTATACTAGTAGCGAGTCTCAGGATTGTATTTTGTTTGTAACGTGGTGCTTCAAACATTATACACAACCAGAGTAGACCCTGATCAAACTGCACGGGTGCCCCGTGCAGTTTGATCCGGGTCTACGCTGGTTCCAAACGCCGCACAGTTGCTTCAATTCCGAGACAGCGCGCCAAAATATCATTCATAACACGAAGGCGTAATTAAGTCGAGTGGTTTCCCGCGCAGAGACCATTCCAATAGAGGCGCTAGTAACAGGTTAGCCCATTGAAATGGCAAACATGATTGATTGACTACACCGAGAACAGTTTCCGAGAACATGAGATTTGACAACACGAACTGACAACATTTGATGGGCTGGAAATCAATGCCGTATTTCCTGGCTTGTTATATCAAACATGAGCTGCTCGGTATTCATTTGGGTGTATAATAAACTATTAAGTAAAATAGTTTAATGTTTAAAGAAGTACGTCAAACGTTGCAGTAAATACTTAAACACGTATATATTACGACCAATTATCTGGAGAAAATACAACAACACGCAAAATATTCAATTTTGTTTAACCTTTCACCCTTTGTTGGTGTCTGTGCATACAATAGGTGGACAGAAGTAATTTTCCATCCATTGAAATCCCATAGACTTACATGTACTTGTAACTGTGCTTATTAGCATGTTACTTCAAATATGTTTTAACTATTTTAAAATGTATCGAGTAGCCAATAGATTTGCGCAGAATTTGATTCATATGTGTATTTAATATTCAAATTAGTTTACCAGATGCATGCAGTTAAACATATGGAATTATTTTGGAAATGCTGTTCCCATTGACGTCAATGGTGACATCGCACAAAAGCTGACGTCAAATAATTACGCCATATTTAAAAACATGTATCTATCAAACGGCTTGTGATAATCAGTAACGAAAACATTCATATTCTGCATCAATCTACTGTCGTTCACACACTTTATATTTCTTTCAAATTGGTATACATAGTATATAATGAGCTAAATAGTTGACAGTAAAGACGGAAATACATGTAAGTCTATGGCATTTTAACTTTCGGGAAATTACTTCTGTCCACCTGCTGTTCATCAGGAATCAGCTAATAAGTCATTCTCCAGAGTGAGGGTAGCCATGAAAATGTAATTTTGTTTCCATTTTTACAAAACAAATCTATTTTTTTCTGAAGTCAATCTTTTGTTCGGTATTCATTAGGGCGTATACTTAAATACTTAAATACTTAAATAGTTAAGTACATTAATGGTTGGGGTAAATCTCTTCACAACCTACATTTTTGATGAAATTGCAGAAATGTGTACAGTAGCTGATATATCAAACGAGATCTAGCTGGCGCGAAAAACAAATCCGAAAATGCATCTTCAAGTCGACAGTATGGGAAATGCATCGTTCATCTTTATATAATAGTAATACTAATAATTGCATTCCTAACAATACATAAAAAAGTAACTCAATGATTGTGGTGACTACATACAATGTACATACTTTGGGGATTATATTTTAAGCCGAGTATTTTTGTATTGATACACTGTAGCGTTTTACCCATTCTCGCGATCGCCTGTTTCTACCTTTCCCGGTCTCACGAACAATATAGGTTGCATGTTGTGCATTATCTACATTCGCCACTGGTTCTCTGTGTATTATATTAAGATTTAAGCCCGATTGTGTTGTATTTACCAGGGCCCGGTTGCTCAAAAGCTTTGTTAGCTTGACAGACTGTTAAATCCTTAACAATGTTAAGGATGTAACAGTCTGTTAAGCTAACAGAGGTTTTGAGCAACCGAGCTCTGGTAACGAACAATTGATTTGTCTGATCCAAATGTTCGTGTTCATTGGTTGGACGACGTCACATGTCGTTACCGAATGACATCAGAGTCTGGTGTAATTACGCAACCTACACTATTCCAATTTCTTTCAACGGAAGCCACGTCATATTTGCATATTCTGCATAATAAAACATTAACATTATTAATAGACCACCATCGTCATTTGATGTCAAGCTTGGTTTTAACACTATTTATTTCATGAGCGATAAGTGATATACATAATACATACAGTTTGAAAGAGGATTAGAAGCAAGCTTTCCCGCTTATGTGATTTATTCTCCTGGTGTGAAGTTTATCAGACTCGGTACGGCGAGCCTCGGAATTTCTACGCATGTTCTAACCGTTCCTGATAAACTTGATTATCAAAGGACACTAGTCTGATAGTCGTTATGTCTGCGCAGATACGGGACGGGTCCGCATTTTGTTAGATATGGCACAGACGCAGTGGCGCCAACGCTTCGTGGAATCTTGACATGTTCTTCAATAAACACTGAATAGTTCAAAGAACGTCTACGGTCGTATCCTCCAATATATTGATATTGTTATCTCACAAGCAATGACGCACATGTTGTGTATTATAAATGTGACTTTATTATATTTCTGATCAAGCCATTGATTAGTTGCGAACGATAACTCTCGTAATTTATTCCCATACCGTCCGTAGCTCTGGCTGTACGGGAGTAGATTGCAAGAGTTACCGTTCGCAACTAGCCATGGATCTATTCTACTTTTACAGAGCAGTGCCATTTTCACGTTATTTCGGTCGTAATAATTGTTTAGTCTTGGCGATCCAAGTCCCATCCATTCAGCATCCACCATGAGAAGCAAATGTATGAAACATGTATTATTTATAAATCGAATATCAAGTATGACCATTTCTTCTGGCATCTAACATAGCTTAATATGCTTCTGCCATACATGTACAACTGAACAGTTCGTAGTCAGACAATTTGTGAATATGTGCTTAGTAGTCGAGTGTGACACGTTTGTGTCTTTGAGTGAATAAAAGTATTGTATTGTATTATTGTATTGTGAATGTAAATTCCTTAAATATGTGCCGTTTTGTGACCGTGGATTACTTCCAGAAACGTATGTATAATTGCCACTGATTAAAGGAAAAGCAGTTACACAATACGATATTGGAAATACGACCTTTTTGGAAATATTAAATCGAAATCGTATACATGGTGTACGTAAAAACAGTGGGGTCAGCGTGTAAGTGCACACACGAACGAACACGACAGGTTGGAACCAACCTGTCGTGTTCGTTCGTGTGTGCACTTACACGCTGACCCCACTGTAATTCATGTATAAAGAAAATGTAAATATTTTTCTGTATTTTTTCTCATTTCGCATCAAAAGTGTATGTTGTTACCACCTAGTTGAACCGTCTCGGCGAGACGGTTCAACTGAGTGGTAACAACATACACTTTTGGTGGGTAGCGAACCAACCTGTCGTGTTCGTTCGTGTGTGCAGTTACACACGCTGACCCCACTGTGTGTCTTGCTTTTTTTGGCTTTACAGGGCGCATGTATGTTCCGCAAATGTAATACGGTGGAACCTCTCTAAACCGGACACCAAAAAACATATTGGATCTTATTTTTTATGAGCTCCTTGGTCATTTATCTCAGGTGATAATTTCTGTTCATGATCGCATAGCACAAGGATATGGCTCAGATTGATCAAATGCCTGATTTACAGTGCAAGCTCTCTAAGCCGGACACCCTGGGGACCTCCCAGGGTGTCCGGTTTAGACAAGTTTATCTGTACTTGGCGTATTTCATTTTCGGAACATATACATGCGCCCTGCACTATATGCGCTACTACGGACGATACCGTAGTATTTGACGTGTGTTACTCTTCCGCAATTACATGTAGGAACGCATATGTTGTGCAACGGGTATCGGTTTAGAATTTCTTTATCTCCTATCCAGCTAACCAGTGGCAAACGGATTCCCCGGATAAGTGGTCCAATATACATGACCTTTCTAGACATGGCCTGTGTTATATAAACCCATCCACTTAATTAACACAGTGTGTTTCCTAGCTTTGACAGACGCATTCATCATTCTGGTGATTATCATTATTTATGTAGCTTTTCACAGAACGTAACTGCTTAAACGGCGCGCAGTTAACGACTCCAGTTTGAAATACGAGTCACGTGCTTTCCGATAGTAAATACATAATTGGTTGTTGGGAATGAGGAAGAACAATACATCAGATTTGCGCCTAAACTATACAGTGGCAGCTTCACAATTCATATATAAAGGCCCAATGTACGTGTAGAGCAGGCCGATATGCGTCTGCAGGTTGTGAAAGGACTGTTGTCTGTTCCACGTTTTGCTGCCGAGGTACTTTTGGCTATTAAACACATAAAATCTAAACAAAATATTTGTGGACCGATTTTCAAAATCCATTTTTTGTTTTCATAGTTACATGTACATAATGTCCATGTTATCCCGACAGGTTCCCTCACCTTCATTCACAAGCTCCCTTTTGCCACATATAACTTCATATCGGAAAATCTTGGTTTCGCAATAAAATCAATAATTGATGGAATTTCATCAAATAAAACAATGGGGACTTTTTTGTTATTGATGAAAGAATACTTACATTTCAATATGTGTTATATTTAATGTGTTTAATAGCAAAAGTTCGTCGGTAGCAAACCGTGGAACAGACAATAATCCAATGTACATGCAACATGTTATACGACCCCGATCCAATAACGAACAGAAACGAACGACATATGTACTGTCGAACCTCTCTAAACCGGACACAGAGAAAGGTTAGTTTTGCTCAATTTTGATCGCGTTCATCTCCGATGATACTCTCTGTTCATGATCACGAAGCACTCACACGTGTCTTGAAGTAGTCATATGTATGCTTTACAGTGGAACCTGTGTAAACCAGACACGGTTTAGAGAGGTTCAACTGTGTATCGTTCGTTTCGGTTCGTTATTGGGTCGGGGCCGTAGAACAGGTTATATGTACATTGTATTAATACTGTCACCCCTCTAAATATCTGACATGAATAGTTCCATGATCAGGTCTTGACTACTCCATTAATCACATAAGGGTATTGTTTCAAAATCTTAGAAATAATTACAAACAATATAGATACTAACGATAACATACTATCATTCACACGACATATTCAATTGCCAAAATAAATACGAACTCTCATACCAATTCGCATCATCTACACAGTACGGAGCCCCGTAGGGGACATGCCTTTTATTTCATAATTCGTTCCCACGGAATAAAAATTCGTTCCCTCAATTTAACAATTCGTTCCCTCGAATTAGCAATTCGTACCTACGATATAACAATTCTGTTAATTCGTGGGAACGAATTGTTAAATTGAGGAAACGAATTGTTATTTCGTGGTATAAAGGAATTATACGTCCCCTACGGGGCTCCATAACACAGTGTACTCTTAAAATGGTTTCCTATTTTTATTTGGACGGCTTGATAATTATAACTCACAAAGTGCATACCTAGTTTACATTGCATTGTTAACTTTCGACATAGGAACTATAGGATATTACATGAGTGATGATTTAATATGATGTTTATTAAAAGAGTCTACTGATTTCATAAAATACGAGGCTATGCCGAGTTTCTTATGAAATCAGTCAACTAGTTTAATAACTATCATATTAAATCAACACAAATGTTAGGTTCTATTTATTAACTAAGCTAAGAAGCATTAATTGAAGCTGTACTGAGCACCCGGCATGTTTTCTGTAGCCGTCTCGTTTGTGTATTTATTACACTAGACTAGTGTATTATGGTTTTATTATAGGAATTAATGGCCTTTTTTGTGGAATTTATTGGGGTATAAACTTGGAAAAGTCGCGGGAATACTGGACGAAGGCCGGAAGGCCTCGTCCAGTATTCCCGCGACTTTTCCAAGTTTATATCCCCGATAAATTCCACAAAAAGGTAATTAATTCCTTATAATTCCAGCATTTGAAATAAATTCATGAAGAAAATGTGTTTATTTTCCGTTTTCTTAATAATTATTTTAACTGTGCCTCACGGTTACGGAAAGTAGTTCCGTTTACATTAAAGTGCCCATACATGGATGTTATACATACATTAGAAGCGCTCTAGACCGGACATGGTGCTGGATGTCCAGTTTAAACAGGTTCCTCTGTATTTGTATATACACAGAACAACATTTCCGATGTGTCCTTTTTCTCTGATCAATAAAACTAATTTCTTGTTATCAAGACAATTTGACTGATTCATGGCAAAACATCCCATGTAGATCGTGATAAGAAAATATATATATAAATATGCATCTAGAATGTACACGAATTGAATTTCAAATTTTAACTACAGTGTTTGAACTAGACCATTGCAAATACGTGTACATGTACCGTGGGTGAAATCATTGTTTACTCTGACGCGAGTCTGTTTCATGTTTACACTGGTTGCATCGTCCACCTTGTACGTTGTGTTGTCATGATTCAATTATCATGCATTATTTCACATGTCAGTAATCGCACACTACGTTCTCTTACGCTGATTATTTTCTGAGAATAAAAACACGTCAACAAAGTTATGGAATACTTTCGATAAATGACAATTTTAATAATAGATAAGCCCTATTTTTGTTGGCTAGTCGTTAATCAATTTAATGGCGTGCCTGTCGAATATGTCACGTGGGCTTGGGAAACAAAAGCGTAATTACGTAATTGACGTAGAAATGAACAGAAACGACATTACAGTGTATGAAAAGCGGTGTGCATTTCACTGTAAGTAAGCTGCAATGATAATATGAGACACGCCATGTGATTTTGTACCTACTGTCTGTTTCACGAAAGCTGCCCAACTTTTAAGAATGAGCCTTCTTTTTATTTCGTGAAATTTGGTTAAATATTGATTTTATTGTGACAGAGTGAAGATGTCTATGGGGATTTAACATGGGGACATTTTTTCTAATTTCAGAAGTAGTTGACCGATTTTCAAAATCAAACTTTGTTTTCTTAGATCATTTCCAAGCTATCTAGCCAGGTTTTGGAGTCAATTTACAATTGTTTCGATGTTTCACTTCTCCCCCTTTAATATCCTCTGCCTCCTTTTTCCCCATGTTAAATTCCCACAGACAAATACATTATTCGTGATTCAATCAATATTTAACCAAATTTCAAGAAATAAAAAGAAGGCACCCTTTTAAATTTTGCTATAATATAGGGTTAACTGTATTGTAATTTTCAAATTTGCGGCGTATATCAGAAAATGATAGGTCGGAAAATCTGTTTAATGGCGACGCACTAATGGAGCCATTAAACATGTTTTCCGACCTATCATTTTCTGATATACGCCGCAAATTTCAAAATTACAATGCGGTTAACCTATTTCTAATGCACTCCTTTACTACTGGCGTAGGAATATATATTGAAATAATTTGCGACCGTTCATCAACAATGATATACCTGTAATGTATGACCATCAGCCAATCAGATTGAGTGATATTTATAGAGTGCATTAGAATGTAATATTATCGAAAATATTATTTTGTTTGCATTGTTTATATAGCCGTAACATAGCCGACAGCTTTCGTGAAACATACAGTACGAACATGTGCGATATCTCATGAAAGATACTTACAAAATGTACGATATTTTCCGTAAATGACGTCGAAAGATGACAAAATGTTCATAACAAATGCGAAATACTATTCAGCACAGTCTGATCAGGACATACACTACTCGCCATTCCATTAACGAAACACCTGTCATGCCTGTAACAAGCATTCTAATGCACTCTATAAATATCACGCAATCTGATTGGGTGATGGTGACACATTACAGGTGTATCATTGTTGATGAACGGTCGCAAATTATTTCAATGTGTTCCTACGCATTTATCGGGGATATAAACTTGGAAAAGTCGCGGGAATACTGGACGAGGCCTTAAAAAATTACAATTTTCGAAAAAAAAATAAAAAACATTTTTTTATTTTTTTTCGAAAATTGTAATTTTTTATCTCTTCATCTAGTATTCCCGCGACTTTTCCAAGTTTATACCCCGATAAATTCCACAAAAAAAGCCATTCATTCCTATAGTAATTTTGAAACTTGCGGCGTATATCAGAAGATTCTTATCAGGTTACGGTGGTTTGTTATTTGATCAGGAGCTACAAGTACACTGGCCACAAATCTCATAAACCCCATGTCTCCAGTCACAACCACATCTAACACGACACGATACATAATGGATCTCACATGCCATGTGACGATTCAGTGTATAGTAGTTATCAACGGAGTATACTGATTTCATAAGAAACGAGGCTTTGCCTACTGTCCTTTCCACGAAACCTGCTCAAATTTCACGGCCACACAAACAATGCAAAAACAATATTCTTTTCGATAATATTATGAGTCTTCTTTTTATTCGTGAAATTTGGTCAAATATTGATTTTATTATGAAAAATTGATTTTTCTATGTGAATTTAACATGGGGGAAACGAGGTTGACGAGCTGGGGGAGGAGCCAAAACCGAAAAACTTTGGAAAGTAAGAAAGTTAAATTTTGAAAATCAGTCCTCTATATCTGAAATTATAAAAAATTCCCATGTTACATCCCCACAGGGTGAAGATGTCTATGGGGATTTAACATGGGGAATTCGTTTTTTCGCAATAAAATCAATATTTAACAAAATTTCACGAATTAGAAAGAAGGCTCATTCTTATTTTTGCTTTAATTTAATATTATCAAAAGAAAATATTGTTTTTGCATTGTTTATATGGCCGTAACATTAGGACATGTTTCGTGAAACAGAAAGTAGGCGACGAGTTCAAGTAATACAATATTAAATCATCATACATGATGGATGGTATGTATTACATAGGCATACGTTAAAGCACATGCACAGGGTGCATGATCACGTGGTTACAACAACAACAATGTCACCCACCCCAAAGTAAGTATTATTTGATATTTTCATTAATATGCAATGGATTTTGATGAAATATGGCGCAACAAACGCGTCTTCATGAGATGCATTTGGTGGTCCATGGAGTTTGGCCCAGACTTATGTCGTTTTTGCAAAGAATCGATTTCCGTGTCGGAGACAGAAGTTTCGGCGAAAATAAAGAGACCACCAAATGCAGCTTAACAAGACGCGTTTGGTGCGCCATGTTACATCAAAATCTGTTACGTAATAAGGACACTATAAAAGAATTCGTACTTTGAATCGCTACTTGTTGTTGTTGTTAGTACCACGTGATCATACACCTTGACGTATTTGAACAGATGGTCAGTATGTTGGTGTCATATATGGGTATTTGGGAGGATTTTGGGTAGATTTGGGTGGATTTCGTAGGTTTTTGGGTAATTTACATAGTTTTGTGCAACTACTAATGCTCAATAATTACACACAATAGAAATCGTCAATTGTGTACACATTCACCTTTCCGAACTTTCGGGCCCCTTTCTTACTGTCAAAGTACTTATACGAGTAATTCGCGGGAGCTGACGTAAAGTGTATGTTGGTAAAAATGCACCCAAACCACCAGAGATACCAAAATAACAAATAAAACACCGAAATATGAACTGTTATTCAAGAACCTGTGCGTTGCAGCTGTACGATCGCCTAGCGTCTATCCTCTAGAGGTCGTATGTACACGTTCCAGTGTGAACATCCGTTTCATTAAATAAATACGTGTACCTGTCGTGTTTTGGAAACTGAAATTGAGACAAGCCATGTCTGTTTGTACCTTCATGAACAAATATATGCAGGAACTGTGATATTTTCCGTAAATGACGTCGAAAGTTGATGAAATTATCATGGCAAATACGGAGGTCTATTTTGTATTTGCTGTGAAATTTCGTCAACTTTCGACATCATTTACGCGATTGCTTGTTCGCATGGGTGACCAGTGTGTACGCTGGTGGAAATCGTTACATGTACAGTGAAACCTCTCTAAACCGGACACCCAGGGTGTCCGGCTTAGAGAGGTTTCAATGTAAATCAGACATTTGATCATTCTGAGCCATAGGTGTGTGCTGTATATATGCGAACACGAACATATATTATCACCTGAGAGGTTCCACTGTATCGCATTTGTTCCGCAGATGGGTCAATTACAAAAAGGAAACATGCCTGTAAACAATCCTACGTTTAGTTCCGGAAAATATCGAATGTAAAATGAGAAAGTGGGGAAAGAGAGAGTATTGGTAACGAGCGATCAGAGAAAGTTGACCTTATAACATTATGGCCATTGTAGCTGCTTCTTCCCAAATGTTGAGGTTTGTAGTAAATTCTTAAGGAACACTTCTGCAAAATACCTGTGTGATTTCTTATTATTTCAGGCCCGTACACAGAGGACGTGCGACGGGTGCGTACGCCCCCTCCCTCACTTAGCCCTTTTTAACACCACAGGCCTGTATAGTGGTATTGGCAAAAAGTGTAGATCCAGATGAGCCGGCACTGTTAATGGGTATATTAATTTAGGTAACGCGAAGGTCTTTAAAACATTTATTTTGCCAATTAATGTCAAGTTACATTTTTTCCAGTTTATTAAACAGTTTTGAAATGACTTATTAAGTTTAATTCACGTAGCCGTGTTTGGTTGTTTGTGAATATTATTCCAAGGGTTGATGCATGGTCGTTTGACCAAGTATATTGCTTGTTGTTACACCATGGACTTGGGTTATGTCTAAGCCCCCCGATTTTTAGTGCTGTGCATTTTGACTTATTTAGTTTTAGACCAGATATTAGTGCGAAAGTGTATGTATTAGTTCCTTAAATTATATTTCCGATCCATCCAGCGTAAAGCTTGCATCGTCTGCAAATAATGTTTGTTTTATTTCATTTTCACCTAAAAAATAAACCTTTAATCTCTACATTTGCGTTTATTTGTCTACATAAAAGTTCTATGTAAATAATAAAAATATATGCTGATAGCGGACAACCTTGTCTGACACCTTTTTTAATACTGAAAAACTTTGATAGATTACCATTATTCGAAACACAACTTTTTGCATCTTTATAGAATAGAGATATCCATTGTATTAGTGAATTAACAAAGTTAATATTGTTGAGACCCTTACTTATAAATCTATGGTCTAAGCTGTCAAACGCTTTCTGGAAATCTGCAAAAAATATTAGACCTGGTGTATTGTTTTCATTTGCTTCATTTATTAGTTCCATAAGTGTTCTTACATTTTCTCCTATATATCGACCTTTTATAAAACCAGTTTGATTCATGTTTATTATTGTGTTTAATACCTTTTTTATTCTATTACCTATAATTTTTGTTGCAATTTTGTAGTCTACATTTAATAGCGAAATTGGCCTCCAATTATCGATTGAAAGTGTGTTTTTATCTTTTTTGGCAATAACGTAATGATTCCTTGTTTTTGCATTTCAGTTAGAGATCCATTTTCGTATGAGTAATTAATCGATTTTATGTAGTGCTTTTTTTATGTCATTCCAGTATAGCTTGTAAAATTCGGCAGTTAGACCATCTGATCCTGGGCTTTTCATGTTTTTCATTTCCTTTATTGCTGTTACACATTCATATTCATTAATGTAACCCTCACAAGACTGTTTTTCGTTTTCGTTTAGTTTGTGGTCAATGACATTGACAAATGTGTCGTTATTGTGATTTATATTATTATCTTCTTCATAAATATGCATATACTAGTGTTGTACATGGTTTAGAATATCAGTTTGGTTGTTTTCCAGTGTCCCATTTATAATTAGTTGTTTAATTGTTTTTGCTTCACTTCTTTTCTTTTCCAAGTTTGTAAAATATTTCGTATTTTTTTCGGACCCTTCAACCCATTCAGCCTTTGATCTTAATAGTATGCCTTTAATCTTCTCGTCAATGATTTCACTAAGTTTATTTTTGTTCGACATTTAATTCGTATAATATATCTGGATTGTTTGGGGCATTTGCTAAGTTTTGTTCTAAATTTTTTATATTAAGTTCTATTTCTTGTTCATTTGCTCTATCTTTCTTCTTCACTATACTTAAATATTTTATTGATTCATTTCTTACAGTTCCTTTTATTAGTTTCCACATAGTATTTGGGTTACAACCTACATTTTGATTTATTATTTCCTGAATTGAATGTTTTATTGTTTGTTTGTATTCTTCTTGTAGCAAAATACTGTTATTTAGCTTAAAATATCCTGGTCCTCTTATTAGTTCGCATAAATTTAACTTTAGCAATACTGCTGAATGATCAGACAAAAACCCAGGTAAGATATCACAATGTGTTACTGCACTTAGTAAATTAGCTGATATAAGAAAGTAGTCCAGTCTGCAGAATATTGGTGGTCTATGATTAGAATGCCAAGTAAAACGATGTGGTCTGGATGTCTGAGTCTGTATATGTCATACAATTCATTTTCACTTATAATGTCATTTATTTTTGTTGAACATCTTTTATTTGTATCTCTTCTGCCATTTATCTTATCTAACTTGAAATCGATGACGTTAAAATCGCCTCCCAATATTAGAGATTCGCTATTATTCTCAATCACTAAATGTTCCAATGTAGTAAACATATCTATATCTTCAATATTAGGTCCATAAATGTTTATTAATGTTAGTGTTGTACTGGCTATACATATTTTTAGCAATTGCAGTCGTCCTGGAATTATATCTTTATATTCTATAATATTATATGAAGAGTTTAAATTGAGTAGAATTCCGATTCCTATACTATTTGAGCTGTTACCAGAAATAAATATTTAATTATCCCATTCGTTTTTCCATTGGTCTATACATCCATGTGTACAATGAAGCTCTTGTAGAAAGCAGACAGCAAATTTATTTTGTTTCAACCGCGAAAATAGTGTGCGTTTGGTTTTGTTCCCAAGCCCGTTTACATTGGAGCTACAGAATTTCGAGTCCATTGGTTATGTGTTTTTATATTCTAGTATATTCACGTCCATTGAATAGGGGTCTTTTCCATGAGGTATCATATGTAGGATTGTTAGCTTTATCTTTATATAGGCGGGGGATATGATATATAGGGAAGAGATCGGTACGGTGAGGGTGTAGTAATATTTGAAATAGTTTCATTCGGATTGAGGAAAATGCATTTTTTACTGACAACTTCAATAATAGTTGTCTTTCATTAACGATAATTGTGTGATGTCAATGTTTTGGACTATAATACGAAAGCTGACTGCGTGTTCCTCAATCAGGCTACACAGATGCGCATACTGATTGGGGCCCACATCGTCTGTATACACTGTATATGTTCTCAAAAATGTATATTAGGGTTGTGACACGCGACTCGTATGTTACATGTATTTAAAGCGTTGGAGAAATAATAATAATCCATATTTAACAACACATACTGGTTGGGTGATCGCTGAATTTACCAAGCTGTAAGGATAATTTTTGTATGACAAAAATGTAAAAAGAACACAGTATCAGGAGGGCAGTGTAGAACCATATCTGACTGCACTATTATCTCTGACATTTGAACATAAACTTGGATTTCTACGCTTAGAAAAAAAATAAAATAAAAAAATGTGTCTATCTGGCAGTGTAGAGCTCACTCACGATATTCACTCAGTTGGGGCTTACCTGTCGACAGTTTTATAATTAATACACTATCCGGTTCACCGGTTCATGATTCAAGTAACAATATGAATTGAAAGTTGAGTTTCCAATTCCAAAGTAATATACAATTTCTGAGTCAAGCAGAGTGGATTTCGATTTGAGTGCACGGTCGAGATTCGAAGACACACCGAGCTTGTCAAAACAAATCCATGGCTTTTATTATAATTATGAACGGAAGATGTTTAAACAAACGTATAATTATTTTTTTTTTATACCGCAGATACATTTCTAGCGTTTTGATTGGACAGCTTGATGGGCAATATGAGCCCATATTGCTCGTCAAGCCAGTCAATATGGCTCGAATAAAAAAATTGCGGCAGGTCTAGGCTGAGTCTAAAATGAAAATTTTGGAAATCACCCACAATACACAGTCATATGGATTGGTAATGACCTAACTAAGAAAACAATAGTTATATTATACAACTCAGCCCAGAAATTGCCAAAAGTTATTAACGAATTTCTAGTCATTTATGTTTGGATGACGTTGGGTAGTATCAGCAACGTCATGACGTCGTGCCGTTTGGCGCCATATTTATATGACGTTAAAAATATATTTTGGAGTAATATCAATAATCTTCGGTATGACAAATACGTTATTGTGGTTCTACAAAGTCAACATCGTGCCATATTGCCCACCTGAAACCACATTCCTCCTCGGCTACGCCTCGGATGAAAATAGATTCAGATAGAGGCAATACTACACAAAACCGACTGTGCAGAACCACAATAACTTAAAATATAATCTGTTTTCTTTTATAATATTGACCTTTAACAATTGTAATACACACACACATAAAGGCCAATACTATATGTAAGTCCTTTTCTGCGATTTTTATTTTATTTACGCATCCATATCTGCTAATAGTTTTCTTTTTCGTGAGCAGAAATTTTGGGTGTGTTATACACAATATTAGTTTATATATAATAACTGTTTGTTAACAAATGTTTGCTTTTAGCAAAACATTGGCGAAATAAAAGCAACATGTAATACAGATATAGATGTTTTACACAGCGTCCGCATATAAATGTAATTAATACATCATTTATTTTTCATATGAGGTCCGCCTCACTAAACTCCTCATGACAAACATTAGTCCGACATTTCTATATCTGCTTTACCGATAGCTAGTACGTTTCTGTGAAGACTTTTTTTTAAAAATGTTCTTAGTCCTGTGGAGTTTAGCGAAACGGCCCTGGGTGCGTACAGTTATGTCGATCATATAAAGTGTGAAAATAAAAAGGATCCCATGTAGGCATCAACCTGATACAAAACGGTCTCGATGTTATTGTTATAATGTGCTCAGTGTAAGTAACAGCAAATACAATTTTAAGCTCTGCACACTGCACATGACCAGCCGTATCTCTGATGTTTTGCATAATTAGTGGATCGTTTTGTTTTCATAAAAATGCATGTACCACGCAAGGCCGCTACCTTGATGATATGTTGTGCATAAGACCCGGCTGAGAAAAAGGACATCAATGCTTTTACATCAATATGAAATATTATTTACTGTGAACACTCATACACAATTCGATTAAAATAATCGTGTTACTGCTATTAGTATTGTTACTACTGTGGTTCAGTTGCGAACAGAGTAGGCCATGATCAGACAGTGCCGATGTGCAGGCTGATCCCAGTCTACGTTGATAGCACATGTGTTAAGGTCCATTTTCCCAGCCAGTGGCCTATGCAATATCGCGATCCCTGACAATACCGTTATACACTCAGTTGAAAGTATGTGCTCCCTTGCTCAAATAAATTGCTGCTTATTGACAGACGAAAAGGAGTTTTTGGTCAAATGTCACCAGTATAGATCCGTGTTGTGTTGTAAATCGTGCCAATTGTTATATATACTAGCTTGTTAGTTCAAAGGTTCAAACATTAATAAGTATTTTAACAACATATTGAATGTGTCGTGTGCAATATTATGCAGGTACATATTTCGTCTCTTGATAACACAATAATCATGCAAAAAAAGGTTTGACTTCCGGTATTCTTTGCGCAGACTCAGACTAGCCTATACGTATCCATACAGTCTAATCAGGGTCAACGCCAATAGTACTAAATATATACATTGTAGTTAACGTATTTGACCAATACTTCTAAATTAGGTCATGAGTTACACTGGCCTTCCTTCAGTAGACAATGCATTGTATACACTTTCATTGTATTGTATTTCGTCACCATTGTTCATATCGCATGGAATTACATTTAACTACCGTTACATGTATTTATTAGCCATTAGCAATTGTCGTCTGCTGCTCTCATTTTCATCTTCTGCAGAAAAAACAAAGATGTTATACCGTTTATTTTGAAAAATAATAACCCATTGTGCGAGCACGAATGAAAGCATGGACATGTTCTTCTTCCATTGAAAAATATGGAGCATAACATTAACATAACGTAATTTTGACGTCGGGCCCCATATCGCGTGATGACGTTGTGTTGGTAACGATAAAATTGCCCATGACATGAGCCGCGTCACGCGAAAACCTGTATTTTCGGGAAATTTTTGGTCAATATGACATTTTCTTACTATGACAATGGTATTTGTATGATGAATTGAACGCTTTTTATTTGATCATGCTATCTGCAATATTCATTAAGATATTATAGTTTATACACCACCACTATGCAGGTCGTTTGAGCAAAATATACGTCACGTAAAAGCGACGTCAAGCGACGTTATATGACGTTACAGTGTCTACCGTTACACATAGAGTATACGCCAACATTTGTAACAAAGTTTGAAAGTTGACATAATCGAACTAGAATCACGTTTGACATTGAATAATGAATGTAAAGACGGATGAGCTTGAGTCTTTTGGTAACACATGGATGTGTAAAGCGAAACAAGTCAAACCGGCAAGTTCATGTAATAGCAAGTATGAGCGTGCATGGGTACGCGAATTATGTATGCTGATTTCTTCTTTTTGACGTGTTTACTGAGCGTTTTACCACGGAAGTGTATTGATTAACTGATTGATTGACCGTTTAGTTCAACATATACGACCGTTCAGTTCAACATATGCAAATGGAAATACACATACATACGGGGAGAACGATACGTTCAACATTAAATTACATTAAAAGTAGAGCACAGTCGATGGCGCGCCATCGCAATATACCCACGTTTCCCAATTGCGAAGTTGAAAAGGGGGAGACAATTCATGACCGGGGGTCGAATCAAAAATCGAAATTCACTGCGCATCTACTCACCATAAGGAAGGCACACACCAAGTTTCAAGTCCCTACCTATTACTGTTAAAACATTTTACTTCTTACAAGAAACATGACGGACGGACAGACGGACGGACGGGCACCCGTGACGAAAACAATATACCCATTTATTTTTTTAAAAAAGTGGGTATAAAAAACTGTTTGCTATGAAAGGCAGTGTTCATATCTGATGACAGGCACTCTTACTTCCATGCGTTACTCACTATGTACAGTTCACAGTCACTCGAATAAAGTGAGAGCAAAAGCCTGTATCGCTTACATTTCGTTTCTACTCCATCGCAGTCTCTCACTCGCCTATTGGGAGACCACATTCAAAGGTAGCGCGTGGAAGTCTGCCACATGGACAAAATGGCTACGGTAACATATTTGAGACATTTGTTACCACAGCTTGTGATCAGCTTGTCGTACCACCGACTTGTGTTTGTTTTGGGAGTGTAACGGTAGCAGTTTGTCTTTTGGAGACTCAACTCAAAATGCGAGGGTCCCAAAGTACGAAGCAATGAGAGGGTGGAAGATATAAAATAATAACAAGACCCCAAGTCAAGAGATCCTTGATAATCGCCGAACAATATTAGAAGTTCATTACTCTAATGTCCCCAACATGTTGCCTTGAAATATAATCCCACATGTATTGTCTAGTTCTTGATTTTTTGTATTTATATTGCATTTGTCACGACTTGACAGATTGTCACTAACAGTCCAGGATACTAGTGTCCCCAACATATGTTGCCTTGAAATATCATCCCACCGTATATATTGCTTAACATGACATACATGTTAACGTGCATTCTGATTGATGCTTTTCATATTCAGATAATAGAAACGTCTAATGTTCACGACATCGTCCCGCGTATACAGCTGTACTTTGACCACCTGAAAAAACCGGACCTCTGCAATAAATGTACGATCGGCGACCCATATCCTGTCGGCAATCGAGAAAGGATTCCCCATGCAGTGACTGACTGGCGAACATCGTATGTTCTGATCAGACGGCGCATATGCACAGATGGCACTTATATGTGGCTATACTAGTCGTAACATCCATGGCTTTGTTTTTTTTGCAGGAGATATTCTTTTCTTAAAATCGGTAAAGGTTGCGCTAAATTTTAATTTTATACATTATATTAGAAAGAAAGAATTGAGCAATAGACTGAAAATTCGCGTCGAGTTAACCAGATCTGAAACATATAGCTGCATCGGTCTACAAATATGCTGCCGACCATATGTATGTAAAAAATGTAGCTTACACAGAGTTTTCACCTGTAAATGGTGGTCGATAACAGTTAATGCCCGATTATAGATATATTTGCGAATGTATATTACACTGAACAAAGGTTAAAATACAATTTAAACGAATTTATAACGCTCACATTGGTAAAATGCATTAGTATAATAAAAACATTGAGGTGCGTTGTTGTTCTGTTCGTTAGCTAACTTTAACACCACGGAACAAACCTAACATGGCGGTCTGACAAACGTCGATAATTGGAAATCTCGGCTGACATTACGTCAGCTAAGTTCACGACGTCATATCTTGTGACGTCGTCAGACTCCCGAAGACAGGTTTTCTCGCGACGCGGCTCATATATTAATGATGAGTTGTGCATATGAAATCGATGAAGCATTTATCAATCATCATGGGTGTGAATTTTCAGTTAACCCAAGGCATATGGATGTTGCAGCATAAGAATACTGTCCGCGATGATCGGTGGCTGGTAATAATGTGATGTGCTGCCAGTTTAAACATTAGCGAGTGACCGTGCAACTTTATGTACATATTGTGCTTGCAAATCTTCTAAAATTATCCCGTGGGACCATAACCCAAACCGCGTAAGTATAATACATAATTGGATGTTGCAGTTGCAGGTTATGCATATGGGATGCCCATCCCCCATATAAATCCGCCGCAGCTGGAAGCTCATTTTAGATATGTGTGACGAATTACTTTCATATCATGATAAAGTGGTGTTATTTTAATTACTACAGACCAACATAAATAGACAGAAGTGCTAAAAAGATCACGTACAAACTTTCAATTTCTTTCTTTTTATTTTCAGTTCAATATGAAATACATTTCAGACACACCGATTGGTATTCAGGGATGAACTATATTCCCAAGGGGCGCTTGTCCCCGAATCCCCAATCCTCACCCTTCGTCGCCAGATCATATGTTTGTGCCCACACGTAACTTTCACGATAATTGTTTTCTATTCCAACATTATATCATAAGGATGTGTACGGAATTTCTGCAAATGGAGTATTTGTTTGTATACATCGCACGCATACATCTGCAGTAGGCGGCTTATAACATTAGATCTGTTAGATTTGGTAGCGTGATACCTTATAACTGTCGCCATGTGTCTTTCTTGAGGATCGCATTACCATCGCCTGATATACATTATTATGCAGTCAAGTGATAAGCTGATGATTTGATACTACAAATCGTGCGAAAAGCACGACCATCAAATTATGACCATCAAATTTCCAATTAATTTCAAGACTTTTCGAAAACTCCACCGACCTCACAATGTGGTTTGTGCATTATGTATTGCTTATACACAAACAATCAAGAAGCTGCATTTAAATCACTGATAGCTGCGTGTCTACCTCCGTTTATGATAAAATGAGTGGCATTAAATGGCATATCATTCGCTAAGTACTGGCTATAATTGTTCAAAAGTTTCAATTTACCAAGATAATAGATGGTAATATCGTTGGCATACACTAGGTTCATATTTAAGGTTAGTTAGGAATCAAAGTGCCGTGTATGTGAAGACTTCGCTGATATGTAGCCAGATAAATTATGCGTTCACCATTTTGAATTCATGAGGACAACCGACGAAAAATAGTGACAATGTCAAAGAACGACAGTTATGCGACAATGTACAGCGCCTCAAGCATGTGTAAGTCATTGATGCTGCGAGGATCTCGTGCAAGTATCCATGCTATAATATTTTGTCACGACACCATGGCCATAACGTCAAACACGGATTCACGTTCAGTGATGTCACAAGTGCGTGATGTCACATCATGACGTCATAATATGTGTACTGAGGCATCGTGTCTCATATTAGTGAAAGTTTCAGTAAGTTATCATTTTCCGTTTTCTGTTCACACTTAATGTTAATTGACACCAATAAACGTAAATGGGAGGGCAAAATGTAAATTTTTACGGCGACGTTAGACAAATTGAATCGTCGTTTTTCCGACGTCGTTTATCGCTTTTCATGACGTTGTCATTCAGCCCGGTTTTCGTGTGGCGCGGTCCATACATATGTACACATATATAGTTAGTGTATGTTCACATTAATACCTTAAATGTGGCTGTAACTGGAAAAGTGGAGCTTTTGTGTTTTGCCACCAGTGTAGATCCAGATCAGCCTGTGCATCCGCACAGTCTGACCAGGATCTGCCCCGTTCGCCATTCCATCAATGAAACACCCGTCATGCTTATAACAAGCAATATGCATCGCTATCAGGCTACACGAGTGTGCTATTTGATCTGGTGCTACATCGGTCACAATTTCCATAAGCCCAATTTATCCAGTCACAACCACAAATGCATGTGTACCATATTTTAACAACAACAATATAATAAAAACAAAAAATATTAATATATTTGTTAACTGCTCTCTCAAAATAATATATGAAAATATGTACTGTACATACATTTATATGTACTGGCTGTTCCACGTTTTGCTGTCGACGAACTTTTGCTGCCGAAGAACACAGTAAGTATGAAAAGATATATGCAATACTTTTCACCAATAATAAAAAGTCACCATCCCCAATGTTTTTAGTTTAATGAAATTCCATCAATTATTGATTTTATAGCTAAAAGGGGTGGGGCAAAAGGAGGTGGAGAAGATACAGGAATTGACTCAGTTCGAAACCTCGCTCGATACATTTGTACATTTAGCTTCTAAATGATGCAATTAAGAAAGCAAAAGTTATATTTTGAAAATCGGTCCAAATGTTAAATTTCTATAGGAAAATAGTTTTTCGCAATAAAATCAATATATAGTTGGACTTTCATTAAATATTGTTTTGGGGGAGGGTGACTGTTTTGTTATTGATGAAAAAGTAATTACATTTAAATACTTTTTAGATTTAATGCGTTTAATGGCCAAAAATTCATCGCCAGAAAAACGTGGAACAGACAATAGGAAATCTATGTTATTAATAAATTGACAAATGAACATTTTCGAACATTTTCTAAAATTAAGTGAGGTTAAACAACTGTTATTGCGAGAGATCAGCTTGTGTACTGGTCACCATTCAGTCAGACGCCAATCTGTATTTACCTCTAACAATTGAATAGCCTGTGGACAGTATGGGGCTAACTAAAGTCCTTTATGGACTTAACCCCCTTCTTCAAGTAATCATTTAAATTGATCTCTTATTATGCTGCAATAATTGTATTAGAAGACTACTGTCGGTTTCACGAAAGCTGCCCAAATTTTACGGCTATATAAACAATTCAAAAACAAGATTTCTTTTGATAATATTAAATTAAAGGAAAAATTAAGAATGAGCCTTCTTTTTATTTCGTGAAATTTTGTCAAATATTGATTTTATTACGAAAAATTGATTTGTCTGTGGGAATTTAACATGGGGGAAAAAGGTAGAGGAGTTGTGGGAGGAGTCAAAAAACGAAACATTTTGGAAATTGACTCCGAAACTAGCTAGATAGCTTGGAAATGATCTCACCAAGAAAACAAAAGTTACATTTTAAAAATCGGTCCAATATTTCTGAAATTCTAAAAAATGTCCCCATGTTAAATCCCCATATACATCTTCACTATGTCTATGGGGATTTAACATGGGGAAATTTTGTTTTCACAATAAAATCAATATTTGACCAAATTTCACGAAATAAAAAGAAGGCTCATTCTTAAATTTTCCTTTAATTTAATATTATCGAAAAAAATATTGTTTTTGAATTGTTTATATGGTCGTAAAATTTGGGCAGCTTTCGTGAAACGGACTATAGTCACAATTTACACGTGTGTGTCTTTGTGAGCCGTTACACTCATTCTAGTCATTGCGTAAAATCCGTTATCAACGTTATAAGATTCCAAAGACAATACCGAGAGATAGCAATAATGTTACGGAGAATATTTACTCAATTATTCAACCCGCCATTTTACTCCGTTGACAGCGGCGGTGGCCCCGGGGAATTCTGAGACAGTTTATGTGTTATTTTAGGCGATGAGAGTTGTGGCCCTGCCACTTTGAAACTGTCAGGGAGAGTTGTCATGGAGCTGAGAAAACCGTGTCTATTTCCGTGGTGTCGATTTCCACTACATGTGTTTGTATTGTTCAGATGACGTCAAATCTTTGCGAAGATTTCATAGCAAAATGCGGAATACATTCCGCATTTTGCTTTGGTATTTCCGCAAATATTCGACGTTATAGTACGAATTTTCAACGAAAACCATTGGAATAAAATCAACAAAAAACGCATAGCTGGTTTGAAATGTTTTTCTCCGAATTGGTTCCCAAATGTGCGTAATTGGTGCGAATGTGGTGGGAAATCTAGTAATGAAATGAACACCTCCTATATATACGAGACTATTTGGTAGATGATTGACAGAAGAATGTATCACATTTGTTATATATTCACTTTGGGGACTCACGTAGTCAAAAATGGGGGCGATTTCATCACCATGCTATGTTATATGTTATATAATGTACATTTAATGAAGCATACACTAATGATGTGTACAGTAATGCTCAACATGAGTGTGAGTTTTCTTTTGTGGAGCGTTATGAAATGTACCGTCAACCCAAAAGTGTTAATAATGAGTAGAATTTTCTTGAAATCAATACATCCAGGCTGAGGGTAGCCCCGTTATTCCACAGACCCATTAAAACAAAGGCTCTACAGATTTCCCCATGTTAAATCCCCATAGACATCTTCACAGAGTGAAGATGTCTATGGGGATTTAACATGGGGAAATATACTGTACGTGGTGCTTTGTTACCGAATGGCCTCTGCGTTATATACATGAACAGTGTATGTCTGTGATGCAGTATGTCTAAGACAGAGACGATCGAATATCATATTTGCTGAACTTACTGACATATGGTTGGTTTTCAATAAAAAGACAGTGCGAAGATTTTTGAAGAGCCGGTAACAGTAATACACTCGTGGTTGAACAATACAAAAGAAGTCCATGGAAATCTAAATACAACATTTCTACTATACAAAAGTATGGAGTAATTGTTAGTTTAAACGATATTTTTTTCAAATTAAATACATGTATACGTCAACAGACATGGGCAGAAATTGTGAACAAGGATTAGAAAACAAGCTCAATGTGAATTCATCTCCTGAAATGTTGATAATGTTTAAACCATACTCAATTCTCAACATCCATGTTTACCTATACTTGGCTTGCGCTTGTAAAATAACCAAGCCTAATGTGTCATTTTACCCTCCAAGTATTTCTTCATTAAAATATCCTATATAATGCGTTGCTCCATTAGTTTACTTTCGCCTCTGCGCATGCCCGTAATTGGTCATTTGGCAAACAAATTGGTAACGACCCATCAAGCGTTATGACAGAAATAACAGGGAACTCTCGAGTTGATAGTCCCAGGGACTACATAGGGAATACCAGGCTTATGTCTTTTGATATCAAATTTATCAGGCTCGGCTAGGAAACGCGTAGGAATTCCTCGGCTCGCCGAGGAATTCCTACCGTTTCCGAGCCTGATAAATTTGGTACGAGACGAAACTAGTCTGTTACACAAGCCATGAATTCCATTTATCAGGTAACATGTTATGCTACATTTGTATGACAGACACGAGTGTAATATTGTTTTCTAGGAAAATAACACGGATTGTTAACGCTGTGTGATTACTCTGGCGTCTGTGAAGTCAAGTGCCGTGAAACCAAGGAAACGTCAGATAATTTTCTTCAAAGAAGGTTTGCATTCGTTGCGACTCGGATATACGCATCAAGTCAATGCTTGATACGACAATTTACAATTATTGTCCTTTCAGGAGGTGTACACGAGATGCACGGACCCGAGGAAAGTCATATTCACCGAGATATAAGGCCGATGTGAATATGACTTTTCGAAGGTCCGTAAATCTCGTGTACACCGACTAAAACAGACAATACTAATGTTATTATAGTATAATTCCAGCAAAAAATATTTACACAATTCCCTAACAATTGATTGGCCCGTAGCAAGTCTCTGTCCAAGATTTATATCCCAGTAAACTCCCACGTTGAACAACTTTCCGTAACCGCGAGGCGCAGTTAAAATAATTATTTAGAAAACGGAAAATAAACACATTTTCTTGATGAACTTATTTCAAATGCTGGAATTATAAGGAATGAATGGCCTTTTTGTGGAATTTATCGGGGATATAAACTTGGAAAAGTCGCGGGAATACTGGACGAGGCCTTCCGGCCATCGTCCAGTATTCCCGCGACTTTTCCAAGTTTATATCCCGATAAATTCCACGAAAAGGCCATTCATTCCTATAGTCCCTATTACGGAACGAATATGCTACAACAACGCGCGATATGTTTCATGCTTTGGTCGCGTGGTCAGTTACACGCGCATGCTGAAATATATGAATATCAGTATCGGTTATTATTCAGGTGAATTTCATATATGTCTACAATCATGTGACCTGATATTGGACAATCTCATTAGTTGAAATTGTCAGTCATATAAGACTTGTTGTCAGTCAATATGCATGTAAAGCTCTTGGAAGCATCAATTTTATTCCATATCTATGGCACGTGGGGTACATATTCAGATGTTTTCAACATGACTTATGGGCAGGAAATATTCGCATCCGCCTTCGTCATATTTCCCTTCCCGCCATACCATTAATGCAGCTATTAGACAGTATCCTGATTTCGTCATCTATTTATGGTACAACCATACACCGCGATGATTTCTCCTGCGGCTGATCTTTACTGCAGTTTTGTATTCATACGCGACACCGAGCGTAAGATAACGCGCAAATCGGCGCAATCCGCGGAGCCAAACTTTCGCACGAGATGAATAGATTAGAACACGGTATCGGTATTAGAGTGCCATGTCAGTCACATACGATTCAGTTGGTACGTGACAATTATGGTCGATCCGGATCAGCCAAAGCGCAGGCCGATCCGGGTCGACAATAATCGTACACGGTCCATGTTGTGTATTTTGTCCCACGATTTATCATGTGTGTATCTCATTTCGGTAAATATCAAGAAGTCTTCCGCCGATGATACACTGCCAAAATAGGGCCAATTAATCAGGTTTGGCCATCGATTATCGCTCGGCGATGTACAATAGTACAGACAAGCATCCGGAGGACCCATCTGAAATGAGTGAGTTGGCTCTCGCGCATGAATTCAAATAACGCCCACGTATATATTAAAACGCATGCGCTCCAAGTTGATCCGTGGTGTGGGAGGACGAGCCGGGAAAATGGCCATGGGAAAGTGACTATTAACATTTTTATGATGCCATTATTCTTCTAGTTTAATAACCCGCCAGGGAAAATAGCATAACTGAGCATTTGTTAGCGAACACATTACATTACATAGTATCAGATACCAATGTACATGTAACGACATTGTATCGTAGCTATTAAGCACAGCAGTGAATCAAGATATAAATATCTAGAGCGCGTCATTGATGGAAACATACATTTTGATGTGCATTGTATATTATACAACTTCACATTTATATAATTTCAGCACAAAAATATTTACACAATTCCCTAACATTTGATTGGTCCGTAGCAAGTCTCTGTCCAAAATTTATATCCCAGTAAACTCCCATGCCGAACTACTTTCCGTAACCGTGAGGCGCAATTAAAATAATTCTTAAGAAAACGGAAAATAAACACATTTTCTTGATGAATTTATTTCAAATGCTGAAATTATAAGGAATGAATGGCCTTTTTGTGGAATTTATCGGGGATATAAACTTGGAAAAGTCGCGGGAATACTGGACGAAGCGATAAAAAATTACCATTTTTTTTCGAAAAAAAATAAAAAAAAAAAAAAAAACAAAAAAAAAAAAAAATTATTTTTGATTTTTTTTTTCGAAAATTGTAATTCATACCCCGATAAATTCCACAAAAATGCCATTCATTCCTATAATGCAATACGTGTTTCCTATGTTTTCACCATGGTCATATATATACATGTTCATGCGTACAGTGGGGTCAGTGTCATGCTCGTTCGTGTGTGTACTTACACGTTGACGCCACTGTATATCGTGTGATACCGGCACTATTCAGTATGGAGATGTACACCTTAAACAGAGACATTTTATGAGTGTTCTCGGATGAATGTAGATATTTTATGAGTGTTCCCGGATGAATGTAGATATTTTATGAGTGTTCTCGTATGAATGTAGATATTTTATGAGTGTTCCCGGATGAATGTAGATATTTTATGAGTGTTCTCGGATGAATGTAGATATTTTATGAGTGTTCCCGGATGAATGTAGATATTTTTATGTTCCCGGATGAATGTAGATATTTTATGAGTGTTCCCGGATGAATGTAGATATTTGGGGCGGAGAAAGTCGAACAGTAAAAACATCACAAACGTCTAAATAAAATAATGGAGAATAATAAAACAATGCATACATTATATTGCTCAATTGGATGTTACATGCAAACACATTAAACAATCATAATTCCAGCACAAAATTATTTGCACAATTCCCTAACATTTGATTGGTCCGTAGCAAGTCTCTGTCCAAAATTTATATCCCAGTAAACTCCCATGCCGAACTACTTTCCGTAACCGTCAGGCGCAGCTAAAATAATTCTTAAGAAAACGGAAAATAAGCACATTTTCAGCATGAATTTATTTCAAATGCTGGAATTATAAGGAATGAATGGCCTTTTTGTGGAATCTATCGGGGATATAAACTTGGAAAAGTCGCGGGAATAAAAAAAATCAGTCCAGTATTCCCGCGATTTTCCAAGTTTATACCCCGATAAATTCCACAAAAAGGCCATTCATTCCTATAATGGACGCCGCATTGCTCTTTTCTGAAGATGACTATGGGTGTTGGAGGATTAACATAGTTGAATTGTATTCGTCACGTGGTGTAAAAACTGCAAATGTTCCTTCCGCCTCCTTTAGTACGTTTTTAAATCCATTAGCAAAATGTATGATCGAACAGGTGCAAAATCAAAACACACACGTTTGTAACCAGGGTGCCGTTTCACTAAACTTCGTACGACAAAAATGTTCGTACGTGCAAAATTATGATAGTCTGTAAATTTCACATTAACAATGTTTTCTTGTAAACAATTATTGTATTTACATTTATTGAGCATAGGCTGCATATGCAGCCTATGCTCAATAAATGTAAATCCATAAATTGATATTTCCAGACGATCCTAAATTTGCACATTTTAGTCGTAAGAAGTTTAGTGAAACGGCCCCCGATGTTCTGTCTGTAATACAGGGCGACTTACGTAAGTTTCCCTGTGATACAGACAGAACATTCCAAGTGTGGTAAGGGCGGCAAGGTTAGTGGAAGTTATATGACTTCATGTCAACTACTTTCACCCCCCCCCCCCCAGGGAGTCATTTTAGCCAGTGTATGTTCCACGTTGGTACGCCATGTGAGTTGTCTTTTTGGAGTTCTACAATGGTATATTGACATATATGTAGATAGGTCACTATGTAGTGTCAAATATGTAGAATCATAGCAATGAACAGCGCCAGACATACGGGGCCCGTTTCACTAAACTTCGTACGACTAAAATCTTCGTAAGTGCAAATTTATGATCGTCTGGAAATTTAAATTGATGGATTTGCATTTATTGAGCATAGGCTGCATATGCAGCCTATGCTCAATAAATGTAAACCCAATCATTGTTTACAAGAAAACATTGTTAATGTGAAATTCACATAGTATTATAATTTTGCACTTACGAACATTTTAGTCGTACGAAGTTTAGTGAAACGGCCCCCAGTTGATTGGCTGATGAGATGGCATAGAGTCCCTACAAGCAACGTGTAGCGCATGGTGTATTTTTGTTTTTGTTTTTCCTCTTATTTATTCGACTTTAATGAACCCCGTGATTTTATTCAGTACTTATTCTGACCGCTGTGTTAGACATGACAGCATTCACTGTTTGGACACCATACATGTTACGTTTATGGATGCATGTACGAACTTGTTTGTTACATGACTGGCCGTTGTTCGACACCGCTCACAGCCGTATTCAACTGTACAGCGCGACCATGTTTCACCATGATTGTAGACAATGCTCATTTCGGGGCCAAGCCAACATCTATGTAATGCATGTGTCTCATGACGTTACTAGAACGCGTAATTACGTCACCAGACCAGTTCACGGTCGCAATAATTCCAGCACAAAAATATTTACACAATTCCCTGACATTTGATTGGCCCGTAGCAAGTCTCTGTCCAAAATTTATATCCCAGTAAACTCCTATGCCGAACTACTTTCCGTAATCGTGAGGCGCAGTTAAAATAATTCTTAAGAAAACGGAAAATGAACACATTTTCTTCATGAATTTATTTCAAATGCTGGAATTATAAGGAATGAATGGCCTTTTTGTGAAATTTATCCAAACTTGGAAAAGTCGCGGGAATACTGGACGAGGCCTTCCGGCCTTCGTCCAGTATTCCCGCGACTTTTCCAAGTTTATACCCCGATAAATTCCACGAAAAGGCCATTCATTCCTATACTGAACGTTTGAAACTTATGCGGAGAATGGGACACCTGCATCACGCGACGTGTACTGTATGTGTAAATCAGCTTAGTCTGTTTGAATGGAACATGTTATCAAACTACCGAAAGTACTGCATATATTCTCAGATTACACGATATTTCAGACGGAAACGTAACAATAACGTTCGACCATGTGCAGCCGTGGGCAAACGTTTGCCATGGCACTCGGGAACTGTTTGAACTCGCGGCCGACGGCCTTGGGGTTCAAACAGTTCCCTCGTGCCACAGCAAATATTTGCCCACGGCTGGATATTGTCGAAAGTATATTCAACGTAGACGAGTTTGTAGAAAGACAATGGTTACGCGCCACTACATTGTACTTGCTGACCCATTGATTAATACGTGTACGTTATAATGTAGCCTTGAATGAATTATGCGAACATCCCTAACATTACAAGACTGGCGCCAGTCCATGGCGGTGTATTGTCTTCGTAGTGGATTCCCGTCAGAAATCAGGCGCAACTAAATTAAATTGAAGCCAATTCCACGGTGTGTCTCTGGAATGGAAAAGTGCCAGAGTATCTTGACCGCGATCTGAGAAAAACGGGAATACGGCCGCTTACAAGTTCATATAAGAGGGATTATACGAATGTCAAATACATACTTGAGGGCTAAATCAGGTCTCCGGTTGGGATTGCTGTAAGGATGAGTCCCGATCGTTAAATCACCCATCGCAACCAACCACCACTCCGATAACTTAGAGTTTTGACGTTTGTGACCAGTTTATACTCAGATCGGTTAGCCTGCAAAAATATGCACCAGTGAACATAAATTGTATTTACTTTAGCATTACTGTGTAATTTAGGGACATGATCGATCAGGACCTACACTGATCAAAATGCAATAATTCCGGTGTTGTAAGATAGTTCATTATCATTATTATGGGTCTAATGTTTCATAAAATTGACATTGCAAAAATCGTCGCTAACATCATAAGTTCATTTTTTATCCCGTCAACACAGTGCGTATGTGCCGTGAAACACAGTGCCGTGAAACATTGTTGATATCCTGTCAATACGACCTACTCACCGCGTATGAATATATGCGGTGACTGGGGTTACTTTTCTGCATTTTAAAGCCATTTCTAGGTGTTGATGGGATAAATAGAATAGTAGATTAGTGCCGTGAATGGTAAACATATATGGCGCAGCTCGGAAACGGGATGTGCTCGGCAGAGCCTCGCCCATCCCGTTTCCTAAGCCTTGCCAGACATTTTTACCCATTCACGGCACTAACCTACTATTCTCTATGTTTCAGCCAACTGGTCACACACTGCCGCATGCGTTAATATTGCCAATATGTGTCCGTTCCTGTATTTCAAAATACTTGAATATAGAGAATAGTAGGCTAGTGCCGTGAATGGGAGAACATATCCGGTAAGGCTCATGAAATTCTTTATTTCTCATCAGAAGAATATGTTGTGACCACTCATTTGAACCGTCTCGCCGAGACGGTTCAAATGAGTGGTCACAACATATACTTTGGTTCAGAAATAAGGAAAATAGATATACAATAGTAGGTTAGTGCCGTGAATGGGAAACAATATCTGGCAAGGCTTAGGAAACGGGATGGGCGAGGCTCTGCCGAGCACATCCCGTTTCCGAGCCGCGCCAGATATTTTTCCCACTCACGGCACTAACCTACTATTCTATTTATCCCGTCAACACCTACTAATGGCTTTAAAATGTTTCACAGCACCGTGTTTCACGGCACATACGCACTGTGTTGATGGGTTAAATTGTGATTGCAATCATGCAGCTTGATTGGCTGAGCCTGAGCCTGAACCGGATATTGGCAATATTAACGCATCCGAGTGGTCATAATTATGTAGGTTTACGTGTGTATTTAATTTTACTGCTGACTAACGCTCATACATTTAATATTTATAAAATATACGCACCGTCGCGCATGTTACATGTATTATGTATGTAGTCATAGTGTCAACTATTACATTCACATGATGTAAAACATGTCTATGGACCGAATTTATACATTTGTGATACGTCGTGATATATTGAGGAAAACAACAGACAGTGTGAAACAATCCCGAGTGTAAATACAGTGGAACCCCTCTAAACCGGACACTCGGAACGATATGGATGTTTAACTTATATGTGTTTCGCTATTATGTATCTCTGATTACAATGACTGTTCATGTTTGCAAAAACTAGAATGTGTCATAAAGTGTTCACATGTCTGATTTACACTGAAACAACCCCAAACCGGACACCCTGGGGACCTCCCAGGGTGTCCGGTTTGGAGAGGTTCCACTCAGTGGAACCTCTCCAAACCGGACACCCTGGGAGGTCCCCAGGGTGTCCAGGAACCTCACTCAGTGGAACCTCTCCAAACCGGACACCCTGGGAGGTCCCCAGGGTGTCCAGGAACCTCTCCAAGGAACCTCTCCAAACCGGACACCCTGGGAGGTCTCCAGGGTGTCCAGGAACCTCTCCAAACCGGACACCCTGGGGAGGAGGTCCCCCAGGGTGTCCGGTTTGGAGATGTTCCACTGTAAAACAGACGTGCTGGCGCTTCATGCCACATTCTAGTGTTGGTATCATGAAACGTCATTGTAATCAGAGATACATGACAGCGAAACACATCTAAGTTAAATATCCATATTTTCCCGAGTGTCTGGTTTAGAGGGGTTCCACTGTACGTACATACGTGAATTTGTATTGTATTGGTGGTTGACGTGCTATGAATATGGATTGGATGTACATGTACGTGATACTACTGTGATCGTGAGTGATCGCGAAAAAAAACAACATATACTGATGTTATCAGCGGCGTGTAAATCTTTGAAACATGCACGTTGTAAGTACGAAAAGGTGCTTAAGGTAAAACACTGTTTTTTTCTAGCGTGTTTAACTGTAAACAAATGTTTTCTGCATTAAATTTAAAAACCGTTTACGTTTAACGCAGAAAATATGCTTTCACTTGAACACGTGCACGTTCATGCAAGTAAGAACACATGTGTGAGATAACCTGGTGTAAGAAAATGCGAACTTGCCCTTTATAGTGTAGAGGTACAATGGGGTCAGCGTGTAAGTGCACACACGAACGAACACGACAGGTTGGAACCAACCTGTCGTGTTCGTTCGTGTGTGCTCTTACACGCTGACCCCACTGTAACGCCATACACGTATCACCAATCCGGACGGACGGACGAACGTATTTAAACGGAGGGATAGATAGTCTGACGGACAGAAAGACGGAAGGGGAACTATATAAGCCTCCGACGATTCTCAAAGAGGCCGTACTAAGAGATGCCGCCAGGGAGAGATAGTTGCTAGCATAATATTCTCGTTTTATGAATTATAATCTGTGACATTTGTAATGCATAATAAAAATGCACAGCATTTCTTCCTGTATTTCAGATTCCATAAATATAAAACGCTTACTGTAAAAACGTACATTTTGTGTTTAATGCAGACACGCCGCGCACTAATTTGGGTTATTTGCAAAGTGTTTTACATTTAAGCACGTTTTACATTTAATGTTCCTACACATATACTTTTCCACCACCGTGGTTAGCTAGTTCATCGTATAAGAAAATCTCGTACAGTGGAACCCCTCTAAACCGGACACCCTGGTGACCCCATTGTGCTTAATTTAGATGGGTTGCAATGTAATGTATTGTATTGTCCGGTCTGTTCCTGACTAAAAATGACAAAAAAATGATCATCGAGTGCTTATAACAGTGGAACCCCTTTAAACCTGACACCCTCCCAGGGTGTCCGGTTTAGAGAGGTTCCACTGTAATAAGTCAAGCGACTGCAAAGCAACGTGTACGCATATCATTGGTGTCTGGCTCACATGTTGACCTACGTCACTCAACGTCATACAGCAGACAATTTATATTTGATTTCTATCAAAGAGAAAATGGGCCAGACTACGGTATTACATCCCTTATCGCATCGCCTTTTTTCGCAGATATCGATTTCGAAAAATGTAATACGAGACACGTCATGTGATCTTGTGCCTTGTGACATCTGCGTAATTTCATTAAATACGTTTACAATATTTAAAATAATTTTCATAAATAAAGTCAAAAGTTGACAAAAAGTTTAGAGACATTTGTGAACTTTTGACGCCATTTACGGAAATATTTTAAATTTTGTAAACGTCCTTCCTGAAATTACGCAGATGTCCCAATGTACAAACTCACATGGCGTGTCTCGTATGTTGGTAAATACTATCGGACATCAACACAAAATGCAAAGCATATGCCAGATTCCGCATGCGATCTGATGTATTTTTGTAAATTTTCAATATCATTTACGGAAACCATTACTGCTTTTCGTAATCAATTTCAGAGGTGTAAGCAAATACTTAATGCAGTGGAACCTCTCTCAACCAGACACACTGTGCACACCGTTGTGTTTAAATTAGATGGCCTATACTGTAATGTATGTCATTGTCGTGTCTAACCCTGAATGAAAATGACAAAATAGTTCGTGAATTGCTTAATTACAGTGGAATCTCTCTAAACCGGACACCCTGGGGACCTCCCAGGGTGTCCGGTTTCGAGAGATTCCACTGTATATGTACGATGCAGCACCGTAACTCCAGATCACTGCATTAAACATATTAACATACAGTGGAACATCTCTAAAACGGTCATCTATATCAGGTGATGATGTCTGTTCGTGATCGCCTAGCGCACAACTCAAATGATCAAATGCCTGATTTACAGTGAAACCTATTTAAGCCCAGGGTGTCCGGTTTAGAGAGGTTTCACTGTATTTAGTAAATCTTTGCTACTTCTGACCAAATTTGAGAAAATACAAATAGGTGGTCCTGCTCTTATAAGCCTTGTAATTGTAATAGTATGTACATGTGTGTATACTTTTCATTGTATTGGGTGGTTCTATCAAAACATGATGCCGACTGTTCCGAAACAGATATAACTTGAAACAAGCCAAGTGATTTGGTAGTAGGCTACTGTAGTTATGTCATAACCCCAGCTCGTTGCTATGTGTGTTTGTAGGCGCCGCCAGTTCTTGGTGACGTAACGTGTAGCATTATGCATTATGCATTATGCATTATGCATAACAATACAACATGCATACCGCCATTAAATACGGGATAAATAAAATAAAAGATATAGAGGATCTTACATGAGTGATAATTTAATATGATAATTATTAAACGAGTTTGCTGATTTCATAAGAAACGAGGCTATGCCTCGTTTCTTATGAAATCAGTCAACATATTAAATCAACACAAATGTTAGATTATATTTATTGCATAGCACCTCACTATACATTGAAGCTGTTCTAGTCACCAGACGTGTTTTCTGTAACCAGCTATTTTGCATATTTATTACACTAGTGTATTATGATTTTTATTACACTGTGTTATTAAACTGTGAAAGTCAAGTTAATGCAATACATAAACATATTTTTCTTAGTTTAAAATCATATCACATGGATTTCTTTTATTAATTCGTTCCTACGAAATAACAATTCGTTCCCTCAATTTAACAATTCATTCCCTCGAACTAACAATTCGTTCCCACGAAATAACAATTCGTTCCCTGGAATTGACAATTCGTTCCCACGAAATAACAATTCGTTTCCACGATATAACAATTCGTTCCCTCAATTTAAAAATTCGTTACCACGATATAACAATATTAATTCGAGGGAATGAACTGTTATATCGTAAGAACGAATTGTTATTTCGTGGGAACGAATTGTTATTTCGTGGGAACGAATTGTTAAATTGTGGGAACGAATTGTTATTTCGTGGGAACAATTGTTATTTCGTGGGAACGAAGTAATACAAAATAAGTATATGTCCCCTACGGGCCTCCGTAGATTCCCGATAGATTTACATGCAATCCCGAGATCCGACCAGCAGTCTGAGAATGCGAGAAAAGCAATTGATTACAGATAGTGTCGGAAAGTAACAGGTGGCGATTTATTTTAGCTAACAGAAACACACCGTGTGTTTATACAAATAGAAATTAGCATATCAAAACCGTAATCTATTAATGAGATAGGACATGGAGGGAAAATGTAGCACGTTGCATTTTGCAACCAGCAAAGGCGTAGTTATTGTGGTGTTACTTATTTACATACATGTAGTTACAAAAGCAAACGGAACTTCGATTTCACTAAGGCTGTATGTACCCTGGCGCATTCAATGCATGTTCATGTTCACTATACACGCATTAGGCAAATTAACAAAGCTCTAGTTAATATTCAGTTTTCGTGTCCTCTAATCATACAAATTCCGCGCATTCGTTTTTTCCAAGATTGAACTACAACTGTCGATCCTTAATCGATGTTAAATAGCTTCAGAAGGGTAAAACAAACAGCCGCGCTATTGTACTAATCGTTCATCTGTTGTACACAACCGTCTGCGTTAATATTTCCCAGATGTCAACGTTTCTGAACACATATTGCTAATCTCAAATCGGAATTAAGCAGCTTGATTTGCTGAGCCTGAGCTGTGCTACAGCTCAGGCACAGCCAATCAAGCTGCTTGATTTCAAGCACACTATTCAAGTATTTTGGAATAAAAAAACGTCACAAATGTTGGCAAGATTAGCGCAGGCAGGGGTATAACACGACAATTCATCGTATACATGTAGCATAACTCATGTGCAAATGTAACATGGGTAAACCATGTGTTATTCAAATGTATCATAGAAGGGATCAATGGGGAAATGCGGCTAAGTCCCTTATGTACATAGCCCTCTTCTTCCGCTTACCCATTCCATTGTTTGCTTTAATTGGCAAGTAACCATGTTATGCGATGGACCATGATAAGGGAAAGGTACATTGGGGTCAGCGTGTAAGTGCACACACGAACGAACACGACAGGTTGGTTCCAACCTGTCGTGTTCGTTCGTGTGTGCACTTACACACTGACCCCACTGTACATGCAAATTTTAGACTATTATTTTATCAGGGATTAGCCTACATTACTCAGGTCTCATAACATTATTTGTGGCTGTTTCTTGAGAAATGGGGCTCATGAGTTTTACGGTTGTTCTGGATCTGCACTGTTCGTCATTCCATCAATGAAACTCCCGTCATGCTTCTAACAAGCAATACGTATCGCTATCAGGCTACATCAGTGTGCCATATGATCAGGAGCTACACTGGTCAGAAAACACATAAGCTCCATTGCTTCAGTCACAGCCACATTTGAGTTCTGAATCTAGTCGCAGTGTTATATGTTATGTATTCATTTATTTACGTAATACAAGGCTCATGCTCTGAAATTAGCTAACTCCCTTATCGAATATAATTATGTAGTTCGCCGACCTTGCATTCAATTTGGTATTTTCGCATTGGTATTAGTCGGACCTGGCGTGGAAAAGTAACAGAAAAAATAGAGCTCATGTGGAATGGAATTCCGTAACAGCTCCGACTTTTTTGTCGACTTGCAAGGTCATATGTTGAAGATATTGTTATGTTTTATTTGGGAATCGGTATCGGCGTAATAATTTAGACACGCCATGCGATTTTGTAACTACGGACATCTGCGATATTTCATGAAATATATTTACAGAAAATGGGATATTTTCCGTAAATGACTTCAGAAGTTAACAGAAATATCAGTGTACATGTACATGCTAATTCCGCATGTACTCTGAAACTTTTGGCAACGTTTGACTTCATTTATGGAAAATATGTTAAATTTTGTAAATGTATTCATGAAATAACGCAGTTATGAGAAAGGACAAAGTACCATATAAAGGACGACGCGATATAGGAGAAAACCAGAGCTGGATATGTTTGGCCGCGTGCATTACAAATCCATATGCATGTACATATACTCGATTCAAAGTTGATGCCATGTGACTTAAATACGCATGTGCTTTAATTGCTTGCTGTTTTCAGTCAGTTATGAAAATATCAGTTAAAAACCGTTGAACCCGAAAGCCCGCTATATAGCGGTTAATGCAAACAGTACAGATCCAGATGAGCCGGCTCGTAACGAGCCGTCTCATCAGGATCTGCACTTTTTGAAAGTAATTTTCATATTTTTGAGACCCAAAAATACCCCCTTTTCATAAATGGACTAGTCTGAAAACCATTTTGTGATGGTTGGATTGGTTGCTAAATAACATATCCAAATCCATTCCAGTTACTTAGGGGTGAAAGGGCTAAGACTCAGTCACGACATCAAAAACCTAGATTGTCTGCCACCTTTTCCATCCCGTGACGAACAGGTATTTGTATTTGAATTATTAATACAGTCAGACATTACGAAATTAGTCTGTAAGGTATCCATCCGTCTTGTCGTATTCAATACCATTGCCAATTAAGACGTAGTTGAAAAGAAGGCCGGCATTGGTTGAAGGATTTGTAACTAATCGGTACGTGTGTTACACAGCCGCCTGTGCTAATCTTGTTAACATGTGTGCTTATTTTTATTTAAAAATACTTCACTGCTGCGCTTCAAAGCAAACAACTTGATTGGCTGAGACTGAGCTGTGCTACAGCTCAGACTCAGCCAACCAATCTGCTTAATCGCGAGTTGAGATTGCTAATATGTGTTTAGAAACGTTGGCATCTGGGCAAGATTAACGCAGGCGGTTGTGTAGCTCCCAAAGACACCGAGGACTACTAATACGACTGGTGCAGTCATTTGCTTCATTTACCAAAATGCTCATTCACAGTGTAATAACGCAGTTTATTACATACAATGGGTTTCAGTGTAATAAAACAGTGTACTAAAATTCATAATACAATAGTGTAAATTAGGCTGCAATAATATGTAAATTAGGCTGCTTCCGAAAGAATGACCAGTACATCTTCACTGCATAATAGTGTGCGTATGCAATAAATATAGTCTGTTGACTGATTTCATAAGAAACTCGACATCGCCTCGTTTCGAATGAAATCAGTAAACTCGGTTAATAAATATAATATTAAATCATCACTCATGTAAGATCCTCCATGTATTACAAATCATAATACACGCGTATGCATGTTAATTAGATCATCAGAAAACACGTTACCTGTATGTGACCAGTATAGCTTCAACACATGATACTGCCCGTATGCCATAACTATAATCTCACACATTGTTTTATAGTTACTCTTTTTATTAAATGTTCGATCACATGGTCTTTATCAAAATAGTGTGAAACTGCAGTTTCACACTATATTGATAAAGACCATGTAATCGAAAATGTAATAAAAATAGTGTCGAAAATTTAATAAAAAGAGTGACTTTAAAACAATGTGTATTAAATGTGCTTCCCTTCGGAGGTTATTGGAAATGTTGAGTTAGTATGATATGTATTGAACTCGTTATCTGAGTTCATAAGAAACTCGGCATAGCATTGTTTCGTATGAAATCAGTAAATTCGTTTAATAATATATTAATTCCTTTAATAAGTGTATTGATGAATTGAATAGTTTATATATATAAACGTTCAGAGTTCAACTCATGTAAACTCTTCTCGCCTTAGCCAAGGTGCATGATCACGTGGTTACAACAACAACAACGTCGCCCACTCCAAAGTAAGTATTATTTGAGATTTTCCTTAATATGCAACGGATTTTGATGAAATTTGGCGCAGCAAACACGTCTTCATGAGCTTTAGTGGTTTATGGAGTTTGGAACAGACTTATGTCGTTTTTGCGAAGAATCGATTTCCGTGTCGGAGATAACACATAGACCACCAAATGCAGCTCATGAAGACGCGTTTGCTGCGCCATATTTCATCAAAATCCGTTACTTAATAAGGACACTATAAAAGAATACGTACTTTGAATCGGTACTTGTTGTTGTTGTTAGTACCACGTTATCATACACCTTGTTAGCGATCAAATATAAATAATCATGGTTAAATTTAAACTCATGTAATCTGTTCACATTACATGTAGCTATCAAATACAAATAGTTAGGGTTCAACTTGTGTAAAACGTGCTAACCTTTATCTATGAAATGCAAACGTTCATGGTTCAAAGCATGCAAAACATTATAACCTTAGTTATCAAATACAAAAGTGCATGGTTCAGATCATGTAAAATCTGCTATGGTCAGGGATGAGATGCAAACGTTGAGGGTTCAACTAATGCCGTAAAACTGTCTAAGGTTAGCGATCAGATGCAAAAGTGCAGGGTTCAACTCCGGTAGGGACCAAACGGCAATGACACTATAAAACATACATATCTCCTAGGGATTATTCACGACTCATCAGTCAATGTATGCGAAGTTCCTACTGTACGGCAATGTCAATCATCGAGCTCTGTAATTATGTAAAATAACCTTCCAGTGCAAGGTGTATGACTATAATCACGTGGTTACAACAACCAAAATCCAGTACTGACACTTCCAGAAGCCCTCTGATTCAAAGTACGTATTCTTTTATTTTGTCCTTATTATGTAACGAATTTTGATGAAATATGGCGCATCAAACTCGTCTTGTTAAGCTGCATTTGGTGGTCTCGGTAATTTGGCCCACACTGCTGTCGTTTTGCGAAGAATCGATTTCCGTGTCTAATGACACAGAAATCGATTCTTCGCAAAAACGACATGAGTACGTGCCGAACTCCAGGGACCAAAATGCAGCTCATGAAGACACGTTTGCTGCGCCATATTTCATCAAAATCAGTTGCCTATTTAAGGAAAATATCAAATAAAACTTACTTTGGAGTAGGCGCACTTTCAACACTTTCAACCATTGTAGTTGTTGTTGTAACTACGTGATCATGCGCATTGCAATACTTCCTTGTATTTGAAACATGTCCATGAAATGGTGTGATTCACGATTTGAATACAATTCATTTGTTTCAGTAATACATTCTTCTGATTATGGCAACAGTTCGTGACCATTGGTTTACTAAAGCATAAACGGTTCTGAAACATGCGAATAGATCATTACTGGCATATTACAGACGTGCGCATGCTAATCAGCGATATTTAGCTATTTATAGCTATTTATAGAGTATAATATGCATGACTACATACATTTAAAAAATATAACTGTATCAAATCGGTACAAAGAAAATAAGAAGTACATGTACATGTAACAAGAATGTTGAGATGCGTAATAGTATTAATGGACGGGGTACATGTACATGCTTGTGAAAATTCACTACATGCATTGTATGTTTTGTTTGTTCATTGTATTGTGTTGTATTGCATTTATCCCGTCAACACAGTGCGTATGTGCCGTGAAACACGGGTGCCGTGAAACATTTTTGATGCACAATACTATTTTTGAATTTTACAGCCATTTGTAGGTGTTGACGGGATAAATCGAATAGTAGAGCCTCGCCCATCCCGTTTCCTGAGCCTTGCCATATATTTTTTCCCATTCACGGCACTAACCTACTATTCTCTATCTATTTTCCTTATTTCTGAACCAAAGTATATGTTGTGACCACTCATTTGAACCGTCTCGGCGAGACGGTTCAAATGAGTGGTCACAACATATAATTCTGATGAGAAATAAAGAAATTCATGAGCCTTGCCGGATATTTTTTCCAATTCACGGCACTAACCTACTATTCTCTATAACATGGGCGCTCGCAGTGTATTGACACAGTTTAATAAAAATAATATTGCACTAGTGTAATAAATATGCAAATGAAGCCGGTACAGAAAACATGCTATGTGGTCATACAGCTTCATCATATTGTGCTGTGCTTACGCAATAAATAGAATGTAACATTTGTGTTGATTTAATATGAGATTTATTAAACTCTTGACTGATTTCTTGACTCCTTGACTTGACTGAAATCAGTAAACTCGTTTAATAAATATCATGTTAAATTATCACTCATGCAAGATCCTCTATTTATTCTACCTCATTACAGTCAAAGTTTTAAGACGATAACCCTTCACTTTTGTCGACTATATTAATGACGATGATCATTTGACCTTTTAAAGTCATTTATCCATGGGTTCCAACTTTCTCGGTGGCCTGTTGGGGCTATAAATCTAGTAAACAGATAACGTTCATGTTAACTGCCATCGAATCTCACTCAAAAATTATTGTTTGAGTTGGGTTTCGGTCCGTTCAATAGCAAGGTCATAATCAGACGGGAAACTGAAAATGAATACATGTGCATATGGTATAATGTACAAAGCGACTATATAGAGGATATTCCATCGTACATTTTGAATAGCGGGAAATAATATAAGAGTGTGCGTCGGCTTATGCGTAAGCAACGAGTGAGCGTAGCGAACGGGTTGCTTGCACGGACGCCGACGGACACGAGTGTATTATTTCCGCTATTCAAACATGCACAATGGAATATCTTTTTTATTACACTTCCACGGCGGATATTTATACAAAGGTAGTCTATTTTTTAGATTATAATCGATGAATTGTGCTGAGCGGTTGAATATTTACACAACGACGTGCTTCCCGCCTTTTGACGGCACGCTGTCTGACGTCAAACGTGACGTCATGTAAACGTTTTGAAATCAAACTTACGTAGCGGTTTCTATGAACTAGATACCTTTTAGTGCATGTTTGGAATGTGGTCAATCACACCAACACTGTAGATGAGACGAGACTCCCAAGGTTTTGCAAATAACTTTATTTTGACTGTTTTGACTTCTAAGGGTGTCCGGTTTAGAGAGGTTTCACTGTATTTGAATCATCCTTGCAATCCCTGTAGTCACAATTTATTTTTTCAGAAAAAGTAATAATGGCATCCGTCACTTCATGGTGTTTTAAAATATTGACACTAATCTTAACAGGAAACAGACGGACAGCACAAGAAGAAGTGCGGCATTATTCAACAATACCGATCATAGAACGAAGCCATGATTCAGCAAAGGGCGTCGTTTGATATATGATACGAACATTATGTAACAGTCTCCGCCTACAAAAGCATCTTAGACCAATCGCAATGACTGACGGTCACGTGAGAGAATACGTCAAACGAGTGGCCTCCGTGGATTTGGAGAATTACCCGCAATGGGATCTCACGGTAAGTACTCGTACCTCTGCTATCAGTTCGTTTTTCATTGTGATTATGACTGGGTACATGGGGTCTATGGCTTTTGTGGCCAGTAAATATACCATTCGGATATACTTAAGTAATACAACCATGGCCTGTTGCTTTTACTGGTGTGTACAATACATTTGGTCTGTTTAAAGTTTGCGAGGAGTCCTTCTTCGGACTCCTCGCAAACTTTAAACAGACCAAATGTATTGTACAGCCCAGTAAAAGGAACAGCCCATGGTTTTATTATTGATATTTACACTGCATTTTCTGATAGCTTCAAAAATGTAAATAAGCAAATATGGCGTTAAAATTAAGAATAATATTGTTTTACGTCTATGTGTCGCAATTCCTGGAACAGCGACGTTGCCGGTCAATAGCGTACAGTTTTTAACAACCTCGAGGACATTATGGACGTCAAATGAACTTTAACCAATGAACAGCATGACGTCACGTTGGTCTAATGTATTGTATTGGCATGTAAACGCAGTATGTCGAATGGGCGTTTGCATTATGAATTTATAGAATGTAAATACAAGGTGTATGATCACGTGGTACTAACAACAACAACAAGTACTGAAATTTCCAGAATCCATCTGATTCATATTCGTATTCTTTTATATTGTCCTTACTACGTAACGGATTTTTCAAGAATCATCGCAAAAACAACATAAGTCTCTGCCAAACTCCCTGGACCACCAAATGCAGCTCATGAAGACGCGTTTGCTGCGCCATATTTCATGAACATCCGTTGCATATTAAGGAAAATATCAAATAATACTTTCTTTGGAGTGGGCGACGTTGTTATTGTAACCACGTGATCATGCACCTTGAAATATTATCAGTTATAAACAGAGAAATCACTGGTAGCAACTGTCTTGGATTAGTGGAATACGAGCCTATACATGTACATGTACGTGTGACAGTGACGGTATAAAACAGTAACGGTCACAAATATAGGCTCACATCCCATGTAAAACTCCCATTACTATGCTATTTTCAGATAGAGGTGTTTCGTGTCTGCCTCATTGGTGTAAAATAACCATCATAATTGGCCCTGCAGACTTGAGCATGACAACATAAGTATTTATTAACGTTAAATGTACCAGTAAGTTTAAATTCACTAGTGTTTAACCCTTTCACCTCTAAGTAGTACTGTCTGTTTCACGAAGGCTGCCCAAATTTTACGGCCATATAAACAATGCAAAAACAATATATTGTATGATAATATGAAATTTTATCAAAATTTACGAATGATCCTTCTTTTCATTTCATGAAATTTGGTCAAATATTGATTTTATTATGAAAAATGAGTTGTCTATAGGAATGTAACATAGGGAAAAACGAGGTGAAGAACCTGGAGGAGGAGTCGAAAAAAACCGAAACATTTTGGAAATTGATTCTGAAACCTAGCTAGATAGCTTGGAAATGATCTAACTTAGAAAACAAAAGTTACATTTTGAAAATCGGTCCACTATTTCTGAGATTAGAAACATGTCCCCATGTTAATTCCCCATAGACATCTTCACATAGTGATGTCTATGGGGATTTCACATGTGGAAATTGTTTTTTCGCAATAAAATCAATATTCGACCAAATTTCACGAAATAAAAAGTAGGCTCATTCTTACATTTTGCTATAATTTAATATTACCGAAAACATATTGTCTTACATTGTGGATATAGCCGTAAAATGTGGGCAGCTTTCGTGAAACACAGTAGTAACCGGTATGGACTATTGCATGTTATGTTTGAGACTGTTCCGATTCGAACCGGCTGGTCATGATCTATACCGTGTGCAAATATTAGGAAAGAGGTATCTAGTGTTGACATACAATGGGGTCAGCGTGTAAGTGCACACACGAACGAACACGACAAGTTGGAACCAACCTGTCGTGTTCGTTCGTGTGTGCACTTACACGCTGACCCCACTGTATTTAAATACGTATTCAAGGAAACATTTCAAGAACATAATTGACGACTATGAGGCCAGACCGGGCGGTTTTGAAGTGTATCCATCGGCTCAAACTCTCCAGATTTTCGCCAAGTTTTGTCTTGCAGCTCATGCTTTATTAGTATGATTAAGTCCCCGCAACTAACCATTGGAAGCATGGCTGGCGTCGTAACGAGGCTTGCGAATCGAGTTTTAAACCGCTCTAACGACCAGTTAGCGGCTCGTCGTACCGAATGCGACTTTCCAATGCATTGGAAACATATAATTTAGAATCTTTGACGAAATCAGATACATCGCAATGTTCATGCGGTTTCAATAAACATACATTGTATGTGCGAGTATGTGTGTATATAGTGTTTATATTTTCAGGAAATGACGTAGAAAGATGGTTCATTTCATTGTCAAATAGTCCCATGCGCTTATAGAAATCCTGGGTATGATATTTATCTTAGAATGCGATGCTGATACATCTTTACTTTCTATTGCGCACGAAACAAATGTACCGAATCACAAGATACCACTCCATATAGCATTGCTGCTGCTTTTTCGCCAATATTCGACCGTATCGGATAATCCGTAAATGGCGTTAAAAGGTCAATGATATTCGGAATTGAACACTTTCTCCGGACGCATTGTGTCCAAGATTCTGAACCAAATTCGGAATAAATACGTATACGGAAATGCATACAATCTCATGAAAGGACCAAACATAATGCGCCACGACAAACAGGGACTTGTTATGTTTTAGCCCAGTATACATCCTGATCAGTTACGGACTCGTGCAGCCAGATACATACATTGACGGTTTGGTAGAGACATAATGACAGCTATTATAAACGCAATAGCGAATAGTGTAGGCCCTGATCAGACTGCGCGGATGCGCAGTCTGATTTGGGCCCACACTAGTCCGTAAAGGCGATAAATCTTTTCTTGTGGGCGTTACAACTAATTTACTTAGTTCTGGGTCTTCATTATCGTAAGCGACAGCATGCAATTTTGCCAATTTTCGCATAAATCATGGTTAACTGATTAAAGAAGTATTTCCTAATCACATAACGCACGCATTTCTATGCCGGGCCTTAAAGGGACACAACGCGCTTTAGTCGAGCACGGACTTTGGCTAAGAGCTCGTAATGAAGCAATATCTTTATTAAAGAAATAGTTCAGTTATTCACACATGCATGAGGTCAGCTACGATACATGCATGTATCATATTTAGATCAGTGTTAATGCTGCTTATCTTTCACAATCCTAGAAAATGACACATTAAATAGAGAATATTGTACATTGTGCAGCGAAGATTTGTTGCCAAACGAAACAAACGGAATTAATGAAAAGCGAAGTGAAACCATCCATTGTATAACGATATGCACAGAAACGATCGTTTTCTTTTGTACTTTAAAACGATATTTTCGTTTAAATACCCGGCGTTCAACTATTTAAACGCATGTCGTTTCTTTCGATGCGCTTTCCACAAGTGTAATTAAATTAATTACAACGTCCTGTAACTACATGTATATTTACATACATATATCTATGAATGTACATGTATAACTGCAACCAACCACCTATATTAATGAATATACACCACCCATATATCTTGAATTAGAATGCGTTCAACCCCCACCCTCTATAATTCGACAAATTACATGTATGTAGTAACTAGCAATGTTTTATGGCATAATGTGCGAACAGCGTAGAGTCAGATCAGCCTTCACATAGGCAGGCTGATCAGTAACCTATTTCACCAAAATTGCAAAGTATACTTATCTTGCTAAGTACACTTTGAGGGAGAAATTTTCCATTTAAGGATGAATGTATTAATTCTTAATATACTGAATGTATTACATTATCACAGCCATTTTGGCTGTGATAATGTAATACATTCAGTATAATAATTCTGGTTGCTTTTAATCATCAAATATATGCAGATGTTAGTTATGTATGAAATAATACATTCGGAATACATAAATGATTACCCCATCAAGCTAGATAAGTATGCTTAGCAAGTTTGGTGGAATCGACTACTGGACCTACACCGGTCAGAAACCACATACTGACAATGTCATCCTGAACGGGGGCTAAATAATACCAACATGATATTCGAAAACAAGCACAGCTGATTATTTTATAGCTTAATGAATTCATCACAGACGATGCCATCACGCGAAATAGCACGGTAACTGGCACATTCATGATGACTTGGACTTTTATGAGCACGTGGAATGACAGAAAACGCACTTCGATTGAGGATAGGAGCATGGCATTAAGACAGGCATTACAGTGGAGCCTCTCTAAACCGGACACCAGGAAAACACATGTGATCTTATTTGTATGAGTATCTTGTGGAACCTCTCTAAACCGGACACCAGGAAAACACACGTGATTTTATTTGTATGAGTTTCTTGGTCACGTACTTCAGGTGATGTCTGTTCGTGATCGCACAGCACACAACTATGGCTCAGAATGATCGAATGCCTGATTTACGGTGAAAGCTCTCTAATCCGGACACCCTGGGAACCTCCCAGGGTGTCCGGTTTAGATATATTTCACTGTACATGTATACAGCGTGCACAATGAGAATGACTGTGCTTTAAAATAATCATAGCTCAACGAGCCACCATATACTTTCATAAATTTCGAAAATGCACTGATAATTGTGTATATATTAAATAAAATGTGTAAATAGTAACTATTCCATTGCTTGACTCACCGCTCAGTAGTTTAATGATTGAATCCCAAACGCGTTGACCAGACTACGCAGCTGCCCATCTGATCCTGGTGTACTTTGAATTGATCGCAATGGTTGTAATGTGTTTTGCTTTATAACATGTCTATTGCTTTGCTTTACGAGCGTATTCATAATTACAGTGGGGTCAGCGTGTACATGTAAGTGCACACACGAACGAACACGACAGGTTGGAACCAACCTGTCGTGTTCGTTCGTGTGTGCACTTACACGCTGACCCCACTGTATACCGTGCGCGTTTCAAGCCACTCGCTGTATTATCGCATGTATGAGATCACTAATGGGGCAATCCATATCATTTCATGTTCATTCATTACATACCATGTGTATATTTCTATTAGCGTATGCTTAGTTATGATGACGAGGAACTGTATTCATTATGATATGTATTCTTCTTCTTCTATTATCATTATCGCATGTACGAGTATTGGAAATATTATAGGAATGAATGGCTTTTTTGTGGAATTTATCGGGGTATAAACTTGGAAAAGTCGCGGGAATACTGGACGAAGGCCGGAAGGCATCGTCCAGTATTCCCGCGACTTTTCCAAGTTTATATCCCCGATAAATTCCACAAAAAGGCCATTCATTCCTTATAATTCCAGCATTTGAAATAAATTCATCAAGACAATGTGTTTATCTTCCGTTTTCTTAAGAATTATTTTAACTGCGCCTCACGGTTATGGAAAGTAGTTGGGCGTGGGAGTTTACTGGGATATGCATTTTGGACATAGACTTGCTACGGGCCAATCAAATGTTAGGGAATTGTTTAAATATTTTTGTGCTGGAATTATTACTGGATGTGAGGAAAAATTCACGGACTATCAATTTCGATTAATCGAAGGTGTCCTGTACTTATGCACGCTCAAATGAACTGCGTTGTAGATACACCACTTATGTTACACGCCAGGTTGCAATAAATCATATCGAATTCCTACAAACAAGATTACATTTCGAACTATTTGTCAGAAATGATCAAAATAAATGGAACTACTGACGAAATTGGCCTAAATATAGTTATGCAACTGCCAATGCCGTCGTATTGTTTCATTTGTAAGTGGGTCATGATTCTAGCGTGGGAATTTCTCCAGTACAGTGGGATATCGTGTCCTCCCAGTTTGCTATGTCAACTTTAACCTCTCTAAACCTGACCCCAACTACTCAACGTATTTGTTAATTATTTTAACTTACATTTTTTGTAATTGTAATTTGTGTCTGTTACTAAAGAAATGGGGTTTATAAGTTTTACGACCAGTGTAGATCCAGATCAGCCGATGCACAGTCTGATCAGGATCTGCAGTGTGCGCATTTCTATCAATGACACACACGTCAGGCTACATGAGTGGACTAATAGATGAGGAGTTACACTGGTCACAAATCCCATACGCGCCATTTCTCCATCACGAACACATTTATCGTTGAAACCACATGGCGGCCGTTTCACTAAACTTCGTTCGACTAAACAGTGCAAATTTAGGATGTAAATCCAAATAATTGTTTACAAGAAAACAGTGTTAATGTGGAATTTACAGACTATCATAATTTCGCACTTACGAACATTTTAGTCGTACGAAGTTTAGTGAAACGGGCCACAGCACCTTGTATATGTACAGGCATGAGTCATTTCCGTAGCAATGTGATGTTTGAATTACTGGGTGGTCCAGTGGCAATAAATTGACTACACTGTCTGGAAATAATGGGCTTGTTAAGATGAAAGATACGCCAAATATGGAAATATATTCTAATAGGTGCGATACTAATTCTAAGATTTGGCCATTTTCCCATGATTTCCTAGATTAAGACGACGGAACTACTTTTCCCAGCGGAATAATACGGGCCTGGCGCCATGTCAATAACTATCGCGTTAATCTTCCAACCAATTAGCGTATGTATGTGCCGGGAATCGGTGGATCTAATCTAAAATAATTTCAAATAGTCTTGCGCAATCCAATTTTGTATAGACAGCGCACTTGCGCAATTTAGAGACGATATGTGACTTTTATTCAGGCAACATTGTATGAGCTATATACATAATTCAATATTTGAAACCGCTGTAACACGTCCCCCAGAATAATCCACGCTGGTTACAATACAATATAATACAATACAATACAATACAAAACAATACAATACAATACAATACAATACAATACAATACAATACAATACAATGTAAAACAATACAATACAATATAACAATTCAATGCAATATAATACAATACAATACTATACAACAATACAATAATGCAATACAAAATGCAATACAATACAATACAATACAATATAATACAATACAATGCAATGCAATGCAATGCAATGCAATGCAATGCAATGCAATGCAATGCAATGCAAGCAATGCAATGCAATGCAAATGCAAATAATGCAATGCATGCAATATAAAGGCAATGAATACAATCAATACAATGCAGTACAAATACAATACAATACAATACAAAATACAAGACAATACAATACAATACAAAATACACGACCGACATACGTAAACTACATTAATAAAAAGAACAGAATGGAGATTCATAAAACATCAAACGCCGCATTTTTCACAAACTGGTCCCTGTTCCATATATGGGTGCAGATACTAAAATTAATATTTAAATCTAGTTTGTACCCCATGTTGAACTACAACAGAAATATTGTTTTCTGTTTCGCAATAAAATTTACATGATTTCAGCAAATAACGGTTTTCTATTTCGAAACATCTGTAGCCTATTTCATGTCGAAAATAATAAGTTTACTACTTATGCTGTTTTCGTAAAATTTAAGAATGAGCCTATGTTTTCTTTCGTGAAATTTTCTCCAACTATTAATTTCATTACGAAAAAAATGTTCGCCATGTTAAAGGTACATGCCCACTCAGTAGGCACACACTGTTATTTATATCAGAGACATCATCTGAGACATGTTCTGGCAATACCCAACGTATTGATTGGCATTATTATACATTTTATATCAGACGCAAATTTCCACACTGATATCAGGGGCGATAACCGTGTTTCCTTAAAATGTTAACGGACATTATTATGTATTCTCTGTATTTACTTTGTGATGTGCAATTATCATACTTTATAATCTGTCGAAAATATTATTTTTTAGGTGACGCATTTAATTAGTATAAATAATAAAAAATATAGCATGCCTCATTTGCATATGAAAATAGCATGATACCGACGCGCGTCACTATCAGTAAAATAAATATTACTAAGGATTATATATGTATAGCGGGCACTTGTAATTTGTAGAACTGGTGGAATAGTGACACAATTATACACTTATTTAATTTCTATAAAGAACAGTTTGTGCCTACTGAGTGGGCATGTACCTTTAAATCCCCATAGACATATTTACATGTGGCGAAGATATCTACTGGAATTTTACATGGATAAAATGTCCAAACATATATTATGTGGTTTCTAATTTCAATACTAATGGATCGCTTTTTCAAAACTTATCCGTTCCAACCCTACGTAACTGGAATCGACTGTGATGTGCTAATTTCCCGACCAATCCAATCGTCACAAAATGATTGAAAATTACCTTCAAAAAGTGCAGATCCTTGTGAGACGGCTCGTTACCAGCCGGCTCATCTGGATCTGCACTGTTTGCTAACCCCGGGCTTTCGGGTTCAAAGGGTTGACTTTTGTTTTCTTATTTAGATAATTTTAAAGCTACATGTAAAATACAATGTAAAATGCAGTCGTTACAGAAAATATGTTTCGTGAAACAGACAGTAAATGTCTTATCTCAGTTGTGTGGACGGGCGTACATCATGTACGTAAACAGCCCTCCCCATCACGCTATAACAGACAGTAAATGTCTTATCTCAGTTGTGTGGACGGGCGTACATCATGTACGTAAACAGCCCTCCCCATCACGCTATAACAGACAGTAAATGTCTTATCTCAGTTGTGTGGACGGGCGTACATCATGTACGTAAACAGCCCTCCCCATCACGCCTATAACAGACAGTAAATGTCTTATCTCAGTTGTAGTGACGGACGCGTACATCATGTACGTAAACAGCCCTCCCCAATCACACTATAAACAGACAGTAAATTCTTATCTCAGTTGTGTGGACGGGCGTACATCATGTACGTAAACAGCCCTCCCCATCACACTATAACAGACAGTAAATGTCTTATCTCAGTTGTGTGGACGGGCGTACATCATGTACGTAAACAGCCCTCCCCATCACGCTATAACAGACAGTAAATGTCTTATCTCAGTTGTGTGGACGGGCGTACATCATGTACGTAAACACCCTCCCCATCACACTAATAAAAGACAGTAAATGTCTTATCTCAGTTGTGTGGACGGGCGTACATCATGTACGTAAACAGCCCTCCCCATCACACTATAACAGACAGTAAATGTCTTATCTCAGTTGTGTGGACGGGCGTACATCATGTACGTAAACAGCCCTCCCCATCACACATATAACAGACAGTAAATGTCTTATCTCAGTTGTGTGGACGGGCGTACATCATGTACGTAAACAGCCCTCCCCATCACGCTATAACAGACAGTAAATGTCTTATCTCAGTTGTGTGGGCGGGCGTACATCATGTACGTAAACACCCTCCCCACCTATACGACATAAATGTCTTATCCCATTGTGTGGACGGGCCGTACTCATGTACTAGCCCTCCCCATCAACTAAGACAGTAAATGTCTTATCTCAGTTGTGTGGACGGGCGTACATCAGTACGTAAACAGCCCTCCCCATCGCTATAACAGCAAATGTCTTATCTCAGTGTGGACGTCGTACATCATGTACGTAAACACTCATCACGCATCATAACAGCTATAACAGACAGCGGGACAGACTACAGCGGCCAGTGCATGCATGCCAGTTCCCAGCCATTAATTTCCACAATAAAACGTTATTGTCAGACATGATCAAATTACATCGTACCAATTTAAGACCTAACAAGATCGGAAAGAAGAAAACGTTCGGCCCTCTGCTAAATTGAAACCGCTCTGGGGAGAGGTTTTCCTATTATGCTATGCACAATCAATTGACTCGATGCTCTATCACGATAACTCGAACCATTAACTAGGAATCCATTCGGGGAGCACTTTTCCGCCAAATTAGTTATTGGCGCAATTTCGGAGTCCGGTTCATGTTATTTTTGCGAAAATTATGCTTTTAAGCTGCTCGATCAGTTCCGTGGAGTGTTTTGTAAATCAAATTCCACTTCCAGATGATTCGATTAGCGATTAAACCGGAGTTTGAGCGCATTAATTGTAAACAAAACCGCGGTACTCCCGTATTTCGCGATTAAAGTGGAGTTTTTGCTCATTAATCGTAAACCAAACCGCATTACTCGTGTCTTTCACGCCAACATGAGAACATACGTTTGTGAGCAATGTAAAATGCATTAAATCACATGGTGTAATGTTGTTTGTTTTAATGTGAATATGTTGTTAAAGGTACTTGCCCACTTGCACAGTAGGCACAAAATGTTCTTTATAGGAATTAAATAAGTGTATAATTGTGTCACTATTCCACCAGTTCTAAAAATTACGAGTGCCCGTTATACAGATATAATCATTTAGTAATATTTATTTTACTGATAGTGACTCGCGGTGGTATCATGATATTTACATATGCAAATGAGGCCTGTTATTATTTAATTATTTATACTAATTAAATGTATTACCTGAAAAAGTAATATTTTCGACTGATTATAAAGTATGATCATTGCAAAGAATAAATAGTAATGTCCGTTAACATTTTAAGGAAACACGTTTATCGCCCTGATATCAGTGTGGAAATTTGCGTCTGATATAAAATGTATAATAATGCCAATTAATACGTGGGGTAATGGTGAATGAATGTTTATTTGCCAGAAAATGTTTCAGATGCGATCTTTGATATAAAGAACATGTTGTGCCTACTGAGTGGACATGTACCTTTAATGTATATACGAACTTTGTCAACTATTATAAGAATTATACAAATACAATGGGATCAGCGTGTAAGTGCACACACGAACGAACACGACAGGTTGGTTCCAACCTGTCGTGTTCGTTCGTGTGTGCACTTACACGCTGACCCCACTGTATACATGTATTTATTTCATCAAAACGTGCTTTCGAACTGGACATTGTAATGACATTGTTTTAAAATATAATACATCAGACTGAGTGTAATAAATAAGTACAGGGAGCGCTAGGGAAACAGTGGTTGATCGGTACACCTTTATCACACGATGCTGTGCTTTATGTAATACTGAAACAAATGAATGTGTTTATTTACTCTCGTATTTATTACACTCAATGGCTGATTTCATAAGAAACAATGAATAGCATCGCTCTTATAAACACCATGTTATGTAAGAAGAACGTCTTCAATATATGATGCTGTGCTTGTGGCAATACATTTAGTGACACATTTCTGTAAATATAGTATGATACTTATCAAACTTGTTCACTACTTTCAGCCAGTCAATGAGCTTTCGAGACGAGCCATTTGATGTTTTTTCCCTGCACATATGTGCGATATCTCATTTATAGAACTTACGATATCTTCTGTAAATGATGTCGACGGAAAAGAATTCCACATTTGCTGTTCGTCAACTCTTAACGTCATTTGTGGCTGTGACTGGAGAAATGGGGATGATGGGTTTTGTGTCCAGTGGAGCTCCTGATCAAATACATGTAGCACACTGCTGTAACCTGATAACAATTTATGTAATATTGTTTTTTAGAAGCGTGATGGGAGTTTCATTGATGGAATGGCTGCAGATCCTGATCAGTCTGTGCGGATGCACAGGCTGAACCGGATCTACCCTGGTCGCAAAACTCATAAGCCCCATTTCTCCAGCCACGGCCACAGTTACATAAAATATCATCGTTTAAGTAAATAATGTTCACGGCACATAGTTTGTCTCGATTGATTGCAGAAACCATTACCAAAGCTACCTGTCCCGGAGTTGCGGACGACGCTGGACACCTATATAGCGGTCATGAAATCCGTGCTGACGTCAGATGAGTACAGCAGGACCAAGATAATTGTCAACGACTTCAGAAAACCTGAGGGTGTCGGAGAACTGCTGCAAGACAAACTAAAGAAAGCAGCTGAAGGGAATGATAACTGGGTAAATGTTAAATCTTAATTTAATCTACGATCCCGGTACCTGTAGCCCATTTCATCAACATTGCAAAGTATACTTTAGTAGCAAAGTATACTTTGAGGGAGAAATTTTCAATTTTATGATAAATTTATTAATGTTTATTATACTGAATTTATTACATTATCACAGCCAATTTGGCTGTGATAATGTAATAAATTCAGTATAATAATTCTGCATACTTTTAATCATGAAATATATGCAGTCGTTAGTTCTATATGAAATAATTAATTTCAGGAAAAATAAATGATTACTCCCTCTAAGTATATTTTGCTAGTAAAGTATACTTTGCAATGTTGATGAAATAGGCTACTGGTCATGTGCGAAAAGACCTACACGTATATCGCCAAATGTTGATATAAAAATAAAATGTCTTAACACGTCTGGGTCCCATTTCACTTCGTACGATACACATTTTGTTATATAGAGGTTTCAAGTTTACTAAACACAGAAATATGGCACATGAATGCTGCTAGTTACTACTCGCATATAGCGGTCATTGACTATGAACAACTCCACTAAAGAATTTTCCAATTGGGCTGATAATCCGAACTTTGTTGTCAATTACGACGTTTCATGAAACAAGTCCCTGTTCTCAGCAAATGGCCCATAATATGGCCCATAATTATAATACGTTACGTACAGTTACTGTTTAGATCCACTGTAATATAACTTTATCTAAATATGATTTAGGAAAAGTTATATTACACTGCGTCTAAACAGTAGCTGTACGTAACGTACGTTGCCCATCGTGGATAAACGTACACGCTCCAAAACATGGTCATCGTCCTATTAGTGTGCGACTGACCCGTATGGCAGTTTAACCACTTAGCTAAGTGGCGCTCGATGTCCAGATTGTGTTAATGTGTCGCCTAACATATTAGATATTTGGCCAGGAACTAAGAGTATATGTACTTGTCAGCGATTACAGATACATGTACATGTATTTGTAAATAGCTGTGCTAAAACACATGTTTGGAAGAATTGATTAATTGTTTTACATGATAAGTGCGGATTTATTTCACGTATTCATTTGTTTTACAGTAAATGATACAACATGCTTCTGTCACCGGCTTATGCAAAAATGTGTACACCTTCCATTAATTCATAATTAATTCATAATGAAAACGCCCATTCAAAATGTTGCGTTTGCATCCCAATGAATTGTATTAGACCCACGTTCTTGATTGGTTAACATTTGTTTGACGTCATTGATGTCCACGAAATGTAAATAACGACACGTTATTGACCTGCAACGTCGCTAGTTCATCAAATGCGACAACATGTAAAACTATTGAAGATGATTCATAATTGTAATGCCATATTTCGTTATTTACATGTTTGAATTATCAGAAAATGCACTGTAAATATAAGTAATAAAACCATACGATGTTGCGTTTACTGTAATATGTAAACCTTCGTTCGGACTCCACACACTTTAAAAAGAACAAATGTTTTGTAACCACAAGAAACCCAACAATCCATGGTTCTATTCCTTAACTCAATGTCAAATTGACATAATATATACCAAGAAACAAAGAACAGGCAGTATGTGCACGGCTGTCGAAATGACCATGTACACGGGAATTTCGACGGAAATATTCTACTTCGAAATAAGCAACTGTGTTTGATGCTGAAAGATGAAATACATCTTCTCATGAAATTGGAATGCTAAATCGATACGAACTGAACTGAACAATCAATGACAATTTACCAAGAAAACGAACAAATTAAATGTCTCTATTAAATTAATAAGCTTCACTTGGAAACAAATTGAATGATACCCGCAAAGCGCTAGACGTAAAATGGTCGTCCATCTCTAGTTTCAATTTCCCATTTAAATATAATTTGAATTTGTTGCTTTATAATCTAGCCTTTAACCCAGAGTCTTCCCTTGTGCGAGATGAATGTCGTTAGATAACGAACAGCTCTTAGTAAATTTTGCAGAATTTATGAAACATAATCATACAAAACATAGGTTCTATTCAACGCCATCATTATTTGTTGCCGTGACTGGAGAAATGGGTCGTATGGCTTTTGCGACCAGTGTAGATCCAGATCGGACTGTGCATCAGCATGGTCTGATCCGGATCTGCAGTGTTCTCCATTCTATCAATGAAACACCGTTATGGTTGTAACAAGCGATTGAGATTGTTATCAGGCTACATGAGTATACTGTTTGATCAGGAGATGCACTGATCACACATCCCATAAGTCCCATTTCTCCAGTCACAACCGTATACTGAATCAGATGCACAGTAACATTGTCTAACGTTTTTACCGTAATACGCCAGGAGATGTGTCGGGATTGTAGAGGAATGGATGCTGATGGATCGTAGCAAGTTATGTTTCTTTGCAAATCAAGTTATATATATCCGGTCCTATGATGTATTTCAGCGTTTATTTGTTACTGAGTACCAAAATGACAGGCTTACAAGTTTTTGTTTTTTTCCAAATGATGAATAAGGTCTGAAAAATATAATATTATTTGCCAAAGGGCTGATGACGTCAACATGAATGCAATCAACTTGAGTACAGACTAGCTGTTGATCCACGTGGTTGTTTGCAGGAAAACCACGACTTTGAACAATAAATGGCAACAAATATAGGCTGCATTCTAGTATATATCATAACCTCGTCTTATGTGGAACACGCTATGGTAGGACGTATCTAATTTCACGGATGTATGAATCGATATTGCAAACTATCAGACAACAAATGGGCATTGACACAAAGATCGGAAGATTTTGATTTTCTCCAAACAAATTGTCTGGCAGTCCGCGTTCTTTTCGATATACAGATTGGTAGGCAATATATCAGTTACATGTACATAGTCAGTTATTGCGTAATGTGTAATATATTGTATGTGTGTCTGAATCATCAATTACTTGAAATTTGCGCAAAAACATAGAAGACAGTGTGTCATGCCATGTGATTTTGTACTTTCGGACAGCTTTCCAAATTTACAATATTTTACATAAATGAAGCAAAAAGTTGACAAAATCTTCAGAGTACATGTGGACTATAATTCTGCATGTACTCTGAAACTTGTGTCAACTTTTGACGCCATTTACGGAAAGTAATGTAAATTGTGTAAACGTATTTCATGAAATTACGTAGATGTCCGAAGCTAAAAAATCACATGGCGTGTCTCATATATATTACGTCATAATTGTATGCATTTCTTTGTTTTGTCCACACATACATGTACACTATTAATAAGGTCGAATCGGAGATCGTTGTTGATTTCACAACCAACTAGCTATATAGATAATTAGCCTTCGGACGAACAAACAATCACACTCGAAACATTGGCATTGCGTCATATTAAAAAGCGACAAATAACTGCCTAAGTGCGAATATAAAAACAATTCACACGAAAGTGACGGCATAGTGCATGTTGCGTATAAAACAAGAAACGAACTATCAAGACAGTGCAATAAATACGCATTTGTTGACGTTGGTCATTCAAAAACTGAAAACTTACAGCAGCTTTAAATCGATACAGATCTTATGTGGAATAAAGACGGCGGCGCATGAAGACATTTAGTATGTTTAAGAATGAAATACATGAACACTGAGAATCGCACAAAATAGGAATCATAGGGCAAAAATGAATAGAAAGTTTGTGTTTGTAAATGACCTAAAGCCAATTCACATAACTGATATTTTACATCCAGCATGATATGAAGCTTCCCTGCATGAAATTATTAACAACTGTAGTTACCAGTTGTAGTTGGTCAATGTTATATATTAATGAATATGTGTAAGTATCAGTCTTTTCTTTGAAAAAAAAATATTACACCTAACATTTTCATGAAATGTATGCAATTATCTTGACATAGACCAACATTCTTATCTAGGAATTCAACACTTCAAGATCTGTAGTACTCGATGGTAGACGCACATGCGTTACGTTATTTCAGGACACGAGAAGCTAACCAGCTTCATGATACATATTGCTATGTATATACAGTAGCGCTTTTCTGCTCCTTACCTATTTATATATACTACTATCGTATACATATCGTAATCATATATTATTGGTATATTTAATGAGCATATCGTATGATCATATAATATTGGTATGTTTGTACCGTATCATCGTATAGTACAAACCTACTATACGAATATTATACAAACATACGATATCCGTTCGTATATACGATATATCTGTACGGATATGGTACATGTATGAATATACCATAATCTGGTCTGTTTGTATGATACAAACATACCAGAATTGTACACATGTATAAAAATCGTATAAACGTACGATTTGAATGGTACATGTATATCTATACGATATTGGTTGGTATGTACGGTACAAACATACCGTACGTTTATAGTATATGCATATCGTATAGAAAACATATCGTATTGGTATAGTATACGTATATTATTGGTATGGTACGTATAGTTGATCTGCTTAAAAGCGCTACTGTAGCCTGCACTGAGCGTACATGGTCGTGATTATGTAACAGTATGCCACGTTATATGTGTAATTGTTTGTTTTTGTATAATATACTGTGGAACCACTCTAAACCGGACACCCTGGGAGGGTGCAATACATATGTGTACGCATTGCGTTCACGAACACGCATTACCTCCCAATATAAGTACAGTACAGTTAAAGCTACCAAAACGGAACACACATATGCCGTCTTGCTCTCCTGTTTAGAGAGGTTTTACTGTGTTTGTATTACAGGCATACAACTGGTGGTTGGATGACATGTACATGAAAATACGCCTACCACTTCCGATCAACTCCAATCCAGGCATGGTCTTTCCGAAACAGAATTTCATAGATAGGGACCAGCAGTTGCGGTAAGTAGTAAGAAGTAATACATTTACATGTACACTACCATCTGTGGTAATCTTACCAATATTTGTCAATTTCTTTATTTCAAAATACTTGAATGGTGTGCTTGACATTAAGCAGCTTGATTGACTGAACTTGAGGTGTGTTCGCATTGCGAATATATGTTCTGAAACGTTCATAATAGTGGCAGGATTAACGCAGGTGGTTGTGTAAGTACTGAGAGAATGTATCATAAAATTGCTATTTCAGTTGTGTCCGTGCGTTCAGCTTTTACTGTTCTATGCAGATTAATAATAATTACTACTGTAAAATCTGTCCCAAACATATTCCAATATTTTAACAGCTGATCATTACTTCATTTTAGATATGCTGCGAGGCTGATATCTGGTATACTGGATTACAAAACTATCATAGATGCGTAAGTATCAGAGCGAATTAAAAGTTAACTTTGTTGTTCGACGAGACGGTCCAATTGGTGGTCGCGACATATACATGTACTTCTGAGCTCATAGAATGAAAATATTTAGGATATTCGTCAAACATAATGGCGTATCCTCAGCATGAAAAGGGTTACCACCGTGTATTAAAAATCGTAATACCATAGTATCATAAATATGTAAATGAGACACTTCCTGAAACACGTTAGTGACTAGCACAGCTTCAATAGACCACGTTGTGCTTGCAAACTATGTATAATCTAACACTTACAGTGATTCCAACCTGTCGTGTTCGTTCGTGTGTGCACTTACACGCTGACCCCACTGTATGATGTGTATGAAACCGGGTTGGTCCCAGTTATGAAATAATTAAACTTATGTAATAAATACACTATTACAGTATACATTCACTGATGTTATACCAGGACATTTGCACACATATAGTTGCATGTTGCTATGAATTAAATTATATTTGAGCCCGACTCTGGAATTAGCTCCCTTATCATATCGCCGTTACGTCGATATTGATTTCGACAATCCGTCATATTTTCCGTAAATTACTTCGAAAATTGACACAAAATTCAGAGCTCATGCGGAGATCTGAATTTTGTGTCACTTTTCTACGTCATTTATGAAAAATATTGCATTTCCTCGAAATCAATATCGACGAGACACGGCGGTGCGACAAGGTTAGTAATTGCAGAGGCGAGCTCCTTTACAAACCGTTCATTTCCGTAATTTATTTCTATCGAACCAGCCGAGGTCTTCCCATCGATAGGTGTCGCCACAAGGAGAAGGGACAGCCTCTCTGCATGAGCCAATATTACCGACTATTTACCTCATACCGTGTCCCGGGGGTCAAGAAAGACCATGTCACATCTAGCACACGACGCACAGTTCCAGAATCTCAACACATCGTAGTTATATGCAAAAATCAGGTATTAGTTCAGCCGTGCCGCTATCTGACAGACCGAAATTACGATACATGCAGTTGTGATCACTGTAAATATCATATTTTGCAAAAATAATTACTATTTATAACAGGCAAGATATCCCTGATAAATGTCGAACACGACTACCGTCAGTTGATCACACATCCACTAGAACATACGCTTGAGAGTTCCGGCTATTTGTTTATATGTTAAAATTATTTGTTCGACGCCTGCATATACTTTACATACATGTATTTCGAGTATATTTAACTATCAGTTCCTATTGATTTGCGCAGACGTGTCTTGTTCTATATTGAATATACGCCACGACCCTTCAATAATCAACGTATTATCAGAAAAGCAGAATATCACAAATGGTCAATATTGTCAATTAGCAATACATACTGTTTATATTTTTCCCGAAAACATTTCACTTCAGAATAAGCATATTGTCGCAGTAATTTATTCATTATTTTATATTATTGTTAAGGTATGTTGTATATTTTTATTTCAGTTTTTCGTCCTCGACGTCATAGTAAACTGTTCACGTCTTAGTGAAGATGACTTATTTACGCAGCTAGATCGCATTTCCAATATCGCGGATGGAGCAGAAGTCGTCGAACCGGTTGGAATACTAACAACTGCATATCGCGACAAATGGTCTCTTGCCAGGTCAAAATTGATTGAAGGTACTATTATTAACGTTTCATAATTAACACCGATCAGTATATGCTTTTATGATGTACAGTGGAGTCAGCGTATAAGTGCACACACGAACGAACACGACAGGTTGAAACCAACCTGTCGTTTTCGTTCGTGTGTGCATTTACACGCTGACCCCACTGTAAGTTGCTTTACATTTCGTAATATAAAATGTTGTTATCTTCAATAAAGTGTATATTTGCATAACGATTAATTTATAATGTAAATAGTACTAATTGTGAAAAATTTCATCTACACTCAAATTCGTTCATACCAGAACAAACACAGTTCGCCAACACACACAGAAATCCAAAACATGTAATCAAGTTACCGTGCAAGTTTATTCTTTTTAGCTGTGTTATTATTTATGCACAGTAACCTCTGGTTCTTCTTACATTGTTATTAGCATACTGTTTGACTATTGACCTATGTACAATGATGTTAATTTAGCAGAATTATGACATGTGTACTGCATCGTCGGCGGTGTTGTACTGGTGCCGTATGGCCGTATACTGCATTATCATTCACGTATTCATAACTCCGACCTACCACAATCGTCATAACCACAAGTGGCATGCTCTAATTATGATGTACAGATGTATAACTACATTTAAATATATAAATACATTATGAGATGTTTCTCATTTAGTTGGAGAAATATTGATATAAATTATATTTATTGACGGTCAACACTTAGTATTTCGATAACAAGTTAAAATATTTATATTGCACTGCTTAAATTCATTACACCATTTATTATGAAATTCAGTTAAACATATGCTCGTATTCGCATATCTTTCACACTTTCGCCAAGGATAATGTCATCTGCTTTTTTACGTTTTGGGTTTAATTCATAGTATTCACATACTTGCATACAATGCACTATGTGTATTTGCTTTTATTGTCACATCGATGAACATTTGTTTTGTCAAAGATTATAAGGCAAAGTAGTCAAGAGATTCATGATAATGGATAGAAGAAAATATTAAGGAGTGTTTGTGTGGTTTTTATACGAATACACCTGTCAACGGCTATTAACAGCTAAAGCGTGAATGAGATCCGATTTGGTACACTGCAGGAGAAACCTATGGAGCACCGTAACTCAGTGTAGATTTTTAATGCAACCGGCACGACACAAACGCCGCCCAGCATAAGCGAAACCCATTGTAAAATGAGTGTAATTATTAGACAGATGTAGACGGACAAATAAATATCAAATGCATATTGCCGAACGCGTCACCAATGGGGTTCAGAAAGTACGAATGTATGTAAATTGCAGACATATCGTTTATATGGAGTACATGAACATATTGCAACACACCCATCTTCCGTTTGACTTCAGATGCAACCAACCAAGAATCATTAAAGACAATGGAAAACTCGTTGTTCATGCTATGCCTTGACAAACAAATACCCATATCCTTCAACCACCAGCGAAGTATTGACGAAACCAGTATGAACATACGTGATGATGTATCACTTATGTTACAAATGCTCCATGGACAAGGAAGCAATGCCAACAGCGGTAACAGATGGTACGACAAAACTATGCAGGTATTTTATGATCTGTCACTGTATATACAAAATGTGTACATGTACATATATTTATAAGACTTAGTATCATTTTAGACCAAACCAAACCATTTGATCCAGTGTAATATGTAGAAATAGCCCGCATTGTAATGCTCTTAAATTGTACCGTAAGCATGATGCTATATTCCTATACTTCTAACATAAACGTTCTTATTAAATTGTATGTGCATGTGACACATCCATAATCAGATATGAAATGACTTAAGAGCTGATGTTGATGTTGAGATGGCAATTATTATTAATATTGTGTCACATGATGTTACAAATATTGATACGCCTGTTGAATAGTAACATAGTAGAATCGGAATTGTCCACTGCAAGCTTCAATGTGAAGGTTCGAATTAACCATCCTGGAAGAGATGAATTCCGATGCAATTCTATACGTTCAACTGTCCGCCAAAGCTACATAATATACATCATCTGTTTTATTAATTAATATACGCATGACGTGACATTATTACTTTGCGCTTTGTGAAACTAAGAATACGTGTATGGCGTTTTTCTATCGATTGTGTAAAGACAGTTATGCATCCATGTACGAATGGCTTTCTACTAGATACATGTGTGTACAGTTCGATGGTAATGTGCTACCACTATATACTATGAATCACTGCATGAAATACATTGACACATATATATGGCAGTGGCTTTTGTATGCCTTTTGTGGCCAGTCTATGTGTAGCTAAAATCAGCTTGCATAATCCGCATACATACGCCCTGATATTAAGATATTATGGATACACATGCTTATCTGTTCAAAACAGTCACAAAGCGACGATCAATGTTTTCACGCTACAGCCACACTTCTTAAAGTATGATACTGTTAGTTAAAGTACGATCAAATGTTAGTGCATTTCTGCAAAATGAATTATTGTATATTCTCTGGCTACCTATTATTGCAATTATTTCAGTTTATCATATCCAGAGACGGGGCATGTGGTTTGAATTACGAACACTCACCCTCAGAAGGAATTGCTGTCGTTCAGTTGATAGAGCATCTGCTGAAGTACATGTAAGTTGATGCATATTCAAACTAGATATATATCGAAAGAAACGTTCACAAATTTAATTTCCAATAACTCCTACACTACTCAACATAAATAATTGAAACCTTGCAGGATGGTTCTTCAGGATGTTGTGGATAACTTGCATAAATATTATCATGATAAACCATACACTTTACAAATGACCGATTATGCAATATGGTGGGCAAAAATGTACAATATCTAATAACGACATGTACAGTGGGGTCAGCGTGTAAGTGCACACACGAACGAACACGACAGGTTGGTTCCAACGTGTCGTGTTCGTTCGTGTGTGCACTTGCACGATGACCCCACTGTAGCTATCACTGTTCACTTTCACATTCTCCGTGTTAATACAGTGAATATTCGTAAATACATGCCAGGAAACAACGGCCGAAATCATCATCATCCTACACGTGTCATGGTAAAGACATAATGTGTGTAATGTTTCATTTTGGCACTGACTGGCACTGGCAGATATCATGCTGAGACCACAGGTTAGCCGGCATAGAAATTCTGCTAGAGTATTGCATCAATGATATTGTCAGTTTCATCCTGAAAGTTTTCATAATTCGTCATTTGTACAGTATTCGGTCTATCATGATCGAATTGATAGGAGTTATAGACAACATCCTGAAATATCACTATGTGAAACTACAAATGTCTTCGTAAATAGGTGTCTGAGTTACAAGAACATAAATCTGGGAACTTATTTTACGAATCACCCGATATATACATACATTCTGTTGATAGACAATATAAACTTATCGCATCAGATATGAATATTAACTCGGTGGGGATAGCCGTTTGTACAATGACTTATAGATACAGTGTACTGTGTGGTATCATTAATGGTCATACCGGCGGTATACAAGTCTTGCTTTTGAAAATACCTAAAACGTCTTGCATGGGTCCACTATTTCCTGTACTATGAGTGTTATTAATACATACAAGAAGCATCAAATCTAACAGCGAGTGTATACGTACATGCATTCATGCTTCTGTGGACATTTTCTGTTATAAGATTACAATGTGTCGCCCGCAGCAGCCATTCCCTGACCCTACCGCCCACCATGCACTAACTAATCCATGTAGGTGATCAATTAGCACGAATTATGTTCGGTATTCTCTGATATGACTGGTAACGTAACCAATATGATATATATATTCGGTTTGTTTGTGTCTTTACCCTAGGCAAGAGGTCCATGACTATACTGTCAAGAAACGGTTACAGCGGATGCAGTCTATTGGAGAATTGCCAAGACCGAAGCGACTTCACTGGAACGTGGATGATGACGTAAAGAAATCGATTGTCGATGCTAAATCTCATATAGACAGGTGACATATCATAATGTCAGTTAAATGCAATATATGTAAAAATTACACATTCAAGAAGCACTAGTCGTATACAAAATATATTATAGTGTTTGTCCGAAACTCGATTAGAGTTGTGTACTTACAGTTACTACAACGTCATAGAGCTTTACATAAACGAGTAACTGCAGTAACTACGCACATGCAATGCATGATTTTCTTGTAGCCGAGTTCGGCGATTATCATAATAACGAATATTGCTTGTCCGGTGATTAATCATCAAAACGTTGTTTCTGAGTCAATGAAATGTAACATTCGATCTTGTTTCGTGAAAGTAAATCTTGACACAGCCTACTATGGCATGTGTTGATTTTGTATCATTGAGTACTTTATTTTCGTGCTTTATGTTTGTTTTTGTTTTCTTTTCATAGGCTGTTGGATATGTTCATTTAATTATGCACATGGTATGTATTACTTTTTGCACGCTATTCTATTATATTTAAATTAATTTATGAATGTGTTTTTATCGAATATAAAAAGACAATCATTACCTACTTCAATTTAATTAAATTTATTATTATTTGCGTTAATACCGCTTGATTGTGCACGTTATTGCATCGTGTATAGTCATTTAATCAGGCTTATACATATACATGTAATTATATTTGCGCTGTAAACACACACTGCATTTCGGCGGCTCGCTGACACAAATGCGTCTTTCATATCTGGTTTTATATCCACATACCACATGAACAATATGATAATTCCAGATGAGTCAAGTCCTCAGGATTTATTTTGTGCGTGAATTATAGTTTCGTACTTTTTTCGGATGGATTGTATTTTCTTTCTACATATATTATATGTAGCATCGAAGTGCACACCAGGAGCAGCTATTCGCATGTAACGATGAACGAGTGAAGTAATGATGTGATGAATACTTACGTTACGTTGTTCTTTTCTTAGAATAGTGATGGTAATATTAAGCCGTCCGTTAATGACAAGTGAATGTATTGTGTGGAGTACGGTACACACGTATACATTTGAAATACATAATAATAAATAATAAATGTGATATGAGCAAACGGTGTGTTTCGTATTCATTGCTATATGACATACTTATTTTCAGTTGCATACAGCAATGCATGGTTATATATAATTTACACACAGTGTTATATTTCAGATTAATAAAAGACCTGGATTTGTATGTGTATCGCTTTGAGGACTTTGGACGAGAATTTCCAAAGGCTCATAACATGAGCCCAGACTCGTTTATTCAACTGGCGTTACAGTTAACATATTACAAGTAAGTCTTACGTTTAGACGTGTTTAATAGGAATAAATAAACACTGATGTATAATGCGTATGTAACATATTATTAATCGATAATAAATATTGATTAGTTTGCATAATGTTGAAAGGACGCCATTGTGTAGTGGCATTGTTGTAGGTATATTCCAGTATGCTAGTTGATGGAGCACAACATAGCTGTGGCGTTGAACATACTAGCTGTAGAAATATATTTTCAAGATACGGGTATAAATACAAGTATCTATATGCACGTGTACTTACAGACAGAAAACTTCATTGCATAGCACGAACTACGTGGCGTGTACATTGTAGTCAGTACACACAAAAATAGTAACAGCAGCCGGTGAAGTGTGGGCAGTCAACGGTTGTCCACTGTAAACTGTTGACACATGTACATGTAAGATGAGGCACCATACGAGACAAATGTGTGAACATAATCAAACACGGTTTCTGAATATACAAACGGTGAAGGAGGTAAATGCAAGTACCATAGAACAATACCATCAAGTACACGGAATGAGGATATGTTGTGCATTATGGGGGCCGTTTCACAAATCGTCGTACGACTAAAATATTCGTAAGTGCAAAATTATGATAATCTGTAAAATTTCATATTAGCAATGTTTTCTTATAAACATTTATTGTATTTACATTTATTGAGCATAGGCTGCATATGCTCAATAAATGTAAATCAATCCAGACGAGCCTAAATTTGCACTTACGAACATCTTAGTCGTACGAAGTTTAGTGAAACGGGCCATATGTGAATAGTGACATGATTGCAAGTCTAGCAAACCCATGCAGACGTCAATAAATGGTGACTTGGTACCCGGTATATTGTCGCCGGAACATGTAAAGTATGCATGCATGTATATGTTTTTAGTTGTGACTGTGACCAGAGAAATGGGGCTTACGGGTATTGTGCCCAGTTTAGATCCAGATCAGTCTGTGTATCCGGATCTGAATACTGGGGACATGCCCCCTCGATATTTTTGGTACTTTTTATATTTATTTGGGCACCTATTTGAAAACTTTTACAAAAACTTTAAATAAATAAACAGACCGACGTACAATCAGTAGTGAGGGCAATTATATTAATTTGGAAGAATGTATCGTTACTGAGTAATGCATGTGTGCAATAAGAAAATATTAGCTGAAGGAAAACAGAATTTATAGGTGATTTGAGAAACTCTTACAAAAGCTTTCAAATAAATATACAGACAGACTTAGAGACGTTTCACTGTTAGGCCGTCAGCCAGAAATGGAAACCCTCCGCCCCCTGTGGGATTTTTGCAGACATATTTTTTTCTGAAACTACATTCAATTACGAATGCTATGCCGTATGTGATGGATGAATGTTTGGCACCATTTTGAAGTATACTACCCTCAGACTTTTCGCAATTGTAAAAAATTACATTTTTCATTGAAGATCGACTGTTTTTTTATCATTAGAAACAACCGATATGGCAGTTTTGTATGTTTTCTAATGTGTTCATAACTATACAATGGAATATGTTTTCAATTAAATAATATCTGCTAATTCAGATGAAGAATTTTGCACGTTTTGTTACCCCACCCACTGAATTTCAATGGCAAAACACCTACCTTAATAACTCCATAAAAGTATGGTACGTTTGTATTTTCTTCGTGTCAATGGTACCTAGTAGTGTTCATTAGACATGTTAACTGCATATATGCCGATTATTTGATGTCTGCAGTCTATGATACAATGCTAAAAACAATGTCTTTTTCACCATTCCCCACCCACACATTTTACAATGGGAATTTTACATGTAATTCATTTAATTTATGTTATACACTGTCACTTATTTATAAATTGTTTAAATGCATATGCAACTACTTAGGCACTACCTATAGCTGTCCGTGCACAATTCAGATACAGTGTGTCCGAGTGTTCGTCCGTCTGTCCGTCCGCTTCGAATTTACTTAGTGATGTTAACAACTACGCTATATGTCTCATTATGCACATCTCTCTAGGTGTCTATCAATTGCAACAATGGTAATTGTACTTACTAGTGTTTGTAATATATAGTGAATGCCCATATTCTGATTAAATAATGTCTACAACAGATGATGCAATATTAAAACAAAGTAGCGTTAACTATATATTCCCCACCCACTGAATTTACAATGACCATTTTACATGTAATAATGTTTCTTACTTTATACGCTGCCAGATACTTATGAAAGGTTCATTTGAACGTGTAGCTACTAACACCTGTATATGTGGCTATGACTGGAGAAATGGGACTTATGGGTTTTGTGACCAGTGTAGATCCAGATCAGCCTGTGTATCCGCACAGTCTGATCAGGATCTGCACTGTTCGTCATTCCATCAGTGAAACACCATCATGCTTATAACAAGCATAATATGGTTATCAGGGTACAGGAGTGCGCTATTTTATCAGGAGCCACACTGATCGCAAGTCCCATAAGCCCCATTTCTCCAGTCACAGCCACATATTAGTTATCCACATACATTTCAATTACAGAATGAATGTCTGTTCGTCTCTCTATATGTCCATTTCATATTTATGCAACCATGACAATTATCATGTTTACAATGAAGTGTATTCCAACATGAACGTCTCTGATACATATAATTATTACTCTCAGCTGTTGACAGACCTGGACACACCATTGAGTAAAATAAATAAATAAATAAAAACTCTATGTATGACACGGTACTAAAATACAGAACATTAAATTATACGAGCAAGCTCAACTGGAGTAAAACAGGACACATATATTGTTATGCACTTTCAAGATGACAGCCAGCAAGTAAATGAGTGTGTGTGACATACAACTAAAATTGTGTAGTAGAACCGATGAAACTGAGATATATCCCGGTTCCACATAATGTACACACTATTTATTGTGCATTCCAATAAAATATTCTCTCAACCCATCAGCAGGAACAGGATTCAAAAGTTGGCACCTGTACTTATAAAATGATGTATATAGTAAAAATGTATAACTTGTATGACTACTGAAATACAATATGTGTCATACGAGAACATGTGTGTTCCAAAGTGTATGACCGTCATTCATTACCAGTGTAAGTGGACACCAGTGCATGCATCATGGCCATTGCCTAATACATGCAGGTATATTGCTCCATATGTCTTATTTGAGAGGCATCCATGACGCTATTGTATTTTGTAAATGATATGTTGTGAGTAAATAGTTACCCATGATTTCATAATAGTGACATTTGATAACATGTAAGGTTGATATACCATTTCAAAATGTTCATATAAACAAAGACATTGGAGGTGCATGATCTTTGTAAAAGCATGCATATGCTCTTCAACTATATCCACTATATTCATATAGCTGTTATGTACGCATACATAAAGTATTTTGTCCCAATTGAATATGTTTCAACATTCAGTGTTCTTAATTATAACACACGTGATATTCTACACCTGTTGTGTCAAATTACCAAAAACCAAAAAGGATATAGGTTTGTAATCAACTTGTTATAATTCCGATTGACATATATGTACCAGTCCTGCATAACATTCGGATGATAGCATCATTACAAATTTCATATATACAAGTACATCGCTTAAATGTAATATTTGCATTTCATACTGTGCCGAAATGAATATTTGACAAATTTAGCTAAACGTATGTATGACTTCTGAAAAGATGTATATGTCCTCCAAGCTCATGTATATAATTATATAACTATATATACATGCCAATATTAGCATGTACGTGTATGTAGTCTGAAAAAATCCATTCCAGGGTATTCAAACATCAATCTAGTCCAGTTTATGAAGTATGCACATCTACCACGTGTAGCCAACACACTCATAGAACCATCAATATACGTTTAAATCCCCATGAATGATAACGTATCTTCATATCATACTATGTAATGTATCAAACTGTTCATCTAAACAATATCACATAGCCTCTGTCGAGACACATTACAATTTTGATTTTCCTGTGCAATTGAACTATTGTCTACATGACATTCTAACTATTTATGCAGGCGGTAATGCTCAGGTTTGTGGAAGGCGTTTTCTGCCGCATTGTACCACAGTTGTGTATTTTGCTGGCTCTTTGGTGTCGTCGGAATATATATTTCTCTATTTGACAACAGGTAATGTCATTATAATGATAAAACAACTCTATAGTCATGTACCATGTGTACATCTGTTTACTGAATGCAGAATTATATATACATTGTAGCTGTTTAGCACATACATACCACACGTAGTTTGTAGCTAATAGACACATCTTTGCCTCCATATACCCATATGTGGCATTGAATCCGCATAACAATCCCTATGGTGGTATTTCAAATTTATTACACCGTTTATGGACAATCATATTCCATTACTATAGCAACCAGAGACATGTATTCGAGTATATGTCATGTGCTATCAGAGTTTGGTGTCATTGTAAAATATGCGGGACCTCCTCGGGCTAAGGGTATTATCAACTATTTTTAGAGTGTTAAGCTGTTTTAAAAGTGTACATATAGACCCGTAAATATCACATCTCCTAATTGCAAAAGCGACCATGTTGATGATCATCTTGAAACTGATCGGCAGCCATGGTGACACTGTATATGATTAGTTTTTTTGTTGTGTATTAGTTTCAATAACGTTTAATTAGAAGCATGACTACAGCACATGTAGTGGTTAATGTAGAACTGATTACACCAGTGACTGCATGAATTACATATCGTTACCATGTATCCATTGTATATATTTTCAAATGAAAATTGTTGTCACATGTGAAGACAAATGCGGGACACTTAATGTGGGAGAAAGCCATGTATGTCTGCAATAAGCATACCATGCCATCCATCATACCATACTACATACTGCCTTGGCCAATGATCATTATGCACGCTTAATTGTGAGAAGTGTGCTCGCTAACAATAATAACGTTGTATTCCTTGTTAACAGTCAATCCATTTTGGACACACTTTGAAACATTTCTTCAGTACTCAATCTGATTGAAATACATCCATATTTGTCTTTGATAAGTAGAATATCAAACTCTATACATAACACTGTTAGTGTTGTTTAATCACTGAAAACTGCAGCTTCATCATCAATATTATTGAACATCTGATCATTTTGGCGGCCATTTTGAATATATAATTATAGCATTGTATATCTGGATATGTATATGTTATCAAATGATTTGATTTGTATACCTCAAACTGGTATGTATACATGTAATAGGTGCATGAAATGCTGTTTATAACAACTCCATACAGAAAGAATAGAACAAAACAAAAACATGTTGGCGGCCATTTTGATTGTTCTGACAATTATGGAAGAATATTGCATCACTATCTCTTGTATTTTTCATTTAGTTGTGAGGGAAAGCAATGTATATGTGTTTCAATTTCATGAATGTCTGTATTTGTTCGTAACAGCACACGACTCGCAGAAATATGTTGTAAAACAGCTTATTTCGGCAGCCATTTTGAAATATATTGCCATTTACGGATGTAATTTAATGAAAAATGTATTCTAAATCATTTTACATGCAAATTGTGACTTAATTATAGCAATTTACCCGGTTAATATTGATCAAACTTAAAGTTAACAGTCCTTAATAAAACAATATAATACTGTTCGGCGGCCATCTTGTAAAATGACCGCCATTTATTCATCCAGCGGCTTTTTGAGCGCAGACAACCAGTATTAATAGACAATAGGCTACTGAATCCGAAAATCATACTCACCAAAAATCCTGCAGGGGGGGGGGGGGGGGCGGGGGGTTATTGGTGGCTCAAGGTATATGTGATCCAAACTCCAAAATGTTTACACGATTCTGGGATATTTAGTGATTTACTTCTATTTTCGCCACCACTAGTTCTGAAATGCCGAAAATCATATCATAAAGCGCAATAAAAAAAAAAAAGATTATTCAATTATTCGATGACCGAAATTGATCTGGAAATTATTGGCAACGTTCAGACAACTATTACAGAACATGTGTTTGAAATTCGTAACACTCGAAAATAATGTATGCAAAATCTATATATGTGTAAGTCCCCGTAGCGCAGTGGATAGCGCGCTGGACTTCTAATCCAGAGGTCGCGGGTTCGAATCCCGCCGGGGATGTTATTTTTGCGCTATAATTATCAATTTACATTTACATAGAACATTCTGTAGTGGTCAAGTCTAAGTTTCTGCTCTTTTTTTTTATTTTACTTCCGTCAGCCATATATTATTTCGTTTCTACGTTGCTAAATAATGCTGTACCTGCTTTATTAAAGCCCATTCAGTAGGCACACAATGTTCTTTATAGGAATTAATTAAGTGTACAGTATAATTGTGTCACTATTCCACCAGTTCTAAAAATTACGAGTGCCCTCTATACATATATAATCAGTTAGTAATGATTATTTTACTGATAGTGACGTGTGGTGGTATTAGGTTATTTCCATATGAAAATGAGGCATGCTATTTTTTTATTATTTATACTAATTAAATGCGTCACTTGAAAAAAATATATTTTCGACAGATTATAAAGTATGATCACTGCACATCAAAAAATAAATAGAGATAATTAATAGTAATGTCAGTTAAAATGTTAAGGAAACACGGGTATCGCCCCTGATATCAGTGTGGAAATTTACTTCTGATATAAAATGTATAATAACGTCAATTAATATGTGGGGTAATGGTGAATGAATGTTTATTTTGCCAGAAAATGTCTCAGATGATGTCTCTGATATAAAGAACATGTTGTGGACATATAAGCTACACATACTCTTAGATAAATTCACATTATACAAAATCATAATATCTATAATAGTGTACAATATGTAGTGTCTTCTTCAGAATACACGGGGGTCTGGTTTCAACGTACGAGAGCGCCTCGACCCGTCGGTTCCGGAACGGTCGGGTAGACAACATCCGGGCCAACTCGCCGGCGGCCCTCGAGTGGGTGCAGAGCATGGTGGGCCGCAATGATAAACCAGTAGGTGTTGGTATAATTGCGAACGGTAACTCTTGCATCTACTCCCGTACGGACGGTACGGAAGTAGATTGCAAGAGTTACTGTTTGCAGTTAGTGTTTGTACACCACGGCCTGCGTTAATCTTGCCAAGATGTCAACGTGTCTAAGCATATATTGGCAAGATCAACTCGCAATCAAGCAGTTTGATTGGCTGTGCCTGAGCTGTAGCACAGCTCAGACTCATCCGATCAAGCTGCTGTCTCTCAAAAAAATATTCAAGTAGTGTGTAATAAAGACATTGAGTAGTATTGGCAAGATTAGCGCAGACGGTGGTGTATCATGGCGCATGTCATGGAAAAAAATGTATTTAATATAGGACTGAATGGCATTTTTGTGGAATTTATTGGGGTATAAACTTGGAAAAGCCACTTTCGCAATTGGCGATAAAAATAAACAATTGGCGATAAAAAATTACAATTTTCGAAAATTGTAATTTTTTTTCGAAAATTGTAATTTTGTATCGCCAATTGTTTATTTTTATCCTATTGGTTATTATAGGAATGAATGGCCTTTTTGTGAAATTTATCGGGGTATAAACTTGGAAAAGTTGCGGGAATACTGGACGAAGGCCGGAAGGCCTCGTCCAGTATTCCCGCGACTTTTCCAAGTTTATATCCCCGATAAATTCAACAAAAAGGCCATTCATTCCTTATAATTCCAGCATTTGAAATAAATTCATCAAGAAAATGTGTTTAATTTCCGTTTTCTTAAGAATTATTTTAACTGCGCCTCACGATTACGGAAAGTAGTTCGGCGTGGAAGTTTACTGGGATATACATTTTGGACAGAGACTTTCTACGAGCCATTCAAATGTTAGGGAATTGTGTAAATAGTTTTGTGCTGGAATTATTAACATGGATTCTGCTGGATGTGTAGGCCGCGGGTTCAAACAATTCCCGGCTAGACATGGTCGAACGTTATTGTTATATTTCCGTCTGAAATATCGTGTAATTTGAGCATTTATGCAGTACTTGCGGAAACTTTGATAATCTGCTCCATTCAAACAGCTGATTTACTCATACATATTGCGGGACCGCAGTACACGTCGCGTGCACAGGTGGAAGACTCGGACCTATGACACCAAAAAAATGCCTATTAAAATAAATCCCATTACCCCACCCACTTGGTCTCGTACATTACTATCTTCTATTTATAGAAGATGGTAATGTACGAGACCAAGTGGGTGGGGTAATGGGATTTCTTTTAATAGGCATTTTGTTGATGTCATAGGTCCGAGTCTTCCACCTGTGGTCGCGTGATGCAGCCGCATCAATTTCAAAATGTCAGCGCAACCGTTGTGAACTGATCGGGTGACGTGATGGCGCGTTCTAATAACGTCATGTGACACATGCATTATGTAGGGCTTGGCCCCGAAATCATCATTGTCTACTGCCAAACAGCACGCGCTGCACGTTTGAACACGGCTGCGAGCGGTGTGGAGCAACGGCAGTCATGTAACAATATCAGTTACTGCATATTCCGATTGGGATAACTGATATATCGGCTACATGTTGATGCTATTCTGGAATTTAAACCTGGTTTTCGAAATAAATTTCGAGAAAATAACTGAATGTTATTATACGGCCATTTATAATGAAACTATTTTATTTTGATGTATGGCTAAATGTACAAAGTCGTTCTGACATTGAACTATCAATCATATCCATATTTCGTTAACCCATAAGTGCGTGATCATTACCCTGGCTAATGTTAACTAATTTAGGTTTCGTACGCATTAGCTAATTCTTCAACTGATGTCAAATACCTAGATGTATTTCGAGTAGATATTTTAAGATTGGGAACATACTTGTTATCGAATTATGCTCTCTATCCGTTAATGCTATTTAACAAGCTAATTTGAATCCGAGAAAATTGGTAATGATCTGACAAACTCTTCAATTTAATAAAGGCACCGCGCGGAAATCCCTTAGCTCACTGTTCATTAGGCAGAGCGCATTGGAAAGTATAAACGCTGTGCTTGCAACCAGTGTAGACACAGATCAGCATGCACGATCGTGCATGCTGATCTACGTCGATACTGCTTACTAATACAGACGTCATTGCTCAATAGTGTAGCAAAACGTTACAGCGGATATCCCTATTTGGCATTTATAGTTATTTTCACAGTGTTTCCGCCTGTATAACGAATTTCCCCATTTCGTGTTCATTAATGTTTGTTCCTCATATAAGGCGAAATGTCTAACGCTAGTCAAGCGGAATCACGCTGTAGCAGAACAAGCTCAACACATGAAACACGGCCTTATCGGATAAACCACAAATTGTGGAATTGCAGTGATACATACATACCACTCCATACCTCGTCACTTTATGCTATAACGGGTTAATTATGTTAACGGTAACATGCGTTCTGTCTCGTCATGATGCACTGTAAGCAGTGCCCATGATTCATGTACGTGCTATTTCCTGAAGCCTTGTTCACATTTGTTGAAACTATATACCTCATGTTACCATATGTATGGACTGGGTAATTAAAGGAATATTGTATTGTATTGTAGTGTATTGTTAATTATGTTATTACAAAACGTATGCAACTGAGTGTTAAATTTTCCGGCATAAATGATACTATGTTTACTTCCTTTCTCGGAAAACACCTTTGGAGATTTTCTGGCAAATTAATAATGTACATGTATTGGAATTAGTCTGTGTGCTACAGTGGGGTCAGCGTGTAAGTGCACAGACGAACGAACACAACAGGTTGGAACCAACCTGTCGTGTTCGTTAGTGTGTGCACTTACACGCTGACCCCACTGTAGGTATGGTATCTACGGAGGGGACATGGACTTTTTTTTCATAAATCGTTCCCACGAAATAACAATTCGTTTCCTCAATTTAACAATTCGTTCCGTCGATATAACAATTCGTTCCCGCGAATTAACAATTCGTTCCCTCAAATAACAATTCGTTCCCACGAAATGATAATTCGTTTCCTCAATTTAACAATTCGTTCCCTCGAATTAACAATTCGTTCCCACGATATAACAATTCGTGCCGCGAATTAACAATTCGTTCGTGGGAACGAATTGTTATTTAGTGGGAACGAATTATTTAAATTGAGGGAACGAATTTAGGATCGTCTGTAAATTTCAATTGATAGATTTACATTTATTGAGCATAGGCTGCATGTGCTTAATAAATGCAAATCCAATAATTGTTTACAAGAAAACGTTGTTAATGCGAAATTTACAGACTATCATAAGTTTGCACTTACGAACAGTTTAGTCGTACGGTGTTTAGTGAAACGGCCCCCTGGTATCAATAAGACCCGTGTTGTGGAATTGGTGTCGACTTTGTCAATGGCGCACGGATTACAGGGCAACTCATGCTAACGAGACGAGATTATTTGGAGTGTTATCGGATTTCCCGGAGTGAGCTAGACTGAATATATACGAGCGCTCATGGTGCTATCAAACTGTATTCGGAAGATACTGCGTATTAAAGAGAGTTACAACTCGACAAAATGCTCCTTAATATTCATTTAAGAAGTCTCCATTCCTGGGGCCCGTTTCACTAAACTTCGTACGACTAAAATGTTCGTAAGGGCAAAATTATGATAGTCTGTAAATATCACATTAACAATGTTTTCTGGTAAACAATTATTGGATTTACATTTATTGAGCATAGGCTGCATGCAGCCTATGCTCAATAAATGTAAATCCATCAATTGAAATTTCCAGACGATTCTGAATTTTGCGCTTACCAACATTTTAGTCCTACGAAGCTTAGTGAAACGGGCCCCTGATGGCAACGTTAGTTAGGTGTACATCTACATGTACTTCCATTTTAAAATGGAATTTAGAATAGTGAACAAAAATTGACACTTTTATCTCCAATGAAAGTTACATAAGTTTAATGTATAGAAAACAAATTATCTGCAAAAGCATACCATGTTATATTTATATCACATTTGAATCGTCTCGTCGTGTGAATTAAAATGATTTTTACTTATAATTTGTGAAGAGGAGTAACATATGGTTCAGTTAAACATAGCAACATATATTACAAGTCGGTCTACATATTTCACCACTGACTACAATCATCGGATATTGAATTAACCAAGGTTTGTCAGATCGCGTTCTTTTGTATGTTGGCCCGGTTACTGTGGACATAATATAGTTACTTGCATGTTTGTATCTCATTGGCAATACTTTTAAATCGGCAGATGCCCGCTAAATATGCAAGGCTATCCAGTACCGAGACTTTGCTATAATATTCCTCTTTCCTTAGATAATTTGTATACAGATAGATGTATGTACAGCGAATATTTATTGAAGGTTCCAAAACGAAACAAACGAAAACGAAGTGAAAACGATCGTTTTGTTGAACGATAAACTAATAAACTAGAATCATTTTTGTTTGTACCAAACAACGATGGTTTCGTTTAAATACCGGCTTTCAATTATTTTAAAGCGACGCCGTGTTGTTTCTTTTAACTCATCGTTACGGCATCGAATTCGTTGTAACACGTTTCAACCAACACCCAAAATCTTTTCTAATTATAAAAACTAAAACGATGTCAAAACGATGTGTAAACGATAGGCAATCGTTCGTTTGAGGAACCAGGAACGAATCCAGACTGCACATCATGTAAACATTATTAAATGTATATGTAGTTTGTTTCGGATTGTATTATTAGACCACATTTTCCCGCATATACTGTACTGGTCTTATGCAGGCAACCTTATCACACGTTATAGTTCACCCAACTGTCTAAGCCAATCGCTGTCAGAATTGTGCTCCACTTATTTCAGATATTGCAACGTTTAACCCAAATAAGTTACATATTACCAGCTTTAATGATTAACTGTTCGACAGGAAATGTAAAATCAATACTCGGATGGGACATTGCATTGTACCTTTGGCTGAACTACAAGTATTTTATTGTTTGTAATATTGCATTTTTCAGGAACTAAATGCTGCGGTCGCTAGTGCTCCCTCGCATTTAATTCCTTAAAAATCCAATATATGAACAATAACTTATACTTATTCCTGCAAAATTTCAGTTTGATGAGAAAATGAGATTGCTGCGGCGGGCGATGGAATGGCAGACTCATATTATGACGCAGGTATGTAACAAAATACCGTAGAATGACAATAATCATATCGATGGTCTATTAACATAAGGTCGTAACTGCTATGTTTTGCTTTAGCATAGCAGTTACGACCTTTTGTTACTAGACCATCGATATGGCATGGTATCAGGGGGGCGTTTCACCAAACTTCGTACGATTAAAATGGTCGTAAGTGCAAATTGAGGATCGTCTGGAAATTTCCCTTTATGGATTTACATTTATTGAGCATAGGCTGCATATGCAGCCTATGCTCAATAAATGTAAATCCAATAAGTGTTTACAAGACAATATTGTTAATGTGAAATGTACAGACTATTATAATGTTGCACTTACGAACATTTTAGCCGTACGAAGTTTAGTGAAAAGGGCCCCTTGTAACGTCAGTGAACATGAATACCACATGTACACGGTGGGTGTAGTACGTCCAGCCCATCTGCTTGCTAACCGCATTTCAATCCATATTTTATTAAATATCTCGTCAACTACCGGACCAATTTAATGCGATAAGGCGCAGATACCACAGAAACTAGCAAAATAAAGTCTGCTGACGCTTCAGTCATCGGCCTAGAAGTCGTAGCCATTTCCGAGTTTTTGTAAGTTTTCTCGAAATAACTCAGCATTTACACCTCCCTCCCCCACCCCAACCCCAACCAATCATGGTCTCATTGTACATGGACATTCACTCGTCGTAAGGAACATTGTATTTTCGACAGGTTACCCTGTCATGCATGCGATGGTCCAATGACTTTGTATATAAATACACGATTATTTCCTTATGTGATTTTCCAAAATTTTATAAATGTTATTTAAACAGTTATGAAGAATAAGAGATATGGGTCCGGGTTGAAAGGTCAGATATAGATGTTTAAGGTCAAATTGACAATGGAAGACAATGTGAATTTGTTCTAGCAAACTGTGCGCATGCGCGGAAAACTAAAATGGAATCACGGAAAAACGGCGAAAATAAAACAAAAATGAAATCAAACGTGAAGCAAACGTGATTAGACGTAAACAGGCATGTGCAACACATAACAAACTCTAAAACAGCTTATGCCGTGCAATCGTGTAATTAACGGAACGTCTGATTGAATTTGAAATATACAGACACGTAATTGTGGACGAGATTTTCCCGTAGATAGGACCAATTACCTTATACCTCTGTCCATTGTGCGTCATGCCGCACGCTATGATGGTTGACTTTTTCATTATCTGGCGTCTAGACGCACCGCCATTTCGACTTGCCTCGCAGTAACAGTAAATATCTGTTCTGTTTGCCATCTACCAGGGTAATAATCAAAATGATATATTCCCAACTCCGATTCTGTGATCAATAGTAGTTTACCACGGTCCCAGTAAACCGGTGGGATCCGCGTGCCGGTTTGGTTGGAATGGGGTGTTGTAAACCAAAATGTCTGCCGTTTGCGCAGGGCACCTATGTGTTAGGGTTCCTGTGCAAACGACAGACAATTTAGGTTTTTGGATCCATGTAACGATGCCCGTCACTAAACTGAACCAAAACGAAAGTGGGTCCGGGTTGATATTTCTGGCTTACCGCTATACTTAAGGGATAGTTGGAATGCGGGTAACCCCCTTCTGTTAGGACTGCCACGTGTAGTTAAATTGCCGGAATAATGATGCTCGGATCGCCGGATTGTTAGTATGTTAACCTCTAGATGTCTGGATGTAACTCAGAATTGGCATTGTGGTCGATTGCAAGACAACTAAGGGTTATTGCCGAAATCAGTGCCAAGCAAGGATCCATAAATTGATATTTGTGTTGGAGATGATGTCGTGCCGTTTGTATTTGTATCCGCTGGATTGTGTGCAGGCAACTCACTGTCTATTCCCCGTCTCCCAGAATCTAATTTATGTCTAATTCCAGGGAGTGGTCATAGCGTTTGGCATGTGTAAAAAATGTGACGAACTGACATTATGGTTACGGAAAGATGACGGTGGAATCCATCAAATTTAAGCACGTATGTGTGTTGTACACCACTTAGAGTCTGAGAGAATCCACTGTAATCCAGATACGTGGTGCGAGCAGTGTAGTCCCTGATCAGCCTGCGCATCCGCCATTCATTCAGTATATCACATGTCCTGCTTTTAGATTAGCTTATACATAAGGGTAGGAATTAGCTCAAAGACATTCCAAACCCGGGCATATGAGCCCAAAAAGTGTCAGGCCAATGGCTGTTGGCTAGTTTGTTTCCGAATTTACTGTTATCTGCGATGCCGTCGAAATGTTTGCATTAAATGAAGGAGGCGATGTGGCGACGGTAAATCATAACTAAACAAAATCCGTCAAGCAGCAATGACCACGCATTTACTGGAGACATACGCTACTACAACTGCCCACCCGACCCCCAACATATCACCTCTACATCGAAAACAAAACCAAGAAAAACACGTTACGTAACATAACTAAATTTCCAGAATCGAAACTGTATTCACAGTAATATAATTGTTACATGAACAAACAAAGCAAACAAAACACACAAGTTTATCATATTAATATAATAGCATGCGTTACATGTACACATTGAAACGCGAAATGTCGGTTATCAAACCCATATTTATGATGGCCCTGGTTGTGATGGATTTACATTTATTGAGCATAGGCTGCATATGCAGCCTATGCTCAATAAATGTAAATCCAATCGTTTGTACCCAAGGGTATATCTGATAAAAAATAAGATGTACGATATTTTCCGTAAATGACATCACAACTTGACGAAATGTTCAAAACAAATGTAGAATGGAATTCCGCATTCGCTATGGAATTTCGTCAACTTTCGACGTCATTTACAGAAAACATCACAGGTTCTGTAAATATATTTCATGTTCTTCCGTACAAAATCAGACGCTTTGTCTCGTATATTTTGTAATATTTTAATAGTTCGTTTTCTATTTTTAACCCTAAGGAACTGGAATGGACTGTGGTATGCTAATGTTCCGGCCAATCCAATGGTCACAACATGATTTTCAGATTCGTGCATTTATGAAAAAGGGGTGTTTTTGTTCTCAAAAATATTAAAATTACGAGCCGGCTCATCTGGATCTGCACTTTTTGCATAAACCGGTATAGCGGGATTTCGGGTTCATACTAGCAACCACTCCAACAATCATCTATATGGTGTAACATGAAGACATAACAGTGTCTGATAGTATGTGCTGATAATTAACTTAACACTGGAAGTGAAAGGTACATGCCCACTCATTAGGCACAAACTGTTCCTTGTAGGAATTAAATAAGTGTATAAGTGTGTGACTATTCCACCAGTTCTAAATAATACAAGTGCCCGCTATACAGATATAAGTATGTAGTAATATTTATTTTACTGATAGTGACTCGCGGTGGTATCAGGCTATTTTCATATGCAAATGCGGCATGATTTTTAATTATTTATACTAATTAAATGCGTCGCCTAATAATATTTTCTACACAGTATAAGGTATGATCATTGCACATCAAAAAATAAATATAGAGAATAAATGGCAATGTCCGTTAACATCTTAAAGAAACACGGTTATCGCCCCTGATATCGTATGGAAATTTACGTCCGATATCAAACGTATAATAATGTCAATCAATACGTGGGGTAAATTTTAATGAATGTTTATTTTGCCAGAAAATGTCTCAGATGATGTATCTGATATAAAGAACAAATTATGCCTACTGAGTGGGCATGTACCTTTAATAAAAAAATAAATAAGTGGACGAACACTACATGTGCATGCAGAACATCAACCATGGCTGTCGACAATATCGACATAGCCGATTCGGCGACGATATTACCAATAACATCTGGACACATTTACATTGTCAATCCAGCCGTCAAAGGGCCGTAACTCGCCACGATAGCCAGTTATGGAAGTATCTGTGTTGCCCCGCACTAACTGATTGGATCTCATACATTTTTTTGAGATACTCCGTGTGATATTATATTCCATATAATGTTATATAATCACAGCGGAACTTCTCTAAACCGGACACTCAGTGGGCCCCATTTGTTCTATGTTAGATGGGTTCGTTATAATTTAGAGTGCTTCATTACAGTGGAACTTGTCTAAACCAACCACCCTGGAACCTTTGAAATTTATGTCTGTAACGCAGGGCGACTTACATGCAGTTACAGACAGAAAGTTCGGGTTAACACGAGCACTACAATAAATACATGTACTTACACGCTTTACAATCATGAACTGACATTAGTATGCAATGAAAACTGAGATTCTATTCCAGACGATCCTAGGTCACGGCGTGGACTGCCACCTACTGGGCCTCCGGGAGGTGGCCGCCGAGGCCGGTTTGCCCACTCCCGATATATTCACCGATGGGGCGTACGCGAAAGCCAACCACTTCACGCTCTCAACCAGTCAGGTATTAGGCGATTGATTATTACATTCTAACCGCTATTGAATGAACTGCGCATTGAGTAAGATTAGGTTATTTGCACATTCAACCCGTTAAGCCCCCCGACACACCATAACGTCATGATTTGAAAACACTGCAGATCCAAAATGAGCAGGTTCTCAACAAGATGTACAGGTTTTGTCAGTATTTTCAAATTTTCCAAAACCAATATTCCGCATATGATTAATGAACAAGTCGAAAACATTCAGATTATCCAGTCTCTGTCAGTCATTTAGGGGCTCGTTAAGCAGGCAAAAAAGCTTGTTTATACGTTATTAAGCAAATACATTTGTTTACAGTTAAGGTTCCTGCACCTGTGGGGCCTGTCACTAAACTTCGTACGACAAAAATGTTCGTAAGTGCAAATTTAGGATTGTCTGGCATAAATTGATGGATTTACATTTATTGAACATAGGCTGCATATGCAGCCTATGCTCAATAAATGTAAATCCAATAAGTGTTTACAAGAAAACGTGTGATATTGACAGAATATCATAATTTTGCACCGACGAACATTTTAATCGTACGAAGTTTAGTGAAACGGACCCCAGATGAACAGGATATCAGCTGACCATAGCATTTAAATGTTCTTTAAGAGAACAGTAGGTTAATGTCGTGAATAGGGAAAATACTAGCCCACACAATTCCTTAGCATTGCAAAATATCTTCCCATTATCGGCACCAACTTACAGTGGAAACTCCCAGGGTGTCCGGTTTAAACAGACTCCACTGTAATTCTGGAATATGAGCTATGCAAGACATAAGTATGTGCTTTGCAATCATGAACAGACAGTAATATCAGATACAAATGTCACTGAATCCATTAAAATTAGACAAACAAATGCGTTCTCTCGATGTCCGGTTTATTGGGGTTCCCCTGTACTATTATCTATGTCCGTCGGGGCCTTCAATAGTCCTTTACATTGCAGGTGCCGACGACGATGGACGACGCCTTCATGTGTTACGGTCCGGTGGTTCCCGACGGCTACGGCATCTGCTACAACCCACACCCGCAAAACATTGTCGTCTGCATCGCCGCCTTCAAGTCGCACGTGGAGACCCAGGCGGACTTTTTCGCCTCCACCCTGGAGAGTAGTCTTCTACAGATGAAGGAGCTATGCATCAAAACGAGCGAACCTACACTACAGGATGCGGAGAAGTTACGACATACCGTCACCATGACGACAAAGAACGGTCCCGTTGACAATGGAAACGCGATCGCGGAAGATCGACAGAATTGAAAGCAGACGGGTATGGATTAGAGAAAAGTTTTAGTTGTTGAAAAGAAAAGTTGAAAGCACATCTGACTTCAATAAAAAGTGCATGATTGCGCCATCGTGTGACCAAAATGCATATTATGATGCCGGTCTGTTGAACTATAAATATAAATTAACCCTTAATTTTTGTGTCGTCTGCTGTTTATTTTCTATTTTCCATTTTTATCATCAAAAACATGCTTTAGAATAATTCACAACATGCTTTGACAGCACTTTATAATCATTTCCATTGGAAATGATTCTAAAGTGCTATCAAACCATGTTTTTATTGAGAAATAAGTCAAGATATAAAAGCAACAGCAGACGACAATTGTTGTGAGTAGCGGTCTAAGGGCCAATGGCGTTTGTATAAACAAACGACATGCACATGTATATGCGGTGATATTTTATAATTTGACCACACTAAACAGATGACGGCTATCCATCCAGTTTCATGAATGTGGCCTTGATCGTGATGACTTTGACCTTCGTAGGTGGGACTCGCCGGCAATAGACTTGTTAATTAGTTATTGATAACTATTGTAATTGCAACAGTCTCGTTAAGTAATTACTGATAACTATTGTGATTCTATATGGGGCCTTACTGGTACATGTATTACCTAAATCATCATAGCTGGAGTATACAGATTTATACTGCATTATGGCCCCATGTTGACTCCATAGATGTACTCATCGTGTCACGCATCTCACCTCGACCAAACTAGCAATATTTACTGATTTGAATATGACCATAGAGCTGTATTTATCAAGCATAATTAGTATGTGTTTCATGCACATGTATAGTCGTTTTGTCCTTTATGCTGTCATGTTAGCCTCGTGTTGGCATGGTTAATCGTGTATTCACTCCGGCCATATTACAATAACAACACGACATGAGATATATACATTACTGGTATTAATATTGGATATAATCACAACAACATATAATGTGTGGGCCAAACTATATATATTTCACTACAGTACTTAGTACTTAATATATATGTAATATATATGTGAAAAGTTATTCCTTATTAGCAATAACAGAACTGGAGGCCGTTTCACTAAACGTCGTACGACTAAAATGTTCGTAATTGCAAAATTATGATAGTCTGTAAATTTCACATTAACAATGTTTTCTTGTAAACAATTATTAGATTTACATGTATTGAGCATAGGCTGCATATGCAGCCTATGCTCAATACATGTAAATCCATCAATTGAAATTTCCAGACGATCCTGAATTTGCACTTACGAACATTTTAGTCTTGCGAAGTTTAGTGAAACGGGCCCCTGTTCACATTCGTATAAGACTGGTATTGCTAGTTTAGTTGTCATTGTGTATCTATGAATCCAGCATACATTGTACAGTAGGGTCAGCGTGTAAGTGCACACACGAACGAACACGACAGGTTGGTTCGCTACCCACCCAAAGTGTATGTTGTTACCACTCAGTTGAACCGTCTCGCCGAGACGGTTCAACTGAGTGGTAACAACATACACTTTTGATGCGAAATGAGAAAAAAATGCAATTTTTACATTTACATTTTTGTATACATGAATTACAGTGGGGTCAGCGTGTTCCAACCTGTCGTGTTCGTTCGTGTGTGCACTTACACGCTGACCCCACCGTACATACGTGCTGCCCACTATGTTTGATTTCCTTGTCAAGTTCGCAGTGTTTGTTGATACAGCGGAACCCCTCTAAACCGGACACCAAGAAAACACCTGTGATTTTATTTTGATGAGTGTTTTTGGTCTGTAGTTGCCAATTGAAATGTGTAGATTCTTTCTTTCCTATTTGTTAGAATGCCAAAAAAAGGTTTCAGCAAGAATGGCATGTACGCCAGTCATGAAATAAAGATATACACACAAGTTCGACCATACCGAGTACATTATAGTCTATTGTCAACACCACATTATGTGTTTGGCCTATATGCAATTATAAGCACACTTCTTAGTGTTCGCTATTCCATCAATGAAACACCGGCATGCTTCTAACAAGCCATGTAGATCATTGTAAGGCTACACGAGTGTGCTATTTTATCAGGAGCTACACTGGTTACAAACCCCACACGCACTTATAAGCACGGGCCCTGATGTATCTGCTAGTTCACTACTGTCGTCCGATAACATATCTACAATGTTTGATTTTGTTATGGCCGCTAGCATATTGTTAATATATAAGGGCCTCTCCGATCGGATGCAGTTGTGTTTCTTATACACATTATATAGTCCTTGACAATCTAACTAGACTGGTGAAAACCGCATGCAAATACTCCATCACTGTCACAAGCTATGTAGATTTTAATTCTTTAAATTACCTTGGCGTATGCCGGACTTGCTGTGACGTCAAAGATGACACATAAATACTCAGTTGTATTTATATCAGGGCTCCAAATAAGGAATTAGTAATTGAGTATTTTCACTCCATCATTTCTGAAGCAATTGGGTATTTCAAAATGTTAATTGGGTAAAATAAAATCACTCTACTGTTTACACATCAACAGACAGCAATTATTGAATTAATTTGGTTCGAAATGAAAACATATGTTGGCATGTCATTAGAATTGTCTCCTTAGAGACAATTCTAATGAAATATCAAGATGTGTTTTCATGGAAAATAGGAAAAATATGCTATATTTATGGTCTGTTTATTGTTTTCTGCAGCATGATAAAGGTACCACAAAATTGGTATTGCTTTTTGATACTTGCTACTTCGAATTGCAATTGCTTTTATTTTTTGGCAATTTCAATTGGGTATTTACGCAAATACGCAGCTTATCTGGAGCTCTGTATATTCATTTATTTTTAACGTTATGTCTTAAATAATTTCATATGATCTGTATGTACATGTATACATGTATGACCGACCCTGACAATTAAGTATAAACGTGTAGTTAGTGTAGATGTATTTGATATTGTTAATACAATAATGTTGATGTTATGTATTATAAACGTTATAAAGTGTTATGTTGTATTATTTATAGTATACACTACACTACGTCCAGTTATTATTGTTGTAATGTTTGACGTTATTTTTACATACACTTTACAACTTTACAACCAAACGCAATTTGCTGATACATTGTACATGGCGCACTAAAGGCGATATTTACGTGTTTTACGGTACCACTAAATGTTCACTTTCCACGAAAGCTATCCATTTATTTTATATAACGCATGTGCTTAATTTGTGAACATTCTTCTATCTAATTCTTCACAATGGTACTAGTGTACATTGGGCCCGGCTCTCAAATTATGTAAGTGTAACGCGCACGAAGGCCGCGCGCGTTACAATTACTCAATTTGCGAGTCGGGCCCCAAGTAAATAATCCACTTCCAGTGGTTGAAAAGATGGCGAGTGTCATATCTTGTAGATATGTAATATCAGAGTAAAATTGGGTATGATTTCAAGAGGGTTTTGTCGTTCATACCACAAAAGGCATGTGAATGAAATGATTCAGTATACCTCAAAAGAGGAGTGATCATGATTTCGTTCCATGTTTCCTTCGCAGACACGTCCATCCATTACACGTATTAGACCCAACACTATTTATTAATATTGTGTTATTTTACATAATATAAACTATATATACATGTACTAAATCTATATTGTATTCTGATTAGTGAAGGGGTGCATTGTGTTGATATATATCGCGTACATATGTCAACCTTCACCCCTGACGTCCCGAGGTTGCGGTGTAAATAGGTTCTGTTTTAATTCAACCATATATCACAGTCACCTTATGGTATAAATGACAATAACCCCATTAAAGCATAACCAATTTTACTCCGATATTAATTATCTACAACACAGGACATTATCTTTTCAACCAACGGAAGTGGTACTAGTGTACCTTGTGCCCGGTTATCTAATGCAGTAATTGTAACGAGCACGAAGACCGGGACCACCAGGGTCCCGGCCTTCGCGCGCATTACAATTACTGAATCAGCGAGCCGGACCCAAGATACATACTCCACTTCCGTTTGTTGGAAAGATGGCGAGTGTCGTTCATCTTTGATATTTAATATATGAGTAAAAGTTGTTATGATTTAAAGAGGCGTTTCTCGTTCATACCACAAAGTGGCTATGCCATATATGAGCCCACCAAGAAATGGCAATGGTCTCTGCGATCATGAACGGACACTATGATAAATTGTGGCTGTCACTGGAGAAATGGGGCTTATGCGTTTTGAGACCAGTGTAGATCCAAATCAGCCTGTGCATCGACACATTCTGGTCAGGATCTGCACTGTTCGCCATTCCATCAACGAAACACCTGTCATGCTTCTAACAAGCAATATAAATCTCTAACAGGCTACCGGAGTGTGCTATTTGATCAGGAGCTTCAATGGTCACAAATTCCATAAGACTATTTCTTCAGTCACAGCCACGACTGTCATCTCCCAATGGTTCGAGGATTAGTTTATCGTTTTAAAAAAGAGTATTCAGGAATACAGTGGGGTCAGCGTGTAAGTGCACACGCGAACGAACACGACAGGTTGGAACCAACCTTACATGCATGTATGTAAATAATATTCATTACAAGAGCTGAATCGTTAACATGTCCTTTGACTGTACATACAATATATACACTATTTAGCAATAAATAAACAAAAGTTACGAGAAAGCACACGTTTGTATTAATTTCGAAACTCCTGAACAGAAACGCAATGTTGCATCATCATTTTCGTGTTGTATTGTATCAGGTTGTATTATATTGTAGTGTACGGTTCAGACCGTACGCAAAGTCTTATCAGGGTATGCACTGTTCGCAATTCAGCCTGTGACATGTACATGTAGATATGCCATAAATACCATACGCTCCATTACTCCACTCACAGCCATTACATACATTTGATTATAAAGATATCACATATGACTGTGACTGGAGAGATTGGGCGTATGAGTTTTGCGGCCGGTGTAGATCCAGATCAACCTGTGCATCTGCACAGTCTGATCGGATCCGCACTGTCCGGTGTTCGCCATTATATCAATGAAACAGCCTTCATGTTTCTAACAAGCGATATTGATCGGTACCAGGTGTAGGCGTGTGCTATTTGATCAGTAGCTACACTGGTCGCATATCACATAAGCCCCATTTCACCAGGCACAGCCACATACTAGTTAATGTATGAACGAACATTCCACGATGACAGCAACGTAATAATGTATGGTTGATACACTGCGCGATACAACAAATTGCCTGTACATGTATATTCGTAAAGTTTGTTTATTATAATGTCTTCCTATTGAGAGAGCCAGTAATATAGAGAATAGTAGGTCAGTGCCGTGAATGGGAAAAAATATCTGGCAAGTCTTAGGAAACGGGATGGGCGAGGCTCTGCCGAGCACATCCCGTTCCCGTGCCGCGCCAGATATTGTTTCCCATTCACGGCACTAACCTACTATTCTATTTATCCCGTCAACACTAAAAAATGGCTATAAAATGCAAAACAATAACCCGAGCCACCGCACATATTCATACGCAGTGATTAGGTCGTATTGACAGGATATCAAAACTGTTTCACGGCACCGTGTTTCACGGCACATACGCACTGTGTTGACGGGATAAATTTGACACCGTATCGAACAATCAGTACTTCTCAATTCGTTTATATGTGGTCGATTGCCACATATTGTCAGCGACAAGTTGCTGTTTTCCTCAACATAATGTGTTGATAGTTCCAGGCTTGGGGTCTTTATAATAGTATCCTACATCGATGGTCTAGTAACATAAGGTTGTAACTGCTATGCTTTAGCATAGCAGTTACGACCTTATGTTACTAGACCATCAGTATGCAGAAAATGCTCCACTCCTGCTAAACCACAAGGCCAACATCCTAATAGTTATTTGTGTTGACTTATAAACAAATAATTTTGTAAATTCATTCTAAAATTTGTTCTGTTTCCATTTATCATATTGTTTCATTGTATCTATTGCCTTTCCAGCATATTCCTGCTGTCATTTCGCACAAAATGACGCACCCCCTTTAGTCTTATTTTCTCAGTTGTCCTATAAAATATCTGCGGGCTGTATTATCATTGTTTGTACATAATAATTATATACTTGAAATGTAGTTTTGCTATTTTATTGGGCTGTAAGTTACGTCACCATCATTCTGCGGTTGGTTGAACCATTATTAACCCTTTCACCCCAAAGTAACTGGAATGGATTTTGATATGTTCATTTTGCAACCAATCCAATCGTCACAAAATGATATTCAGGCTAGTCCATTTATGAAAAGGGGGTGTCTTTGTTCTCAAAAATTACTTGCAAAAAGTGCAGATCCTGATGAGACGGCTCGTTACGAGCCGGCTCATCTGGATCTGCACTGTTTGCAAACCCAGCTATAGCAGGTTTTCGGGTTCAAAGGGTTAAATCAAAGTTTTCACATTTAATGTATTTCACAATGTAACAATTCCAACCTCATAAAAACGGTAACCTTGTTACAGTCGTGAGTGTATCTATCAATCGAATATCTCGCTGTGACTGGAAAAGTGGGGCTTATGGGATTTGTTGCCAGCGTAGTTTCTGATCAAGTAACGCACTCATGTAGCCTGAAAGCGGTCTATATTGCTTGTTAGAAACATGGTGGCTGTTTCACTGATGGAATGGCGAGCAATGCATATCCTGCTGATGAAGAGGCTGATCGGGATATACACTGATCGCAATACCCATAAGCCCCATTTCTCCAGTCACAGCCACATATTCAAGCTGTTGTTTTCTGTTTCGGCAAACGCGTCTAGGTGACACTTGTGAGATGACCCTCACTGAAGCACAAAACATCTCCGTGTTTGTAAACATGATGGATGGACTGCAAGCTTGAATTGCTTGGACTACTTAGCATGTAACTTGACACACGTACACTGTATGGTGTAGGCCTATACTATGTTGCTGGTGATCAGATACATAACATCACAATGGATCTAATAAATATGCACACACAGTTTGTGATGCAAATGTTACTAGGTAATGTATAGTCCAATTACTGTAAATTATTTAGCTTCTGCCAGTTTTGTAAACCCATTTACACACAATGTAACGCTAAATATATAACGTGGTATATTTCATATTAATTATATAATTCTTATTGAATAGAATTGGGTATTATTTCAGTATCTTAATATTAATTGCAAACACTGCAGATCCTGATGAGATGGCTCGTTACGAACCAGCTCACCTGCATCGACAGTTTTTGCAAATGTTGGCTTTATGGATATCTACGGAAGCCCATTAGGGCCACTTCACTTTGTTTTATTTCCATTTATTCCAGACCTTTTCTTGAATTTTCAAGTTCTTTTCTTGAATTTTCGACATCTTTTCTTGAATTTTCAAGATACTTTCTTGAATTTTGAAAATATCTGGAAAATTCAAGAAAGTATCTTGAAAATTCAAGAAAAGATCTTGAAAATTTAAGGAACGAACTTGAAAATTCATGAAAGGAACTTGAAAATTCAAGAAAAGATCCTGAATAAATGGAAATAAAACAAAGTGAAGTGGCCTTAATGGGCTTCCGTAGATATCCGGTTGAATGTATTAACTAAATCTGTATGACATATTACAGTCCCAACGTGTGTTGATCTGTTTTACCAAAACAAAACATCAGTTACTGTAATCTTGAACAATAGTTTCGTACGCATTAATGTTTTAGTACTTGAAGAGCAACACATTGTGTGTTCATTATTTCTCATATGACACGCCATTGTAAAATGGCGACCTTTGGCCCTCAGTGTAGACCCAGATCAACATGCTGATCCGCGAGACGACATAGAACGTGCAAATAATTCATAACCCAGTACTCTGTAGCCTATTTCACCAACATTGCAAAGTATGCTTATCTAGCAAAGTATACTTTGAGGGCGAAATTTTCAATTTAAGGATAAATTTATCAATTTTTATTATACTGAATTTATTACATTATCACATAATAATTCTGCGTACTTTTAATCATCAAATATATGCAGTCGTTAGTTCTATATGAAATAATGCATTTCGGGAAAAATAAATGATTACTCCCTCAAAGTATACTTTGCTAGAAAAGGATACTTTGCAATGTTGGTGAAATAGACTACTGGTCATAGACTGGACATGATGTAACTGTTCGTTCGTCGCTCAGGCGTGGCACGCATACATCCAGCGACGTGACGCTCGAAAAGTCAACTTGATTAAATGTTACGTACATTCAATATGTGTCGATAACAAACATGTGGCACATTCAGTTTCCATTCTATTTTACAGGTGTCTGTGTTGCTATTACCCAAAATGAACTCGACAACATGGCAAATACGATGGACATTCGAGTGCGAATAATTGACAACCTACAATACGAGGGTAAACACCATGTCCGCTATATTATCACCAACACCGGAAATGAGCCCTACCCAGAAAGCAACTGGACTCTATATTTAGATAGCTTCCGATCACTGGAACCGGACTATTTGCCGTACACCGGAACTACTACATTAATGAACCAGTCTATAAATGTCAGCGTTATTCAGGGTCAGTTTTCATTCATCACTCCAATTGAGGGATTCGGTCAAATATTTCCTAAAGAGAGTAAGGAACTTAATTTATTCGCGGAACGTTGGTCTATATCCAGGTATGAATTCCTCCCAAACTGGTATCTTGGCTCGGTGGCAGACGACATGGAACCGCGCATTGTGGAATCAACAAAAACACTAGACTTTGTCGATGAATTTACGAATCCACGTCAATGGAAACGGGACTCGGATGACACATATAACCCATTTACACCACATGAACGGTTTGAAAATAATTTTGTGAACGATTTAGGGTATGCCGCAAAGCTGGTTATTCCTACGCCAGTCAGGATTGAGTTGCAGCCGAATGACACGATGTTCCTGGATGTATCCACGTGGGTGATACAGGCGAGTGACGAACTTCAACAGGAAGTAGAATATCTAGCTGGTAATTGGTAATTCTATTGTCAATTCAAAATGGCATGACAGTGTCTGTTTGACATTTCATTCTTGTGCACACTTATTTACAAATGTTTCACTATGCTGCAGGTTAAATAATCATATACAATGTAGAATTATGTAAAAGTGATTATACATAAATGTTATTACCATACTACGGTGTACGGTACACTGTAGTATGGTAATATATATTTATGAATGTCACAGATAAGCTACATGTATGTATGTGTAAATAATCATATACAATGTAGAATTATGTAAAAGTGATTATACATAAATGTTATTACCATACTACAGTGTACGGTACACTGTAGTATGGTAATATATATTTATGAATGTCACAGATAAGCTACATGTATGTATGTATGTATGTTTGTATGTATGTATGTATGTATGTATGTTTACTTGGGTTTGAATATTCCAGGTTACTGTATTTTCATTGTAAGTTTATCCGGCTCTGCAAGTCTCGGACATCTTGTGCGTGTCCTAATTAGTATTGCCTGCTGAACTGGTTACTAGCCGGATATTCTTTATTTATCCCGTCAACACAGTGCGTATGTGCCGCGAAATGTTTTTGATAGCCTGTCCATCCGACGTAATCAAACTGCGTATGCATATTTGCGGTGACTGGGGTTATTTGTTTTGCATTTTAAAGCCATGTGTAGGTATTGACGGGATAAATAGAATAATAGATTAGTTCCGTGAATGGGAAAAATATCTGGCGCGGCACGGAAGCGGGATGTGCTCGGCAGAGCCTCGCCCATCCCGTTTCCTAAGCCTTGCCAGATATGTTTTCCCATTCACGGCACAAACCTACTATTCTCCATGTATCGTCCACATGCATCATATAGTTTATAACTGAACTAACAACTCTTGATTATAGCAGTTTCTGAACACATTCTCGAAATGTGTACGTCGCGTAATTCAGCATATGTATTGACCAAAACTGAGCATAGTTGAACCAAACCTCCATTGGACCATGCTCGAAATCTGGGTCTGCACTTGTCACAATGTCATTTGGGTTTTTTGAAGTTTTGTCACACACTTGTATATAGACAATAGTAGATTAGTGCCGTGAATGGGAAATTAGTGCCGTGAATGGGCACTAACCTACTATTCTATTTAACCCGTCAACACCTACAAATAGCTTCAAAATGCAAAAATGAAATAACCCTAGCCGCATCCTCAAAATCGGGGAATCGAATAGTATGACAACCGCACATATTCATATCCAAACCTGTCGTGTTTGTTCGTGTGTGGACTTACACGCTGACCCCACTGTATGTTAAAGTTATATCTTAGAACAAAGCGGATATATCATCGATACAACAAACAGGAGACATACTAGAATCATCAAGCTGTCACTAGTGACCAACACCACAAACAACATGTCGGGCGAGTATACAATACGCACGGACAGACAGACGGACGTGATTCAGGTGGCTGGCGGTAGCGGATCGGCGGTTTTCTACGGCATACAGACGTTACTGAGTCTCCTTGAGTCGTACCCGGACAGGATATTCCCAGATATCACAGTAGATGACTACCCGAGGTAACTACTGTCATTAACCCGTTCACCCCTAAGTAACTGGAATGGATTTTGATATGCTAATGTGTCAACGAATCCAATGGTCACAAAGCGATTTTCAGACTAGTCCATTTAGAAAAAGGGGGTGTTTTTGCTCTGAAAATTACTTGCAAAAAGTGCAGATCCTGATGAAACGGCTCGTCACGAGCCGGCTCATCTGGATCTACACTGTTTGCCAATACCACTATACAGGCCCGTGGTGTTGAAAGGGTTAAGAAACAATCCTTACATGAGTGATTCAATATAATATTTATTAAATTAGTTTACTGATTTCATAAGAAACGAGGTTATGCATATTTATTACACTAGCGCATTATGAGTTTACTAACCCTATTATGACACTACGAAAGCCCATTTTATGAAATAACGTTTTGTATGCTGCTCATATACAAAATGATAAGTGCAACAGTTACATTGATGGAATGGAGGTACGGTGGGGTCAGCGTGTATGTGCACACACGAACGAACACGACAGGTTGGAACCAACCTGTCGTGTTCGTTCGTGTGTGCACTTACGCGCTGACCCCACTGTACACCGTTACCAGTGCCTCGAGAGTCCACATATTGGCAAATTGGAAAGTATGTACATGTCAATCCAGGCTACGGCAAATTGGAAAGTATGTACATATCAATCCAGGCTACGGCAAATTGGAAAGTATGTACATGTCAATCCAGGCTACGGCAAATTGGAAAGTATGTACATGTCAATCCAGGCTACGGCAAATTGTTATCAGTCACAACTTATTAGGCCAATACGAAGCTCGCTTTACTATACAATTATTGCCTTTTTGTGAGGTTTTCTCGACCCTAAGTGATATCAAGTCCGATTTTTAGATCACTTCTATAGGTTCGATCGAACCACGTATTGACCGAAATAAAAGACAATAATTGTTTTATTATAAATTGAGAAATGTCCATGTAATACGCAATTTCAATATTTTTTGTTTTTTCTCTCCAGTCCTGAAATGTTTTTAAATCGTCCAGTCGCCATCTTGGTTGGTAAGAACGCAGGTGATTTGTACTACGAAATGTGATTAGGTGAAATGTTCGATACGTGACAATAAGGTCAATATAACTATTCCATATGCCTTTCTCAAGTCGATGATTTGTATTTACAATCACGTTTCCAGCATCTGGCCAATCAAGTACATGAAATTTTCTCAATTTATAACAATACGTTTTCGCGTTTGTCAATGCCGTTGCGAATGCTAATCTGGTATCGTACAGTGGGGTCAGCGTGTAAGTGCACACACGAACGAACACGGCAGGTTGGTTCGCTACCCACCCAAAGTGTATGTGGCCGAGACGGTTCAACCGAGTTTTAACAACCGTGATACACTTTTGATGCGAAATGAGAAAAAATGCAGAAAAATATTTACACTTTTTTTTATACATGAATTACAGTGGGGTCAACCCGGTTCCAACCTGTCGTGTTCGTTCGTGTGTGCACTTACATGCTAACCCCATTGTAGATATGTTGTTTACAGTTGTTTTGGATCCATTTTTTTTTTACAAGAGACGTTTCATTATCTTCGTTCTCAAATAGCACTTAACCGCCACCCAATGGGGAATAGTCTCTTTAAGGTGACAAGTTAATGATACAATCGTGTTCATTAATGGAGCTCATCAATTAAGTTCAAACTTTTAGAAAAGTAGACTACATATGCGATAGTAGAACACCCAGCATAAATATTTGAAAATAAAACGCAGGATATTTAATATTTTTCACGGTCGGCAAAGGGACCGAATCCGCGACCTTAACGATGGCAACACGTAGCAATTAGCAACGTTCTCGCTAACGTTTCGACGTCTTCTTAGCAAAGCAGACCTCCGTTTTTGCAACTAGGTACGTTTACCGAGGAATGCATCTGGACGTAGCGCGTAACTTCAAAACGATTGATGACGTCAAGAGGCTCATCCGGGGAATGGCTATGTATAAGCTGAACAAGCTCCACCTACATCTATCTGATGACGAAGGATGGAGGATTCAGATACGGGGACTGGAGCAGCTTACAGAAGTATAGTTAACGGTCCGTGATAAGATGCGGTTTATTCGGTTCGCCACCAGTGTAGCCCCTGATCCGCGCAGTCTGATCAGGTGCTACACGGTTCCCTATTACTGACGTTTCTATAAATGCAGAGGCTGATCTGGATCTACACTGGTTGCAAAAACGCATAAGCCCCATTTCTCCAGTCACAGCCACATATGTGGGTGGGCTTCCTGCTAGCAAAATGAACCTACGACGTTTTGCATCAAATTGGAATATGCATATTACCATACGTTCGTCTCAACATCTAATATAGTGGCATGATATTAAATGACTGAACATGGACATGTGTAGATCTTTATCAGACTATGCGGTACGTGTTATGATATTGGGGTGTGCTGGTTGCTATAGGCGCCATGTGGTCATTTGCATATTAGGATTTCGAATGACTACAAAGACAACGAGCTCCATTGCTACAGTGACGGCCACATATCAAGAGCACGAGTTGCTATAAAGGCAATAAGCCACATTGCTGAATTAAAAACTAGCCACAGACCCAGGCACAATGGTTATAAGGCCTGTCTATAATCACAGACCCAGATTAGGAGCCCTACTGGCCACAACAAAAAGCCAAATTTCTCCAATTAAATATGTAGATGAGGAGCTAGAATGGTCACAAATGGCATATATTCCACTTTTCAAAGCAAAGTCACAGCTGGACTGGTGATGCACTCTGCTCCGGCGTAAAATGTTTCAAGTTGAAAAATGCACCGGTTTCATAACAAGAAACTACTCGGCTCTACTTAAAGGTATCGCATAAACGCACTTTTCGTCTAGTAACCGGCGCAAGAAATTGCGCCGGTTACTGGACAAAAACGTGTTTATGTCTATCTTCTGCATGTAGTTCAATTGGAATTTGCCAGGAATCCGGCGCCTATTTCGATGTGAAACATTTTTCCACGGCTCGAAGTGCAGCGCCAGTGAGATAAAGAGCTTAACTGACCATAAAGGTCATGCGCCCAGTTGGTTAAGTTACAGCGACCTTTGTGTGACCTAGGACACTCAGGTGCCGAAGCTGTATCAATTTACCGGTGTCTGTTTACTAGGTGGGCGGTAGAAGATGCCACGATCTGTCTGAAACCAAATGCCTACTCCCACAACTGGGTTCCGGTCCGTTCTACAATACATCCGGTTCCGGGTTATATTCATCGGAAGACTACAGAGACATCCTGCAATACGCCAAGTTGAATCATATAGAAGTTATACCGGAGATCGATATGCCTGGTCACTCACATGCTGCTATCAGAGCAATGGAGACGCGGAGTATTCGACTTAGCAAGACCGGAAACGCATCCGCGGCAAAAGAGTTCCGTTTAGAAGATACTGATGACAAATCAAAATACATGTCAATTCAGGAGTTCAACGACAATGCGATGAATCCATGCATAAACTCCACATACAAGTTCATAGAACACGTTGTCGAGGAACTGATCCTGCTACACAAAGATATACAACCACTGCGGACATTTCACTTCGGTGGTGATGAGGTTGCCAAAGGAGCATGGATAAATTCGCCAGCTTGCACAGAATTACAAAAAGGAATCCCAGAACTGATCAGCCCTGTGCAACTGAAGAAATATTTTGTTCTGAGAGTCGCTGAAATCACAGCTAGGTACGTGATTACGTTGGTGCAAGCATGTATATATTGCAATATATGCATACATACGTTTCGTTGCGACATAAATCAGACTAAAATTTAAAAAAAAAAACGATGCATGCGTATTCAAATTAGACGTGCCGAAGTCACAAATGCAAATTAAAAGATAAAAGTCCGAAACAGAGCAGAGCTAGCGACCACCGTTTTTTTTTGTTTATTTTTTGCTTTGCGTATTTACATTTTTGCTCGAAGAGAATGGATGTCTGTGCATAGCGCCCAGCGTGACAGCCAGGGCGTTCGAAATTTTAATTAATTATTTTTATATTAATTATTTCCCATGATCTGACATATCATCGGGCAGGGTATTTCTATAGTAACCATTTTCATACTGAGGATACGCCATTATTTTTGCGGAAAATCCTAAATATTTGTTTTTTTTATTTCTCAATGAAAGTATATGTCGCGACCACCAGTTGAACCGTCTCGTCGAGACGGTTCAAATGAGTGGTTACAACATATACTTTCATTGAGAAATAAACATTTTTGTTTTAATACATTTCATGTAAAGGGGTATTTCGAAAGAAATGGGTTAATGTGATTCAAATGTACCATGCCATTAATACGGAAATATCACATATAGGCAGAATCTAAACCTCGGGGGTTGGGAAGATGGATTTATTGAACACGACAACGCCCCCTATCAGAGAGACCTGCTCCCCAACGATGACGTCATAGCCAATTCCTGGGACAACATATGGGAGTGGGGGTCTTCCAGTCGGGCATACAGGCTAGCCAATGATGGATATAAGGTAGCTCTTAGTAGAAAACTACACGTGGTAGCAATGTTAAAATAATTACTACATGTACATACTACATGTGATTATGTTTAGAAACCAACAGAAATGGTATTAACATTTTCCTTAAAATGAACAAAAATCGCCTCTAAAGGCGTATTGTTAATAAGCCTTTAGATGCCATTCTTTGTGTTCATGGCAATTTTTATTTCTCTGACTTTCTGCTGGTTTATGATAATTATGGATCTATTAACCATTTTACCATCCGTGCCACAGATTATTCACGGTAGCGTCTTTTTTGGTATTAAATTCCGCGCGGAAAATAGCTTTCGGGAGGTCAACACGATACATGTAAACATGGTACAAAGCTGGTATGACATGGTATTCTAGTTTGTCAAGAAACTAATTGTGTTGTAAAGTAAACATGTAAGCACTACATTGTAACTACAGGTATATGCACGTAGAATTATTTCGGATACATGTATATACAGTAGTTAATCCGAAGTGTATATCTGTCACACCGGCGACTTACGCGACAGTCAGACAATTCGGGTTAGTATATAATGTGTAATCTGGTGACGTTCATCTGTATATATGATATGTTATGGGTCACTCTATCACATAATACACATGATCGTCTGTGCCCTGACTGGTTGCAAACACCAAAGTATCAACCGATATATAAAAGTCAATTATATACAGAAAATAGCAACTATACATATAAATATTCCATGCTGTACCATTGCAATAAGTTAAACGTATTGTTAATCCGAGTCGCGATATGTTTTACGTTTATATTTTTGAGCATGCGCTCTTCTGGCGGCGGAATGTAAATTGCGTCTTGTTTATATGTGGTCCTTTGATCAATAAAAGTCAGTTACAGAGTCAGTTACATGTACAGTGAAACCTCTCTAAACCGGACACCCTGTGAGGTCCCCAGGGTGTCCGGCTTAGAGAGGTCTCACTGCAAATCAGGCATTTGATCATGCTGAGCCATAGTTGTGTGCTATGCGATAATGAACATACATTATCACATGAGATACATGACCAAGAAACTTATCAACAATAAGATCACGTGTGTTTTCTTGTTTTCCGGTTTAGTGAAGTGTATAAATTGTTGCAATTATATTACCTAAGTGTACGTCCTTCTCTCCTATCTCCAATTCCAGGTTATAATGTCGCACGCCACCCACCTGTATTTCGACCATCCTCAAGAACCGGACCCGGAGGAAAGGGGCCTCAACTGGGCCACGCGGTACACTGACACAGAAAAGGTGTTCCGATTTTCACCAGATCATCTTTACGAAAATATCGAGACTTTGAATTCTGGGAAACCTACCACAAAAGAAGAGATATGCGGTCAGCGCATGGAGAAGTGCGATCGTTTGGAAAAACGGGAGAACATAATTGGTACATTCAATAAGTTTATATTATACATGTAAATGTTATGCAAGGTGTCGCTTCATGGTTCGATAATTAAGGTTTAGCATGTATCACACCCAGCCATAAATGGTGTCATTTACTTGACAAAAACAACGGAACATTAGTGTTCTAGGTTTTCCGATGGAAGCAACTCTTTATTATAGGAATGAATGGCCTTTTTGTGGAATTTATCGGGGATATAAACTTGGAAAAGTCGCGGGAATACTGGACGAGGCCTTTAGGCCTAAAGGCCTCGTCCAGTATTCCCGCGACTTTTCCAAGTTTATATCCCCGATAAATTCCACAAAAAGGCCATTCATTCCTTATAATTCCAGCATTTGAAATAAATTCATCAAGAAAATGTATTTATTTTCCGTTTTCATAAGAATTATTTTAACTGCGCCTGATGGTTACAGAAAGTATTTCGGCATGGAGTTTGCTGGGATATAAATTCTGGACAGAGACTTGCTACGGACCAATCAACTGTTAGGGAATTGTGTAAATATTTTTGTGCTGGAATTATTGCATGGTATACAATGCAACGTTGTATACACCGAGTATGTTATTTGTATAATGAATTAGCTAGATATATTACCTATGTATGTAAGCTAATTATTAAACAAATAGAATATAATATGCTACATGCATGTTAATTTAATATGATATTATTTTAAATTTTGTAAGAAACTCAGTAGAACGTCGTTTCTTATGACATCAGTTAACGAGGTTAACACGTATTAACCTCATTAACTGATTTCATAACATGTATGTATGTACATTATTAACCAACGTTAATAAATAAAATAAGTTAACGAATTAAAAATAATATCATATTAAATTAGCACACATTATTATTAGATACATGTACTGTTTAATGCGCAAGCACAGTACGATACAATTAACGCTGTACTAATCACCGAGCATGTTTTCTTAGGCGGGAACATTTGCATAAATTACACTCAGTCTAGTTTTCTATGAGTTTAATACACGGTGAAAGACAAGTGTATCGAATAATATTTTATGTTAATAACTGATTAACAATTCCAGGAATACAAGGCCAGCTCTGGACAGAAATAGTAAGAACGAGTGACGTCATGGATTTCATGATATTTCCGCGCATGCTCGCATTGGCTGAACGGGCGTGGCATAAAGCGGAGTGGGAGGAGCTTAAAGACCGATCCACCAGGAATGAACATGCCCGACAAGACTGGGAAAGGTTTTCCAACTGTTTAGGCCATAAAGAGTTGAGCCGGCTGGATAGGGCGGGAATACGGTATAGGGTGCCACTCCCGGGGGCAAGGTAATTGTATTCATTGTCCGTGCTAATAGACATTTGCGGGCATGTACTCCAGTATCATGCTCGAAATCACGAGGTTTGATTTGCCGAGGCTAAGGAGTGCTCAGTCTCGGCCAATCATACTGCCTGAAAGCGAATAAGGAATGCCATAGCGGCTCATAATTTGTATACAGACCTTTGCCGAATGTTTGCGAATTGAATTCCGAATTTGCTATGAACATTTCGTTAATTTTCGACGTCATTTACAGAAACTATTGTAAATTTTGTAAATATTTTTCATGAAATATCGCACATCTTCTGACGTACAAAATCACATGGCGTGCCTTATATGTAATCACACTTTCAGATTAACATCCAACGGATATTTGGAAGTGGCCACAGCGCTTCCTGGTCTACACGTTGAATTCAAGGAGGCAGATGGTAGCTGGATGGAAGTTACAGGTGATATTGCCACTGGCAATCTGAAACGGGTGCTACTGCGCACAAGGTATGTATGTATTCCGGCCACAGAATCGTTTGATATATACATGATTGCATAGTTTACTCTGTCCTCTGTCCGCTTTAGGTACTCAACAAATAAACTGCATCAACGACAGAATGGCCCATATGTCCCACTTATGACACCAGTTGTAATGATGTGCTATGCCTGGATGCTTGTATGTAGCACAGGATGGGTCTACACATGAGAGACGTTTCAACATAATCCAATCGCAGATGTTTAACTACACTAAATCATCAGATATTCATGCGCGGTCAAAAGTAGTACATTAAAAAAAGCAATCCATATGTGATATGCCATAAACATTCTTTGCTGGCAAAACCCGGTCAATTGATGTACTAATCTACCTCACATGCATGTTAGTGTATCATTTACATCATGTTCAATCATATGTTTTGGGATTATTTGTATCTCGGAACTTGTATGTCATGTGAGGTGGTTTCAATTTCAGCCGCTGATTTTATTTGCGCCACCATCAGGGTGGTCACTGGAGATTGAATTTATCTTTCTTAAGGATCAACTATATACCTTATCATCGTTTGATTGAAAGATATTTGCTTAGTAAATGTGATGGAATATATGTATAACATATATGTGAACACTGCCCCATTACTGTATCCTATATGGCACCTGAGGTAGCTAAGTCGGCCATCTTTGTGTGTTCCAGCCATCAGCCAGTTTCACCTGTTCTGCCGTTTGACAAAGAACTCAAAATGTGAAGTAGAACATATGATATAATGCAGCTAATCACATGTAGAAAATCCAGGAGAACGGACTCCTATCAATTATATTACACCAAACTGTAAAATATCTGTAAATATATGTTTTCTGACAGGTTTGTGCCTGTGTTTTTAACAACATGAACCACCATTATGAATAGCTTCATACACAGAAAATCGCACAGTGTATCACTTTTACCTGGCAAACCACACAACACATACCATACTGTATATACACGTTGAAATTAATTTTAAGATTGATGAGAGAAATCCTCAGATATCTCGTCTTTTGTATAGTTTGCTGGTATAATATGTATAGCTTGTCGTTCTGATATATGTCTATTATGTATTGCACCAAATTGTTTGGTTTACTGTCATAATATTTGCTGTATGTGTCAAACCCACGAAGTGGTGAAACTGTACGATGGCTTGTATATACAAAGATGGCGAAGATGGCAACTCATTTGCTCCATATAGTATACAGTAACAAGACAGTATTCGCATATGTTATAATCATATACGGTATCACATCACTCTTATGAAGCAATTATCATTGAAGTCAAGTGTATCTATCTATAAAATAATACCTTAACAATTAATAATTTAACCTATATATTAATTAGTGAATATCCAGAGCAGAATGTGTGTAGGTTATGGGACAATAGATGCCACAACATCCATACGAAAAATGAAAGTAGCAAGAGAATACCAAAATGTTTGTGTAGCTGGTTAGTTTAGGAACCTCAGAGGGTGGAAATGATGGAGTGTATCATATGGAGATCCTCCTCCGGTTCGTGGCTATCTTCACGGATGCCGGAAACCATTAGTACCGCACAGAACAACAGTAGCTTTCAATTTGTCTATGTAGTATTAAACTCACATTAGCGAAAACGATGCAGACCCTGATCAGATTGCTCAGATGCACAGGCTGATATGGGGCTACACTGGCCGCATTTCTCCAGTCACATCCATGCTCGTATTACACCACTCGCTTACTTTTGGGGGTCTGAAATTTGTACCGAACGACATTAGGCCAGGCTTTGGTTTTGCCAGTCACGCGGTCGGTCGGTTGGTTGGTCGGTTGAGCGAGCGAATTATTAATACAAATGTATATTGACTGGCTGGCTGGCTGACTGAAATTATAACCGTTGAGTATCTCACCGGCGAATGCCAAGGTCACCAAAATGAGGGTTCTGAGGCGGCTGCGCAAGTTCTCCCCGCGTGTTGTCTGTATAGGGAATTATGTGTTATACATGTATTTCAACATGTATGCCGATATATGCAGATAAGACCCTCAAATCATTTTATTTTGTCTCCTATTGTATAGTATCTAAAATAGGCTACCGAATGTGTGTGCTGGTGCTGAGCTCGATGGTATACGTAGTTTGACTGACAGATGTGTCATTTCTTCAAAAAGCCCGGATAATGCGTCACCAAAACACACGTTTTCAATGTAATTATACATTGTCAATACATTTACATTTTGCGAGATTTGTACACGCAGTTAACCTGTATTCGAATAATTAAATATTCCAACGTCTTCACAAGATGCATGAGTTAATTTAATCAGTTCGTGCCGGTGATAACATTTTCAGGATTATCTACCGTGGAACCTCTCTAATCCGGACACCCTGGGGACCTCCCAGGGTGTCCGGGTTAGAGAGATTCCACTTATATTGACCAGTTCATTCCAGGTCAGCCGATGGGCATCGCTACAGCAGAGTGGTGACAGTGACCATCAGCCAGGACAAACACGATGATGGACACAAAAACAATAATCCAATACGACGGGGTTCGCACATGAGTTTATGTGTATGTTTATTATTTGTGTATCTACTGAAGCATTGAGCTACATGTACAAAATGAATATACACCATTCGTAGTGTTAATTTAACAGTTATACACCGGTCAGTACAATCCAGATAATGTTAATATTTCCAGCAAGTGTTTCCAGATATTACGACTGTATTTAATGGCATGACATTAAAGACATAGAGTGCACCTTGGTGCCAGTTGAAGACTCTGTGAACACCGATGTACACGTGCCTGTTTCGTAACGAATGCCTGTTAATATGATATCTTAGTTTATACGGGATCTTCCGTCTCCTTTTGGAATATATTGGGGGCACGAGTGTGTGCTTTGGCTATTTGATTGTCAGCGTGTCAGTTATACTTGCATACGGACGATGCAAAGAAAGATACATACTATGCACATGTACATACACATTTTTTAACAAATAAACATCACATCAAACATCACATCAATGACACAACGGAAGCCGTCACTCTATATGTGTATAATCAACACTCACAAGCACATTTTAGTTTTCTATGGTACTCTATGGTATTCAGACATTGCTGATCTTCTTGAATCATTTCATGACAGTATATGCCAGATAATTACAGTAGATGCATACCCGATTAACATACAATGTGTAGCATTACAATGGTAAAACTATATGTTACATTATATTAATATATATAATCTATAAGTTATCTTTGTTGTTATCTTTGTTGATCTTCATTGCTCAGCTTTATTCTGTATTACATTGGACTCTTTAAGTTCGTAACCCGTTTCATGCTGAGGATACCCCATTATGTTTGCGGAAAATCCTAAATATGTTCCTGCTATGCGCTCAGAAGTATTTGTTGCGACCACCATGTGAACCGTCTCATCGAGACGGTTCAAATAAGTGGTCACAACATATACTTTCAATGAGAAATAGCAAAAATAAAAATAAAATATTTAATAAATTTCATACCGTTAACGGTGTATTCCGAAAGGAATGGGTTAAATACAAAAAGTATAATGTTAACCAGTATGCATATGTAAAGTTCGTAAATTGAGACCTAAGAAGATGTGCGATTTTTCCTGAAATATATTTACAAAATGTATTATATTTTTCGTAAATGACATTATGCAATGCTTATTTGCTCTGAAAATTTCGTCAACATCATTTACAGACAATAGTACAGTTTCTGAAATAGTTTTTCATGATACATCGCACATCTTCTCATGTGCATAATTACATGCATGGCTTATCTCAATTATTGTGCGACAAATAACACTTAGTGCAACCAAATCAATGAACTGCCATCGACCTTGTTTCGTACACAACATGTGCCATGCTGGGCTGCCATTTTATGCAAAGTCATTTGTGGCAGTGACTGGATGGGGCTTATGGAATTTGTGTCCAGTCTTGCTTCTGATCAAGTAGCACATTCATGTAGTCTGATAACGATCAATATTGCTTGTTAGAATCATGACGGATGTAATGGCGAACAGTGCCGATCCTGATCAGACTGTGCGGATGCATAGGCTGATCTGGATCGACACTGTTCGCAAAACCCATAAGCCCCATTTATCCTGTCACAGAGACATTTAATTCCGGTCGTGTCTGCATTTGTTGACACTGCATCATTCGAAGGCGTATGTTAGCCACTAGGTAAACAATTCAGCGTGGGATTGATCGCTGATTAGCAACTGGTGCCCACGTGGAAATCTGTCCATAAGAGAAGCAACATGATAGTTGTTGTATTCGACTAATGCATATCAATACCCTCGTATCAATGATACTATGAGATACGCACGTATCATATGTTAGTAGATACCATTTGAAAATAGTGACAGCTGAGCAGGAGTCCGCATCGACAATATTATTTACGAACGATACTAAACTGGTATTGTTACATGACTGCCGTTGTTCGACACCGCTCACAGTCGTGTTCAAACGTTTGTCAGTCGTGTTCACTGTTTGACCATGGCTGTAGACAATGCTCATTTCGGGGCCAAGCCAACACCTACGTAATACATGTGTCTCATGGTGTTACTTACGTCACCAGACAAGTTTACAACGGTCGCACTGACATTTTGAAATTGATGCGGAGGATGGAGCACCTGCATCACCATGATCACGCGATGACAGTAATTAATACGGCCCCGGAATATTTATGTGTAAATCAGCTGTTTGGTTGGAGCAGATAATCAAAATACCGAAAGTACTGCATAAATGTTCAAATTGCGTGATATTTCCGACGGAAATGTAACAATAACGTTCGACCATGTCCAGCCGTGGGTAAACGTTTGCAGTGGCACTCGGGAACTGTTTGAACCCCCGGCCTTGGTGTTCAAACAGTTCCCTCGTGCCACGACGAACGTTTACCCACGGCTTGACATTGTTGAGCCTTATAATTGAGGGGGTCAGTGCAAGAGGACGCTCGATTCCTCATTGACTTAGACCCCTTGTTTTACTGAGCGCTACAATTATTGGTATCGTTCCTTCTCAATTCGCATACATGTATCTAGTTCCGCCTATTGGTGCAAGTTGTCACGTTGATTGCAGCAGTTTATACGGTCACTAAATGCAAAGGGTCCACAGCTATTTAAAACGTCACTATTGGATTACCTATATGTAACATTGCTGACACATTAAGTTATTTATATATACATGTACATGCGTGTTATTTTACGAAGACGTCATGCAGACAGTCGTCACCGTCGTTTCCACGGTATTGTGGACGCTATGAGCATAAACACTCGAACTTTTTCCGGATATCGGTATCTGAAATAACGATTTGAAAGCTTTCTGGAATTTTCTATTCTTTGCTCCATATATGATCCAATTTAATCCAGAGTTTGCAAATCCAATATGGAGGATCCATTGGCTAACACATATCAGTCGTATCCGTTCTATTGGCGAGATGAGAATTATTGAATTTATCACTAAAACCGGTACCCAGCAAACGCAAAATACAATATAAACAATGAGCATTAGTTTTGTTCGCGCCGCTCTTCGACGGGTGCATGTATGGTTACGTAGCCGCCTTGTTTGTACCTTAATGGTGATTATTAATACGATATAGAGCACACCTATAACTATGCATACGACCCACAAGCCAATGACACCAACTGTGTTGTAATTATCGAGGGCGAAACCAGAAAGTGAACAGATGACTTGAACCTCCGAATCGAAGACATCTTTGTATTTCTTAACGGCGAAGAATGGGATCCAAACGGAAAAGGCGACGATCCACATCAAGCCAATAATCACATGTAGTTTCTTTGATAGTTTGAAGTGTACATGATACAACAACGGAAACATTACTGCTAATACACGATCTATTGACATCAGAAGCAGTATTTGATTCGACTGTAGAATCGAAGCATATAAAAGAAAGCTTCGTGTTAAACAAAAGTATTTATTTTCACCGAGGTCTGGAAATATTTTTTCTAACGGATGAAGCAAGAGTGTCGTGCCTAAAAGTAGATCGGCAACAGCAAGATTCAGAATCAAAAGGAACATGCTTCCTCTGAGATTCGGCGTTTTGATGTAGGCCACTATAATCAGCAGGTTTCCGAATATTGTAGACGCTATTGTCACACCTGACAAACACAGCGACACGATGATATATTCATGCCCTTCAATGCAAGCTACAAGCCGTAGCAACATCTTCGCATTGGTCGAATTTAGTCCGCTCCTGAAAATAAACAATATATGAATGATTGTGTTGCATTAGCGGCTTTGTGTCTCAATATGTTCAACGATTCCGTCTCAGATATGCGCATAAAGTAATAATAAAAATTTAAATTTAATAAAGATACGTTCATTTTATTATGTACATTGTACATATATACTGTTTTTTCTAAACCCACAATAACTGGCGAAGCGGAGTTATTGGTTATGCTAATTTTGGGTATTTGCTTCAAAGTATTTCGTTCGGAACGGAGGGTGTGCATGATACTCTGTGGTTAACCGATCGCCAGAGCAGTATGGTGCATTTTGTCCTCCGGCAGCCCATCGTATCAGTGTGAAACTTCAGCGATGTTGCCATTGTGTACAAATAGGTCGCATGAGGTACGTGTATGTAGAATACATGTACATTCAGTGTTTTCGCACCGCATTTAATACACACTATGCAAGTCGGTAGATGTGCATGTATCTCGTTTTGATGAGATGACCAGGTATCTTTTTAATTATACATGTATTTGTGGCAGTGACTGGGGAAATAGTGTTTATGGGTTTTGCGACCAGTGTTGATCCAGATTAGCCTGTGCATCCACACATACACACCATGTGATTTTGAACATGTGCGATATCTTCTGAAAAATGTTTACAAAATTTAAGATATTTTCCGTATATTACGTCGACAGTTGACGAAATTGTCATAGCAAATGTGGAATATAATTTTGCAACTGCTCTGAAACTTTCGTCATTGTTCGACGTCATTTGTCGAAAACATCACAGTGTCGGTAAATATATTTCATGAAAAATCGCACACGTACAAAATCACATGGCGTGTCCCATATTACTGCAGCTGTTGATGGGAAAAAATAATGTTCTTACCTGGTATGTGTAACCTTTTAGTATTTAATTTAATTATTACACTTGCAAATTACACGTTACTGTGATATGTTTCAGAACATTCGATTTGTTTTACAAACATCTACATGAACATATACTTGTACTTACATTTTGAAAGAATTTTGTTAACAAACTTCTGAAATAACGTCCTTCCGGGAGTGTTCTGTATTAGAAATAAGATTGAATATCTGCGACTAGCGCCAATCTTGTTTACAAGCAAAGCCTCTTCTGGGAATGTCAGCGAGCTGTGCGACACTTGAATTACTCGCAACCGCTATTCTGAGATAATACGCAACTCGCCATGACAAAAAAAAAGATTCTTTGGTTATGACCAATACAACATCGGCACAACATTCACATCCGTCCACTGTAAATATGAGACACGCCATGTGATTTTGTACCTTCGGGCATCTGCGTAATGTCATGAAATAAATTTACAAAATTTAAAACATTTTCCGTAAGTTACGTAAAAAGTTGACACAGATTTCAGAGTACATGCGGAATTCAATTCCGCATGTACTCTGAAACTTTTGTGAACTTTTGAGTTTATTTATGCAAAATATTATCAATTTTGAAAACGTATTTCATGAAATTACGCAGATGTCCGAAGGTACAAAATCACATGGCGTGCCTCATATGAACTCCGTCGCCAGCAGCTGAGGTGTAGAAACATTAATGGGGAACAGTAATAATGTAATCCGTTAATACTGTATACAGTAAAACCTCGCTAAACCGAACATGAAGTCAGTCTATGTATCTTTAATTGTATGCGTTTCATTGTCTTCTATCTCTGATGATAATGCCTTTTGACGTTCACAAAGAACATATGCATGCCATGGCATAGTAATATATCGGATGTATAGTGGAGCCTCTCTAAACCGGACACCATGGGTGTCCGGTTTAGAGAGGTTCCACCGTACTAGTATTCTAGCTGCCAGGTTTATGCGCTGTTCAAAAAGACACTTTTACCAGGTTTATTCACATAGTCAGGTTACTTTGTTGACCGCAGTAAGGCTTTCCTATCTGTGGCTGTGACTGGAGACAAGGAGCCTATGGGATTTGAGACCAGTGTATCTGTTTATCAAATAACACACTCACGTAGCCTGATAACGACCTATATTGCTTGTTAGAAGCATGACGGATGTTTCATTGGTGCAATTGGGAACAGTGCATATCCTGATCAGACTGTGGACGCACAGGCTGATCTGGATCTACACTGATCGCCAAATCCATAAACCTCATTTCGACAAATGCCCACATAGAATTAAGCAATATGTCGCTCCAATGCACTTCCTAGTATTTAGCAATGTGTTGTTGACATCTGTTCAGACATCAGGATATGGTATCGCGTGGTCTATTGTTTACACTGGATGGAGGCACCCATGAGGTTTACGATAAATCTTATTTGTCATCAATACGACTGCCTTTTCTTCCTTTTAATGATGACGATGTTCCAGCCTAGACCGCACACGGAACTATTGCCCAGGCACGTCAAAACCTTGGGAATTAGTAACAACTATGCAATTATAACGTATATACGGAGTTGGATCATAAATAGATAATAGTAGGTTAGTGCCGGGAATGGGAAAAAATATCTGGCAAAGCTCAGGAAACGGGATGGGCGAGGCTCTGCCGAGCACATCCCGTTTCCGTGCCGCGCCAGATATGTTTTCCCATTCACGGCACTAACCTACTATTCTATTTATCCCGTCAACACCTACAAATGGCTGTAAAATGCAAAAATTGTATTGACTGGATATCAAAAATGTTTCACGGCACCTTGTTTCACGGCACATACGCAATGTGTCGACGGGATAAAGCATGTTGTTCGTTGAAAATAAAGCGGATTTCCTTACGTTGCGTCATTACACTGACGTTATTCTGTAACGTCATGTGACGGCAGTCGACCAATGGATGTCAGAGATAGTACATGTACATGTATTTGTGACCTGGATATGCTTATCTAGTCAAATCAAGATACATATAGTTTATTAAACTACAGTAAAACCTCGCTAAAGCGGACATGAAGTCAGTCTATGTATCTTTAATTGTATGGGTTTCATTGGCATCTATATCTGATGATAGTGCCTGTTGATGTTCATAGCATGCCTTGTCATAGTCATATGTCTGATTTATCATAGAGCCTCTCTAAACCGGACACCTCCCAGGCTCTCCGATTTAGAGAGGTTCCGCTGTACCATTTTGAAATACCTGATTTATTTCCCAAGACATCTGAAAATCTGATAAAGAAACGGGTGCGGCGCACAAGTTTATTTGTCGGAGTTACAGATGTCAAGGAAAATAAATCCAGTATTTTAAAAGGTTAGTGGATTAAATTGTATAGTATATTACATGCTCTTAGACCAGGTAATAACTTTGTCAACATTGTTAATTTGACGTTAGCATATGACTTGTTTCGTCGCCTGAAATGACGTCAAAACGTGACATCAATTACGTCTCGCGAACGTCTGGGAGGAAATATTTCCTTCAAATAAATAACAGAATCACGGTAAATCATCGGGTATAATGTAATATAACACTTTGCTATTAACCAACGTGTATTCGGTCATTGCAAAGTTTGTTACCTTATGAAATACAGAGATTCGCATCCTTCCCCTGATGGCCGTCAGGTTGTAACTTAAGGGACATGAGTAAGGAGCAAATACTTCAAATACATGTACATGTAGTTTCAATATTTATATTTTGTGACATGTATTTATTTTTTAACTGGGCATACTAATTTGGCAACGATCTGACAAAATGGGGTATTATTAATTTCATTTTTGAACAGTGTAGATGATGATTATCCTACATATTTCATCATGATTCAATTATACACATTTCGCTCTATGATTGATTGATTGATGTTTCCTTGACCGAATTACGAACAGAACAGACACTGACCAGACTGCGCGCATGCGCTGACTGACTAGTCTGTATCTACACTGGTCGCTCAATAAGCTGGGTTCTGTCAGATCATGACCCATTTTTACGAATCAATAACTTAAGAGAGCGTGGAAAATTTACGATGTTACTCCATATCTGCTTTCTTATGTTCGACCTCCGTATCTGATTTCTTACTTTCGGACTTCTCCATATCGGATTATTTTACTTACGGCCTTCATCATATCTGCTTTCTTACTTTAGGCATTCTCCATATCCGCTTTCTTACTTTCGGCCTTCTTCATATCTGCTTTCTTAATTTCTGCCCTCTTCACATCGGCGTTATTTCGCTCTTTCTTCTCGTCCTCCGCGCTCTCCACATCTGCGTTATTTCGCTCGTTCATCTCCGCCTTATCCAAGTACGTCGTCGCTGGCCACACATGAATGGATTTCCATTCGCTCTCGGCAATCTCGGCCGCCAGTTGTTTCTTTGTGATCTGTGGCCACGGAACATTACCCTTCTCATTCTCTCTCTCCACTCTGAACAATTCTCTCTTCCTCTCCATCTCCACTGCAGCATCTACCATTTTCTGGCGCCACCTATCTTCTCGCTCGTTTTCTTCCATTACCAACCGTTTCAGGTATTTTTCTTTCATTTCCTCCGTCTCCCATTGACTGTCTTCGCAGAATGTTTTCTTAGCCTCCTCCTTGATCTCCATATTTAGTTTTGCCCTTCGAGCTGCGGCCTACAATATAGGAATGAATGGCCTTTTTGTGGAATTTATCGGGGATATAAACTTGGAAAAGTCGCGGGAATACTGGACGAGGCCTTCCGGCCTTCGTCCAGTATTCCCGCGACTTTTCCAAGTTTATATCCCCGATAAATTCCACAAAAAGGCCATTCATTCCTTATAATTCCAACATTTGAAATAAATTAATCAAGAAAATGTGTTTATTTTCGGTTTTCTTAAGAATTATTTTAACTGCGCCTCACGGTTACGGAAAGTAGTTCGGCATGTGAGTTTACTGGGATATAAATTTTGGACAGAGACTTGCTACGGACCAATCAAATGTTAGGGAATTGTGTAAATATTTTTGTGCTGGAATCATCAGTTCATATTAACCCTTTCAACACAACAGGCCTGTATAGTGGTATTGGCAAAAAGTGTAGATCCAGATGAGCCGGTTCGTGACGAGCCCTCTCATCGGGATCTGCATGTTTTGCAAGTAATTTTGACAATATTGAGAACAAAAACACCCCCTTTTCACAAATGGACTTGTCTGAAAATCATTCTGTGACGATTGGATTGGTTGCAAAAATTAACCTATCAAAATCCATTCCAGTTACTTATGAGTGAAAGGGTTAACCCATATCATGCATATAGCCAGGATCATACTATATTCGGCTATATGCAGATTGATACTTTTTGAGAAATATTTCCCTCTTTCCTCATTTCTTTTCGAAAGTATACATGTATGTTGTCACAACTCATTTGAACCGATTCCTCGAACAAAATAAGATTGTATCCTTAGCCTGCAATTAGTACAATCGCTTGCAGACATGCACAGCGGCCCTAAACCGGTTTTGTGTGTATTTTTTTGTATTTTTTTGCATATTTACAACACGGAGACGATTATCATTTCTTGTCAGAACAGTTTACAGTCCGTGTTTCATCACCTTTAATATGTCGGCTTTTGTTAACTGAATATATATTTCAATTTTCAGAATGCTATAAAACGGACAGTGCACTTAGTTTAAACAATATTTTATTTCATATATAGCAGGTTACATATACACATTTAATGAGCAGCTATTATTACATTTCAGCATATACATGTACATGAAATACATTACTTAATATGTTTCTATTGAAACTTTAAAGGACTACACACCAATAAGCCAACAATAAACCATTGCAGTTGCCGTTGCCACCGTGCTTATCCTGGTTAAAACTATCGGTTGCAACGATAACTGCTGTTGGTTTATATATTTGTTGCGTCCAGCGTTGCATAGCTACCGCTAATCGTGAGCATGGTAACAGCGCAAATGAACCATCACATGATTTATTCACATGTCTTAAGAGTAAATTAAAAACCACAAATGAGTGTCTATATATACACATGTATTTAAAAAAACGGATATCACCTCAAATCAGATTTGAAATGAACTGATTGGCAGTATATATGCAACCGAGCTTAAAAGGGATAAAAGACGCCGTTGTAATAAGAAATAGTTGCATTATTTACACGTAAACCAATTCACACATGGTACTATAATTGTATTATTTGTACAACAGTGCAGATCTTCGATTTAAAATGTAACAAAGGGTTTTGGCACAAATTCGTATTATATTGCAGTTCGAGAAAAGAAAAAGAAATTTGGAATCGTCAGTCATTTCAGCGAACAGTGGTTCAATAGAACATGCTTTTTCGTATAGCGCAATACGTATGTCGTTGTATATAGGGCAGCTAAACAGTACATGGTACTCATCTTCTACTTGAGTCATACAAAAAGGACAAACCCTATTGCCAATAGACTGTTGTTCATAACGACCAGTTTCCAACCGTAATGGGGCTACGCCGCATCTATACTTAGCGAAAGCAGATATGTGTATTCGAGGCAGTACAAGTTTACAGCATGTTTCCACCCCCCCCCCCCCCCCACCCCCAGCCCCACACACCCCCCCCCCCACCCCCCCATGTCTGCTTAAACAGTTTATAACGCCTAAGTTTGTTACCACCATATCCCCGTGGACAAGTCATTCTATTCACAGTGGAATACCATTCGGTGTCTGTATAACATTCCATTAGTCGCTTAACAATTTCGCTGACCAATACATTTCTAGAAAGTGTATGTACAGTATCAGAAGCCAAACCAAGATTAGCCCACTTACATTGAACAGTGTAGCACCAGTTTTTGCACCTAGTGTTGCCTTGTACTGAACCCCATGCAAATATCTTGTACGCAATTCGAGAAATATCAATATGGGTTAGCCTGTACCAGTGAAGTGCAATACATTTCCATTGCTTTACGATAGGTGGTTCCCATCCCATGTCACCTGCCACTCCCACCGAAGGGGTGTATTTACCTGTTTCTAGAAAGAATCTCATTGCACGGTTATGTACAGCATCGATGCATGAGTATGGTTTAGTACCCCAAATTGCAGCTCCATATGATATAACAGACCATACAAGTCATTTAATTTCGAATAAACTATGTATGGCATTCCACCAATTCTCTTAAACTTTGCAATCAGAAGACCCAAAGACCTACTAGCGCTCTGTGCTACCATTTTAGCGGTGATATTATAATCGAGAAATTCATTCAAAATCAAGCCAAGATATATGTACTTGTCAATAACATCAACAGTGTGATCTCCGCATTTAAAGACTGTCCGCGTTCTGGGTATAGCATTATGTCTAAAATGAACGACATTACTTTTGCCATGATTTTTGTTCATATTGTTGGTGCTACATGTACACTAACCATTTAACTCGCACAACATGTATTGTAGATCAACTTCACGATCTGCAATAATAACAACGTCATCAGCATATAATAACACAGATATTATTTCATTACCGATAGGTATACCTTTTCCGAGGGCATTAAATATGTATTGCCAAGTCATTGATAAACATGTTGAACAGGAGTGGTGATAACGAACAACCCTGACGCAAACCGGAAGTCACACTTACAAACCCATTAACCCGTAAGCAGGCTGATACACATGCATATAGAGATTTGACTGCATTAAAAATCTTGCCAGTTAAACCAATATTGATCAACTTTTTCCATAAAATGTTCCTATCTATACAGTCATATGCTTTTCAATGAACGGCCGGCTGAGATACAGGACCTTACATCAATTGCGTTAATTGCCAATAATTGGAGACATACTTTGTGTGTTGTACCGCACACAGTATGATTTGCATGTATTCGCGTTGCTGGTGTGATTATTGTTACAACATTAGCTGAAAGACGAACAGTGTAGGCCCTGAGCAGACTGCTCGGATGAGCAGGTTGATATGGGTCCACGCTGGTCGCATATATCGCAAGGTCCATGTTCTAAGCCGTTACAATGCACGTGATGTACCGAATTTGAATATCGTACGTGCCACGGGATGTGACTGGGATCACATCCCGGGGTTGGTGAGGGGGTTGGGTGCGGAATATAGTCCATGATGTAGATACATAATTAATTTTGGAACTAGACCACAGTCGATGGCGCGCTATCGCAATATACATACTTTTCTTAAATGCTAAGTCGAAAACGGGGAAATAATCTATGACCGGGGTCAAATCAAAAATCACTTTGCGCATCTACACACCCTAAGGAATGCACACACCATGTTTCAAGTCCTTACCTATTACGGTTAAAATGTTTTACTTTAAGAAGAGTAACGGGCAAAGTAGGTTTAAAAGGGGAGATAATCTATGTCCCAAGGGTAAGATTTAAAAGTGAAATTCATTCCCAATATCTACCTTCCGTTATAAAGAAAATATATACCACTTCAAGTATTAAGCTCCTTCTATTACAGTTTAGGAAGTATACAACTTATAAGGCAAATTTGCAAAGGGACACCCGTGACGAAAACAGTTTTCCCATTTTTCTACAAAATGTGGGTATAATTAGAGAAACAAATTTAGAATAATTCATATTACGGGAGGTTGTCCTCACCCAAACATTTTCCTTGCAGTGTGGGTCGGGAATGACATAATGAGGAAACTGTCATTGCGACACGGATGCCCCCACTGCCTGGCGGCGCGCATCGTCTGTAGATGAAGGCTGTACAACAGTAGCGTATTTCACCGAAATTGCAAAGCATACTTATGTAGCAAAGTGTAATTTGAGGGAGTAATCCGTGAGGCGTAGTTAAAATAATTCTTAAGAAAACGGAAAATAAATACATTTTCTTGATGAATTTATTTCAAATGCTGGAATTATAAGGAATGAATGGCCTTTTTGTGGAATTTATCGGGGATATAAACTTGGAAAAGTCGCGGGAATACTGGACGAGGCCTTCCGGCCTTCGTCCAATATTCCCGCGACTTTTCCAAGTTTATACCCCGATAAATTCCACATTCCTATAGTAAAAATTGGGACGCATTTTGCCTTTGTAATCCGGATATAGTCATACTGGTTTCGCAGAATAAAATGTGTCCGAACATTTAGTTCAAGGCTCGCCGTGCATGCACTTGAAATCTTACCTCTGAATTGCCAGGCATAAGGCAGCTGGGTCTTCTCATCGGGGTCGGTTTGTCGATGCAGTAGTTGTATACCTCCCTGTGAAAACCGGGGTAGAACAGGTGACGGGATCTCGGGGACGTGCCGTACGGTAAGTCGTAAATCCCTTCATTTCGCGTTATCCGATAATAGTCGGTGTAATATGACATCCAGGCGTCAAGACATCGATTGTACAAGATGCGGTTGGGTATCGAGTTTCGAAGCCCCGCTGGCAGCGGACGATTCGGATAGACGTCGCTCAAAAAGTGATCTAATGAGGGTTTATGTAACATAACTGATGATCTGATGGTGCTGTTGTTTGTAAACGCTTCATTTCAGCAAACGGGAGCACATTCGAACAATTTCAGTAATTTTAACGAGTCACTGACGTTACTAATGACGTTTCAAACATGATGACGTCAACGTCAAAAAACACCAAAGGATAGTGTTGCTTTATCGCGCCATTACGGACGTCATTTGGAACGTCTCCATTTTATTCATGTTACCTAATGCTGGCGCAAAATACGAATACATAATTAGGGTGAAGCGGCTAGCCAATCAAATTTGCTCCAGGTGATATTACACGTGTGCCATATCACATTTATGAAATGGGTTACAGCACGGAATAACATTTTGTTCATGTGATAAGCGTTGGTATGAAACAAAGCGGCGTCTTGACTAACGACGTCACGTGACGCGACGCAATCTGTTTGACGTCGCTATGCGTCACGGGAGGGTTTAGCGCACGATTTGTGTGGATCGCTTTGGCCGGGAATGGGAACCACTGCTGACCTAAATAAGTTCACCAATATACGATGTGGGTCCCATATGGGTTTAATATGGGCAAAATAATTACTATGTGGGCCCCACATATGGGACTCTCATTAAGATTTTACTATATACAAACATAATATATTATGTGGGTCCCATATGGGTTTAATATGGGCAAAACAATTATTATGTGGGTCCAACATGGGACTCTTATTAGAAATTTGACCGTATACAAACATGATATATGATGTGGGTCCTATATGGGTTTAATATGGGTAAATAATTGCAATATGGGAACCTTGGTCAGCAGTTGCTCGTATACAGCCCACATCCGCCCCATATGGGCTTGCGTGCTGGGCCCTTGAGATGAATGTTTAAAATCACTGAGAATAGGAATACTAAACACATGAAACAATACAAAAATCATCAGAAGGTCCGATTTCACCAACATTGCAAAATATACTTTTCTAGCAAAGTATACTTTGAGGGAGTAATCATATTTATTATATACCTACCCATGAAATGCATAGTTATACGATTAGATGTAAATAAAAGTCATATGTTCTCATCGATGAAATAAACATCTTCCGGTGAAAATACGACTACTTCCGCTATCTATATTCATAACGCGCACCTGCAGTGCCGGACTGCAAATAGGCTGCAAATACACATTCATTACCGTATACAGTCTCAAAAACTGCTAATTTCCATGGAGCGGTATATAATAAATAGAATATTCATATTTTTGCAACGAATATGTAACGGCACGAGTGAAATATGGACATTCCACACGACTCGATGAACATATATGTCATATTCGTTGCAAAAATATGAATATCCTCTATATATTCCTGAAATACATTATTTCATATACAATGTAGAACTAACGACTGCATATATTTGATAATTAAAAGTATGCAGAATTATTATACTGAATTGATTACATTATCACAGCCAAAATGGCTGTGATAATGTAATACATTCAGTATAATAAAAATTAATAAATTTATCCTAAAATTGAAAATGTCTGCCTCAAAGTAAACTGTGCTAGAAAAGTATACTTTGCAATGTTGGTAAGAAATAGGCTACATAAGCGTGACGGGTGTTTCATTGATTGAATAGCGAACAGTGCAGACGCTGATCAAATTGCTCGGATACGCAGTCTGATATGGGGCTACACTGGTCGCATAGCCCATAAGCCGCATTTACCCAGTCACAGCATATATTAATTACACCACTCGCTTACTGTTGGGGCGTGTGATATTTGTACCGAACGACATTCGGCCCAGCTTTGATTTTGCCAGTCACGCAATCGAACAGAATTCAAAACCAATGTGTTTTCGGAAAAAGAGGATATAGTTGGTTGGTTGGTTGGCTGGCTGGCTGGCTGGCTGGGGCTGATTGGCTGGCTGGCTAGCTGGCTGGGGCTGGCTGGCGGGCGGACGGGCTGGATGGCTGGCTGCTTTTGCGCTGGCTGGCTGATGAAGTTTGGTAACGACTAACATATCATGAACTATATTCATTCAGTAGTTTGATACGTACGTCAAGGTCGCCAATGTTCAATGTCATCCGAATTACACTAGGTGGATAGCCATCAATGTGAATAAGTTATTGGTGAAGTTTAGTAATGATCTGCCTAACGGATCAGAAGGTATTCAATAGTTTGACACGGAGTTCAAGGTCGTCACCAATGTGATGTCAAGGTCACCTGAATGAAACTGGATGGATAGCCATATGTTGTAGTTGTGTATGTTTCTAGCCTATGTAAGACTCAGTATCACTTTCGCGATGATAGTAATGTACAGATCTGCATTTAAACACAGAGAGCAAGGCATGTACACGATTGACAATATTTACACTGTTCAGTTCAATACAGATTACAGATGGCACATTAAAGAAGATTTCATTTGGTGCTAGCCTTATTCCTATGCGACGCTCAGTTATTCAGCATTCCATACGTTGTTGTAGCTACGTCAGTTGTATCCGTGTATCTTCATTTGAACACCACGATTAGTAGAACACATGTACCTGGGCCGTTTCATTAAACTTCGTACGACTAAAATGTTCGTAAGTGAAAACTTATGATAGTCTGTAAATTTCACATTAACAACGATTTCTTGTAAACAATTATTGGATTTACATTTATTGAGCATAGACGAACATTTTGGTCGTACGAAGTTTAGTGAAAAGGCCTCCTGGTTCATGACGTTCAGGGCCGTAGCCACGTTGAGGCGAACCGAGGCAGTTGCCTCGGTAGAAATTTTGCCGATTTTTTTTTGTTTACGTTGTGGGTCGTACGGGGCGCCATGCAGGACAGGTTAATTATGTGTACAAAATTGAGTTTTGTAACACTAAAAAGTCACAAAATTCAATTCTGCATACGTTTCGTATACAAAATTCATTTTTGTTATAAAGGATTCAATTTTGTAAGACAGAATTGAGTTTTGTGAAGAAAATTCAGTTTTGTAGTTTGCGTAGGATAGTCTATGTCATCTCTACGTTGATTGGTTGAGATCGGTCTTAGTCCATTTTACTAGATGGTGGAGTACACTTGCAGGTTTAAATATTTCAATGCGAAAATATAACCCAATATATCAATATTATACTTCTTTATGGACAGTTATTTTGGTTATATTATGATTACAAATGAGTGGTCACACCATATAAGCATATATACTTTGAAGGAGAAATAAGAAAAATATTCAGAATTTTCCCTCAATTATGTAAACAGGGTCAAACATAAAGTAGCCGGGACATAGCTAGACCTGAGAGCATGCCCATATATAGAGAATACCAGGCTAGTGTATTTTGATATCAAGTTTATCAGGCAAGGCTAGGAAACGCGTAGGAATTCCGAGGCTCGCCGAGGAATTCCTACCGTTTCCGAGCCGAGCCTGATAAACTTGATATTACAATACACTAGCCTGGTATTCATTTATCAGGTAACGTTGTATGCTCGAAAATGACATTAGATGACGTCGTATTCTAACAGTAGATCTAGCCTTGTGAAACAAATGGTATTGGATCTGTGTCTACTAGTTGCGAAGTTACGTGTTCGCAACTATGTGTCTACATGCATTATTTATGCATCAGTCAATGTAAGTCCCCGCCCCCCCCCCCCCCCCCCCCACCCCCTCCGGGGGAATAGCGGGGCTTATATTTTCGTTGCTGTTAAAGCCCCGGTGAAGGCCCCGCACTGCGGGGCAACATGGTCGGTAAAAGCCCCGGTAAAATGCCCCGCACTGCGGGGCCATCTGGTTGGTAAAAGCCCCGGTAAAAGCCCCGCCCTGCGGGCACATTCCTATTAAATTTACGGTTCTAATATTGTAGACATATTGAAATACTATAATGTTTTAATATAACTCTGTGACCAGGTAACACTCTATGTATTAAACATATCATCAAAGTTTCTTGTATTTTTATATTATACTTCCCAAGAGTTGATTTGTGTGAGCGAGTTCAAATGTCGAGTGTTTATAATACTGCAAAAATTGACAGAAAACTACCTGACCATTTTCCCTGCTTGTGCAAGTACATGTACAAATATTAACTAGAAAATCGTGTCTGTATCAAAAACACAGCGATGGCCCCACGAGACCATTTCCCGAATAAACATGATTTCACAAAAAACACTAAGTCGATATAAACGTGGAAAAAGTAGGTCAAGGTCAAATGAAGGTCAAAGCTTTATGTTGGTTTCTGGTGTACAGCTGATCACATTGTCCAAGTTTGTGGTGGCTGTATATGTTCCAGTGGCTGAGAAACAGACTTGAACGCACAAGGTATACATAGTGTGACGGACGAACAGACAGACGGACGGACAGACGGACAGACACGTGCAAAACATAATGGCCACAAAATTCCATTTCTTGGGGCCATAATAATAGTCAACAATGGATAGATACGTGTATCTTAACCCTTTCAACCCCAAGTAACTTGATGGATTGTTCCATGCTTTATACGTTCGGAGCGATTGCATTGGGCCATTCAAATTTTCCGACTAGTCCATTCTTGAGATGGGGATTTTTCAATTTGATTGAGTATTGGTGTTTAACGGCCTATCAGCAGCCAGGGTCATGTAAGGCCTGGCCAACAGGATGGAGTATCCTGTATTCAACCTGTAAAAAATGAGGGAAATTCCCAAAATCAGAGCTCAATATTGAATATCCTGACCTGGTGCCAGGTCCATGCCACACTAGAATCACTTAGCTCAACCCAAAAGCAATACGATTAGCTTTTATTCCTATTACTTGCTTAATGGGGAATAACAGGATTTAGCTCTCAAGTACCAGGGGGCCGAAATGGTTGGCACATGAGGGCCAAACCATATAAGTCGGCATTCGGTAAGGATGAATGCCGATCGTTAAATTACCCTTCGCTGCGCCCTCCTACCTCCCACCCATGACGAAAGAACCCCTCCGTGTGACTAAATTTGAGAGAGTGCTGCGAATAACATACAGTGAAAGCGACAGACAATGTGTTGATCACCGTCTTCATGAATCTAAATAAACAGTACAACTTACACGGTGCCCAGACACCGTCTACAGCGTCTTGGTAATAGGTTTAATACTCAAAGCGTACGTGTATCAAAATATCAAGCCAACACAAACACATTCTATTTTTGAAGATTTATTTTGTGCCAAAACATTATGAGAATGTTTGCAAGCGGTGCAGGTCCTGATGAGACGGCTCGTTAGAAACCGCCTTTCAGGATCTACACCGTCCACCAAAGCCTATAAAAAGGTATGTGGTGTTGGAAAGGTTAAAGAGATATCTTTTCTTTTGAAGGGAAGCAAATGGCGTAAATTAAACAATACGTGGTTTTCAATTGTATGTGATGCAGATAGTAAAAAATGAGGGAAATTCCCAAAATCAGAGCTCAATATTGAATATCCTGACCTGGTGCCAGGTCCATGCCACACTAGAATCACTTAGCTCACCCCAAAAGCAATACGATTAGCTTTTAATCCTATTACTTTCTTAATGGGGCATAACAAGATTTAGTTCTCAAGTACCAGGGGGCCAAAATGGTTGGTACATGAGGGCGGGTACATGAGGGCCAAACCATGTACGTCGGCATTCCGGTAAGGATGAACGCCGATTGTTAAATTACCCTTCGCTACTCCCTCCTACCTCCCCCTTTTAATTTTGAAACCGGGTGGAATAATGACAGTATTATGTACCGACTCAACCTGTATATTGGTCTCTATATCCGTGCATATGCCTAAAAGAAAAGATATCCCTTTTAACTGATAGGTATACAATTATTTACAATATATTTACATGTGAATAGCTCCTGTGTACCGTATGCAATATAAATCAGAGCTTCAGATAAGATTGATTGATTATTGGTGTTTAACGGCCTATCAACAGCCAGGGTCATGTAAGGCCGGGCCAACAGGATGGACTATCCTGTATTCAACCTGTAAGAAATGAGGGAAATTCCCGAAATCAGAGCTCAATATTTACATAAACTATATATTCAGCCCTTAAATTAGAATATCCTGACCTGGTGCCAGGTCCATTGCTACACCAGAATCACTGAGATCACCCCAAAAGCAATACGATTAGCTTTTAATCCTATTACTTTCTTAATGGGGCATAACAGGATTTAGCTCTCAAGTACCAGCGCGCCGAAATGGTTGGTACACGAGGGCCAAACCATGTACGTCGGCATTCCGGTAAGGATGAACGCCGATCGTTAAATTACCCTTCGCTACTCCCTCCTACCTCGCCTTTTAATTTTGAAACCAGGTGGAATAATGACAGTATTATGTACCGACTTGACCTGTATATTGGTCTCTATATCTGTTGGCCCGGCCTTACATGATCCTGGCTGTTGATAGGCCTTTAAACACCAATAATCAATCAACCTGTAAAAAAAAATGAGGGAAATTCCCTAAATCAGAGCTCAATATTTACATAAACTATATATTCAGCCCTGAAATTAGAATATCCTGACCTGGTGTCAGGTCCATGCCACACCAGAATCACTTAGCTCCGGTAAGGAAGAACGCCGATCGTTAAATTACCCTTCGCTACTCCCTCCTACCTCCCACGCTTCAGATAAGAATATCATTGCTTGTTTGTTAAACTGATGCATACTTGTAGTGTTTCAGTGCTGTACTTCAATTTATCAACTCAACAATAAAGTCTGCTCGTCTTGCAACCAATATAGATCCTGATTACAAAAAGGAACAAGGGGTAATGCCCCAACATGTACATATATACAACAAATACTGTTTCAATTTTGTTTGATACCAGATTGCGTTTATGTCAAGGCTGAGAATGCCGTGTGCAAATAACTAGCTATACAGCATTTCACCCCCAAGTGACCAAGATAGACTACTCCATGCTTGGGTTCACACCAATCCATGTACCAGTAGCAGAATTTCAGACCGATCCATTCAGAAAATGGGGTTATTTTGTGCTAAAAAAATTATGAGAATGCTTGGAAGCGGTGCGGGTCTTGATGGGACGGCTCGTTATGAACCACCTCATCAGGATCTACACCGTACGCCAAAGCCTATAATGAGGTATGTGGTGTTGGAAGGGTTAAACTGCTAGGTATACAGTTGTTTAATATACTTTATTCGTTGTAGATGTAATTGGTAGCACATTTGGCCTGCTACTCGTTCTATTTCTAGGGTGGTTGACTTAGTGATATAGTTGTTTTTGAAACCGTTACAGTCGATGATCAGCTGGGTAATGACCGATATGTTTAGTTTGTAAAAGTTCGAGTCTCCTAGCACTTTTTGGATTTCTTGACGAAACGCCGGGTAGGTCTGTTTCCGAACTTCGTGTAGTGCTGGGCATCTTAGTAGCATGTGTGACGCATCCTAGCTCCGCCTCCAAATGACAGTTAGGACAAGTAGGGTCGACTAAGTACAGGGTAAATATGTGTTTGTTGCTTTGAAATAGGTACGTTCCTGTTAATAGTAGTAACGAAATAAATAGCCGCTAACCTTTGGCACCACCCACGGACTCGGTAGAAGGAAGGTCGGATATGTGTGAATAGTATTAAATAGCGCAAAAGTGGACCCTTGCATGATACAAACTTCTTAACCGTATTAACGCACGGACACACGGACGGTGCAAACACTATATGACACCGGCTCTTCGAGACAGGGTTCATAAAAAGTAACACCCCCACCCCCCCCCTATTAATGACACCGGCTCATCGAGAACAGGCGTACATAAAAAGTACACCCCCCCCCCCTATTAATAGTATAAAATGCAGCACTTTATATTTTTACTTACATGGGGAGGGTGTGTGTGTGAGAAATAGGATTTTTCCAGTGGGGGGGGGGGTGGGGGGATTTTCCAGGGTTTGTTGGGTAAAGAATCACTTTCCAGGTGGGGGGGGGGTCTCGGGATTTTCCAGGGGGGGGGGGGTGGGGGGGGTCTCGGGATTTTCCAGGGTTTGTTGGGTAAAGAATCACTTTCCAGGTGGGTGGGGGGGGTCTCGGGATTTTCCAGGAAGGAAGGGGGGGGGTCTCGGGATATTCCAGGGTCTTTGGGTAGGGTAAAGAATCACTTTCCAGGTGGGGGGGGGGGTCATCGGGATATTTTCCAGGGGGGGGGGGTGGGGGGGTCTCGGGATTTTCCAGGGTTTGTTGGGTAAAGAATCACTTTCCAGGTGGGGGGGGGGTCTCTCGTGATTTTCCAGGGTTGGTCGGGTAATGAATCACTTTCCAGGGGGGGGGTCTCGGGTTTTCCTTCAGTGTGTGTGGGGGGGGAATGTCTCAGAATTTTCCACGTGTGGGGGGGGGGGGGCTGGGATAACGGATAACGGCAGTGCAATATAAACAGAGGAATTATTTGAAAACAATTTTGTTTATATTAAACAAAATTTGCCAGTATTAAACAGTCCACAGTGAAAGTAGATCGTATTAAACAGTTTAAACCCATGTCACCCCTCCCACACAACAATATTCAGGTAAACATACATGTACATATCTTGATAACAGTCTGATAAAACCCTGGTAAAGCCCCGGGGTATGTCCCCGCTCAATTTCTTAGCAACAGTTAAAGCCCCGGTAAAGTCCCCGCAGTGCGGGGCATCATGAAAGGTAAAAGCCCCGGGGTATGCCCCGGTAAAGCCCCGCCCCTCCCCCGGAGGGGGGGGGGGGGGGGGCGGGGATTTACATTGACTGATGCATTACAGTATACACCATCTTAGTATCCATGGTATCTACACAAATACTACAAATGGTTTCCTCAAATGGCCCAATACACACATTATGTGTATAAACACAGACAGCAGTTAGAACACAGGCCACAGCGCGTGTATTATTGATTTAACTGGGGCAGATGTACCTTGCGATACACACTAAATGACGTCAGTACTCGCGGGAGATCTACGTGTATACATGAATTATGTGTACAATTATAACGCAAATGAGTTTAAATACGAATGGGTTTGTCAACGTTTGACTGTTTGGAGATAGTTGAAGCAAAATGGCAGAATGAGAAATGAATCATCGGCAGAATGAGAAATGAATCATCGACATTGAATGTGTAGATCGGCGACCGTGACCCATTTCTCCAGTGCAGTTTCTGACCAATGGTAGTCCTTCTTACATGCGTGTGCAGAATTGACAGAATTGAATTTTATGACACAGAATTGAATTATTGAATTCTGTGGCACAGAATTGAATTCTGTGGCACAAAAGTGAATTTTGTGCCACAAAAGTGAATTTTGTGACACAGAATTGAATTTTGTGGCACAAAAATGAATTTTGTTGACAAAATTGAGCCATGTCCCACTTGACGCCCCGTAGTAGTTGGTTACTATATGAATTAATTGGTCAAATAATATGAGCTCGGACCTAGGACCCAGTAAATGGCATATTCGAAGAAAATGTTACCCCACCCAAACATCTATGTTAGACTATATATAGCGCTATATATAGTCAATAGAAAATAGTGGGTGGAGTAACCTCTATCGAATGGGCCATTTACTGGGTCCTAGGTCCGAGTATTCGCCTATCTCATATCCATACACTGTCTAGTGTGTCCATAATATTAACGGGAAGGGTGACAATCGTTTTTCTCCAGAGTGCTCTAGAGTGCTTATAAAACGTTCTGAGTTTGTGTTCCGAAATCAGGAAGTTGATCGAGTCCAGTATTAGTAAGTAGAATCGCTGTTTCACACCTTTGTACTTTTACTGTTATAGATATGCGTGTAATTCGCGGGAGGTGACGGAAATTGTATGTTGGTAGGAGCATACAAAATGCACATGCTAGAACCAGTCTGTTGGTAACAGAGGATGTAATATCCCTACATGTATACCCAACTAACATAGTCATAATGTATGTCTCCTTTTGGAGAAGTATGTGAATAGGCGAGGCAGCATTTTCAATAAAAGAGCTATCCAATTTAGTAGAATATCTATAAATAGACAATGCACCCAAATCACCAGATATACCGAAACCAGGCGCGGATACAGGGGGGGGGGCCTAGGTGTCAGGAAATCGCATCTGCGGCGATCTGGCATTTAAAAATTTCCTAGGGGAGGACCCCACTTTACGATTTCGCGCTCGCGGAGGTCGGCTATGCCGAATTGTAATTACAGACCCCCCTCCCCCCCCCCCCCCCCCCCCCCCCCCCCCCCCCCCCCCCCTGCAATTATTTCTGTATCCGCCCCTGCAAACAAACCATAAAACACCGACATATTAACCGCTCTTCGAGAACCTGATTAGTGGCATAACTAGCCGACACCATTAGAGTTTATAAATTTTCAATACGACCGTTTATCCTACAGGACACAGTCAACTTATGAATAATATAGACGGTAAACCAGTCCTGGTACAGCTTAGCAACAAGGAGTAAATTCTCAGAACAACGGCATTGATTGTTATTATTATGACAGAGAGATAAATAAAATAGATGCTGCAGGAAAGGTATGTCTGTGCCAAACATTTTATTATATTATTTACATGCTCTACACATGCAGGTTAATTTTTTCTGTATACGACTTGATGTGGGGGTGAGATGGAGATTTCGAAAGTGAAAGTAGACGGTTCCGTCAAAAAAGGGGAAATAACTCATGCAAATCAACCCGCATGACCCCGTGTTTGGCATGGATCTAGAACCGGCTTAGGTCACTGACTCCAGGAACGGAAGTAACACAATTGATTTTGTCGCAGGTAGTTTGCGATTGTCATGTTTGTGTGAATGTGGGTCTATGGGAAATCAATTGGTTGTCTGTTTCCTACACACGTGCTCGTCTGAAGAGTGGAGTTAGAAAAGTCGATAACAGACTGGTTATCTGTAAAAACTAAAAATAACGCATTTCCAAATGTAGTAGTCACGTCGTCAGTCTGTTTGAAAACGAGGCGTTGCGATTATACACAATGGCGGACACTGATGAAAATGCCAATGCTGTTTTACAAGGATTGGGTCGTCACATCAATTGTTTAGGAGAAGAAAGCAAATTAGCTAGGCGAAAGGCTTTGGAAAGCATTAAGAAAGACACTATTGGTCGTACACCGCCTTTAGATCCATCCAATTTAAAGTCTGTGCTGAGTGCTCTCCTGAAACCTTTGTTGAAATGTTTTTCTGACCCAGTTGAGAAATGCAGAGAATTGTCTGTTGTTATTTTGAAAGGGTTTCTGAGTTCAGTGCCCTGTCCAGAAGACAACTTGCCGTACATTATGCCGGTGCTTGTCCAGCGACTTGGACAGCAAGAAATGTGCGAGCCTTCGGAAGAATTGCGGCTGATCAAAGTTGATCTTTTGAAGGATATTCTGGAATATTCTGGGAAGAAAATTGCCGTTTATCTGGATGATGTGATTAAAATTTTGCAGCGGACAATAATTGACCCTTATCCTGAAGTTAAGAAGATTAGTTGCCAGTGTGCTTCAAAGTTTGCGAAGACAGTTCCAGAACATTTTAGTGCACAGGCATCAGATTCGCTAATCAAACCACTTCTACTGGCAATATCACACCAGCATTCTAAAGTACGGACATGTGTCATATATACAATAGGTGGGTACATATTTCCATGATATATTATTATAGTTTTCCCCAGAATGAAAGGTTTAACTTAATGGTACTGCGAACAAATGGCATAATGGCCATTAATTCATTAGACAAATTCAGAATGTTCCGTCAACTGGCTGTTTCGTCAATCAGGCAATATAGAGGTAAAATGGCTGGGTGTCAGCCGAATGATAAGGGTCGTCATTTAGGTGATTCAATTTCAAAAGAGATTGTTCACACCTCCACTAATTGGCTTGGCTGTCAATGCATCTTGACCACTATAAATCAGTATCATCAAATGACATTAGGTCTGCCTAGCACACAACATAACGCACCAGTCCCAGCATGCAATCAGTGGTCGTCGGTAGCAGCGGTTAGGTTCATTATTCATATCGTCATCATACAGTGCTCCAGATAAGGAATTAGTAATTGAGTATTTTCACTCCATCATTTCTGAAGCAATTGGGTATTTCAAAATTTTAATTGGGTGAAATAAAACCTCACTACTGTTTACACATCAACAGACAGCAATTATTGAATTAGTTTGCTTTGAAATGAAAACCTATCTTGGAATTTCATTAGAATTGTCTCCAAGGAGACAATTCTAATGAAATTCCAAGATATGTTTTCATGGAAAATAAGAAAAATATGCTATATTTGTGGTCTGTTTATTGTTTTCTGCAGCATGATACAGGTACCACAAAATTGTTATTGCTTTTTGATACTCGCTACTTCTGATTTCAATTGGGTTTTTCGCGGTAACTGGAATTACCGGAAAATGGGTTTTTTTACCGAAAACCACCGAAATACCGGAAACCCCTGTAAATCACTATATAATAACATAAATATGTGTTGGTTGTGTGAAAAAAGTTTGTTTCCTATATTATAAGATTAATGCAATATTTACAAACTATGTATGTGAAATAATATGATTTTGGATCATCTTGTTTGGTGTTTAATTCCAAATTCAAAACGACTGAAATTTACCTGAAAACACTTGCAGTTGAGAATGGACAGTACTAAAAGTCTGTTCCTCACAAATAATAGATAATAATAATAGCAAATAATCGATAATAACAAATAGTTTGTAAATATTGCATTAATCTTATAATATAGTAAACAAACCTTTTATCACACAACAAACACACATTTGTGTTGTTATATAGTGATTTACAGAGGTTTCCGGTATTTCGGTGGATTTCGGTAAAAATTCGTTTTCCGGTAATTCCAGTGACCCGACACTTTGGCAATTTTAATTGGGTATTTACGCAAATACGCAGCTTATCTGGAGTTCTGATCATAACCATACCCTTCATGTTCAAACGGCATCATTTATCACCCAAATACACGGCTTGTCATGAATAACGTATTTAAGTGACCCATATAATCTTCAGTGGCCGCTATAAACAAACTGACCCAGTACTGAGTAGTAGTAGACCAAATAATATGATCATGCACCGCTGAATATCATTGGAACACTTGATTATTCATAGCTGTATTTTTACCGCTGTTAAATGATCTTTCATTATATTTGACCTCACTAACTGATCTCACATAAGTTTGTATTGTCCCCTATATTTATCATATTAAGGGCCTTAAGCCTTGGGCATAATTGACTAGTTGACAAATCTGCGAACTGGCGAAGTTGGGTTGACAAAACCTCGGTTGACGAACAGGTGAGTTGGCGGTACCTCTGACACCCCATGCAAGGGAGTCAAGTTTTAGAATTAATCCGTAAATGTATGTCGCCATCACTGAACACAATTTGAACATGGCACAGGCAAGCCAAGACGGTTCAAAAAAATTCAACTTCAAATGAGTGGTAGCAATGTATACTTTAATTGAGAAATAAATAAAATATAAAAAGAATGTTGGTAATTTTTGGTACCTGTGAATCTATCTGTCACGTTGATTAGAAATTAATTTTTCGCAAAATGTTCTTATTTCATTAGATTAACTTCATTAAATGTCGTCTACAGTTTTACTTACTTGTCTTGCCAGCACCTGATAAAGATGATGCCCTTTACAGGTGATGTAATTCAGTACGGCAATGGCAAGCCTTTGGAACAAGTTGTCTCCCACCTGGCACAGCGTTTGTTTGACCAGAATGCAGGTGTGAGAATGGCAGTAACAAAGATCGTCGGTAACTGGCTCCTTGACCTGTTAGATCGGTACTCCTACTTCCATAAACTGATGCCGCTCCTGTTGACCAGTCTGACAGACGAGCTGCCAGAGATACGTGATGTCGCAGATGCTCTTTGGAATGACACTGGTGAGTGACGTTGGTCAGGAACCATGACAAATATTCAAACACATATTCTACACTCGTGCTCAGAATTAGGAGTTTTATTTGGACATTGGCTGAAATGGTTTCAGTCTCCACTCATCAAACTTCCTATTTGCAAGTGCATATGTGGAGAAAGCCAGTCTACACTGGTCTCAAATGTCTTAAGCCTAATTTCGCCTGTCACAGCCACCATATATATTTCGTTACAGGTCTCAAGTATGAGCGAGAGAATGAAGAGGAGCTGAAAGATAAACTCGATTTTGCCAAAGCCGATCCTGCACATTACCCTCCAAATGGTAGGTTTGATATTTAATGGATGTTCTTCTTTTCCTGAAAGACCTATATGTATTGCAGAAATTAATTCATAGTTACAAGTTATCTTCTGTGTAGATAGCTCGTTATGGGATGGTCGGCCTACTGTCGGTGCTATTTATAGTGATTTAGCGTGGTATTTATTAAATGAGCTTAATGATTTCTTTAGAAACGAGGCTATTGCAATGTGCACAATCAAGTACTTATACATGTATACCTGAATTACAGTGGAGCCTCTCTAAACCAGACACCCTGGAGGGTGTCTGGTTTAGAGATGTTTCACTGTGCATGTATCTGACATTATTTCTCAATTGACCATCAGTTGAACGGCCGAACTTTGGCTGCCGAACGCTGATGATGCGAAACATATCCAAGATTCTGCCGGCCCTGATGCGCGACGTCTGTGACTGGGTGACTGACACGCGGCTGAAGTCGGCGGCACTGCTGTATACCCTGCTGCTAAATGCCGAGGAGTATATCACCCAACATATGGAGCCGCTGTTGGCCGGCATGTATCGGGCGTGTGCCGATGAAGAGCAGGCTGTTGTCAGAGACGTGAGTTGTCAACTGGAACACGAGAGGATTTTCAATAAGTGCTTCCTTTCAATACAAATTCATACAACTGCACCCTGATACCTTATTATTAACCCTTCGACTGCTTCACATGAAAATTTTGAATTGCAAAGCATGAGCAGATTTTGGATCTCAGCAAATAAAATAGTTCACTTATCATCAGAAGATTGGAATTACATTTAAGTGTGTTTCTCACCAACATCGCCTGGTACAGAACATGAGATAATATGGGCATCACCAGTTTGGACGAGTTGGTTTTCTCCAGGTACTCACAATAGGTGATTTATGGGATTCGACCCCGTTAACCTGGCCTAAAATGACCTTAGCTGTTGATAGGCCATTAAACACCGTTAAATAATAAAAATAAATAAATAAATTCTCCAGGTACTCCAGTATCTTCCCACATTAAGTATCACCCTTTCGCTTTCATGTATGCCATGTTCTTAAGGGCTCTCACACTTGTAAATAAAACTAAAAAAGAATTATGTGATAAAATCTTTGAAACATTAACTTAATACCGGTAATCATAAAATCTTGCTAAAATTCTTATTATAGGTTCAGCGGGCTGCGGAGTTGATTGGGTATTTTGTCGAGGCGATATGTGGAGCAAGATGATCCTGAAGAATGTGCGATCTACCCAGTCCTACCCGAGCCTCATGGTGCTGGCTGGGGTGATCCGCGGTACACACAGGGCCGCCATCTATCCATTCATTCAGGATATCTGTGAGGCAATCACGCTACCCGAAGTTTGTCAAAGTGTTCAGGTACGGTATATATACTGGCCTTCCATCCGTTGTTTGAGCACATTTGTAAAGGTTGCTAGTACAGCTGAAAGGCTTGGACCGAGGACCGAAGAAATGGGCCATGAAAATGTTACCTATTCAGGGGGCGGTTTCACTGAACTTCATATGACTAAACTGTTTGTAAGTGCAAAATTGTGATAGTCTGTAAATTTCACATTAACAATGTTTTCTTGTAACAATTATTGGATTTACATTTATTGAGCATAGGTTGCATTTGCAGCCTATGCTCAATAAATGTAAATCCATCAATTGATTTTGACAGATGTCCTAAATTTGCACTTACGAACATTTTAGTCGTACGAAGTTTAGTGAAACGGGCCCCTGATTCACTTTTATCTGGTATTTATGAAATTATCATGGTGATTATAAAACATTTGCCACAGTTTCAATCTCACTCAAACACCACTCACTTTAATTTTTCCATTTGTGTCGTTGGCACTAGATAAAGATATACATTATATATAAAAAATGTGGCCGTGACTGGACAAATGTGACTTATGAGATTTTTGACCAGTGTAGCCCTGATCAAGGAGTGCACTCTACTCCTGGTAATGATCTACATTGATTGTTAGAAGCATAACATGTGTTTCATTAATGGAATCGCGAACAGTGCAGGTTCTGATCAGTCTGCGTGGATGCACAGGCTGATCTGGCTATAAACTGGTCGCAAACCCCATAAATCCCATTTCTCCAGTCACAGCCACATATAGACATCAAACCTGTTTTTTACATCTCTGCAAAATGTCTTCTGTGTCCAGATATTTTCAACGCAATCCTCTGTTTTAATGTTTTGTTAGTTTGACTCGAGCCCAACTTATGTTAAAACTGGAAAGCAATTCGTCACAATTAATGTCCGATACATTGTTACAGGTGCCTGTTCAGATCCAACTGCTGTCGTGTGCGGAATCACTATTGACCGTGAGTCAGGAGGATATATGTGATGCCACCGAGACTAGTCAGGCTATATTCTCACTCCTACACACCGTACTGGCTCTAAAACAGGGGGACATAATCTCGGACAAGGTAAGCCCATATTGGCCATGGCGTCTCCGTGTTTCTCCGATAATGAATCAGAGAAAATTCTGCACATGGTCTGAATTTCTTGTCATCTTCTAACTTCATTTACAAGAGATCAGTAGCCTATTTCACCAACATTGCAAAGTATACATATCTAGCAAAATATACTTTGAGGGAGAAATTTTCAATTTAAGGATAAATTTATTAATTTTTATTGTACTGAATTTATTACATTATCAAAGCCAAAATGTGATACTGTAATAAATTCAGTATAATAATTCTGCATACTTTTAATCATCATATATATGCAATCGTTTGTTCTATATGAAATAATGCATTTTGGGGAAAATAAATGATTACTCCTCAAAGTATACTTTGCTAGATATTAAAGTATAATTCCAGTACAAAAATATTTACACAATTCCCTAACATTTGATTGGCTCATAGCAAGTCTCTGTCCAAAGTTTATATCCCAGTAAACTCCCACGCCGAACTACTTTCCGTAACAGTGAGGCGCAGTTAAAATAATTCTTCAGAAAACGGAAAATAAACACATTTTCTTGATGAATTTATTTCAAATGCTGGAATTATAAGGATTGAATGGCCTTTTTGTGGAAATTTATCGGGGATATAAACTTGGAAAAGTCGCGGGAATACTGGACGAGGCCTTCCGGCCTTCGTCCAGTATTCCCGCGACTTTTCCAAGTTTATACCCCGATAAATTCCACAAAAAGGCCATTCATTCCTATAATAAACTTGGAAAAGTCGCGGGAATACTGGACGAGGCCTTCCGGCCTTTGTCCAGTATTCCCGCGACAAGTTTATACCCCGATAAATTTCACAAAAAGACCATTCATTCCTATAATACTTTGCAATTTTGATGAAATCGGCTACTGACATTTAAGGGAAATTGCTGTATGTGATAAGGCAGAAAAAATGAATACACTGGCCCATTTTATTTGCTGGCTGTAGGTGTTAAGTTTACTTAAAAAAGTATATTTACTTATCTAACATGATTTTATATGCACAAGCCAAAGAAATGTAGAGATATTCTTGTGATGAAATGTAGAGATATTCTTCATCCTGAATCCAATATATAGAATACAAACATATTCTTTTATGAATCTGTCGCAAAAGATTTCCATTTGTTACATGTGCACAGTCATGGCTGATTGAATATGTAATAAATTGTATGATTTGTTTATTATGATATTAAACAGGTATACGAGTTGCTTGACAAATTAGCAAGCCTGCATGGGCTCGATAGTCGGAAGGACCTTTATAAAACACACACGAAGCCCCTCCTGGACAGCTTCGAGGATACGTACCTCGTCTGGAGCACTCACTCTGTGGAGAGGCTCGTCTTCGATGTGCTCATTATGGAGGCTGGTAAGTTACCATACTGTATTGATCATATATGAAACACACCATGTGATTTTGTAGCTAAGAACAGATGGGATATCTCATAAAAACTATTTACAAAATTTACAATGTTTTCCGTAAATGACGTCAAAAGCTGACAAAATTTTCATAGCAAATGCAAATACATTTGCCAGTCATAAAATTATAATTAGAGAAAATGGTCGTGAATCTGGGAAAAATTATAGAAACATTAGGGAATTTGTTTTTCAGAGCTCCAGATAAGTTTTGTATCCAAAGAGTATTATACCCCCATATTTCAATTCAATGCATATTTTTACAATTGTATTATTGATTTTCTTATTAAATAGGGAACAAGTGATAAAAAATAAAAATAAAATAAAAATTTGCAGCTCGCCTATAAAGTAAAGTTTCAATTTTATTACAGTATTTTCACTACTCAATTTGAAAATCAATGCGTATTTTCGCGGTGCTGTGAGTATTTTGTACTCCCACTTTTGATAATCAATGTGTATTCTGTTCAAATAAGTGCGTAAAATGCACCAATACGCACCATTCTGGAGCTCTGTTCTGTGGCCACCCTGTTGTATTGACTGAATGGGGCTAATGGGCTTTTCGACCCATGTAGATCCAGATCAGCCTGTGCATTCGCAGTCTGATTAGGATCTGCACTGTTTGCCATTCCATCAAGGAAACATCTGTCATGCTTCTAGCAATCAATATACATCGTTATCAGGTTGCAGGAGTGTGGTATTTGATCAGGAGCCACACTGGTTACACACAACTCCTATAAGCTTAATTTCTTCAGGCACAGCCACATAATTATATTCTCTACATTCAGGTCCAGTAGTGGGAGAGCTCCTAGACAACGTGATGCCCATTCTGACCGCAGGCTTCAACCCGGACAAAGATGCGGAGGTCCGCCTCAAGTTGTTCTCCCTTCTCTCCAGCCTGATGATGAAGTGTAAGGACACACTCGACTCCCAGTCTCGGTTCGCCGACTTCGCACAGGTCGTTGTGCATGATATGATCCTGCCAAACTGCGTGTGGAAGGCGGGGCGTGTAGCGGGGGCAATCAGGACTACGGCTGTTTCGTGCGCCTGGGCGCTGCTGCAGAGTGGTGTTCTTACGAAGGAGAAAGTGAGTGAAATAAAAAACAATTAACCGAAGATATGCCAGTGACGTAAAACAAAATCTGATGACTCCACTCGCCTGCTGTCATACTGTATGTTATGTTTGTCGTGTTTCATCTATCATCTAGACGACAATCAAGGAGAAATGTAGACACTTGTCTATCTGAATCTTCATTTTAATTGCTTGATACACTTGGCAATCATAAAATGCAGCAGTGTGGTGTAAAATTGTCTATATAAATTGACTGTCTCTGCTATATCCAGAGTTATGCACCTTCTCAGAGCTCGAGTTAAGATGCATAATTTTACCAAAAATTTGAGGTATTTTTCTTAGTTCTTCACCAAAAATGGCAAGTTGGGAGTTCTTTAGAATCGTCTCAATGAGACGATTCTAAAGCACTCCAAACTTGTCATTTTTGGTGAAGAAATAACAAAATTCCCCCCAAAGTTGATCAAATTACGCATCTTACCTGGAGATCTGCCTTCTTCATCTCTTTTTGCAAGCCTTTTGCTCAATATTGTTTATTAAAGTACATATTCTTAATACTATAGAGAAATGTGTCGCCATGATTAAAATGTTTTATTAAGGATACACACTGTCGCCCCAGATCAACGATCTACAATTGTTAGAAATGTCAATTGTGTTTCCTGCTTATTATCTCCTTTGCCTATGAAAAGATTGAATGTGTGAAACTGTCTACTACGATTTGTTTTCACTTTCAGTTGGCGCCGATGCTCGACAAATTCGTCACCCAGATGCTTACACTGATGGACGACGACAACAAGGGTACTCGCTTGGTCGCCTGTCGCGTCATGACAAGAACCTTCGAGCTAGGGGGGGCAGACATTGACCAAGACCGGTTACACAACATGTACCTGGAGCTTTTGAAGCGACTGGACGACAGCAGCGACGAGATTCGCATCACCGTGTCAAAGACGTTCCTCGCCTACCTGGACTGCTTCCAGGAGAAGTATGATGTGGGGCTGTACCGGGCACACATAGAGGCCATATATAAGGGACTGCTTGTGCACCTTGATGATCCGGAGGAGAAAATTCAGGAGTCGATTTTAGGTTAGTTTCTTTATTACATGATAATCCAGTATTGTGCTTGAAAAATATATTAACCCTTAGACCGCTACACACAACAGTTGACTTCTGCTGTTGCTTTTATATCTTGTCTTATTTCTCTATAAAAACATGGTTTGACAGCACTTCAGAATCATTTCCAATGGAAATGATTCTGAAGTGCTGCCAAAGCATGTTGTAAAGTTTTCTAAAGTGCTGTCAAAGCATGTTTTTGATGATAAAAATGGAAAATATAAAATAATCAGCACACATAGAGGCGATATATAAGGGACTGCTTGCTTGTGCAGCTTGATGATCCGGAGGAGAAAATTCGGAGTCGATTTTAGGTTTAATAGTACACTATCGCCTGCGCTAATCTTGCTAATATCTGTCCATTTCTTTATTATACCCACTTTTTTTGTAAAAAAAAACGGGTATATTGTTTTCGTCACGGGTGTCCGTCCGTCCGTACGTCCGTCCGTCCGTACGTCCGTACGTCCGTCACGTTTCTTGTAACTCGAAAAACTTTTTCACCTTCATACCTACGCGCCTGATATTTGGTATGTAGCTTCGTTATCATGTGCAGATGCGCAAAGTGAATTTGGATTTTTGATCCGACCCTCCATCATGGATTATCTCCCCCTTTCGGACTCAGAATTTCCCATTTTTTCCTCGTAACTCGAAAAACTTTTTCACCTTCATACCTACACGCCTGATATTTGGTATGTAGCTTCGTTATCATGTGCAGATGCGCAAAGTGAATTTGGATTTTTGATCCGACCCTCCATCATGGATTATCTCCCCCTTTCGGACTCACAATTTCCCATTTTTTCCTCGTAACTCGAAAAACTTTTCACCTTCATACCTACGCGCCTGATATTTGGTATGTAGCTTCGTTATCATGTGCAGATGCGCAAAGTGAATTTGGATTTTTGATCCGACCCTCCATCATGGATTATCTCCCCCTTTCGGACTCAGAATTTCCCATTTTTTCCTCGTAACTCGAAAAACTTTTTCACCTTCATACCTACGCGCCTCATATTTGCTATGTAGCTTCGTTATCATGTGCAGATGCGCAAAGTGAATTTGGATTTTTGATCCGACCCTCCATCATGGATTATCTCCCCCTTTCGGACTCAGAATTTCCCATTTTTTCCTCGTAACTCGAAAAACTTTTTCACCTTCATACCTACGCGCCTCATATTTGCTATGTAGCTTCGTTATCATGTGCAGATGCGCAAAGTGAATTTGGATTTTTCATCCGACCCTCCTTCATGGATTATCTCCCTCTTTCGGACTCAGAATTTCCCATTTTTTCCTCGTAACTCGAAAAACTTTTTCACCTTCATACCTATGCGCCTGATATTTGGTATGTAGCTTCGTTATCATGTGCAGATGCGCAAAGTGAATTCGGATTTTTGATCCGACCCTCCATCATGGATTATCTCCCCCTTTCGGACTCAGAATTTCCCATTTTTTCCTTGTAACTCGAAAAACTTTTTCACCTTCATACCTACGCGCCTCATATTTGCTATGTAGCTTCGTTATCATGTGCAGATGCGCAAAGTGAATTCGGATTTTTCATCCGACCCTCCATCATGGATTATCTCCCCCTTTCGGACTCAGAATTTCCCATTTTTTCCTTGTAACTCGAAAAACTTTTTCACCTTCATACCTACGCGCCTCATATTTGCTATGTAGCTTCGTTATCATGTGCAGATGCGCAAAGTGAATTCGGATTTTTCACCTGACCCTCCATCATGGATTATCTCCCCCTTTCGGACTCAGAATTTCCCATTTTTTCCTTGTAACTCAAAAAACTTTTTCACCTTCATACCTATGCGCCTCATATTTCCTATGTTGCTTCGTTATCATGTGCAGATGCGCAAAGTGAATTCGGATTTTTGATCCGACCCTCCATCATGGATTATCTCCCCTTTCGGACTCAGAATTTCCCATTTTTTCCTTGTAACTCGAAAAACTTTTTCACCTTCATACCTACGCGCCTCATATTTGCTATGTAGCTTCGTTATCATGTGCAGATGCGCAAAGTGAATTCGGATTTTTGATCCGACCCTCCATCATGGATTATCTCCCCCTTTCGGACTCAGAATTTCCCATTTTTTCCTTGTAACTCGATTTCACCTTTATACCTACGCGCCTCATATTTGCTATGTAGCTTCGTTATCATGTGCAGATGCGCAAAGTGAATTCGGATTTTTCATCCGACCCTCCATCATGGATTATCTCCCCCTTTCGGACTCAGAATTTCCCATTTTTTCCTTGTAACTCGAAAAACTTTTTCACCTTCATACCTACGCGCCTCATATTTGCTATGTAGCTTCGTTATCATGTGCAGATGCGCAAAGTGAATTCGGATTTTTCATCCGACCCTCCATCATGGATTATCTCCCCCTTTCGGACTCAGAATTTCCCATTTTTTCCTTGTAACTCGAAAAACTTTTTCACCTTCATACCTATGCGCCTGATATTTAGTATGTACCTTCGTTATGTGCAGATGCGCAAAGTGAATTCCCATTTTTGATCCGACCCTCCTTCATCGATTACCTCCCCCTTTCCGACTCAGAATTTCCCATTTTTTCCTTGTAACTCGAAAAACTTTTTCACCTTCATACCTACGCGCCTCATATTTGCTATGTAGCTTCGTTATCATGTGCACATGCGCAAAGTGAATTCGGATTTTTTATCCCACCCTCCATCATGGATTACTTCCCCCTTTCGGACTTAGCATTTGGGGAAAGTGGGTATATTGCGATGGCGCGCCATCGACTTTTTCTAGTTACATGATACTTGAGTATTGTGCTTGAAAGGAAGCAGCTTGATTGTCTGAGCCTGAGCTGTGCTTCATTATAAGATGATATACAGTAGGTGGACAGAAGTAATTTCCCGAAAGTTAAAATCCCATAGACTTACATGTATTTTCATCTTTACTCTCAAATATGTAACTCAGTACATACTTTACCAATGAATTATAAAAGTATAAATGTAAACTACTTTGAATATTGAATACACATATGAATCAAGCTCTGCGCAAACCTATTGGCTACTTAATACATTTTATTTCATTAAAATATGTGCTAAAGCAGTTACAAATACATGTATGTCTATGGGATTTCCATGGATGTCCAACATCTGTATAGATTTCAATATTTATAACTAACAAAAATACACAAAATAACTCCTGTGGGAGCTAGTTTTTGTCTCGCCCGCGAAGCGGAAAGCGAGACATAGGTTTTGCTTTTCCGTCGTCGTCGGCGTCGGCGTCATCATTCAATGTTAAGTTTTCGTGTTACGGTCATTATATATGAATATAGGACTATTAAAAAAAATTCCGGGCTCCAGGGTCAAGGTCAAACTCTATTTCTTTCTATGCTACAAACTGAACATTAATGCATGAAGACCCGTTTTCTCGTGCGCTCTGTAAACCTTACCTGTAGAGAGAACAATAGCCTTCTCCAGTTGAACACTTCTGCATGTGCAAGCATGTGCAAATTTCCAGCTTGACCACTAAATTTCCAGCTAAATTATTACAGGTAATTTATACAGGTAAATTATTATACCTGGATATTACATTTCCGTAAACTGTGTTGACAATATTGTGGCAATATGTGGACCTGTGCAGATATGATATGTAGATAAATATAGGACTATTATAAAAATTCTGGGCTCCAGTAGCGAGCATTATTTTTTTGTTAATTTTTAAACTTTTCCTTTTTTAAACTTTTTTTCCATTTTTAGCCAGGTTTTTTTTGGAAAAAAATCATTTTAAACTTTTATTTTTTAAATTTTTTTCCATTTTTAGCCAGGTTTTTTTGGGGAAAAAATCCACGCTATTGGATTGTCGAAAGCCAGGCGGGCGGGCGGCGTCCACAATCAATGTTAAGTTTTCGTGTTTCAGTCTATTTCTTTGTTACTGTAACACATAGGACCAACAAACTTTCACAGCTTCATAACCAAGGGGTGCCCACCACATATCACTATCCAACATGTTACCTTTTTGAACTTGACCCATTTTTTCCGCGCAGTGAATGTTAACTTTTCGTGTTTACAATGTTAAGTTTTCGTGTTTAAGTCCATTTCTTTGGTACTGTACCACCTAGGACCACCAAACTTTCACAGCTTCATATCCAAGGGGTGCCCACCACATACAACTATCCAACATGTGACCATTTTTTTTACCTTCACCTATTATTTCTACGTAATTGACTTAGCCATTTTCAACGTTAACTTTTTAACTTACGTCTGGTTAAAGTTTTTTCGTTAAAGTTTTTCGTTATACTATATCTCTGCAACTGCTTCGCCTATTACCTTGAAACTTTACATGGGTGTTTATCATCATCCATATTTTCATTCTACCCCCCAACCGTGCGGCCCCTGTGCCCAATGTCAAGGTCAAATTACTTTGATTTTTTTGTGTACTATATCTCTGCAACTGCTTCACCAATTACCTTGATACTTCACATGGGTGTTTATCATCATTGTCGCGCCCGCTTGCGGAAAGCGCAATATAGTCGGCATTTTGGCATACGTCCGTCCGTCCGTCCGTGTGTCCGGTTAAAGTTTTTCCATCTACTATATCTCTTTTTTTAGTGTCCATGCCTCGCCCCCAGGCGCGACATGCAGGCCACGGCCATCTAGTCTACAAAAAGTGGCCTCATTTCTTGTTTTTTTTTTCAAATTCTTTTTCCATTTTTAGCCAGGTTTTTTTTTAAAAAAATCCAGGCTATTGGATTGGCGAAAGCCGGGCGGGCGGGCGGCGGGCGGCGTCCACAATCAATGTTAAGTTATCGTGTTCGAGTCCATTTCTTTGTTACTGTACCACCTAGGACCACCAAACTTTCACAGCTTCATAATCAAGGGGTGCCCACCACGTATCACTATCCAACATGTTACTTTTTGTTTAACTTCACCCATTTTTTCCGCACAGTCGACTTAGCCATTTTCAATGTTAAGTTTTCGTGTTTAAGTCCATTTCTTTGGTACTGTACCACCTAGGACCACCAAACTTTCACAGCTTCATAATCAAGGGGTGCCCACCACATATCACTATCCAACATGTTACTTTTTTTTTAACTTGACCCATTTTTTCCGCGCAGTCGACTTAGCCATTTTCAATGTTAAGTTTTCGCGTTTACAATGTTAAGTTTTCGTGTTTAAGTCCATTTCTTTGGTACTGTACCACCAAACTTTCACAGCTTCATAACCAAGGGGTGCCTACCACATACAACTATCCAACATGTGACCATTTGTTTACCTTCACCTATTATTTCTACGTAATTGACTTTTTCGTTATACTATATCTCTGCAACTGCTTCGCCCATTACCTTGAAACTTCACATGGGTGTTTATCATCATCCATATTTTCATTCTAACCCCCAACCGTGCGGCCCCTGTGCGCAATGTCAAGGTCAAATTACTTTGAATTTATTTGTTAAAGTTTTTTCGTGTACTATATCTCTATAACTCCTTCACCTTGATACTTCACATGGGTGTTTATCATCATTGTCGCACCCGCTTGCGGAAAGCGCGATATTGTCGGCATTTTGGCATACGTCCGTCCGTCCGTCCGTCCGTACGTCCGTGTGTCCGGTTAAAGTTTTTTCGTTAAAGTTTTTCCATCTACTATATCTATTTTTTTAGTGTCCATGCCTCGCCCCAAGGCGCGACATGCATACCACGGCCATCTAGTCTACAAAAAGTGGGTATAATTATGTTATCCAAGTGTCCATGCTTGGAAAAAACCTGGCCTTCATGGCTTTGCCTCGTTTCTTGTTGTCTAGTAGCATAAGGTCGTAAGTGCTATATACCGACTATTATCATATACTAAAACAATTATTGACTAGTGAGCCATAGAATATAATCTGATATTCTATGGCTCACTAGTCAATAATTGTATAATATGTTCGGGCCAGTGAAAATTGCTTTCTGGCCCAGGCTCGAGGTCAAGGCGGCGGGACAAGGCGAGACATTTGATTCCGCGGAATTCTTGTGTTAGTTTCATGATTGATTGTTGAATCGAAAATAGCCATTTGTTGTAACTTTACTTACAATATGGATGGGAGAAAGTGTACAATAGGTGTACATGAACAATAGTCTAGTATTATCTACAGATCGTTCTTATAAATAGGTTACCGACCATTGAAAATCACAAGTAATTTCCCTTACAACACTTCTGGGGAAATCTTGACATTAGAATTTGTGGATTTTGTTGGATTGATATCACGTTTGGCAGAGTTTGTTGCATTGATGTCACATTGCTTAGTTTAAACTAAGCCATTGCTTAGTTTAAACTAAGCAATGTGACATCAATGCAACAAACTCTGCCAATTGTCTCACAATGTAGTGACGGAAGTAGTGGGATATTACTCGTGATCTGCCTATATATAAGGTTGGTGTATATTCCCAGGTGTTCTGAAGCGAGCAGGAAGCCTGATACCGGGGATGTTGCTACACGAAGTCGAGACGGCCAAGCATAAACACCGCTCCAAGAAATACTGTGACGAACTTGTGGGCCATCTACAGAAATTGTCTACTGCTAGCTCATAACATTGGTCACCACTAGTTGGGCAACCACTAGCTCATAGCATTGGACAGTCGACACATCTCCATCTACACAAATTAGCTATTCAAAGTAGTAATCTAGATTTAGCATCAGTACAGATCTAGTCTAATCTAGATCTGCACTGTTTCAAAAAGTGAAAGCTATATAATTGTATTGAGATTGTGCAGTTGTACAATACATGTAACTGTGAGTGTATGATTGAATGATGTACAAGATTTTCACTCAGTTTACAGTTCATACAAGTACTGTATCAAAAATGTTTCAGTTTATGTGGATGCCCTGCTGAGAAAATATACTTTACAACATGTGTGAGCAGCTTAGCCCAAATCTACAGAGCCTCGCAGGGGACGTAGAATTCTCTGAACATGTCCAACATGGGTCACATTTTTGTCAATCGAACATGGTTTGTGCTCTGGAATAACTGTTTTACTCGATCTCTTATTATATGTCGGAGCTCACATTATTATCTGGATCTACTGTCGGACCATAAAAGCTACTATTTTTTCTCTCGGATGTGGCCCATGTATCAGTGAATATAATTTAATTTATATTTGGTGTAATTACACCAGGGCATATAATATCCTACTTCATAGAACATAGAATCAACTAGTAAGACATATTCATTTCTTGTATCACTGGGTATCAGTAGCCGATTTCATCAACATTGCAAAGTATACTTATCTAGCAAAATATACTTTGAGGGAGTAATCATTTATGTTTCTAGAAATGCATTATTTCATATAGAACTACATGTATAACGACTGCCTATATTTGATGATTCAAAGTATGCATAATTAGTATACATAATTATTACATTATCACAGCCAAAATGGCTGTGAATGTATTCAGTATAATAAAAATTAATAAAAAATTGAAAATTTCTCCCTCAAAGTATACTTTGTTAGATAAGTATACTTTGTAATGTTGGTGAAATAGGCTACAGATTGATTGTACATTGATGGATGTATTTATTTTGTGTTTAAGAGTATTGAAAAATATAATATTGTAATACATGTGCTTGAGCTGTGTACTGCCTCTAAACATTATTAATAATAAATGGTATGATTTCAAGACTACTTCTAGTCATGTTTATCCCTGGTTGTTGAAGTTACGGGGACATAAAGAACACCCATATGTTGGTATCTGTGACTGGAGAAATGGGGCTTACGAGATTTTTGACCAGTGTAGCTCATAATCAAATATCACTCCTATAGCCTGATAACTATCTATATTGCTTGTGACGTGTGTGTCATTGATGGAATGGCGAACAGCGCAAATCCTGACCAGACTATGCAGATGCAGACTGATCTGGATCGACACTGGTTGCTAAAGCAATATGTCCCATTTCTCCAGTGACGGCCACATACAATGTTGGCAAGTTGTTCTAAAGTGCTGCCAAACCATATTATTATTGAGAAACCTGACAACATATGAAACCACAGCAGACGACATTCAACGGGTTAAAATACGTAAGTTTAATTGGTTACTAGGTAGTCAAAGCTCCAGATTAGGTGCGCATTTTACACACATATTTTAGCAGAATACGCACCGATTACAAAGTACAAAATACTCTCACCAATGTGAAAATACGCATTGATTTTCAAATCGAGTAGTGAAAATACAAATCGAGTAGTGAAAATACTGTAATAAAGTTGAAATTTACTTTAATAGTTGAGCTGCTTTTTGCAACTCAAATGAGTGAATATTTAAATGTGTTTTATTTTTTTTTATCATTTTTTCCATATTTAATATAAAGGAAATCAATAATAACATTTGTAAAAGTAAAATATGCATTGAATTTGAAATCTGGCGGTATAATACTCTAATAGATACACAACTTATCTGTATCACTGGGTCTTGGTCAATCCAAATTCCCAATTTCGAGAACAAATTTTTGAGTGACATGCTGAGGAATTTGAATAATCAGTCTCGCATTTAATAGTACATGTATATATTGCTGCAGCACTCCGCCCTGGTGTAAAATGTTTCACGTCCAAAAATGTTTCGTGACAAGATGCCATTCACTTCTAGCTATCACATTTTTCATCTAATGACCAGCACAAATTTCTTGTGCCGGTTACTAGACGAAAATGCATGTAGCTGAATAGGAATTTATCGGGAATTCAGGGCCTATTTTGACATTTGATGCTGGTGCGGAGTACAGCACCAGTGATGTACACAGCTGTTCATTGTCAGTGAAACAACGACCATGCTTCAAATATCAGGGCCCATGCCTTAATACACCAGGGGTCCGTTTCACTAAACTTTGTACAACTAAAATGTTCGTAAGTGCAAACTTATGATAGTCTGTAAATTACACATTAACAGTGTTTTATTGTAAACAATAACTGGATTTACATTTATTGAGCATAGGCTGCATATGCAGCCTATGCTCAATAAATGTAAATCCATCAATTGAAATTTACAGACTATTCTAAATCTGCACTTACAAACATTCTGGTTGTACAAAGTTTAGTGAAACGGCCCCCATGTTCAGTGTGCACTTCATTTTCATATTTCACTGGTCAATGTCGAGTTGTTCAAACAATATCTTTTAGTTCCACTACCTAAAAGTAATATGATTAGTACTAATATAATGGGTATAACTGGATTTAAGTGTAAGAAGAAAGTAACAAGAAAGCCAAAAATGTACCTGAAGGCCAACCACTGTAGCCTATTTCACCAACATTGCAAAGTATACTTTTCTAATAAAGTATACTTTGAGGGAGTGAGTGAGTGAATAGGGTTTAACGTCCGCTTTTCTGACATAGAGGTACAAGCCTCAGGGAGTCTACACGCAGACGGGTCAACGGGGTCGAGTCCCATATCCACCTGTCCAAGGGGGGTAAATCCCAACTTCAGAACTCAATATTTACAATCAAAATATATATTCAGTCCTGAAATTAGAACAACCTGATCTGGTGCCAGGCCCTCGCCACACCAGCATAATTTATCCCATCCCCTAAAAGTAATAGGATTAGCGCTAATCTTACTTTTATATATGGGGCATAGCCCGACTCAACTCTCACATACAAGAAAGCCAAAAATGTACATGAGGGCCAAATCCGGTATAGTGGGTTCCGGAAAGTATGAACCCAATCGTTAAGCCAGTTTAGTCGCCTTTTACGACAAGCAATGGCTACTGCAGCACTATTCTCAGGATCAGTTGATCCCGCCCCGGTGCCTGCACGGGGCCACAATATGTTGAATAGAAATAATGCATTTCAGGAAAAATAAATGATTACTCCCTCAAAGTATACTTTGCTAGAAAAGAATACTTTGCAATGTTGATGAAATAGGCTACTGGTATACCAGGATTCCGGTATTGAGGATGAGGATGAACTCCATCTTTAAATATTTACCCTTCACAAGCTCCCAACCAGCCGCCAACATTTGTGTAGACCAATCACAGTGCCTGATTTCAAAATACAAATTTGGAGAACATACCCCGAACGTTTTAAATGCACAGGCCTAGGTATTCAACTGACCACACAAGTCGAGTCGCCTTTCACAGTGATGTGTATATTAGGATACCTTGGTCAATACAAATAGAGTTTGAAAGCTTTATATACAAATAATTTATTGTGGATGATCTGTATAAGATATACAACGTAAAAGCAAAAAGATGGAATGTAGTTCTAAGTTTATACAATACAATACAATACAATAACATGTATAACTAGCAATATACAATACATCATGAGGAGATGGTTCAAATGTCTTAGCAACCAGGGGTTCGTTTCACTAAACTTTGTACGACTAAAATGTTTGTAAATGTAAATTTAGGATCGTCTGTAAATTTCAATTAATGGATTTACATTTATTGAGCATAGGCTGCATATGCAGCCTATGCTCAATAAATGTAAATTCAATAATTGTTTACAAGAAAACATTGTTAATGTGAAATTTACAGACTATCATAAATTTGCACTTACGAACATTTTAGTCGTAAGAAGTTTAGTGAAACGACCCCCAGGTTTGTACCACACCTATGGCATGTGTACCAGATTAGTTCACACAGCTAGGGTCTTTGTCACTAAACTGTACGATAAAAAAGTTGGTACGAAGATCTTCAGTATTTTGCTATCAATATTAATGTGTATAACTCGTGCTATCATTTTACACCTATTTGTTGACATCAATACATGTGAAGACCTGCATTAAAGATTTGTCAACATCGGTTGTCGGCGTATATGTTGTTATAAATTTCAAGTTTGCGCTTTAAATACAAACAATGTTTAGTGAAACAGGCCCCTGGGAGACCAGTATATTACATGCTACCCAGTGATTTACCGTGATTCTGGAGGAATTTATATCCTTCATGGAAATAGTTCCTCCTAGATGTTCGCGAGAGATAATTGACGTCACGTTTTGACGTAATTTCCGGCAAATAGACAATTCATTCTAAACCGGACACTCGGGGGAAAATATGCATGTTTACCGTAGATGTGTTTCGCTGTTGTGTATCTCTGATTACAATGACTTTTCATGATTGCAAAGCACTAGAATGTGTCATGAAGTGCTAACATGTCTGATTTACAGTGGGAGAGGTTCCACTGTAATACAGCTTTAAATGACCATAGTTGTTATTAGGCCGTTAAACACCAATAAACAAACAATCCAATGTAACTGACTTTATGAGGAATCTTGCTGATGAGGATCTACTCTGGTCACAAATGGAATAATATCGGGTTTGTCACATTGTGTCGCATACTAAATCTATGGTGATATTCTCTGATTGGTGTCAAGTCGTAATTCACCGACACAAACACTACGTATCTTACTCACTGGCTGCAAAAAGTGACCACATTTGCACTGGTGCCGCACTCTGCGCCGGCGTAAAATGTTTCGCGTCGATAAATGCACCTGTTTCCCGACGAGATGCTACTCCGCTCCAGTTAGTTTGTTTGGTTGTTGGTGTTTAACGGCCTGTCAACAGCTAAGGGCACTTAAGGCCGGGCCAACGGTTTTGATCCCGTATTCCACCTGCTGCATGGGGGGATAATCCCAAAATCAGAGCGGAATATTTACATCGAAAAAAAATTAACTGGTGCCAGATCCATACCACACCAAAGTCACTTGGCCCCTTCTCCTAAAAGTAATGGGATTATGAATAATGATATTACTCATATAAAGGGCATAACCAGATTCAACTCTCACATACAAGAAAGCCAAAGATGTACATGAGGGCCAAACCAGGTCTCTGGTCGGGATTCCGGTTAGGATGAATCCCGATCGTTAAAATACCCATCGCATGCTCCCACCTGCCACCCACAAACAGAATCGATCCTTTGTTAATTTCATAGCAAACAGTATGGGCCCTGATCAGACTGCAGATGCACAGGCTGATCTGGGGCTATACTGGTTGCAAACTAAATAAGCCCATTTGTGTTGTTATTGCGAGACACATAGCTACCAGTACTGATAAATGCAATTCCTATGATCATATTTGCAACATGATTGTATCCATAATGAAAGTACATGCATGACCGAAATTTTGGGGAAGTCAACATATTTCCCCACTGATTAATTGAAAAAAACACATAGCTAAACATGCCTAATTTCCTTTATAAATAGCTACAGGTATCATTTGATGAAGATCTGGGGCCCGTTTCACTAAACTTCGTACAACTAAAATGTTCGTCAGTGCATGATGATGATAGTCTGTAAATTGCACATTAACAATGTTTTCTTGTAAACAATTCTTGGATTTACATTTATTGAGCATAGGCTGCATATGCAGCCTATGCTCAATAAATGTAAATCCATCAATTGAATTTCCAGACGATCCTAAATTTGCACTTACGAACAGTTTAGTCGTAGAAAGTTTAGTGAAACGACCCCCGACACGCTGAACCAGGTCAGCCTGCATTTCAATAGTATGGTAAGTGTCTACACTGTTTGCTATTCAGGCAGTGAAACATGTGTCATGCTTCTAACAAAGTATAGATTGGTTCCTTATCAGGCTGCAGGAATGTGCTGGTAGATTAGGAGCAACACTGACAATAACTCTCCTGGCATTGTTACATATGAGATGCACCCCGTTACACATGCGATTTTTCATGAAGTATATTTACAGAAACTTGTGTTAATGACGACGAAAGAGGACGAAATCTCCATATGAAATGTAGAATAGAATCCCGCAATGAAAATTTCATCAATTTTCAACGTCTCATTTATGGAAAATATTGTAACTTTTGTAATTATTTTTCACGAGATATCGTACATCCTCTTTAATATGTACAAAAAGACATGGCATGTCTCAGTTTAGGTCTGTATCAGACCAGGACTTCAACCATAAGGTGGAAAAACAGTCGTCCGCTGTTTTTTCATATTTGTCTTAGTTCATAGCAAAAACATATTTTGTCAACTCGTGAGAATCGTTTCCATTGGAGACAATTTACATGCGCTGTCAAAATATGTTTTCATCTTGAAAACACAGAATATAAAAATAAACTGCCGATGACAAAAAAAATTTCAGCGTTGTTCAACGTTTTTTTCATAAATAAGTTCATACTCTTGACTACGAAATAGTAAAACTAACTAATATCACAGCCATTGTCACTAGTCCAGAGTTTCCTATCCGTGTCTCGCTGTCACCAACTATCTGGCTGACGTCCGTGTTTTCCCAGGACCCACAAGGAATGGTGACACTTTTTCTGAAAGAGAGATTAGATGATGTAATGAATGAGGTATAATAATATGTATTTAACCCGTACAACATTTAACCCTCCCTACGCTGGAGACGGAAATTGTCTTCTGCTGTTTTTCATTTTTTGCCTTAATTCTTAACAAAAACTTGTTTTGACAGCACATGAGAATCGTCTCCACTGGAGACGATTCTCATGCGCTGTCAAAACAAGTTTTTGTCAAGAAATATTGAAAATAAAACATTTGCAGCAGACGACAACATTTAATTCAGCGTAGTAAGGGTTAAACACAGTCAGTATTTGTGTACATCAGATCAAGACATCTCATCAGTGTTTGTTAGCATTTTTAAAACAAGAAAATGTGGCCTACTGCCACAAAAATGCACTCCCCCCTCCCCCACCGCCCCCCCCCCCCCCCCCCTCCAAGATTGAAGAACCTCTAGCAAACTTCTTAACTGGACACCTGAACTGACACACATTCCAAACACTGCATGCCTCCTGGCTTTACCGAGACCAAAGATATGAAAGAAAAACTATTTTTTGACTACTGGAAATGTCCAAAATTACAAGAAAAGCTCAAAGATTCATGATGACCCGAGAAATAAGGTACAATGCAAGTGTGGATTGATTGGCGCTAGTTCATTCGTTGCACTTGTTCATTCATTGACTGCCAATATTGTCACAGCCAATAATGTCTAGCGCCGGCTTAACCCTTAGAATGCGGGAACCGAAAATAGTCGTCTGCTGTTAATTCATATATTGTCTTTTCTCTCAGCAAAAACATGGTTAGGCAGCATTTTAGAATCATTTCCATTGGAAATGATTCTAAAGTGCTGCCAAACCAAGTTTTTGATGAGAAAAATGGAAAATAAAAAATATTCAGCAGACGACACAATTTAATTCAGCTCAACACCACTGCATTGGCATTTATAGGTGAATTGTTACTAAGATCGAGTTTGAGAACTGAATCTTAGTAACACTTCTCCTATAAATATCCGAGTGATTGTTTCACGCCAATGTTACTGAGCTTAACTCTTAAAATGCGGGAACCATAAATTGCCGTCTGCTGTTGTTTCATATTTTGTTGACTGGCTCAATAAAACATGGTTTTACAGCACTTTAGAATCATTTCCATTGGAAATGATTCTAAAGTGTTGTTGAACCATGCTTTTACGAGAAAAATGGAAAAAAATAAATAAACGACAGACGACACAATTTAATTCAGCATTGAAAGGGTTAAGCCGGTGCTAGCCGTAATGTTAATAACTATAAGATTAATAAAGAACATAAATTATTGCCAACATAAAAAAGTAAAAGTGATTGGGTTTAACGTCCCAGCAACAGCTATTAAGGTCATTTAGGGACGGGACTAACATTAAAGGTATGCGGTCTATTTACCCCTGGATGATTGTAAGTTAACCCTTTCAACACTAAATACCTCTATCATACTGTTTGCAAACAATGTAGATCCAGATGAGCCAGCTCATAACGATCCCATCAGGATCTGCACCATTTACGGATATTTTCTTATTTATAAAAACAATACCCCTTTCTGATGAATGGAATAGTCTAACTAGATGGCCGCGGCCCGCATATCGCGCCTGCTGAGGATTTGATCGTATACCGAAAACTTTAACAAACAAAAAAACATTTAACCAAAAACATTTAACCTGGACGCACGCACGTACGGACGTACATACACCAATGTGCAGCCTCTATCACACTTTCCACAAGCGGGCGCGACAAAAAATAACATGCGAGTGTCCATTCCAGTTACTTAGGGGTGAAAGGGTTACAGTGTATTTACCTCTGGCTGATCGTAGGTTCGCCTCCTTCTCTGCAGCGCGGGCCTTGTGGAGCTCCCTATACTGACGGGCCTGTTGCAGATATTTCCGGGCGAGACCAATCTCTTGGCCCAGTTTACGGAGGTCGTCTCCATCCATGTCAGGCAGGTGCGGGTACTGGCGGAAAGAAGGAGCATTTACATATGAGATTTTGTACCATGTTGTAATTGTTGTAATTGTTGTTGTACTATCGTTCCTTCTTTCGTAGAACATGTGATTTTGTACCTAAGTACAAGTGATTTTTTTCTGTAAATGACGTTGAAAGATGACAAAATTATCACAACAAATGCGGAATAGGAACAAACCGCTATATGGCTGTGACTGGAGAAATGGGGCTTATGGGTTTTGTGGCAAGTGCAACTCCTCATCAAATAATCTCCCTCCATGGCTGCGGGACCATGTGGGGAAATAAGGAACATTTACATATGTAGTTGTGACTGGAGAAATGGGGCTTATAATACTGTGACCAGTGTAGCTCATGATCAGATTGCAGATGCACAGGCTGATCTGTATATACACTGGTCGCAAACCCCATAAGCCCCATTTCTCCAGTCACAGCCACATGTGGCTGTGACTGGATAAATGGGGAGTATGGCAATTCTGGTCTGTCTTGATCCTGGTTTTCTAGCACATACCTACAATCCGATATGGATATTTATCCCGTCAATACGGTGCCGTGAAACATTTTTGATATCCTATCAATACGACCTAATCACTGCGTATGAATATGTGCGGTGGCTGGGGTTATTTTGATTGCAAGTTAAAGCTATTTGTAGGTGTTGACGGGATAAATAGAATAGTAGGTTAGTGCCGTGAATGGGAAAAAATATCTGGCTCAGCCTCGTCCATCCCGTTTCCTAAGCCTTGGCAGATATTTTTTCCCATTCACGGCACTAACCTACTATTCTCTATATACTGTTTCTTAGAAGGCAAAATGAGAAAATGTTTGATATAAGGATTCCAGTTGGTTACGAGGCTTGGAATACCCAAGGAACAAGCCGATGACTGAGAAAATGGGACTTAAGGGTTTTGTGGCAAGTGTTTCTCCTGATCAAATAGTCTCCCTTCATGTCTGGTAGATGCAGGTACTGGCGTGGGGAAATAAAGAGCATTTACATGAGACAAGCCAACTGATTTTTTACCTGTAAAGAACAAGTGTAATTTTTCATGAAATATATATTTATAGAAACTATTTTCTGTAAATGGTGTTGAAAGATGACAAAACTTTCATATCAAATCCGGAAGCAGGAGTTTGTTAGTACGGCAATACAAATTTCGCTAAACATTTCTGCACCATAAGCACAGCACAATCAGCTGACAATTATTACCTCAGCATCCTTGAAGCCCTCTGTAAGGAGTTTGTGTGCGAACAACTGGGCATCAAAATCACCATGACAACGGTGGTATCTTCCCCCGGTCTCCACGGCCAGTAGTCGCAGGAAATTGTTGGCGGTACTGAAATATTGTAATAACAGGGATCGTGATTATGAACCTTGTGCATGTTCTCACACCTGTGCTCGAAATCAACATGTTTGATTGATCGAGACTGAGCACAGCTCAGCCTCGACCAATAAAACTTACATTTGGTGTAACAATTCTGTCAGATGTTTCATCACTTTCGCCAAATAAGCGCATTGTGCGCTACTGTCTGTTCCACGTTTTTCTGCCGACGAACTTTTGGCTATTAAACACATTAAATCTATAAAATATTTAAATGCAAGTACTTTTTCACCAATAACAAAAAAGGTGACTTTTTTGTTATTGGTGAAAAAGTACTTACATTTAAATATTTTTTAGATTTAATGTGTTTAATAGTCAAAAGTTTGTCGGCAGAAACACGTGGAACAGACAGTAGACAGGGGGTCCATATAGGAGTATCCCTTCACTAGGTATGTAAAAAGCCACACAAATCTGCCAGTTGATTAGGTGCTACAGTATCCATCACATGACAATGTCCAACTTGATTTTCATGGCAGTTGTAAGATATAGTATTTATCAGTACCATCCAATTGTTAAATCATTATATGATCATATGGCTGTGTTAGCATGTCAGGAGCAATATATTTTATATTCCTCAACTAGGAACACGGTTATAAAACGTTCGGAGCACATTCGCTAAATGCATACCAGAGCTCCAGTTAAGGTGCGTTATTTGATCAACTTTGGGGAGACTTTCGTTATTTCTTCGCCAAAATTGGCAAGTTGGGAGTGCTTTAGAATCGTCTCGATGAGACGATTCTAAAGCAATCCCAACTTGCCATTTTTCGTGAAGAAATAAGAAAAATAACCTGAAAATTTGGTCCAATTATGCACCTTAACTGGAGCTCTGCATACTCAATAATGGCAGTTTGATTGTCAGAATGAAACTGCCTTATTTTGATCATGAAAACCGAGTATGTGCTCAGAAAATAATAAGCCCAGTCCCAGGCCTAACTTACGTGTCATTGCAGTTGAATGAGATGGTGTTGATGGGAATCATGCGGTCGCTATTGTTCGCCACCTCCTTGAGCACGAGTGCGGTACTCGTGTCCGGTTTGCCGTCTGTCAGCAGGTAGATCGCATCGATGTCTAGGTCGTCAAATGCAAGCTGAAATGATGTACATGTATTGTCACATCCGTTAAAAACACTGTCAACTGACCTGAAACCAGTGTGTTATAATTTATTTGTTTAACAGCCAAGGTCATTTTAACGAGGTCGAATCCCATATATTACCTGCTGTGATGGGGGTAAATCCCAAAATCAGAACTGAATATTTACAAAGAAAATACATTCAGCCCTGAAATTAAAATATTAAACCTGATCTGTTGTATTGTCAAATCCGTTAAAAACAGCCAATGGAACTGAAAACATTGTTATAAGTAAATTTTATTTTACTAACTTATATCTTAACCCTTACTACGCTGAATTAAATGTTGTCGTCTGCTGGAAATGTTTTATTTTCAATATTTCTTGACAAAAACCTGGTTTTGACAGCACATGAGAATCGTGGAGACGATTCTCATGTGCTGTCAAAACCAGTTTTTTGTTAAAGGTACATGCCCACGCAATGGGCACAAAATGTTCTTTATAGAAATTAAATAAGTGTATAATTATGTCACTATTCCACCAGTTCTCAAAATTACGAGTGCCCGCTATACAAATATAATCATTTATTAATTATCAATTTACTGTTAGCGACACGCGGCAGTAACAGTCTATTTTGATAATGTGCGGGGACGACGACTTTCACATCACGGCTTGCGGTGCGCATGCGCAGTATACTACACGCGCCAGTAGGCTTCCCAATATGTAAACAAGAATATCAACATGTCGAAACGTCCAGGATGGAAATTGTATGAAACGGCGTCGGCCAAAAAAAAGGCGAAATGTCTGAGGGACAGGCAGTACAGAGAGAAAGTGGTTAATATTGGCGACCAGATCACCAAATGGAAAGAGTTACGTGGAGATTTAGATTTGGACTCGAACAGAGATTTTTCTTCTCAACTTCCGATACTTCTCAACTTCCGATGTGACACGTATTGGTAAAAATAGCACGAGGTCAGAAAATACCCTTTCTGGTCGCGGCATATAAAATGCGATTTAACACCAATTAACACGTGCCATAATTAAAAATAACTCGTTAGTGGGTAGACAAATGGCTCATATAAGGCATGACAGAAAATGAAAAGTAGTAGTACAGTGTAACCTGCTGCGTGGGCATGTACCTTTAAGAATTAAAGCAAAAATGAAAAACAGCAGACGGCAATTTCCGCCAACAGCATAGGAAGGGTTAATACTAAATTGTACAAAATATATAGTCAAATTATTTTGGAGCCATGACTTGATTGATAGTGTTATACATTGTATTCAAATTTGAGTTATAGGGGACTGAAGTATACATTCATTGAATAATTTCCCTTTGGTTACTTATTTTGAAGGTATTTTGATGTGATGGCTGAACTGTGTCTATGTACATGTATATTGTACATACTAGAAGGTTGGTTAATTACATATTTGTTAATGAATACATGTATAGTGATAAATTGTACCACTTGGGCCAGATAGCTGTAAACTTGGTAACAGGAAGAATCACCCATATTACAGTGAAACCTCTCTAAACCGGACACCCTGGGAGGTCCCCAGGGTGTCCGGCTTCGAGAGGTTTCGCTGTAAACAAGCATCTGACCATTCTGAGCCATAGTTATGTGATATGCGATCACGAACAGACATTAACACCTGAGACAAATGACCAAGAAACTCATCAAAAATAAGATCACAGATGGGTTTTTTTTGCATCCGGTTTAGAGGGGTTTCACTGTACCTGTAGTGCCTCAAGTGTACAGGTGTTTCCGCTGGGTTTGAGGGTGGACGTCCAGCGGACTGCGTCATGGCAGTTGTCCAGAGTCGCCGGCTCAATCTGCTCCTTCCACTTCTCACAGTTGCCTGAGAACCGGATCAGGTTGAACCTGTGATATAGACATAACCATATATAAGACACGCCATGCAATTTTGTACCTAAGAACAATTTTCATAAAATAGATGTACAAAAAATGTGATATTTTCCGTATATGACGTTGAAAGACGACACAATTTGCATAGCAAATGCGGAATAGTATTCCACATTTGCCATTAAACTTTTGTCATTTCACGAGATATCGCACATGTTCTTAGGTACAAAATCGCATGGCATGTCTCATATATGACATTACAGAACTAGCAAAATCATGAGTCGCTTTTCGTAGAGCAAATTTTGGGCATAGCATTGGCTGTGCAGTCTCTAGAACAGCCACACAGGAGGCACCGTAACATTGGCTGTTGTAGACTGTTGGCTATTTTAACCCTTTCAACACTACAGACGTATAGCGGTATTGGCTAACAGTGTAGATCTAGATGAGACGGTTCATCAGGATCTGCACTTTGCAATTTTCACATTTTTGAGAATAATAACACCCCATTTTCATATACTAGATGGCCGCGGCCTGCATGTCGCGCCTTGTGGCGAGGCATGGACACTAAAAAAAAAGATATAGTATAACGAAAAAGTTTAACCAAAAAACTTAACCAAAAACTTTAACCGGACACACGTACGTACGTACATACGCCAAAGTGCCTACTATATCGCGCTTTCCGTAAGCAGGCGCGAAAAAAAGTTTAACCAAAAACTTCAAAGTAATTTGACCTTGACATTGGGCACAAGGGCCGCACGGGAGGGGTAGAATGAAAATATAGATGATGATAAACACCCATGTGAAGTTTCAAGGTAATGGGCAAAGCAGTTGCAGAGATATAGTATAACGAAAGACATTACACTACCCATTTCTAAACACTAACAAAGTTTAACCAAAAAACTTAACCAAAAACTTTAACCAAAAAACTTAACCAAAATCTTTAACCAAAAAACATAACCAAAAACTTCAAAGTAATTTGACCTTGACATTGGGCACAGGGGCCGCACGGGAGTGGGGTAGAATGAAAATACAGATGATGATAAACACCCATGTGAAGTTTCAAGGTAATGGGCAAAGCAGTGGCAGAGATATAGTATAACGAAAAACTTTAACCAAAAACTTTAACCAAAAAACTTAACCAAAAATCTTAACCAAAAACTTAACCAAAAACTTTAACCAAAGAACTTAACCAAAAACTTTAACCAAAAAACTTAACCAAACAACTTAACCAAAAACTTTAACCGGACACACGTGCGTACGTACGCCAAAGTGCCGACTATATCGCGCTTTCCGCAAGCGGGTACGACAAAAACTTAACCAAAAACTTTAACCAAAAAACTTAACCAAAAAACTTAACCAAAAACTTTAAACAAAAAACTTAACCAAAAACTTCAAAGTAATTTGACCTTGACATTGGGCACAGGGGCCGCACGGAAGGGGGGTAGAATGAAAATATAGATGATGATAAACACCCATGTGATGTTTGAAGGTAATGGGCAAAGCAGTTGCAGAGATATAGTATAACGAAAAACTTTAACCAAAAAAACTTAACCAAAAAACTTAACCAAAAACTTTAACCAAAAAACTTAACCAAAAACTTCAAAGTAATTTGACCTTGACATTGGCCACAGGGGCCGCACGGGAGGGGGGTAGAATGAAAATATAGATGATGATAAACACCCATATGAAGTTTCAAGGTAATGGGCAAAGCAGTTGCAGAGATATAGTATAACGAAAAACTTTAACGAAAAACTTTAACCAAAAAACTTAACCAAAAACTTTAACCAAAGAACTTAACCAAAAACTTTAACCAAAGAACTTAACCAAAAACTTTAACCAAAGAACTTAACCAAAAACTTTAACCAAAAAACTTAACCAAACAACTTAACCAAACAACTTAACCAAAAACTTTAACCGGACACACGTACGTATGTTACGTACGTACGTACGTACGCCAAAACGTACGTACGTACGCCAAAGTGCCGACTATATCGCGCTTTCCACAAGCGGGCGCGACAAAAATAGACTAGTCTGAAAAGGGGTGAAAGGGCTAAGGTTATTTATATAGACGCGGTATTAATCAATTGGTTGCTACAACAGTACATGCCGCAGAGAGGTTCCATTCATGTAATCTATATTCATTGCTGGTGCTGCAAAAGGACAAATATGAAAAAAGCCAGAAAATATTAGTCAGATTGCAGAGCATATCAAACAAGTTAACTTTATATGGTAGATAACCGGGCATGTGGTTGGGAAAAAGATACTTTATGGCACTAGTATTTATATAGCAAACAGTTGAACAATGTGAATATGAACCGAATTAAGATCCAACAATTGCTCAAATTCTGTAAGGTCCCTTTTGTCAACGATAGCCCATTTGCATCACAACAGCACGATTGGCTACTATACAATGGACAAAGATTTGATTTGATGTACTGGTGTTTAATAGCCTATCAACAGATAAGGCCATTTAAGGTCGAGCCAACGGGTTCAATCCCATATTGAACCTGCTATATTGTACGGGAAAATCCCAAAATCAGGACGGAATATTTACATCCAAAAAAAATTATATTCAGCTCTGGAATAGAATGACCTGACATGGTGCCAGGTCCATACCTCACCAGTTGCTTGGCCCCATCCCCTAACAGTAATAGGATTAGGAACAATTGTATTACTCATATTCAAGTCTCACATACAAGAATGCCAAAGACGTACCTGAAGGCTAAACCAGGTCTCTGGTTGGGATTCTGTTAAGGATGAATCCCGATTGTTAAATTACCCATTGCATGCTGCAAACCAACCACCACAGCAATGGGCAAAGAGTCGTTGGTGTAACAAGTTCATCCCATACCTGCAACCCTGTCTGTATAGCTGGTCCCACACGAGGGAGGCGAGCTCCTTCTTCAGCTCCTCCATGTAGGGCACCATGGACCCCGACGTGTCGATCAGGAACACACACTTCTTGTGGATGATGGTGCCAAACACCCGCCGACTCCCTGTGACACAAAATGTGTAAATTCAGTAATGTATGATATCCTGTGCTCATTGAATCTATTAGCGACTGTATGTATAACTGGTTTGGTTTTGGGAAAAAGTGAGTGATTGGGTTTAATTTAACATCTCAGCAACAGCTAGGGTCATATAGAGATGGGACTACAGCTTACAGTGGGTCAGCGTGTAAGTGCACACACGAACGAACACGACAGGTTGGTCCATTCAACTTGGATGTGCTTCACAATAATTTGAAGGAGCCAGTGGAATAAGGGGGCTATATCCCTTACAGGTTCCAACCTGTCGTGTTCGTTCGTGTGTGCACTTACATGCTGACCCCACTGTACAGCCTCATCCGATAGATGGTGGGATGGAAATACTATGTAAGTATTTTTCAAGCCTAGGGTGAGGATTGAAATCAAAATTGAAGTGCAATGCCACATCCCCTAGGCCACAACCCATCCCTGGTTCTGGGTGAAATAATACCTATGCAACTGACCAGAATTCAAATTGTCAAGGAACCTTTCCAAACCAACACACTGCCAGGTTCAAGATGGCATACAGTTCTGAGGGATATCTCACCAAACATATCACTATTGAATTACACTGTGGTCTAGTTTGGATAGGTTTCACTGCGATTTTAGTTTGTGAGATACATGTACTATTTTAATTTGTGTGGTCAACCAGTGATTTAGCAGTATTTGTATGGTGCCGCAACATGTCCAAATTTGGTGGTGACATGCTGTCTTATATTTTTGCCCACCCATCAATACAAGCATCATCATTATCAACTACAATCTAAAACATGAAATAAAACATCTTTTAAATAGCCTTCATATTTCTATGATGATTTATAATCTTCAAGTAATATAGGACAAAATATTTTTACACACCTTTTTTGCAATCATGTGAGAAACAATATCAACATACAAGAGGTCAGTGGAAGAAGGGGGTTAAGTCCCATAAGGGATATAGCCCCCTTATTCCACTGGCTCCTTCAAATTATTGTGAAGCACATCCAAGTTGAATGGACTTGGTATTTTTGAGTGAGCAATGTTCGTTGTAATTCTGTTGCAACAAAAAGCACTATTCCCTCACCCAACCCTCCCCCACAACTGTGTAGACCTAACTCAGCCTGTATTATATAGAGCCATACATACCACTAAGCAGCCACTGTAGCCGTTTGAGGTAGCGTTTGAGCACCTTCTCAATCTGGCGCTCGTAATCCTCGAGCTCGTGTGGCATCAACTGAAGGTGTTTTATTGTTCCCTTGATGTTCACCGTCGGAAATATATCACAGTACCTGGAATTGGGATAATTTCTTATAATATTATGATATATATGGCTGATACTGGATAAATTAGGCCTATAGGTTTTGCGACCAGTGTAACCCCAGATCAGCCTGCTCATCCGCAAATTCTGATCAGGGTCTGCACTGTTCACTATTCCATCAATGAAACATCCACCATGTTTGAACAGTGTTTGCTTTTTGCAGCTCAATTAAATGAATTAAAAAAAAATATATATAATTTTTTCCCTATTTAATAAGGAAGTAAATCAATAATATATTTGTTTGTTTGTTTATTGGTGTTTAACGGCCTATCAACAGCTCAGGTCATGTAAGGCCAGGCAAACAGGTTCGATCCCGTTTTAACCTGCTGCATTTGGGGGAAATTCCCAAAATCATAACGGAATATTTACATCGAGAAAAAATATATTCAGTCCTGAAATTAGAATAGGTCCATACCACACTAAAGTCACTTGACCCCTTCCCCTAAAACAGGATGACAAATAATCTTAATACTGACATAAGGGTTATAACCAGATTCAACTGTCACATACAAAATGCCAAAGACGTATGTGAGGGCCAAACCAGGTCTCCAGTCGGAATTCCGGTAAGGATGAACCCCGATCGTTAAATTACCCATCGCATTCTCCCACCTGCCACCCATAATAATAAATTTGTAAACGTAAAATATGCATTGAATTTGAAATATGGTGGTATACAGTGGGGTCAGCGTGTAAGTGCACACATGAACGAACACGACAGGTTGGAACCAACCTGTCGTGTTCGTTCGTGAGTGCACTTACACGCTGACCCCACTGTAATACTCTTTAGATACAAAACGTATCTGGAGCTCTGGTGTTGTGTTGTAATGTTTCGCCAACCAATCGCATTGTGGATACACATTTTTACTGTCGGATGGAATATCCTAAATATTTCCATTTGTATCTCAACAGGAGCTTACAGTGGGGTCAGTGTGTAAGTGCACACACGAACGAACACGACAGGTTGGAATCAACCTGTCGTGTTCGTTCGTGTGTGCAGTTACACGCTGACCCCATTGTATGTGGCGACAATCCGTCTTGTCAATATATTGAATATTACGGCAGCAATCATGTAAGTCTATTTAACCCTTACAATGCTGAATTAAATGTTGTCGTCTGCTGGAAATGTTTTATTTTCAATATTTCTCGACAAAAACCTGGTTTTGACAGCACATGAGAATCGTCTCCATTGGAGACGATTCTCATGTGCTGTCAAAACCAGTTTTTTGTTAAGAATTAAAGCAAAAATGAAAAACAGCAGACAGCAATTTCCGTCAACAGCGTAGGAAGGGTTAACAAGGTCATATACAGTGATTTATGTCAGAATATTTTGGAACAATACAAAAAACACTGACAATGTACAAATATAAATTACATGTATATATCTACAATATGCATAAATATATCAACAACAGTTGCAAATACATGAAACAGCATAACAATTTTGTACAACAAATTTTGGAAGATAATGATCACGAGCCAGCTCATCTGGATCTATACTGTTTGCAAGGGTTAATTGTCCAACTTACATTCATGAGATACATCATACAGAAAATAAATGTAAACAAATATTCTGGAAGTCGGACATCTGACATCCTTGGGTTATATGCACCTCCATCATGTCCATGTGGAGAGTCACTGATAATCTTGTCACATCGCCGGGGGGAAATGTAACGGTTTCTTTATATAATTTTTGGATGGTTATATCAACTAATTCCTGATCGTTTATGTTGGATAGTAAATAAAAAAATAGTCCTGTGTTTGCATAGTTGATGTACATGTATTTATATTTGTTTAATATTAACATTCTTAACTGTAGTCAATATGATGTATCGTGGAGTGAAATCTATCAGATTACCACAAGTTACAAAGGCTAAATTTGTGTAATGTGACCTGTTGCCAAATTCAAGAATCACACTATGTTCAAAACTGGCATATTTTCTTTTCCAATATATTTACAACCTACAAAAAACCTGTACAAAATACAACATATCAAACAAGGTAAATATATAGCACAGTTTATAATACAGGTATGACCAGACAGAAATGACACACTGTTTATTATTATAATATACACAATTCTGCAGAGTACTGCAACCAAAGTAAAACTCCATGTATTGCATAAATATGGTGTATTTCAGAACAGAAATTATCAATTTTATGATTACTTATTCAGTTTTTTAATAACCAATGAATAAGTTATCTTTTTCTTTTTCAGTTCAAATAATCATCATTTCTGTCAATGGTCAAATACTTGAAATTCTTACCTAGCTCTGGGCCTGTTTACAATTAAACAGTCGTTAGTAAGAAACAAACATAATAGGCCTATGATCATGAAACCTTCTCTGTGCATGCACTTAAGTCAACCTGAAGTTTGGGACATGTGATTATAAAATTTTCTGAGCAACTACTATAATCTCACACTCAAAATCAGGAAGTTTGATTGGTCGGGCCATCAAACTGCCTGATATTTAGCACAAATTCAGAGAGCATTCTTGGAAAGTTTTATTATAATGAACACTGGCTTCGTCAATCACATACATGCTCAGATTTGTTATTCACATACATAAACAAATTTAGTCTATGATCTATATCAGGTTCCCAGTGATGACGGACAATTATACAATGCTCACAAACGATTTGCACAATTTGTATCATGTTTATTATGGGCTAAACATATCTATCTTTACAGTATTGTCAATATTTTGCTTACAAACAAGTGTGAAGATTTTCTTTAGAATCCCAAACTTACAGGATTAAATTGTTGAATATGGTAATATTGTCCTCTGGCCTGCATACATTTTTTAGCAGAAAGCTTGAAGTAAAACTAGAATAAATTGTTACTAAACTAACAAAAACGTGTAGAGATGTGTATATATACATGTACATACTTTGCTGAGACTTGTTTGTGTAGAGGTTTAACATTATCCTCGACGTGCTTGCAGTCCGGGCCAGATATCATCTTGTTGAGGTCCAACTTCAGTTTGGACAGGCTGTACAACCGAAGCCACTGTAATAGTTTATTTGATTGAATATCGTGAATGTGTTTGACATCCACTCAACAACAATGGTAAATACAGACAGGGATACACCAGTATTTGTTTAACCCTTTCAACCCTAAGTAAGTGGAATGGACTGTTTAATTTTTCGACCAATCTAGTCATCACTAACTGACTTTCCGACTAGTCGATTTATGAAAAGGGGGTGTTTTTGTTGTAAAAATATGAAAATTACTTGCAAACTGTGCAGATCCAGATGAGCCAGCTCGTCACGAGCCGGCTCATCTGGATCTACAATGTTTGCCAATACCACTATACAGGCCTGTGGTGTTGAATGGGTTAAAGAGAAATCATGTCAGTTAGAGCATATATATATTATACATACAAACTATTATACCTTCGATGATAGGCAAGAGAGGATGTGGCACTAGAGCAAGTAAGCAGAGGCTCATGGAGACCCCCGGCCGATGCCTCGTCGGACCAACAAGTATTTTGTAAGTCACTTGGCCTTGATAGTTGGCATGAAAGCCACATGGGTGGGCTATAGAATGAAAACATGGATGATGATCACAAAGTATATGACGTTTCAAGTCAATCTGATGTACATTTGCAGATATAATGGGTACCTGAAAACTTTAATTCAAATCTTACAGACGGACGGACGGATGGAAGGACGGAATGACAGAAACTATATACCCCTCGACATACTTTGTATGCCGGAGGTATAATTAGTCCATGTATGTATGTACTTACATTTGCATGTACATGTACGTACATACATACATACATGGACTAATACAACATCTTCTCTTATGTGTACGTACATAGTGGCTGTGTTTGCAGAGAGACATGAGGTATAAGGAATTTGCGACCAATGTAGTTCCAGATCAGCTGAACATCTACACAGTCTGATCAGGGCCTGCATTATCCACCTTTCAGTAAGTGAAACATGCTTCTAACAAATCGTGTAGATCTCTATCAGGCTGTTAGAATATTCCTGCATACCACGCACTAGATTGGCTGTCAATACCATAAGCCTCATTCATCCAGTCGCAGCAATATGTATGCTCAGAATGTTTTTATAATCAAAGGGCATGTGACCCGGTCATCCATACCAATGCAGATCTTTAACCCTTACTACGCTGAATTAAATTTTGTCGTCTGCTGAAAATGTCTTATTTTCAATTTTTATCGACAAAAACCTGTTTTGAAAGCGCATGAGAATCGTCTCCACTGGAGACGATTCTCAGGTGCTGTCGAAACAGGCTTTTTTGTTAAGAATTAAGGCAATAATGAACAAGAAATGAGGCAAAGCCACGAATGCCAGGTTTTTTCCAAGCATAGACACTTGGATAACATAATTATACCCACTTTTTGTAGACTAGATGGCCGTAGCCTGCATGTCGCGCCTTGGGGCGAGGCATGGACACTAAAAAAATAGATATAGTAGATGGAAAAACTTTAACCAAAAAACTTTAACCAGACACACCGACGTACGGACGGACGTATGCCAAAATGCCGATGATATCGTGCTGACAATGATGATAAACACCCATGTGAAGTATCAAGGTAATGGGTGGAGCAGTTGCAGAGATATAGTACACGAAAAAACTTTAAGAAAAAAATTCAAAGTAATTTTTGACCTTGACATTGGGTATAGGGGCCGCACGGTTGGGGGGTAGAATGAAAATATGGATGATGATAAACACCCATGTGAAGATTCAAGGTAATGGGCAAAGCAGTTGCAGAGATAGAGTATAACAAAAATCTTTTAACCAAAAAACTTTAACCAGACGTACGTTAAAAAGTTAACGTTGAAAATGGCTAAGTCAATTACGTAGAAATAATAGGTGAAGGTAAAAAAAATGGTCACATGTTGGATAGTTGTATGTGGTAGGCACCCCTTGGTTATGAAGCTGTGAAAATTTGGTGGTCCTAGGTGGTACAGTACCAAAGAAATGAACTTAAACACGAAAACTTAACATTGTAAACGCGAAAACTTAACATTGAAAATGGCTAAGTTGTCTGCGCGGAAAAAATGGGTCAAGTTAAAAAAAAGGTAACATGTTGGATAGTGATATGTGGTGGGCACCCCTTGATTATGAAGCTGTGAAAGTTTGGTGGTCCTAGGTGGTACAGTAACAAAGAAATGGACTCAAACACAAAAACTTAACATTGATTGTTGAAGCCGCCCGCCCGCCCGCCCACCCGGCTTTCGCCAATCCAATAGCCTGGATTTTTTTCTCAAAAAAAATGGCTAAAAACAGCAGACCACATTTTCCGTCTCCAGCATAGCGAGGGTTAATAGTAGATCTTGTGGATGTAATGTGAAACCGACATCTCATCTCTATATGTGACCATGACTGGAACAAGAGCTGTAGGAGAACAGCATAGCTCGACTACGAGGGTTGTCGATGTACACATAGCTTGACAAAGAAGGTGGCTGCGGCCTGCATAAAAACCTTAACTAAGGTTGACTAAAAACCTTAACCAAGGGAAATTAAGTAAGTAATTCAAGGTTAAATGTAGGTCAATGTCAGATATAGGTCAGGGGTTATTGATGTACATCACTAGGAGATGAAGTTTTCCAAATATGGTTTCTGTAGGCCCAGGAGTATTCCATATACAAGCTTGAATAAAAACCGTAACCAAGGGGAAATAACTAAGTAATCCAAGGATAAAAGTAGGTCAAGGTCAAATATAGGTCAGGGATTATTGATGTACATCACTAGGAGATGAAGTTGTCCAAGTATGGTTGATGTAGGCCCAGGAGTATTCCATATACAAGCTTGATTATAAACATTAACCAAGTAATTCAAGGTCAAATGTAGGTGAAGGTAAAATAAAGGTCAGGGGTTATTGATGTACATCCATATGAGAAAAGGTTATCCAAGTATGGTGTCTGGATGCACAATAGTATTCCATGTACAAGCTTGATTAAAAACCTTAACCAAGGTTGACTAAAAACCTTAACCAAGGGGAATTAAGTAAGTAATTCAAGAGGAAATGTAGGTGAAGGTCAAATATAGGTCAGGGGTTATTGATGCACATCACTAGGAGATGAAGTTGTCCAAGTATGGTGGGTGTAGGGCCAGTAGTATTCCATATACAAGCTTGACTAAAAACCATAACCAAGGGGAAATTAACTAAGTAATTGAAGAGGAAATGTAGGTCAAGGTCAAATATAGATCAGGGGTTATTGATGTACATCCCTATGAGAAAAGGTTGTCCAAGTATGGTGTCTGTATGCACAATAGTATTCCATGTACCAGCTTGACTAAAAACCTTAACCAAGCTTGACTAAAAACGTTAACCAAGGGGAATTAAGTAATTCAAGAGGAAATGTAGGTCAAGGTCAAATATAGATCAGGGGTTATTGATGTACATCACTAGGAGATGAAGTTGTCCAAGTATGGTGGGTGTAGGGCCAGTAGTATTGCATATACAAGCTTGACTAAAAACCTTAACCAAGGGGAATTAAGTAAGTAATTCAAGAGGAAATGTAGGTCAAGGTCAAATATAGATCAGGGATTATTGATGTACATCCCTATGAGAAAAGGTTGTCCAAGTATGGTGTCTGTATGCACAATAGTGTTCCATGTACAAGCTTGACTAAAAACCTTAACCAAGGTTGACTAAAAAACTTAAACAAGGGGAATTAACAAAGTAATTCAAGAGGAAATGTAGGTGAAGGTCAAATATAGATCAGGGGTTATTGATGTGCATCACTAGGAGATGAAGTTGTCCAAGTATGGTGGGTGTAGGGCCAGTAGTATTGCATATACAAGCTTGACTAAAAACCTTAACCAAGGTTGATTAAAACCTTAACCAAGGGGAATTAACTAAGTAATTCAAGAGGAAATGTAGGTCAAGGTCAAATATAGATCAGGGGTTATTGATGTACATCACTAGGAGATGAAGTTGTCCAAGTATGGTGGGTGTAGGGCCAGTAGTATTGCATATACAAGCTTGACTAAAAACCTTAACCAAGGTTGATTAAAAACCTTAACCAAGGGGAATTAACTAAGTAATTCAAGAGGAAATGTCGGTCAAGGTCAAATATAGATCAGGGGTTATTGATGTACATCACTAGGAGATGAAGTTGTCCAAGTATGGTGGGTGTAGGGCCAGTAGTATTCCATATACAAGGTTGACTTAAAACCTTAACCAAGGCGTGACGGTGACGCCGACGCCGGGGTGACAACATAAGCTCTACTTATTCTTTGAACAAGGTTGACTTAAAACCTTAACCAAGGCGTGACGGTGACACCGACGCCGACGCCGGGGTGACAACATAAGCTCTACTTATTCTTTGAATAGTCGAGCTAAAAATGGGGCCTATGTGCTTTGCTTCATGTGTAGATCCGCACAGTCTGATCAGGATCTGCACTGTTCACCATTCCATTAATAACACAACCTGCATGTTTCTAACAAGCAATATGGATCGTTATCAGGCTACAGGAGTGTGCTATATGACCAGGGGCTACACTGGTCACCAATCTCATAAGCCCCATTTCTCGGGTCACAGCCAGATATGAGACACGCCAAGTGATTTTGCATCTTCGGACATCTGCATAATTTCATGAAATATGGTTACAAAATTTACAATATTTAATGAATTTACCTAGATGTCCGAAGGTACAAAACACATGGCGTGTCTCATATGACATTAGTAATTGCTGGGACATTTCTCATTTCCCCTTATGTCAAACCACATACCTCTTTACTATTGATCTGCTCCTCTGCCTCGGGTAACGTCGGATGGGCAACCTGCTTGCGTATTGGTTTCGAGTGCGAAAATTTGCGGATCACGTTTCCCGTTCCATCCCCAAACTTGCCACCTCTGGAGCCGTCAAGGAAAAAGTTGGTTTTCTGGACGAGAACTTTGCGCTTGCTGAGTCTCTCCACGGATTCCTTCGAACTGGCTGACGTGGGCCGACGGGATCCTGTTAATAATAGATTTATTAACCCTTTCACCCTTAAGTAACTGGAATGGATTTTGAAATGTTAATTTTCCCACCAATCCAATTGTCACAAAATTGTTTTCAGTCTAGTCCATTTATGAAAAGGGGTTGTTTGTTTTCCAAAAAATTTGAAAAGTACTTGCAAACAAGAGCAGATCATGATGAGACGAGCAGGTTGATCTGGATCTACATGGTTGGCAAACACCACTATAGAAGTCTGTAGTGTTGAAAGGGTTAATTGCTTGATTAATTGATTGGGGTTTTAACCGTTTTACTTTGTTAACCCTTTCAACCCTAAGTAATTGGTACGGACAGTCGCATATTGACTTTTGAACCATTCCATTACTCAGAAAAGTGGTGTTTTTGTAAAAATAACTGAAAATATCCACAAACAATGCAGATCCTGATGAGACGGCTTGTTACGAGCCGGCTCATCTGGATCTACACTGTTTATAAACATTGTGAATCAAAAATCCAGGCGCGGATACAGAAATAATTGTAGGGGGGGTCTGTAATTAAAATTCGGCATAGCCGACCTCCGCGAGCGCGAAATGTTAAAGTAGGGGGGTCTGGGGGTGCTCCCTCAGGAAAATTTTAGATGCCAGATCGCCGCAGATGCGATTTCCTGACACCTAGGCCACGAAAAAAGTCATCCAACTATTCGAGTATTGTAGATTTTATCTTTTTTTTTTTTTTTGCCGGTATTTTTTGAGCAGGGTGGGGTCCGGACCCCCTGGACTGTATCCGCGCCTGAAATCATATATTTTTCAGTAGTCTCTCTCTGTTGTACATTTGTGACATGAAATTGAATATGAGTGAATGCATAGGCCTGCCACTTTTCACCAGGCATCATGATGGAGATTCGGTTTACATTATCGGCTTATAGCCATTGAAGTCCAGTTCTCCTATAATTTGTCAAGAACGCAATTCTGCACTGAAATGAGCAGCATATTCGATGTACACATACGTCCAAAATAGTCACAATTTGTCTTTAAAATTTCAAACATCAACCGTACTTGTTTTGTCACAAATTGTGAAAATATTATTTCCTGTTACAACAGCTACACAGCTGCCTGTGTTAATCTTGCCCAGACTATCAACATTTCTGAACATGTATGTATTGGCAATACCAAATCGCGATCGAGCAGTTTTATTGCTTTAAACAGTCAAAATTGACCACAGTTAAAAGTTGCCTCCCTTCCTTGTCTACTGTTTCATGAAACATGATAAATTTGTATGGCTATATATACAATGCAAAAACAACATTTTTTCGATAATATTACATGTTATCAAAATTTCAGGATAAGCCTTCTTTTTATTTCCTGAAATTTCGTCAAATATAGATTTTTTATGAAAAATTGATTTGTCTATGGAAATTTAAAGGTACATGCATATGCCCACTCAGTAGGCACAACATGTTCTTTATAGCAGAGACATCATCTCAGAGACATTTCTGGCAAAATAAATATTCTTTCACCATTACCCCACGTATTGATTGGCATTATTATACATCTTATATCAGACACAATTTTTCACACTGATATCAGGGGCGATCACTGTGTTTCCTTGAACGTTAACGGACATTACTATTTATTCTCTGTAGTTATATTTTGATGTGCAATGATCATACTTTATAATCTGTCGAAAATATTATTTTTTCAGGTTACGCATTTAATTACAGTTCAGCACCAGTATCTCGAATATCAGTATCTCGATGATATCCCTTATCTCGATGATTCACTAAAGTCCCGAATTATATCCTTCTTTGTTTAATATAAATTTCCTCAGCTATCTCGACCATCCCCTATCTCGTATATGTTCTCTATCTCAACTGTTCATTCTGTCCCCTCCGTATAAAAATACGTTATCTCGATGACATAATCGCTTGGATAAATCGCCTGAGTGCCTGGCTGCCAAGATCGATTTGGTTGACACTAACTTTCCAAACATATTATCAAAGTTCAAGCAAAACGACTGAACAGTTTCGGAGGAGTTGTGTACACGAACTATGCACTTTTTCTTCAGCCGCCCGCCCACCCGCCGCCATGCGGTAAAACAGAATACGTACCGTTTTTTAAAAACGGTTGTATAACAAAACGCAATAAAATCACAACTTCCTCAGGTTGTTTGCTTAATTAGTCTACCTGGATATATTTGAGCGTTTGTCAAGATTCATTAAGCATATCACGCTGGTCATTTACGCAAGTCGCTGAGAGTCATTACGCCACCTTGTAATGTTGATCAACTTACTACCTTTGGTCATTATATAGTTAATTGGTGAATGTTTACTTGTGGTGTAATGGGGTAAAATGAGTTCATATTTTTCGCGAAAATATTCGACCGTGTCACTTCATCACTATCTCAAACCTAGTACTATCTCGACTATATGGACGATCTCCCTTCGGCTTCGAGATACTGGTGCTCGACTGTAGTATAAATAACCAAAAAAATCATGCCTCATTTGCATATGAAAATAGCCTGATACCACCGTGCGTCACTCAGTAAAATAAATATTACTAAATTGTTTTATCTGTATATCGAGCACTCGTAATTTTTAGAACCGGTGTAATAGTGACATAATTATACACTTATTTTATTCCTATAAAAATATTGTATGCCTACTGGTGGGCATATACCTTTAACATGGGGCAAAAAGGAGGTGGAGGAGCTTGGGGGGGGGGGGTAAAAAAAGAAAACAAATTGGAAATTGCCGCCAAACTTGGCTGGATAGCTTGGAAATGATCTAACTAAGAAAACAAGTTAAATTTTTAAAATTGGTTCACTATTTCTGAAATTCAAAAAATTGTTTTTTCGCAATAAAATCAATATGGGACCAAATTTCATGAAATAAAAAGAAGGCTCATTCTTACATTTTGCTATAATTTAGTATTATCCAAAAAATATTGTTTTTTCATTGTTTACATAGCCGTAAAATTTGGGCAGATTTCGTGAAACAAGACAGTAAAATTGATGACCCAGATAAACTTACTGAGTTGCAGTTCCGTCGCTGGCAGTTTGGCACTGCTGGGCCTCTGTCGCAGGGAATCGTGGGGCGACCTTGACCTCCTTTCTATATCCTCCTCATACTGCAGAATAATGCATGGATATGTAAGATTTCTCATTTATTTGTATACGTACCTTGCTAAAATATAATTTTTCCGAAATCTTTCTTTTTGCAAATAATGTTGAAAATTGTCTTTACACAACAGAATCATTAATATAATGGGCCAGTAGGTAAGATCACAAGCGATTGAACTCCCCACCCACATACCCCCTTAGATAAATCAATCTGGTCAGACTATACTACGTATATAGACTAAATTTATAATATTATACTATAGGGGGTGGGGCCGGGGCTCTGAATGTGGAGAGGGGACTTCAATCGCTGTGGTAAGCTTTTTTTTACAAATAATGTTAAAAATTGGCTTTATACTGCAGAAATAATATAGGGGTCGGTATGTAAGACTTCTTTATTTGTCCACATTGTGCCAATATCGATTTCAGAACAATATTTTATTTTGTGAATTATGCTAAATGTTCGTTACGTTTTGCTGAATAATATAGGGGCCAGTCAGTGAGATTTCTTCTTCATTTGTCCATATCTTGCTATATTGATTTGAATTTCTTTTTTTTAATAATGTTAAATGATGGCTTCATATTGCAGAATAATATAGTGGCCGCTTAGTAGTAAAATATAAAACTTCTGTATTATCTACTTACACCTTAAACTCTCTCAAGTCAAGCTACTGATAACTCCAATGAAATTCTTGGTTGTTTTCCTATATAATAACTCAAATTTTCATTAACTCAAAGTATTTTCTGCATGTTGGCCAAGATTTGAGAGCACAATAATATATGGTATGTAACATTTCTCCTGTATTTCTTCATACTTTACCAATATTAAATTATTTCTTTTTTATTTGGCAAACAATATTGAAAATTGGTTTCATATAATAGAATAATATAGGGGCCTGTATGTAAAATTATGTTTGTGGGCTATATATTTCGGTGGGCTATGGAATGTTGCAAAGGTAACATATTAGTTTGCATGGCTTAGTGGTTAAGGCAGCTGGCTTGCAACTGGGAGGTCTTTGGTTCAAGCCTCCTCTCGGGTTGATATGGCCAGTTGGTGAGCCGCCAGCTAGTTAACTAAATGCCTTTAACTCTTTGCATGCTAGCGGCGAAAATATCCGCCAAACAAATTAGGACTATATGTTTTATTTCTCTTTGTAAATATGTCTTGGAATTTCATTAGAATTGAGTCCTCAGGACTCAATTCTAATGAAATTCCAAGACATATTCATGATATTTACAAGGAGAAATAAAAGAAAATATGATGAATTTTTGTCCGCTAGTTTTTAACTACTTATAGCCCACAAGTTTCCCAGCATGCAAAGAGTTCATGGTACCAATTGCCTACCTGCCTCATTCCTGGCATATAAGATAAGAATTGGGAAGTACCGACGTTCAGAGATGAGAGTGTCTCACAAGTCAAAACTGACTGGTTAAATAGGGGTGACACTATAATAAAACTTTTGTTAGTTTTAATTTCAGTTCTCTATTTTATACCTGTATTGCCAACTGTCTAGGCTCTTCACGTAGGGCAGGTCGGTGTTTTGGTGACGGTAGGGCGCGAACCTCTTCTGTTGTATGTTGCTATGGAAACACGGCGATATTAGTGACACATCAACCACACAACATGCAATGTAAGGAATGTTATTTATCTAACTCATCTATATATCTAGGGCTGCGACTGGAGAAATGGGGCTTTGCGACCAGTGTTGATCCAGATCAGCCTGTGCATCCGCACAGTCTGATCAGGATCTGCACTGTTCGCTATTCCATCAAAGAAACACACATCATGCTTCTAACAAGGAGTATAGATCATTATCAGGCTTCAGGAATGTGATATTTGATCAGGAACTACACTGGTCACAAATCCTGTAAGCCCCATTTATCTACATATCTAGGACATGCACACAGATACAGAGTGGTATAACCTGTTAGAGATGGGCTACCGACTGACAAAAGGGGTCTTGAAGGAAGTGGGTCTCGGATATGCATAGATAGTGATGAAACACAACAAAAAATAAAGAAATTTCACAATTATTTCTGATTGGTACAGTGGGGTCAGCGTGTAAGTGCATACACGAACGAACACGACAGGTTGGAACCAACCTGTCGTGTTCGTTCGTGTGTGCACTTATACGCTGACCCCACTGTACATGTATAGCGAAAATGTCAAATTAGACAAGCCAAATTATTTCCCTTGCTTATCACAGTTTGTGAAGGGACGGATTTCAATATAACACACATTTTTGAGAATATGATCAAATAAAATAAAATGGTGTGATTAACTTATAGCATAGCACATAAATTATTGGATATCTGAGACATCATCTGAGACACAGTGACTATCGTAGCCACCACATACATGTTAAAATCAGAATCTACAATTAGTAAAACTGTTACATTAAATTCTATAGACTAGTGCTACTACCAGATAGTCAATAGTGGACCTCACCGGGATTATGAAAAATGAGACCAACTAGGTGATTTTGTACCAAAGAAGACGTGTGATATCTCACGAAAATTTTTACAAAATTTACAACATTTTCCATGAATGACATTGAAAGTTGGTGAAGTTTTGATAGCAAATGATTTGCTCTGAAAGTTTTGTCAACTTACAATGTCATTTACAGAAAATATCACAGTTTCTGTAAATATTTTTCACGAAAAATCACACATCTTCTTAGGTACAAAATAACATGGCTTGTCTAATATTTTCCCTAGATATAAATTGAGTTTGAATGTATTAAGTAAAGGCTCAACAAATCACAAAGCCTGAGATTGGAGTCAATGCTCAGGTATATTACTATCAGAAACTCTGGAAATAACTGTCATTTAGGTCATTAACCCTTCAACACCACAGGCCTGTACAGTGTTATTGGCAAAAAGTGTAGATCCAGATGAGCCGGCTCATGATGAGCCGTCTCATCAGGATCTGCACTTTTTGCAAGTAATTTTCATATTTTGTTAACAAAAACACCCCCTTTTCATAAATGGACTCATCTGCAAATCATTTTGTGAAAGTTTGATTGGTTGCAAAATTAACATATCAAAATCAATTCCAGTTATTGAGGGGTGAAAGGGTTAATAAAACATTCATATACTATATATGTGGAACCAGCTCTAGAATTACCTCTGTATCAGTATAGCCATGTCACTAATTTAGGAAATCAATAATGGATTACGCAAATAATATCAAAATTGGATAGAAAATTTTGTCAGAGCACATGCAGGTATATTACAATGTTTGGCCTCAATTTTATATCATTTGCGGAAAATACTGCACTTGCAGGCGCGGATACAGAAATAATTGCAGGGGGGATCTGTAATTACAAGTCGGCTATGTGAGCGCGAAATTGTAAATTAGGGGGGTCTGGGGATCCTCCCCCAGGAAATTTTTAGATGCCAGATCGCCGCAGATGTGATTTCCTGACACTTAGGCCACGAAAAAAGTCATCCAACTATTCGAGTATTGTAGATTTTCGTCTTATTTGTTTTTTTTGGCCGGGAGCAGGGGGGGGTCCGGACCCCCTGGACCACCACCCCCCCCCCCCATATCCGCACCTGCACTTGTTAACGCTTTTAACACTTCAGACCACTTTTATGATGTTTGCAAACAGTGTAGATCCAGATGAGACGGCTTGTAACGAGCCGTCTCATCAGGATCTGCACTTTTTGCAAGTAATTTTCATACTTTTTAGAAAAAACACACCCTTTATATAAATGGACAAGACTGAAAATCATTTTGTGATTTGGTCGGAAAATGAACATATCACAGTCCATTCCAGTTACCATTCCAGGGTTAAATCAATATCTGCAAAAAAATCAATACAATAATAGAACTAATTCCATATAAAGCCCAAACAATATTTGCTATAACAAAACAGATTCCGATTGATCGATACAAATCTACATAAACATGAAATTTTGTTATATATTTTTGGCCATACATTGATATCATTTGCGGAAACTATTGTATTTGTTAAAATCAATATCTTCAAAAAACCAATGCAATAATAGAGGTGATTCCATATCAGGCCCATATGCTACTCGTTATAACATAAAACAGATTCCAATTGGTTGATAAGTCTACATAAGTTATAACAATGAAATTCCGATATATATTTCAGACACGCCATGTATTTTGTACCTTCAGACATCTGCGTAATTTAATTAAATATGTTTACAAAATTTAAATATATTTCATAAATAAAGACAAAAGTTGACAAATTATTAGAGTACATGCTGCAGAACTGCAAGTACTTTGAATTTTCGTTCAACTTTTGGCGTCATTTACGGAAAATATTGTAAATGTTTAAACGTATTTCATGAAATTATGCAGATGTCTGAAGGTACAAAAACACATGGCGCGTCTTATTTGAATACTTACAAATCGCTGTTTGTACTTTTTCTTCACGTTGTCAATGAGCATTTGACATTTGCGGGAGAAGTTCAGGGCCTTGTCCACCTCCATAGAGATGGCCTGGATGTCGTCGCTCTCAATGATACCTGGGTCAATGGACAACTGTGGCTGTGACTGGAGAAATGAGCTTATGGGATTTGTGACCAGTGTAGCTCCAGAGCAAATATCACACTCCTGTAGACTGATAACGGAATATATCGTTTGTTGAAATATCAATTATGTTTCCTTGATGTAATAGCGAACAATGCAGATCCTGATCAGACTGTGCGGATGCAAAGGCTGATCTGGATCTACACCGGCCACAAGATACATACACCCTATTTCTCCAGTCACAGCCACAAATATTGAGGGTGATAAACAGTAAAAACATTCTTAACCAGACATACAAAAAACACAAGATGGTTGGATTTTGATAGACCACACAAACCACACAAGCATATAGCAGTAGAATAAGCACAAATATAAAGTCAAATCTCTATTTGAAACTTTAAATTTGCGAAAACCCAGGCTAACTTAAAACCATCCATGACGATCAGTGATTCAAAACAACAAAATTGAGCATGGAGAATACATATTAATGCTAGATGTTATGCTGTTACACCGAGCAATAGTTACGGTGATAATTTGATCAACTTTGGGGGGAATTTTGTTATTTCTTCACCAAAAATGGCATGTTTGGGAGTGCTTTAGAATCATCTCATTGAGACGATTCTAAAGAACTCCCAACTTGCAATTTTTGTTGAAGAACTAAGAAAAATACCTTGAATATTTGGTCAAATTACGTATGTTAACTGGAGCTCTGGTTACAGCTCACTTATTGAATAACAAGGCTAGTGCATATAACAAAATCTTCTCTCGAACTGTGACATAGTAATCTTATTTTAAAAGAAATAAGCATCCTTTATGTTTCACATATATTGTCTCTAGCACAGATATATTAGTAATCCATTGCCCAATTATTTCCCTTGATTACTAAAGTAAATCACTGGATATGACACAGACACCTCAGAATTTGACAAATAAACTTCGGCATTTGATTGATATTGATTTGATTGATTGTCATTTTCAGGCCAGGAAGCCTAAAACACCATGAAACTGAAAATCTGAGACACAATGGTATGGTCAATCAATGTGAAATGGAACACAATGTGTTTCGGAACATCACCGGATATAACGCATCGCGCGCTTGATTTCACAAATTGTACCGCAGTTTTAGATGGGGCAACTCTGGAAAACACAGAAGTTCATTCACCACAGAAAAAACGTGGAAAATCAACATCCAAAATGTGATTTATCCTTTTTTTTTGTTCAAGGGGGTTAAATATGTCCAAAAAACTTATTACCTTTTGTCATCACCCTCAATATGTCAGCTAAACTACCTTTTATCGCATTAAAACTGTTGATAGCTTTCACAGCTGTATATTGTGGCTGCTACATTAAACATTACATGACCTAGTTTCGAGATAGTGTTAAATTCAATCGGATTGTATGCTACTCAAGTTAATAGTTACTTTCTAAAAACAAATCAACTGGGATGTGTAAAATTTGAGCATACAAAGTTTTAATATGGCATAATGGTGTTTTAAAGTAAATTTGTCTGAATAATATATGCATGTAATGAGCAAAGGAATGGATGAAAATAATTATAGAAACATATTTAAGAATACACTGTTATATTTAAATACACCCATTAACATGTTTAAGCGATTTGATATGTTGAATAACTTCTGCAGTACGAGTATGCATGATTTCGACGACATCGGGTCTGGTACCTGGGAGTAATACTGGAGTAGCCAAATCATTCCGAAACCCATTAGACTGGGTAACGTAACGAGTTAGTGATGTCCATAACTTGAGTGTTTGGAAAAAAATGTAAATAATCGGAAATTTGTAATTCCTATGGTAAGTTTTTATCTCAATTGAATAGTTTTCCTTCTTTATTGGTTTATTTTGTTTGAAATTTACTGTTCCACTTAATGAAGGAAGCACATGTTGTTAGGTGTTCTGAAACTAATTGATCGAGGCTACTTTAAACCTTTCAACCCGACCGATAATAATCCAATATTCGCAGACTGCAGATCCAGATAAGCCGGCTCATAATGAGCCGTCTCATCTGTATCTGCAGCCTTTGTAAATTATCTCCATATTTCTAGAAAATACCCCTTTTATGATAAATGGGATCGTCCAGAAATAACAAAGAATGTTCAATGTTGTCAGATATGTAGGGGTGAAATGGTTATGGGCTGATTATGCTGAATTTCATTAACTGACGATGGTTTCCGCGAAAGCAATAAATGCCATACCTGTTTCGCGTATCCAGTGGAACCGTCCTCCACTGCAATGTGCCATATTGCGCAGACACTCCGCGGTCCGTGTGATGTTGGCATAGCGACCTGGTATCGCCCCGTTCGCATCGTAGTCATCCACATTGAAGAGAATCGTGTGCACCTTCATGTCGCGGCCGCTACAGGACTGCTCGATGAACGTCTGACACACGTCGATGTCCTGGTCCGGAACCCCGCTCGTGAACAGGTAAATGCCCTCAACAGCTGCGGACAGGTAATAACTTTATATGTGGCTGTGACTGGAAAAAATGGGGCTTATGGGACCTGTGACCAGAGTAGCTCCTGATCAAATATGTATTGCCTGTTTAAAGCATGACGGGTGTTTCATTGATGGAATGGCGAACTGTGCAGATCCTGATCAGACTGTGCGGATGCACAGGCTAATCTGGATCTACACTGGTCGCAAAGCCCCATTTCTCCACTCACAGCCACGTATGGGATCAGAAACATAATTAATCAAGACCAGCTGCATCACAGGCCTTGCCATAGGGATTTTAAGGCCTAGACACAAACCTCATTTTTACGCAATAATCACATCTTCTTGATTTATGTTGTAAAAATAAACAGACTTCATTGCATTTCAAATTGTATGGATACTGCTGTTTGACACACTCACGACGCAGCCATTGAGAATATTATTCATAGAATTATGAACAATATGCTTACAGTTGGCTTGGGTCGACACTAGTCGAAAAAGTAATAAGACCGATTTTGTTTAAATTTTACCAAGACGTTTAATACAATTCACATTGGCGCACATGTTCATGATAATACAGTTTATTCTACATTTTGAAATTCAGGCCTTCAGTTCCTAGAGTAATTTCCGGTGGATGGGAGTAAACAATGAATCCACCATTCATTTCTTAACCATTTAATCCCTAAGTAACTGGAATGGATTGTGATATGTTAATTTTGCAGCCAATCCCATCATCACAAATTTGTTCAGACTGGTACATTTATGAAAAGAGGGGTGTTTTGTTGTTTTGTTTTTGTTGTGGCTGTGACTAGAGAAATGGGGCTTATGGGTTTTCCATCAATGACACACCTGTCATGCTTTTAGCAAGCTATATAGAATGTTATCAAGATACACAAGTGTGCTATTTTATCAGAAGCTACACTGGTCACAAATCCAATAAGCCCTATTTCTCCAGTCCCATCCACATACAGAGACCGTAACAACAGTTTAAAGTCTCATCCGACAGACCAGTGGGATGGAAATACTACGAGTAGTATTTTTGATACCCAAGGCGAGGTTTAAACCCACGACCTCCAGATTGGAAGTCAGGCGTTCCATTAGGTGTACGCTCCCATAGAAAGTCGGGTATTTTTAAACCCCACTACTTCAAAGAAAACGAGGGGTCAGGAAACCGGAGTTTCACAGCTGGATACTGGAATAAACCTGTCTGCATCCAGATACCAACCAGATTTAATGTTCCTAACACCGGGTCAAATGGCCCATTAGGCGATATGATAAGATTCTGAAATTCCCAGTTAAATTCTAAATATGTTATAACGCAAATAAAATCTATAAATAATGCTATAATCAATTTTATCATTATCAGAGATGCAAAAATGCCTTTTCTCCAGTCAAAATCGGTTGACCAACGACAAATATATTGTGAAAAAAAATATAAGTTTTACCAAAATATGTGTTCCGAAGACCTCTCCAAATCCCGCCAAAATGGTTCCAATACGGCGTAGGAATATGCGGGCCTAAATACTATCTATGATACCATTATAATATAAAATCGTATTCAATATTTATATACACCGAGGTGAATTGATATATGAATGCATTCCACTAAACAAACGAAAACTTCAACAAGAAGCCAAATCACCAAACATAATCCTTATGTGCGAAAATGAAACTGGACGTGTGAGAACTATTTTGTGTCCGCGTATGGATACTGGTCAGGCGGCTTGACCACTGCATAGGACAGAATAAATATGTCTGGTTTCTGAACTAAAATGGGAAGATATAATAAATACTAATCTGTTTTTGTTATTATTCGATAGCAGAGATATGTACTAGATATTTGCTGTATTTTTATATTTAATTCAAAATGTAGCAGTAAATATGAAGAGCACATAATTATGGCACCACGATTGCAAAACCTGCAATTATCTATGACATACATGCATACATATGGCATATGACGGAGAAATGGGGCTTATGATCTATGCTACCAACTCCGCTACCCAAATCAGCCTGCATATCCGCGCAGTCTGATCAGGGTCTGCACGGTTCGCCATTCCGTCTATCTCAATTGATTTCATACATAATAGCATCCGCGATATTCAAAGAATAATATTTATAACAGTCTTGTGTTTTTTTAGTAAATGATGACATCTTGCAATATGCTTTGAAAGTGTCGTAAATATTCGTTGTCATGTACGGAAGAAAATCATAAATTATGTAAATATTTTTCATGAACTATGACAACTGTGGAAATGTATCAAATTACTTACATGGTTGGTCTCATAACGGATCACTGTGTACATAGTATACGCATATACAAATATACGGCCAAATATGTATAATTTGCAATTGTGTGTTATTGATAAGAATATTTGTACTAATTGACACTGAGAATGATTGGGAGTCAAAGCGTTTTCCTGGTATCATTAATGTTACTCCTTCAAAAAACTTTAGCCCTGATCAGACTTCGCGGACTTGAGATTGATACAGATCGAGCTCCGTGTCAGGTGCATAATTTGGTGGTGAACAGTCTAGATCCTGATGTGACTGCTCATTCTGATTTGGACCTAAGCTGTAAAGATTACGGCCATAATAGTCGCTGGTGGTAATAAAACTCACCTGTACATATTCTCATGCACTATGGTCGAGTCTGGAGGTTACTGGAGACTCCAGCTGCAGCCACAGACCGACTAATGGGCAGTAAAAGTAGTTCGGCATGCTTTGTTATCTCATTAGCTGACCCCATAGTGCAATACAAAATCATTAACAGGAACATTAGCCTGTCAGAATCAGCTTGGCATTTGGCTGTTCGTTTTCTATGGGACTGTACACATAATGCTAACCCCTATAGTCTGTTTCACGAAAGCTGCCCAAATTTTACGGCTATATGGACAATTCAAAAACAATATTATTTTCGATAATATTAAATTAAAGGAAAATTTAAGAATGAGCCTTCTTTTTATTTCGTGAAATTCGGTCAAATATTGATTTTATTGCGAAAAATTGATTTGTCTATGGGAATTTAACATGGGCCATGATGGGGGAAAAGTGGTAAGGAAGTGAGTGTGGGAGGAGTCAAAAAACTATTTTTTTTGGAAATTGACTCCGAAACCCGACTAGATAGCTTGGACATGATCTAACTAAGAAAACAAAAAGTTAAATTTTAAAAATCGGTCCAGTATTTCTAAAATTAAAAAAAAATTCCCCATGTTAAATCCCCATAGACATCTACTCCGTGAAGATGTCTATGGGGATTTAACATGGGGAAATTGTTTTTTCGCAATAAAATCAATATTTGTCCAAATTTCACGAAATAAAAAGAAGGCTCATTCTTAATTTTTCCTTTAATTTAATATTATCAAAAGAAATCTTGTTTTTTAATGGTTTATATAGGCGTAAAATTTGGGCAGCTTTCGTGAAACAGACAGTAGGCCACAATCCATCCCTCACAACTGTCGAGAACTTACTGATCTTGTGGCTGATTTCCTCTTCATTCTCCACACACTGACGGAATGCGACATGAAGTTTCTGCTTCCTGCACACTGCAGGTCCAACACCCACCTATAGGGACATAAACGTGACCGTGATTGGAGGAATAGGGCATGTGGCCGGAGCAGATCCAGACCAGCTTGCGCAGCTACGCAGGCTGATCAGGGTCTGCATCCACCTACAGGCATATAAACGTGACTGGAGAAATGGGCCATTTGCAACCAGTGTAAACCTAGATGGAAGGTTAAGCACAATCTAAAGAACATTTTATCAGCTAAAATACACAACTACAACACATTATTTTGCAAATAGTGTATATATAGTTTTTTAACCTTTGTTAGCTTAACAGACTGTTAAATCCTTAGCAATGCTAAGGATTTAACAGTATGTTAAGCTAACAGAAGCTTTGAGCAACCGGGCCCTGTTTCATAGCAAGTCATCTCAACAGGAGCTGTACTATCTGTGATTGTTTTAAAAAAAAAATACATGTACCCTTTTTTCTGAAATATGGAATGGTCCATGTTCATGACAGCTACAATGGGAAGAAAGTGAATGTGTTTAGCGTCCCAGCAACAGCTAAGGTCATATAGTCGAATATCTGGGTTTAAAATTTCATCCAAAATATAGGGAAGAACGGGTTAAGTTTAAAACTGCACATTTAAAATATAGGCTGGAATATTATTTGACACACAATGAAGATAACTGAGACACCTACTTCCAAGCAGCCTGGAGGTTTTCCATGGTGGGCTTGCACATCGTAGGTTTCCACGACACGGCAATGCTGCCAAACCTGCAGCAGAACGATAGAGATAGAAGACAATTAAAGAGGTTGCCTTGAAATTTCATAAAACCAGAGCTCCAGATAAAGTGTGTATTTGCTTAAATACCCAATTAAAATTGCCAAAAACCAAGAAATAGTGAGCATCAAAAAGCAATGAAAAATTTGTGGTACCTTTACCATGCTACAGAAAACAATAAACAGACCACAAATATAGCATATCTTTCCATGAAAACACATCTTGGTATTTCATTAGAATTGTTCCTAAGGACATGTTTTCATTTAGAAGCAAACTATTCAATAATTGCTGTCTATTGATGTGTAAACAGTACTGTGATTTTATTTCACCCAATAACATTTTTTAAATACCCAATTGCTTCAGAAATGATGGAGTGACAATACTCAATTACTAGTTCCTTCTCTGGAGCCTTGTAAAACTATATGTAGCTTTCCACAGTAATATGTGGCTGTAACTGGAATGGGGCGTATGGGCTTTGTGACCAGTGTAGCCATTCCATCAATGAAATACTCATCATGTGTCTACATAGATCATTATAAGGCTACCCCCTCCACCCCAGTAATACCCACATCCACCCCACCACCCCCCTATACTCACGCTATGACATTGAAGTAGTCCTTGTTAGCGACCTGCTGCTCCATGAGAAGGCGGAGGGAGTGTTGGATGTGGACCAGGTAGTTCACGTTGGACACGGACATGTCAATCAGGATTACCACACTGTCAATGGAAATGTATTGCCATCAAGACAGGCATACAGAATATGAAGATTATAAGTTGAATGTCAATTAAACCTGCACTCCAACATCCCATGTTGTAATATAGGGGGACATATTTTTGTTGTCTGCACACACAAACGAACACGACAGGTTGGTTCGCTACCCACCCAAAGTGTATGTTGTTACCACTCAGTTGAACCGTCTCACCGAGACGGTTCAACTGAGTGGTAACAACATACACTTTTGATGCGAAATGAAAAAAAATGCAGAAAAATATTTACCTTTTTTTTATACATGAATTACAGTGGGGTCAACCTGGTTCCAACCTGTCGTGTTCGTTTGTGTGTGCACTTACACGCTGACCCCACTGTATAATGGGCATTCATAATTTTTATGCACATACAGCCTATGCTTAATAAATGTAAATCCAATAATCATTTACAAGAAAACACTGTTAATGTGAAATTTACAGACTATCATAAGTTTCCACATATGAACATTTTAGTCAAACAAAGTTTAGTGAAACGGCTCCCTGGTTCTTAACCAGCAGCTCGAATATAGCATATAATCGTGACTCACTTTTTCTCGACGACGGTCCCAAAGATCCTGCGACTTCCGCCAGCGTGCCAGTCAATCCGACTCTCGTAGACGCTTACAGTGGCAGCCAGGTGCTTCTGGTACTCGAACAGCTGGGTCATGTCCACGTGGACGTTCTTCACTGTCCCGTCGTGCCACTTAAACTGCACCATTGCCTTCTGTAATTGTTCAGAACATGGCAATAGTCCAGAGCCTGTTCTAAAGACATGTGTACGTGTTCTAGTTAAGAGAAATTGAATATTGATTTGAGTAATATATAGAGGATATTCATATTTTTGCAACGAATATGACATATATGTTCATCTCGTGGTGTGAAATGTCCATATTTCACTCGTGCCGCTATTTATTATATACTGCTCCATGGAAATTAGCAGTTTTTTAGACTGTATACGGTAATGAATGTGTACTTGCAGCCTATTTTAGCTGTTTTCTTTCAGGTTCGCGTTATGAATATAGATAGCGGAAGTAGTCGTATTTTCACCGGAAGTTGTTTATTTCATCGATGAGAACATATGACTTTTATTTACATCGTATAACTATGTATTTCATGGGTAGGTATATAATAAATACTTATTTACATCAATTGTTCACTCATGCTACACCATATTTGTATCTGTGACTGGAGATATTGGGCTTATGGCAATTGTTTCCAGTCTATCTCACAGTATGCTAGCATACATTGGCAGTCTGATAAGTATACACAATGTTTGTCAGAATAATGGCAGATGTTTCATTGATTGAATGGCACACAGTGCAGGCCCTCATCGGACTGTGCAGATGTGCAGGCTGATATGGGACTACATTGCTTGCAAATGTCATAATCCCTTTTCTCCGTTCACAACCACATTAACGCTTTCAACACCACAGGCCTGTATAGTGGTATTGGCAAACAGTGTAGATCCAGATGAGCCGGCTCGTGACGAGCCGTCTCATCAGGATCTGCACATTTTGCAAATAATTTTGACAGCAAAAACACCCCCTTTTCATAAATGGACTAGTTTGAAAATCATTTTCTGACAATTGGATTGGTTGAAAAATTAACATATCAAAATCCATTCCAGTTACTTAGGGGTGAAAGGGTTAAAGCTGATAATGAACAAATACTGAACATTAACAGATGCTCAATTAAAATTCATAGTAATTATAGTACTAATTGAATACTATTGCAAGTGCTACTCTTACAAGATTGAATGTTGGTCCTTCTGATGATTGATTGATCTATTTGTGTTTTATGTGTGTTCAACAGCAACGTCATATACAGACACCTCTCTTAATGAGCTAGCATCAAGTAGCAGCCTCACAAATCTCACGGAATATATTATGGCAGCAAATACAGAGATCAGACTGATGTACAGTTACACTGGTCAGTTATTTGCCAGTTACAACACATGTCACTCGGTCATTACCTCATGAACTTGTGACTGGACGGCCCTCTTGATGACAGGAATAAATTCCTCCTTGTACGAGTACGCATTCGGGGCCAGCACCTGGTAGAGGTCAAGGTGCTTCGCTGCAATGGACATAGAATTCATCAAATAATTGGTAGACTGACTGATTGGTTGTCGATTAAATATTAGTTGGTTTGTTCCCCAGTATACTGATCAATTGACTGACAGTGATGGATTGTTTGAGTTCATGATCAATTGTGTTGAGTGAAATTCATGTGTCACTTGCAGCATACATCCACATAAAGAAATGAAAGGAAATCAATAGAGTTTAACGTCCCAGCAACAGCTAAGGTCATGCAGAGATGGGACCACAGTTTAAAGTCTCATCCGACAGACAAAATTACCCTTTATATAAAGGATAAAAAGTTTGAATTAACAGAAAGACGTGAAAGGGTTAAACTTACATTCTAATGCACTCTATAAATATCATGCACTCTGATTGGCTGATGGTCATACATTATAGGTATATCATTGTTGATGAACGGTCGCAAATTATTTCAATATGTTTTCCTACACCAGTAGTAAAGGAGTGCATTAGAAATAGGCTTAACCGCATTGTAATTTTGAAATTTGCGGCGTATATCAGAAAATGATAGGTCGGAAAACATGCTTAATTGCTCCGATAGCGCGTCGCCATTAAACAGATTTTCCGACCTATCATTTTCTGATATACGCCGCAAATTTGAAAATTACAATACAGTTAACCCTATACAGAATCATAAATATTCCAAAGGCAATGGTAATATAGAAATATTAAATAAACTCGCCCATCAAATGTTCAGCCTTACCAGCCTTGATAAGGCCTAAAATTTGATGTGCGAGTTTGTTAAAATTACTTTATTCAAACTCCCATTATAGATGCGCATAAATGCATATCACTTTTATCATTGAATCTAGTATAGATAGTCACCTTTGAGGCCATGTTGTTTTATCCAATCAATAGATGATCGGGGCTGGAACTTGGGAATCTCAATCTTCAATGGAGCATCGTGACCTGGGGGACGGGGTAAAAACCTGGACTGTGGTAGCTTCGACACTTCTGTTGATATCTGTAACAGTGTACATTATGTCACTCAATTATGACACATTAGATTGTAAAATCTTCCCAATCTGACTTATTGTTATTGCCTTTGCTACCCAGTCAGTAAAAGAATTGGCTGGTGACCAAAAGGAATAAAGAAAGAAAATATTTTCTCCAATACTGGTTTCATATTGTCACCCAAGCTTTCAGCTACTGACATTGAAAGTTAGCAAAAATGTCAGAGCACATCTGAATATAATTCCAAATGTGCTGTAATATTTCTGCTGATTTTATAAAATTTCAAAAAATATGTAATCAGTGAAATATGGAAATGTTAACTCTTAGAATGCGGGAACCGAAAATAGTCATCTGCTGATAATTCATATTTTGTCTCTTCTCTCTGACAGTAAAAACATGGTTTGGCAGCATTTTAGAATCATTTCCATTGGAAATGATTCTAAAGTGCTGCCAAACCAACTTTTTGATGAGAAAAATGTAAAAATAAAAAATATTCAGCAGACGACACAAATTAATTCAGCATTGTAAGGGTTAAAATACAGTTCATCCCTGTACCTTTGCATATACTCACTCTCAGCATTTTCTGCAAATTAGTGATATTACAGTTTGAATGCCTAAAACTGAGCTCAGCCGCGACTGATCAAACTTCCCGATTCCGAGCACGAGTCTGTGCACAAACTCCCATATGCTGACGAGGACACTGTCACTGTTATTACAGTTTGATCTCTGCCTAGACCGATCAGTAGCCTATTTCACCAACATTGCAAAGAATACTTTTCTAGCAAAGTATATTTTGAGGGAGAAATTTTAAATTTTAGGATAAATTTATTGATTTTTATTATACTGAATTTATTACATTATCACAGCCATTTTGGCTGTGATAATGTAATAAATTCAGTATAATAATTCTACATACTTGTAATCATCAAATATATGCAGTCGTTAGTTCTATATGAAATAATGCATTTCAGGAAAAATAAATGATTACTCCCTCAAAGAATACTTTGCTAGAAAAGTATACTTTGCAATGTTGGTGAAATAGGCTGCAGACATCATTTCAAACATGAGAATAAAGTATGTGCTCAAACTCCCATACCTCATTCATGATGCAGATGAGGGCACTGTCAGTGTTATTACTGTTTGATCTCGGCCTAGACCGATCACACATCCAGATTTCAAGCACAAGAATAAAGCATGTGCTCAAGCTCCCATACCTCGTTCATGATGCTGATGAGAGCACTGCCCATCATGCCCTGGCGCATGTCCTTTATCTTGTTGATCACTTCCTGGGCCTGCTGGATCTCCTTCAGTAACACACTGATGTCCGTGCCTGTGTAGATCTGCTCCTGTGCACATAAAATAGGCTTGGTTGGCCGACTTGTCGCTGGTTCCATTATTATGTATTATATTAATTTATTATTAGATTGTTAATTGTTTTGGTGATCCCGTTTCGCGAAAAAAACACTGTGCCCATGTAGATGTGCTCCTGTATATGGAGTAGACCCTGGGTAGTGGTGTTATAGGTGAGGCTAGTAAACGGACAGGAATTCCGAGGCTTGTCAAAGAATTTGAATACAGTGTTATCGTTAGGAAACGGTACAATCATACTAACCCGAAGTATTGAGATGCTCCTTGTTGAAGGATACAATATGAATATACATGCAGAGCTCCAGATAAGCTGCGTATTTGCGTAAATACCCAATTAAAATTGCCAAAAACCCAATTAAAATCAGAAGTAGTAAGGATCAAAAAGCAATGAAAAATTTGTGGTATCTTTATCATGTTACAGAAAACAATAAACAGACCACAAATATAGCATATTTTCTTATTTTTCCAAGAAAACACATCTTGGTATTTCATTAGAATTGTCTCCAAGGAGACAATTCTAATGAAATGCCAATACATGTTTCATTTAGAAGAAAACTATTCAATAATTGCTGTCTGTTGATGTGCAAACAGTACTGTAGTATGATTTTATTTTACCCAATTAAAACTTTGAAATACCCAATTGCTTCAGAAATGATGGAGTAAAAATACTCAATTCCTTATCTGGAGCCCTGTACATGTATGTGTTTTCCAGACTAAATTGTGTCGGAATATTTAGGGTTATTAACCCTTCCTATGCTGTTGACGGAAATTGCCGTCTGCTGTTTTTCATTTTTGCTTTAATTCTTAACAAAAAACTGGTTTTGACAGCACATGAGAATCGTCTCCACTGGAGACGATTCTCATGTGCTGTCAAAACCAGGTTTTTGTCGAGAAATATTGAAAATAAAACATTTCCAGCAGACGACATTTAATTCAGCGTAATAAGCATGATAAGGGTTAAGGTAACACATCTACACTTACTTCACAAGTAGCTGTATAACAGTGGTATCGGCCTTTCGATGCTTCGGCCAAACTTCGTAATGTTGTCTGGAAAATATTCAAAATAACATTGAATAGCTATGAGTTTTACCTCCATTCAACAAGGTAATACAAATATGAATATGGCATAGAAGAATTACATACGCAGAAAATGTAATCTCAGATGTAAGTTTATTTGGAATGGGGTTATGTTATATCCTCATGATAATGTGGGCCACAATAGCTTAAATAAATAGTATGTGATTCGCAAAAAAAAATGCGGGCTTCTTTAGTTTGTGATCATATATGGAGTCTATATGGAGGGAGTAAAACAAAATGTTTAGCTTTTTTTTTCTTCATTTATTGATGCTTTTAGGCATATTTAATGTATTTATAGATCTCGGTCCGTTACTTCAACCTGTGACATGGACTACTTTGGAATAGCGGAAACATTTCAACCATTTGATCATGGTGGGCTTTTGGAACGTTCAACCATAGTATTAGTGGATGAGCAAGTACGATCACGCAACGGTTATTTTCACCACCTCTAGAGGGATATCATAAATGTGCATGCATACAGTACATACGTGTACATGCATTTATAAGCTAGGTCAAGCATGTGGTATGACAACATCTATAAAGATATTTCAACTACTGAAGTAAAACATTATGAATTATACATCATATCAACATGCAACGTCTTATAATTCCAGCACAAAAATATTTACACAATTCCCTAACATTTGATTGGCCCGTAGCAAGTCTTTGTCCAAAATGTATATCCCAGTAAACTCGCATGCCAAACTACTTTCCGTAACCGTGAGGCGCAGTTAAAATAATTCTTAAGAAAACGGAAAATAAACACATTTTCTTGATGAATTTATTTCAAATGCTGGAATTATAAGGAATGAATGGCCTTTTTGTGGAATTTATCGGGGATATAAAATTTGGAAAAGTCGCGGGAATACTGGACGAGGCCTTCCGGCCTTCGTCCAGTATTTCCGCGACTTTTCCAAGTTTATACCCCGATAAATTCCACAAAAAGGCCATTCATTCCTATAGCTACTATTGTCCAAACAACTCAAATGCATGTATCTAGTTGACAAATTAAGCAAAATGATTGTGTTCTGTACTCTAGAGCATTGATATGAAACATATACTATTATTTTATTGAATGTTTGACCACATGGTCTTTATAAAAATAGTGTGAAACTGTATTGGCAGTCCTATGTGACGTCCATAGTACTTTATCAAAATAGTGTGAAACTGTATTGGCAGTCCTATGTGACGTCCATAGTACTTTATCAAAATAGTGTGAAACTGTATTGGCAGTCCTATGTGACATCCATAGTACTTTATCAAAATAGTGTGAAACTGTATTGGCAGTCCTATGTGACATCCATAGTACTTTATCAAAATAGTGTGAATAAACTGTATTGGCAGTCCTATGTGACGTCCATAGTACTTTATCAAAATAGTGTGAAACTGTATTGGCAGTAGACGTCACATAGGACTGCCAATACAGTTTCACACTATTTTGATCATGTGGTCGAAAATTTAATAAAAAGAGTGACTTTAAAACAATGTGTATTAAATGTGCTTCCCTTCAGAGGTTATTGGAAATTACTATATACTATATAGCTAGCAATACTATTTGTTTTGTTTTAAAAACAAGATGCACATGCAGTGGTTTAACAAAGTCAGGAATATCATTCTGCTTATAACATAAACGTGACAGACATCTTACCAGTAACTGGACATTTGTAAGAAAACAATGCAGAAATAATTTACAATTGTGATGTATTTGCTATACTCCGAGTTAAGACAGGGTTTCCCGAATGAAGATTTTAACTATTTTTCTGAAGAAAACTGCAATGATAAAATTTCTATACTGTATTGTCATGTTGCAGCAGTAAAAACCTAGCAAACGAGTAATCAAGTATTTAAATGTCTATCTTAACCAACCATGTTTAGATATTTTTCTTTTAATTGGGAAACGTATATCAAACAAATAAATGTGGCTGTGTCTAGAGAAATAGCATTTATGGACTATGTGACCAGTGTACACATCTGTGCAGTCTGATCAGGGTCTGTACTGTTCACCATTCAGTCAGTGAAACACCCAAAATCAAAAGGAATATTTACATAGAAAAAAATATATTCAGCCCTGAAATTAGAATATACATACCACACCAAATTCAGACTTGCTTCTAGCAAATTATATAAGAGACACTTATCATGCAACAGGAGTGTGTTATTAATCAAGTACATTGTTGGTCACAAATATCGTTTCTCCATTCAGACTCACATATGAGACACACCATGTGATTTTGTACCTCAAAAGTTGACAAAATTTTCAGAGTACATGCGGAATTATATTCTGCGTGCATTCTGAAAATTTTGTAAATTTTTTACTTTATTTATGAAAGATATTGTCAATTTTGTAAACTTATTTAACCCTTTCAACACCACAGACCTCTATAGAGACAATGTTTGCAAACAGTGCAGATCCAAATGAGCCGGCTCGTAACGAGCCGTCTCATCAGGATCTCCACTGTTTGTTAATAATTTTAAACGCAGTACAGATTACCCTTTTAGAAGAACGGGATAATTTGAATGAACAAAATTAATGAAATAGCGTGAAACATTGGCATGGAACATCCTATTAAGTTACTTGGTGTTGAAAGTGTTAATGAAAATACGCAGATGTCTGAAGGTACAAAATCAAATTGCATGTTTGAAACTTACATTTGTCAGCTGGTTGCTGCAGTCGTAAGCGACAGTATGAAGTGGGATGTAGCGCCCGACCCCCATTTGGTGGATATAGTCACACAAGATATCTGGTAGCTGGTCCGGCCTGCAATAGTAAATATAGAATATGCAAATAGAAATTAATTGCAGTTTTATATCTACAACACCAACACATACACAGATAGAAATGTACTTATATGTCAGGTTGATTGATTGATTGGGGGTGGGGGGTGTACATCCCAGGGGCCATTTCACTAAACTTTGTACGACTGAAATGTTCATAAGTGCAAAATTATGATAGTCTGTAAATTGCACATTAGCAGTGTTTTCTAGTAAACAATTATTGGATTTACATTTATTGAGCATAGGCTGCATATGCAGCCTATGCTCAATAAATGTAAATCCATCAATGGAAATTTACAGAATATTCTAAATCTGCACTTACAAACATTTTAGTTTTAATATACAAAGTTTAGTGAAACACCCCCCAGTGCTCCAGATAAAATTTGCATCTAAAAAGTATTATACCCCCATATTTCAAATTCAATGCGTATTTTACTTTTACAAATTTATTATTGATTTTCTTCCGTATTAAATAGGGAACAATGATAAAAAATAAAACAAATTTAAAAATATGGCTAAGGGTTTCCGCAAAAATGTGAAGATGGTAAATGTCAAGGTCATGAGTGTGTTCCGAATGCTCACATGTATCAAATGTCCAAATATTGAAGCAATCCATCAAGTAATTTTAAAGTTATATCATGATGACGAAACTTGACGCAAAAATAATGGCCAAGTGTTTCCACAAAAATGTGACGGTGCAATAGGTCAAGGTCATGTTAATGGCGGCACATGTGTGTTCCCAATGCTCATATATATCAAGTGTCCAAATATTGAAGCAATCTGTCAATCAATATTAAAGTTATTACCATAATGACGAAGCTTGTACAAACATTTTGAAGGAAAAAAATGGCTAAGTGTTTCCACAAAAATGTGAAGGTGTGAAGGTATAAAGGTCATGGTCATGTTAATGGCGGCATGAGTGTGTTCCAAATGCTCACATAGATCAAGTGTCCAAATATTGATTGAAGCAATCCGTCAATTAATATTAAAGTTATACCATGATGACGAAGCTTGTACAAACTTTGTGACATTTCGGACGACAATAACGGAAAAAGCGGACACTATAGTCGCGCCTTCTGCTAAAGCAGGCGCGACAAAAAATTATTTTACAAGTCCAAATCCAGATCATATACTCACACACTGCCGAGGATGAGCACTATGGAGTCAATATCCTTCTGTTTGTAGATGTGTTTCATCGCCTTAAGAAGGTTACAGCCCCCGCTCGGCTTCAGCCGCATCACCCATTCCTTCGCCTCCTCCGTTCTGTGGAGAAAAGTGAAATGGTTTAATGTCCCAGCAACAGCTAAGGTCACATAGAGATGGGGCCTCGGTTTCAGAAATGTGAAACGGTTAACGTCTCAGTAACAGTTAAGGTCATATAGAGATGGGGCCTAAGTTTGAAAAAGTTAAAAGGGTTTAACATCAAAGCAACAACTATGGTCATATAAAGACAGGGCTTCAGCTTAGTCCGAAAGATCAATGGGATTGAAATACTATGAAAGTAATATTTTCATTGGAAATGCAGTAATATTGTATTCAACTTTAACCCTTTCAACACCAAGTAACTTAATAGGATGTTCTATGCCAATGTTTCACGCTATTTCATTAATTTTGTTCATTTAAATGATCCCATTCTTCTAAAAGGGTAATCTGTACGACGTTTAAAATTATTAACAAACAGTGGAGATCCTGATGAGACGGCTAACCATACATGGGCCATCAGACAAAAGAGACGCTATAATGTTATATGTAGCCGATTTCATCAAAATTGCAAAGTATACTTTATATCTAGAAATGTATACTTTGAGGGAGTAATCATTTATTTTTCCTGAAACACATTACTTCATATAGAACTACCGACTGCATATATTTGACGATTAAAAATATGCAGAATTATTATACTGAATTTATTACATTATCACAGCCAAAATGGCTGTGATAATGTAATGAATTCAGTATAATAAAAATTAATAAATTTATCCTTAAATTTAAAATTTCTCCCTCAAAGTATTTGCTAGATAAGTATACTTTGCAATGTTGGTGAAATAGGCTACAGGTATTACATATGTATATATAATTCCAGCACAAAAATATTTACACAATTCCCTAACATTTGATTGGCCCGTAGCTAGTCGCTGTCCAAAATTTATATCCCAGTAAACTCCCACGCCGAACTACTTTCCGTAACCGTGAGGCACAGTTAAAATAATTCTTAAGAAAACGGAAAATAAACACATTTTCTTGATGAATTTATTTCAAATGCTGGAATTATAAGGAATGAATGGCCTTTTTGTGGAATTTATCGGGGATATAAACTTGGAAAAGTCGCAGGAATACTGGACGAGGGCTTCCGGCCTTCTTCCAGTATTCCCGCGACTTTTCCAAGTTTATACCCCGATAAATTCCACAAAAAGGCCATTCATTCCTATAATATAGATGCAACTCCTTATGTACATTCACACAATTGGATTAAATCTAATTAAATCTAATTTGCCCATAGAAACATCAGTGAATGTAGTTGTATCAGGGTAAATTGGAAATATGCAAAACTACATTCATACAGTCACAGCAAGATACAATGTAATCAGGGCTCCAGATAGGGAATTAGTAATTGAGTATTGTCACTCCATCATTTCTGAAGCAATTGGGTATTTCAAAATTTTAATTGGGTAAAATTAAATCACACTATTGTTTACACATCAACAGACAGCAATTATTGAACAGTTTGTTTCGAAATGAAAACATATCTTGGCATTTCATTAGAATTGTCTCCTTGGAGACAATTCTAATGAAATACGAAGATGTGTTTTCATGGAAAAATAAGAAAAATGTGCTATATTGGTGGTCTGTTTATTGTTTTCTGCAGCATGATAAAGGTACCACAATTGTTCTCATTGCTTTTTGATACTCACTACTTCTGATGTCAATTGGGTTTTTGGCAATTTTAATTGGGTATTTACGCAAATAAGCAGCTTATCTGGAGCTCTGATGCAATACTTACATTCGGATATTGACGTCCCTGACAATGGGCCAGAGTGGGTCGACCTCCGACCCGAATGACATCAGGTACACGCCCTTCTTGCTGGGCAGTTGCTCATCTACCAGGTGCTAGTGGATAATGTCACATGATTATAAAACTGTCCGAGAAGATACTTGAATGTATTTTATTCATATTAAACTTTGCATGAGATGTACATGGTGTTGATAAAGAGTAAAACTTGAGGTAGTATGAATGGGATCCAGAAGAAAGCAACTTGCTTTATATGTGAATCTGTAGTAAGTTGATGTAACGACGATTCAACAAAGAGAATGTACTTGACTCTATGCTTGAAATGCAATTTGACTCTGGTTAACCCACTGGAGCAAGTGAGCAGGGCGCACAGGGACCCGTTTCACTAAACTTCTTACGACTCAAATGTTCGTAAGTTCAAATTTAAGATCGTCTGTAAATTTCAATTTATGGATTTACATTTATTGAGCATAGGCTGCATATGCAGCCTATGCTCAATAAATGTAAATCCAATAATTGTTTACAAGAAAACATTGTTAATGTGAAATTTTCAGACTATCATAAGTTTGCACTTACGAACATTTTAGTTGTTAAGAAGTTTAGTGAAACGGACCCCTGGTGTATTAAAGTTGTAAGATGCTTAGTGAAACGGGGCCCCTGTGGCCTGCATGTTGCTCCCACCAAGGCTTTGATAGTATACCAAAAAATCTGCAACCAAAAAATTTAACCCAATCGCACATACACCAATGTGCCGACTATATCGTGCTATCTGAAAGCGGGCGCGACACAACCACAACACAAGAATAGTACGGTTATCTGTTACGGATGAATGGACGTATGATCGGATGGAAAGTCGAAAACTATATACCCATTGGCGTATTTCATAGTGCTAGGGGAATAATTACATTCTGAGGATACACCATTTTACTGTAGTTTCTTAATTTCCTGTCGGAAGTATATGTTTTGACCACCATTTAAACCGTCTCATCGAAACGGTTCAAATGAGTGGTCACAACATATACTTTCATTGAGAAATGGAAAGAATTGGAAAGAAAATATTTCAAAATTGTCAAACAGCTAAAAGTGTATTCCAAATGTAATGATTTAAATAGGGGCCCTTTTACTCTGTTCTCAAAATGAGGAAGTCTGGTTTTGTTTATCAGTTAACGTTCTATGCTATGAAATGTACATGTCTATTGTACATGTACAAGGTGCACGATCACGTGGTTACAATAACAATTACTGAAACTTCCAGCAGAGCCTCCGATTCAAGGTATGTATTCTGGTATATTGTCCTTATTATGAAACAGATTTTATTGAAATATGGCGCATCAAACGTGTCTTGTTAAACTGCATATGGTGGTCTCGGTATTTTAGCCCAAACATCTGTCGTTTTTGCGAAGAATCTATTTCCGTGTTTACTGTCGATACCGACACGGAAATTGATTCTTCGCAAAAACAACATATGTATGTGCCAAAGTCCTGAGACCACCAAATGCAGGTCATGAAGTCGCATTTTCTGCACCATATTTCATCAAAATCCGTTGCACATTAAGGAAAATATCAAATAATATTTACTTTGAAGTGGGCGCGCTTTCAACACTTTCAGACATTGTTGTTGTTGTGGTAACCACGTGATCATGCACCTTGATGTAGTTGCTATGTAAATGGGAATTTAGTCTTAGAGATAAAACTGAATAAATAACACAAGAAATCAGTAACGCTGATGGAGGATGTACCGTTCAAAAGCGCTACACACAACAATTGTTGTCTGCTGTTGCTTTTCTATATTGCCTTATTTCTCAATAAAAACATGGTTTGACAGCACTTCAGAATCATTTTGAAATGATTCTGAAGTGCTGTCAAAGCATGTTGTAAATTATTCTAAAGTGCTGTCAAAGCGTGTTTTTGGATGATAAAAATGGAAAATAGAAAATGAACTGCAGACAACAAACTAGAAATGTGGCCTGTCGGCACACGAATGCCCCCGCTGGCAGCCAAAGAAAACGAGGCATATTTGATTATAAGCCATTTACCCGAGCGTTAAGGTTTTGAACGCACCAAGTCTGTGACCTTGACCCTGGGCTTAGTGGGGGCGGGACGAATGTGGATTTGTCACAGGGCGGTAGAGGACCATTGGAGCAATGCGTGTGTGAAATGTGAAGCAGATCCGAGCAAGGAAACAGAAATTATAAGCCATTTACCCAGCGTTAAGGTTTTGGGACGTACGTATGTACGGACGCCGGTAACACTATATGCCCCCCTCACCATTCGGTGGCGGGGGCATAAAAATTAAGATAGCGGTGTAAGGGTTAATGGAAATTTCATTTGAGTCAAATTAACAGTATAGGTGGGCTATATGAATGAAGATATGGATGATGACAAATAACTATAGGTCCAACTTACATTAAAGGTACTCAGTAGGCTCAAGATGTTCTATATATCGGAGACATTTTCTGGCAAAATAAACATTCATTCACCATCACCCCATCAAGCTATTACTAAATGATTATATCTGTACAGCGGGCACTCGTAATTTTTAGAACTGGTGGAATAGTGACACAATTATACACTTATTTAATTCCTATAAAGAACATGTTGTGCCTACTGAGTGGGCATGTACCTTTAACAAAAGTATTCAAAAACTTTAACGCAAATCTTGGACAGACGGACACACAGACAGAAACGTACTTAAACAGACAGACTGAAAATAAATTTGTCAGAATTTTATCACATAGAACAAACTTACAATAAGAGATTCCTGGAAAGCTGTGAGTCGACCAAACCCTGTGTTGGCGTCGGATGTGTCCACACAGACAATACACCGGTCGCCCATAATGTTGCCAAACACACGTTTGCTGCCCGACAACAGCCATTTTATCCTCTTGGTGTATGTTTCAATGGCTCTGTAAATGAAAACGCCAATAGATATACAATACAGGTAACTGTATTTGTTACAGAGTGGTATTTTACATGCAAGGTCATATGCACATACAAGGTTATATACACATACATGGTCATATACACATTACAAGGTCATAACCACATAGAAGGTCATTTACACATACATTGACATATGCACATGCAAGGTCATTTACATATACAATGTCATATACGCATGCAAGGTCATACACACACAATGTCATATGCACAAACAAGGTCATACACACATACAAGGTCATGTACATATGTAATGTCATATACAGACAGGAATATCGGGGTATAAACTTCATTCCTTATAATTCCAGCATTTGAAATAAATTCATCAAATGTGTTTATTTTCCGTTTTCTTAAGAATTATTTTAACTGCGCCTCACGGTTATGGAAAGAAGTTTGGCGTGGGAGTTTACTGGGATATAAATTTTGGACAAATGTTCGGGAATTGTGTAAATATTTTTGTGCTGGAATTATTACACTATAACAGCAGAAACACTACAATATGTGCAAAATCACATTAGTTGTCTCTTATAAGTAGACAGTAATGTACATTATACTTACAAATTTAGCTTGTATTCAAATTCATTTACATCATATGCATCAAACTGTATGTGTTGTTTTGCCTTTCCTGTTTGAAGGTCTGGTTCCAATCTGTAAAGAGAAACAACAATTTGTGAAGAATAAAACGAATCAGGAAATCGTATTGGTCGAGGCTTAGCTGTTGACAATGCAGACCATAAAACTAACATGTGTACAAGTACAGACACTGTTAATCCAGATGAACCAGCTTGTAACAAGACATCTCATCATCATCTACAATGTTTGTCAGGGGTTTTCAGATTTTTCAAAACTACATCATTTTAACAGATTAGTAAAATAAAATGTGGCATGACCAAATTTATGAAAAATATTTAGGGGAGAAAGGATGAGATCTCATGGGATTCCACATATTATGCATAACCATAATTGTGAATGTGAGAACAGGGCTTATGCATATCATTTGCGACCAGTGTAGACTCAAACCAGCCGTCTGATCAGTGTTGACACTGTTTAAAATTCAGTTAGTGAAGCACCCGACAGCTGTATAACAAATACAGTGGAACCTCTCTAAACCGGACAGCAAGAAAACACATGTGATCCTAATTCTGATGAGCTTCTTGGTCATTTATCTTGGGTGATAATATCTGTTCGTGATCGCATAGCTCACACATATGGCTCAGAATGGTCATATGCCTGATTTACAGTGAAACCTCTTTAAGCCGGACATCCTGGGGACCTCCCAGGGTGTCCGGTTTAGATAGGTTTCACTGTACTGTAGTCCAAGTCCTTATCAAGCTGCAAGAGTGTGCTAGCAGAATCAGATGTTAAATTGGCTATATTCTATCCTAAGCCCAATGTCTATGTCACAGCTCAATACAATTACCAACCTGCCAACTTTGCCCTTATCAACAAGATCTTTGAGGTCCAACTTCAGGTAGTCGAGACTGTGTGCCTTCAGCCAATCATCCGAGCTCTGGCGTTCGGCGTTGGCCGTTGCTTCCACACTCGCTAGTTTCTGAAAGAAGGAAAACTTAAGCCATTAAAATCAAAGTGACAATATTTACAGTGATTAACAGCGCCATATGGAAAAAGGGACAATTTAAACCATTTTTCAGAAAGAAAGTACATGAATCATATTTAAAGCAAAATTGTGAGTTTTTACACAAATTTCAAACACTTGATAATTGTAAAAATACACAACGATATGCATGAGGAAAGGAAAGCAGAAAAAATTTCTTAACATACAATGGGACTTTCAATTCCAGCAAAAATAATATATAGAACTGGGAAATGTAGGTGAAAGTGAGCAGAAGTGAGTAGATACTAAATAGCAGCCTAAAACTATCGCTTACAATTGCTTTGCCGACAACAGTTGGTGTATCACCAGCAGTTTATACAATGTTTTATGGAGACGGCTCAAATGAGTGGTCACAGCATGTATACACTTTCAGTTAGAAACGAGCCGCTGGGTAATAAAAGGGACCTTATGATATACAGTGGGATCAGCGTGTAAGTGCACACACGAACGAACACGACAGGTTGGAACCAAAAATAAAAAAATGTAAATATTTTTATGCGTTTTTTCTCATTTCGCATCAAAAGTGTATGTTGTTACCACTCAGTTGAACCGTCTCGGCGAGACGGTTCAACTGAGTGGTAACAACATACACTTTGGGTAGCGAACCAACCTGTTGTGTTCGTTCGTGTGTGCACTTACACGCTGATCCCACTGTGTTTAGCCCTTTCAACACCACAGGCATTGGCAAAAAGTGTAGATCCAGATGAGCCGGCTCGTGACGAACCGTCTCATCAGGATTTGCACTTCTTGAAACTATTTATTTTATTTATGAGAACAAAAACACCCCTTTTTCATAAATGGACTAGTCTGAAAATAGGTTTGTGACCATTGGATTGGTTGCAAAATTAACATAGCAAATTCGATTTCAGTTACTTAGGGCTGAAAGGGTTAACAGTTGGTCATGTTGCAGTAGAATTAGAATATAATGCGTTTGTTGATGGTAGTTAACCTACTGACTAACTGACTCACCAAGCAAACAGTGTAGGCCCTGATTAGACTGCGCACATGTGTCAGCCGATTTGGGGTTAACCGAAATCATAAATTACTTTTTTTCTCACCTGGGCCCAAAATAAGCAAAACTAAAAGTATGTCAACATTTTCACACTCTGACAATCTAGCGATTTGTCATATTTTATATTCTAATTGTAGCCTTCCTCCAATATTTTCAAACAAAAATAAGTTATATTCACATTCAAAATCCATAGTGTTCAATACAAAATATTAACGCCATAGTATCAACACAGTGTGTTAAAAAAAAAAATATGCACCGGTGTAATAAATCTGCAAATGAGAGAGATACAGAAAAAATCTTCAGTGTATGATGCAGTGCTTATGCAATAAATATAATCTAATACTTGTATTGGTTGAACATGATGGCATTTATTAAGCTTTGTTCCTTATGAAATAAGTAAACATGTGAGGCGCAGTTAAAATAATTCTTAAGAAAACGGAAAATAAACACATTTTCTTGATGCATTTATTTCAAATGCTGGAATTACAAGGAATGAATGGCATTTTTGTGGAATTTATCGGGGATATAAACTTTGAAAAGTCGCGGGAATACTGGGCCCTCGTCCAGTATTCCCGCGACTTTCCAAGTTTATACCCTGATAAATTCCACGAAATTACCATTCATTCCTATATTAAACTAGAACCTGTGAGCAGAGGCTCACGGATAAAACCTTAACGAAATCTAACAGACGGACGCAATGATTAAAACTATATACCCCTCAACATACTTTGTATGCTGGGGGTATAATCATCACTCATGTAAGACCCTCTCTATATATATACCAGTAGATCATTGGTCTGGTTGACATGTGTAACAGTCAGTGGATGGGGCGGCTTAGCGTTGTCCAGACAAACATCTTTCCACTCCTCCACATCCTCCTGATCGCTATGACTGAAAAGTGTGTAAAAAACAAATAAATTACTCTTTGGCACAAAATAATTGATATGGAGTCTGTTATATGTTTTACTTTCCGTTTGTTGTCAAACGCCAGAAGAGGTGAAACTGACTGATGGTTGGAACACATAAAGATGGCCGAGTTGGCCACTCCATGTGCAATATAGGATACAGTAATGAGGCAGTGTTCATACATATTCCATCACATTTACGAATCAATAATCTTTGAATCAACGGATGATCAGGTATAGAGTTTGTCATTTGCCTATCGGCAAGGGGATAATAATTTATAGAGAAAGAGCACTGAAATTACAAAAAAATTCCAACACCGACATCACAATATTCTGAGTGGATCACCAGAGCTCGGTTGCTCAAACCCTCTGTTAGCTTAACAGATTGTTAAATTCTTAGCATTGCTAAGGATTTAACAGTCTGTTAAGCTAACAGAGGGTTTGAGCAACCGGGCCCTGATCAATTGCTGCCCTAATGAAAGCATGACATTCACTGCTATTGTGACTGCCATATATTAAGACATGCCATGTGATTTTTGTGATATTTCCTGAAAAATATTTACGAAATTTGTGATAGTTTACGTAAATGATGCCAAAAGTTGACAAATTTCCATGGCAAATGCAGAATTCAATTCCACATTTACTATACAAATTTCATCATCTTTTGACGACATTTACAGAGAAAATATCACAGTTTCTCTAAATATATGTCATAATCGCACATGTTCTTAGGTACAAAAGCACATGGCGTGTCTCATATGCATTCATGAAAAATAGTTCCACTTTTTTATATCAATTATTTATCTCCTTACTCTAACAGATCCGAAAACTCATCACTCTCATCACTATCATCATCATCATCTTTGTTTTCCTCTGTATCCTGTTTCTCCCGTTCCGTGTCTTTTTTCTCTGAAGCAAAATCTCTCCTCTTTCTAGCTGTGGGAGGCTTCACAGCAGCTGTCTCCCTGCAAAATACATGAAGCCATTGCAGTGAAAGGATAAACTATATTAGACCAGAGCTCCAGATAAGTGTATATTGGCGTATTTGACACACTTATATTAGCAGAATACGCATTGATTATCAAAAGTGGACGTGAAAATACGCATTGATTTTCAAATTGAATACATTTACTTTTACTTGAGCTGCAAAAGCAAATGTTTGCTTTTCGCAGCTCAAATAAGTGAATTTTTAAATTTGTTGTATTTTGTATCATTTGTTCCCTATTTAATAAGAAAAACAAGAAATGCGTCTGTCGAACGCGGATGCCACCTGCAGCATATTTGAGAAACTGTGATAAATTGGTTAACCGAAAAGTGTGACGGACGGACGGACAGACGGACGGACGTTCCAACATTTTGGGTTTATGGGGTATTTCCATTGTTTGAAGAACAAAGAAAAAGCCCCTAAACAACAATAGAGTTTATGAGCTTACGGAATATTACAAAGGAATCTTTTGTTCCTAACCACGCCCCTAAGCTCTCAAACCCCCGGACGTTGGATCAGACGGACAGACAGACGGTCCAAACACTATATGCCACCCGTTTCTTCGAAACCCGGTGGCATAAAAATCAATAATGCATTTGTAAAAGTAAAATACGCATTGAATATGAAATATGGGGGTATAATACTCTTTAGATACAAAACTTATCTGGAGCTCTGAAGGACTCCTATCATTTCTTCCTTTACAAATGTAAAGTCAAACCTGTGAATAAAGGCCAGACATAGGAAGAGAAATCTAGCCTTTGTTCACAGGTTTAGTCATGTAGTAATTGAATAATAGGGAAATTAAAAAGCGTAGCTGCTATACACAGGTAGTTGCTATTCGGATATGGCCTTTAGCACAGGTTTGACTTTATTATAGGAATGAATGGCCTTTTTGTGGAATTTATAGGGGTATAAACTTGGAAATGTCGCGGGAATACTGGACGATGCGATAAAAAATTACAATTTTCGAAAAAAAATAAAAAAATAAATATATATATTTTTTTTTTTTTTGAAAATTGTAATTTTTTAAGGCCTCGTCCAGTATTCCCGCGACTTTTCCAAGTTTATATCCCCGATAAATTCAACAAAAAAGCCATTCATTCCTTATAATTCCAGCATTTGAAATAAATTCATCAAGAAAATGTGTTTATTTTCCGTTTTCTTAAGAATTATTTTAACTGCGCCTCACGGTTACGGAAAGTAGTTCGGCGTGGGAGTTTACTGGGATATAAATTTTGGACAGAGACTTGCTACGAGCCAATCAAATGTTAGGGAATTGTGTAAATATTGTTGTGCTGGAATTATAAGTCTATGCAAATCATATGACCAATTAACCAATAGAATTCAATTCAAGAACATGTACAAACTAGTAATGTGGCCTGTCGGCACACGAATACCCCCACTGGTAGCCAAAGAAAACGAGGCATTTTTTATTATAAGCCATTTAGCCGAGCGTTAAGGTTTCAAACGCATCAAGTCTGTAACCTTGACCCTGGGCATAGTGTGATAATCCATGCATCGGTGTAGAAGATATAGAGCGGAAGGGAATTTCAATAGGTTTGACATTTGACCTTCAACTGTGACCTTGACCTTGGACGTAGGTGCGTGGTTATTGATCGCGACACACTTTCTCATCATGAGAAACATTTGTGCCAAGGCATTTGATAATTCATGCATCGGAGTAGAAGATATAGAGCGGAAGGGAATTTCAATAGGTTTGACCTTTGACCTTCAACTGTGAACTTGACCTTGGACGTAGCTGCGTGGTTATTGATCGAGACACACCTTCTTATGATGAGAAACATTTGTGCCAAGCCATTTGATAATCCATGCATCGGTGTAGAAGATATAGAGCAGAAGGGAATTTTGATAGGTTTGACCTTTGACCTTCAACTGTGACCTTGACCTTGGACGTAGGTGCGTGGTTATTGATCGCGACACACCTTCTCATCATGAGAAACATTTGTGCCAAGCCATTTGATAATCCATGCATCGGTGTAGAAGATATAGAGCGGAAGGGAATTTCGATAGGTTTGACCTTCAACTGTGACCTTGACGTAGGTGCGTGGTTATTGATCGCGACACACCTTCTCATCATGAGAAACATTTGTGCCAAGCCATTTGATAATCCATGCATCGGTGTAGAAGATATAGAGCGGAAGGGAATTTCGATAGGTTTGACCTTTGACCTTCAACTGTGACCTTGGACGTAGGTGCGTGGTTATTGATCGCGACACACCTTCTCATCATGAGAAACATTTGTGCCAAGCCATTTGATAATCCATGCATCGGTGTAGAAGATATAGAGCGGAATGGAATTTCGATAGGTTTGACCTTCAACTGTGACCTTGACGTAGGTGCGTGGTTATTGATCGCGACACACCTTCTCATCATGAGAAACATTTGTGCCAAGCCATTTGATAATCCATGCATCGGTGTAGAAGATATAGAGCGGAAGGGAATTTCGATAGGTTTGACCTTCAACTGTGACCTTGACATAGGTGCGTGGTTATTGATCGCGACACACCTTCTCATCATGAGAAACATTTGTGCCAAGCCATTTGATAATCCATGCATCGGTGTAGAAGATATAGAGCGGAAGGGAATTTCGATAGGTTTGACCTTCAACTGTGACCTTGACGTAGGTGCGTGGTTATTGATCGCGACACACCTTCTCATCATGAGAAACATTTGTGCCAAGCCATTTGATAATCCATGCATCGGTGTAGAAGATATAGAGCGGAAGGGAATTTCGATAGGTTTGACCTTTGACCTTCAACTGTGACCTTGGACGTAGGTGCGTGGTTATTGATCGCGACACACCTTCTCATCATGAGAAACATTTGTGCCAAGCCATTTGATAATCTATGCATCGGTGTAGAAGATATAGAGCGGAAGGGAATTTCCAACAGACCGACAGACCGACCGACAGACCGACCGACAAGCTGACTCCTATATACCCCCAACAAACTTTGTTTGTGGGGGTATAATAAATACCAGACAAGACATATTATTGTGGCAAAATCGACGAGCTGGTTACAGTGAGGACGATAATATTGGCCTTCTACAAGAAAATTATTTGTAAGTAAGTAAATGATCAATCTGGTACTGTCATTCTGTGCATTAGCTAATGCACAATTCACGTCAATTTTTTGTATAGCATGCGTCATAATAAAATATGTGGATTTTTATATAAAAACAGATTAAATGCTATACTACATCACAATTTTATCATATTCCGATTATTTGATAAAGAGTTATTCAGAATATGGTGAAAAATCCAAAATGTGTAAAAGCGTTAGACCCCATTGATGGAAACGTCATTTTGTTTACTACATTAAAGGTAGATGCCCACTCAGTAGGCAAAAAATGTTCTTTATAGGAATTAAATAAGTGTATAATTGTGTCACTATTACACCAGTTCTAAATATTACGAGTGCCCGCTACACAGATATAATAATTTAGTAATATTTATTTTACTGACAGTGACTCACTGTGGTATCAGGCTATTTTCATATGCAAATGAGGCATTTTTTTTTAATTATTTATACTAATTAAATGCGTCACCTGAAAAAAAAGATTTTGACAGATTATAAAGTATGATGATTGCACATCAAAAAATAAATACAGAGAATAAATAGTAATGTCCGTTAACATTTTAAGGAAACACGGTTATCACCCCTGATATCAATGTGGAAATTTACATCTGATATAAAATTTATATTTGTGAATGAATGTTTATTTTGCCAAAATTTTTCTGATGATTTCTCTGATATAAATGCAACATTTTGTGCCTACTGAGTGGGCATGTACCTTTAACAATTAACAAGAAACTAACCTGTCATAATGTCACTGGATAATAATTCCAGCACAAAAATATTTACACAATTCCCTAACATTTGATTGGCTCGTTGCAAGTCTCTGTCCAAAATTTATATCCCAGTAAACTCCCACGCCGAACTACTTTCTGTAACCGTGAGGCGCAGTTAAAATAATTCTTAAGAAAACGGAAAATAAACACATTTTAATGATGAATTTGTTTCAAATGCTGGAATTATAAGGAATGAATGGCCTTTTTGTGGAATTTATGGGGGATATAAACTTGGAAAAGTCGCGGGAATACTGGACGAGGCATTCCGGCCTTCGTCCAGTATTCCCGCGACTTTTCCAAGTTTATACCCTGATAAATTCCACAAAAAGGCCATTCATTCCTATAGTATTACTTAAAGTTCAGTACAAATTTCTGTATGTTGATCCAGTATGCTATTCCCCATTTTTGTTTACACTGTTAGATGAGAGCAGAATTCTCTGAATAAATGTGACGCTGCAAACACGCAGATCTGAATGATGCCATACATCATTAATCACACAATTTAAGTCATTTGCTTACGTTAGAAGGTTATAACATTTTACATGTACAGACTAATTCCTGGAAATGCCTTGAATGTTCAGCGAATTTGAACTCAGTAAGGGATTGGCAATGACATGCAAATTTGTTTGGAAAGCCTATGTGCACAGAATTAGCCGACACCATTGTAATTTGACGCTGACACAAAATCTTCAACTAATACAGGAGATGAACTAATATGTGGCTGTGACTGGAGAAATTTGTCTTATGGGATTTGCGACCATTGCAGTTCAACTAGCACATTATTGTAGCCTGATAACGATCTATATATTGCTTGTTAGTTGTGAGTAACTTCAGAATACTCCAGTATTGTCTGTACCCAGTGTTATGGTGCTTCCATAGGTTTCCCCGGCAGAGTAGAGAAACAGACCCGATTCACACTTTAGCTGTTATTAATTGATACATATTTTCAGTAGTTTTCAATTGAAAGAAATGCGATTGTAAAAAACTTGTAATTCTGAAATAGCTATCATAATTGCAGTATGATTAGAAAAGTGGACCGCAACATAAATTTTACATTCAGATTTTAGTTGCCACTGACTGGGTCATTTTTACATTCTAGCTTAAATTTCAACAAAATGCAAAATATATACATCTGTAAATTTATGACAGAACTATTGAAATATGTTAATTTCATATTACTGACTTTCCTTTCTGTGGAATAAGTATAGAAAATGTACCTTAATCAACAGCTAAAATTTTTTGTAAATCAGATCTGATTCGCTACTCTGCAGGGCAAACCTATGGAGGGCACCGTAACTCGCGGTACGGATGATACAGGAGTATTCTGCAAAGCTACTTCCCGCAACTAATTGCTTGTTAGAAACACGATGGGCGTTTCATTGATGGAATGGCGAACACTGCAGGTCCTGATCAGACTGTGGATGCACAGACTAATCTGGATTTACACTTGTCGCAAAACCCATAAGCCCCATTTCTCCAGTCACGGCCACATATGATGATGAATAATTGTGGGCACGTAGTTGGAAATGGTAACTCTTGCAAGAGTTACTGTTTGCAACTATAGTGGGCATGTAGTTCTGAGTACATATATAACTCTAATTACATTACACTGCATTACATTAGAGCTATGACGGAGTAGTCTTTCCAAATGTGCGTTTGAAGCGTTCTTTATTTACCTTCTACTTCATGGAGAGTGACCCAAGAATTTTGCATACACCTTTTATTAGGTAAGTTTATCATAATATTTTTGTGTCATATTGTAGAATTGTCTCTCAATAAAAATATAGCGAAGCATGTGAACATCAACGCCCTGCAGGTTTTTTTCTATATTTTAGTGAGCAAAATGTAAATGCTATTACACAATTTTTTACAGTTGACCGTGGTGTAGCGATATAGTGCAAACTGTTAATAAAGCGGAAAACGTGGGCATGTTGCTCTGCGAAATTGCCTGTACAGTCTGGTCAAGCGGCGAGTGTAAATTAACGGACCCATCAATCCACACATGTTGGGAAGATGGAAGTGAAAATCAGTCAATCAAAATGAGAATAGCCGTCCCTTCAAGAGTCGCCATTGGGATGGATCTGTTTATTTACATTACAAGTGTCACCGTGCACAAAATATGAGTTTGACGATTTGTAAGAAACTGATAAAGCTGGGGCTAATAACTGAGTTTTATACCCGGGACTTTCTTCGTCTATGCCACCGAGGAATGATGGCTTTGATCTGCGTCTCGATCCAAAGATATCCATCTTTACTTGTCAAAATACAAGTAAATCCACATCAATCAATGAAATCCATATCGGATGTTGATTCTGTTGCTATCCCACCGATCAAGGTATGTAACGCCTCCTCTGATTGGTCAATAACCACGCGCAATTGTCCCATCATGCAGTAGTGACAATTGGCGGCTAATTGGTTTAGTTGTAAAACATGTAAAAGTTGACACGGAGTAAATAATCGATCGGTGGAAGACACAATTTTCTATATTTAGCAACAAAGTTACGTATTTGAAATCGGACAACTCATATTGGTCTACGTAACAATTACTTTCGTTCGCCCTTTTAAAAGAGTTCTCAAATTTCACCAATTGACGCCAATACGCGGGTATTATCTATTTGTATCAACGTGTCATGAACCACATCGGCAAAAACAATATAACTACTGCAACGTATCTCTTGCTGAATGTTATCTTACAGAACATAAATATTTACAGTTTATGAAATGTATCAAACAACCATTAATAGTCTCGCCAACGTGTTCACGTATTATAAATGAATGAGTGTTATTTTCTTAATCTATTTACGGAATCATGGAGGCGAAAAACATTAACCCCTGAATTGTTTAAGTGTGCTATTTTATTATACCCCCCACAACTCGTTGGGGGGGTGTATACTGGAATCAGGTTGTCCATCCGTCCGTGCGTCCGTAAACTTAACATCAGAGAAATATTGTTATAACTTCTATTTCCTTCATCTAAAATTCTTGATATTTCACGCATGCATTCCTGTAAGGCTCTATACTACCATGCTGTGCCAAATCCACGACCGTCCAACCCCCGCAGATCCCAAGGTCAAGGTAAAATACTTAGTCCGTAAACTTAACATCAGAGAAATATTGTTATACATTGTAACTTCTATTTCCTTCATCTAAAATGCTTAATATTTCACACATGCATTCCTGTAAGGCTCTACTACCATGCTGTGCCAAATCCACGACCGTCCAATCCCCGCAGATCCAAAGGTCAAGGTCAAATACTTATAGTCTCTTTACAAAACTTAACATCAGAGAAATATTGTTATAACTTCTATTTCCTTCATCTAAAATGCTTAATATTTCATACATGCATTCCTGTAAGGCTCTACTACCATGCTGTGCCAAATTCACGACCGTCCAACCCCCGCAGATCCCAAGGTCAAGGTCAAATACTTAGTCCGTAAACTTAACATCAGAGAAATATTGTTATAACTTCTATTTCCTTCATTTAAAATGCTTAATATTTCACACATGCATTCCTGTAAGGCTCTTATACCATGCTGTGCCAAATTCCGACCGTCCACGACAGTCCAACCCCCGTCAGGTCAAAACTTAGTCCCCGTAAAAAATCGGAAAATTTGTTAATTCTAATTTCCTTCTTTTAAAAATGCTTAATATTTCACCTGATTCTTTAAGGCTTACTACCATGCATGTGCCAAATCCACGACCGTTCCAAACCCCGCAGACCCAGGTCAGGTCAAATTTACTTAAAAGTCTCTTTACAAAACTTAACATCAGATAAATATTGTTATAACTTATATTTCCTTCATCTAAAATGCTTAATATTTCACACATGCATTCCTGTAAGGCTCTACTACCATGCTATGCCAAATCCACGACCGTCCAACCCCCGCTGATCCCAATGTCAAGGTCAAATACTTAGTCCCTTTACAAAACTTAACATTAGAGAAATAAGTTATAACTTCTATTTCCTTCATTGAAAATTCTTATTATTTTACTTGTGCATTCCTCTAAGGTTGTACTATCATGCTGTGACAAATCTACGACTGTCCAAACCCCGCTGATCCCAAGGTCAAGGTCACATAATTAGTCTCTTTACAAAACTTAACATCAGAGAAATATGTTATAACTTCTATTTCTTTCATTGAAAATTCTTAATATTTCATATGCTGTCACAAATGACAAATCGCCGCTGATCTCGAGGTCAACGTCACATACTTACCGTATAACCTCGAATTAACGCACCCCCCCCCCTTCTAATAAACGCCCCCCCCCCCCCTCCAAATTAAAAAAAAAAAGAAAAAGAAAAACGTACCAAGGACCGCCTATTTCTAACACAAATAATCCTTAAATCCTTATTTGTTTGAAATTGGCGGTCCTTGGTAAGTTTTTTTTTCTTTTCTTTTTTTAGTGGCTAATAAACGCCCCCTTTTGTAAAATGTAACGCCCCCGGGGGCGTTAATTCGAGGTTATACGGTAGTCTCTTTACAAAACTTAACATCAGATAAATCGGTTATAACTTCTATTTCCTTGCTCGGATCTGCTTCACATTTCACACACTCATTGCTCCAATGGACCTCCACCACCGTGTGACAAATTCACGTTCATGCCGCTCCCGCTAATCCCAGAGTCAAGGTCACAAGCCCACACACTTGGACATTTTTACATATTTTAAGGGTACCTGGGCCCACGCGGGGGTATTCCGTAAGCCTCGCTTACTGACCAATCTAGTTTATATCGGGCCACGAGATAAATAGGTAAAGTACTCATTCACGCTTCCGTAACTGTTTATTACTTAATCAAGGTGCATGATCACGTGGTTACAACAACAACAACGTCGCCCACTCCAAAGTAAGTATTATTTGATATTTTCGTTAATATGCAACGGATTTTGATGAAATATGGCGCAGCAAACGCGTCTTCATGAGCTGCATTTGGTGGTATATGGAGTTTGGCAAGACTTATGTCGTTTTTTGCGAAGAATCTAGTTCCGTGTCGGAGACACGGAAATCAATTCTTCGCAAAAACGACAGAAGTTTGGGCGAAAATAAAGTGACCACCAAATGCAGCTTAACAAGACGCGTTTGATGCGCCATATTACATCAAAATCCGTTACGTAATAAGGACACTATAAAAGAATACGTATTTTGAATCGGTACTTGTTGTTGTTGTTAGTACCACGTGATCATACACCTTGTTAATGATATCGATAAAGGAATACATGACAATTATAATTTACACATACCTATCACATGTGTAGAACAGTTGTGTTCAAATATGCAATGTCAAATAAGATAGGAAAACGTGAAATCAAATTGACACACATATCACATATAACGTAACTATTTTCTTGTAGCCATATTGGTGAATGCGGGTGAGCTCTTAATAATCGCATGCAAACTATTCATTTGGTAAATGTAGTAAACTTGTAAACAGTAAACAGTATACAATAAAATTCTTCGGACATTATGTCAAAAAGAAGATTCTAAAATGGAAAGAATGGGGAATCAAAATAGAACCAAATGAAAAATATCGGCGAAGTATCTAAACTTTATTCGTTTCTATGTCGAATCGTACCACAATCCGTTTGTAGCCGGACCATTTTTAACACGGCTACTACAGTAGAGTTAGTATCAATTATTTGAGTTTATGTAGATTCGTCGTACATTTGGCGTTCCTGGAACGCCGAATCTACATAAACTCAAATAATTATCTCTAGCAATATTTAAAGCTATCTCTAAATCATTTGAAGAGCTCTCTAAATCATTTGGAGCTAGCTCTAAATATTTAATGCTAGCTCAAATTATTGAGAGCTACCGATGCTGGCGAGAGGTGGTGTTTGAAATTTGCACCGGCTGCTAGACGTCAAATGTGTTTGTGCCACAACTCTAAGTGGAGCCGAGTAGCATCACACAACCATGGCACAACGGATAAAAAGAATACCGTAGCCACTGTTGCTGCACGTCGAAAATGCCAAGGTTGTGCGTCAGTCGTCAAATGCAAGATACGGCATGTTGTTATCCATCAGCATGTACTATTATTATACCGCTGAAACGCTTTTTACCTCATAACACCATTAATATTAAACAATAGGCACGATTTATTAACACAGTTACTTGATAAATGGTGGGAACATTATTTCCCACCGTATATCAAGTAATGCATTTATATAAACACATCATTTCCCACCATTTATCAAGTAAAAATGTAACTGCGTTAATCAATCGTGCCAATTGTGTAATATCAATGGTCAATATTTTGTACAATTTTATTAAGCAATGCAATAGCAATTACATATTTACATGTAAAACGTACACTCTGTAAAACGTACAGTCGGCCAAACATGATCACATGCAGCACAATAGTTCAAACAACAATCGGCCAACAAATGTAGCAATAGTTAATGTATGGCATGATAGAAACCCTTACAAACATTTCGACGTATATGACAATGCACTGACAGGCGTACGGACTTTCCTACGTGACACCCCTTAGGGTGGTGCATTCACTGTTTTCAAACCAAGAAACGATTACCTAAGGCACAAAACAAAAGGCTTCGACGGTTACTGAATTCGAAGAAGCTGTATTGTTTTCTTTGTCTCAGGCCAGTCTTCCAACAAATTAACCCCCCCCCCCCCCCAACGTGTACACGGACGGACGTAAGGAATATTAGGATCAAGCAACATGTACCCCTTACTATCACATAGCCGGATACACTTCCCAATGTTCAGTGAGAGTATCATTGCGACATACTTCCGAAAAGTGTAGGCCCTGACCAGGATTTCTGGTTACATTATATTGGGTCACAAGCTCAATATGCCTATTTGTGTCGTGACGGAACATACATTAGCACTACGGGGCGCCATGCCGGACAGGTTAATTATGTGTACAAAATTGAGTTTTGTAACACTAAAAATCACAAAATTCAATTCTGTGTCACAAAATTCAATTCTATCAATTCTGTGTCACAAAATTCAATTCTGTGTCACAAAATTCATTTTTGTTATAAAGGATTCAATTTTGTAAGACAGAATTGAGTTTTGTGAAGAAAATTCAGTTTTGTGGGACAGAATTCATTTTTGTCCACAAAAATTAGTTTGCGTAGGATAGTCTATGTCATCTCTACGTTGATTGGTTGAGATCGGTCTTAGTCCATTTTACTAGATGGTGGAGTACACTTGCAGGTTTAAATATTTCAATGCGAAAATATAACCCAATATATCAATATACACTTTGAAGCATATATACTTTGAAGGAGAAATAAGAAAAATATTCAGAATTTTCCCTCAATTATTTAAACAGGGTCAAACATAAAATAGCCGGGACATAGCTAGACCTGAGAGCATGCCCATATATAGAGAATACCAGGCTAGTGTATTTTGATATCAAGTTTATCAGGCAAGGCTAGGAAACGCGCAGGAATTCAGAGGCTTGCCGAGGAATTCCTACCGTTTCCGAGCCGAGCCTGATAAACTTGATATTAAAATACACTAGCCTGGTATTCTATTTGTCAGGTAACGTTTTATGCTCGAAAATGACATTAGATGACGTCGTATTCTAACAGTAGATCTAACCTTGTGAAACAAATGGTATTGGATCTGTGTCTACTAGTTGCGAAGTTACGTGTTCGCAACTATGTGTCTACATGCATTATTTACAGTATACACCATCTTAGTATCCATGGTGTTTATAAACACAGACAGCAGTCAGAACACAGGCCACAGCGCGTGTATTATTGATTTAACTGGGGCAGGTGTACCTTGCGATACACAATACATGACGTCAGTACTCGCGGGAGATCTACATGTACATGAATTATGTGTACAATTATAACGCAAATGAGTTTAAATACGAATGTGTTTGCCAACGTTTGACTGTTTGGAGATAGTTGAAGCAAAATGGCAGAATGAGAAATGAATCATCGGCAGAATGAGAAATGAACCATCGACATTGAATGTGTAGATCGGCGACCGTGACCCATTTCTCCAGTGCAGTTTCTGACCAATGGTAGTCCTTCTTACATGCGTGTGCAGAATTGACAGAATTAAATTTTGTGACACAGAATTGAATTTTGTGGCACAAAAGTGAATTGAATTCTGTGGCACAAAAGTGAATTTTGTGACACAGAATTGAATTTTGTGGCACAAAAATGAATTTTGTTGACAAAATTGAGCCATGTCCCACTTGGCACGCTATGATAAAATGTATGACTGAAAATAATGACTCTATTGATCCGCTGACCAGCATATGCACAATTCAGACAAGCGGTGTGATTTTGTACCTAAGAAGATGAGCAACTTGTCATGAACACTATAATTTACAGAAACTGTCACAGTCATACTTTCGGTAAATTATAATGACGTCGAATGCTGAGGATTTTTTCATAAAAATGCGAAATTCGTTTCGGCTCTTGTTCTGAATACTTTGTCAACTTTCCACATTGTTTACGTACAATACCGTACATTTTGTAAATGTTTTTTTGTGAGATATCGCACATCGTCTTAGGTACAAAATCACATGGCTTGTCTCAATTATATACCTGTTTATTTTCTGTAAGAAAATGTATGACCGAAACCTTGGACTTTTTACTCGATAGCTTAACTTTTCATGAAATGTTGCAGATTCAAAGTTTGGTGTTTGCTCAAAATAAATCGATAGCCATAGAGAAGGTGTGTGAAATTACAACATATCAGGGGAATATCGATCTGTAGCCTATTTCACAAAACTGCTAAGCATACTTATCTAGCTAAGTATACTTTGAGGGAGTAATCATTTATTTTCCCCGAAATGCATTATTTCACATCGAACTAACCACTGCATATACATGTAACAGATGCTTAAACGTATGCAGAATTATTATACTGAATTTATTACATTATCACAGCCAAAATTGCTGTGATAATGTAATAATTTAAGCATAATAAAAATTTATAAATTTATCCTTAAGTTGAAAATTTCTCCCTCACTTTGCATAAGATAAGTGTACTTAGCAATTTTGGTGAAATCGGCTACTGGTCTTAAATAGCAAAGGCTATACAATCACTCCACTACTCAAATACTATTAAACAGCAACACAATGCTGGACGTAGAAGAAAGTGTACTTTGGTGCACATGTCACTGTTTCATATAGTGAATGAGCCATCGGAACGCCTCTCCATATCCCACACGCCTCACAATGCTGCATGGAAACAATTCCAACGGTCGGCTTGACAACTTATCTTTCTCCACACATTCCTGGAAATAGAAAACAAACATATACGCCTAGATCCCCATAGGAAATGGAGGAAGATTTTGTCTTACCATGTATACAATAAAATAACCTGCGCAATTATAAATGTGTTGACCAGTGGAAGAAAGGCTCGATGGGTCAGTAGTAGTATCTCATACAGCACGTGTAATTATGGGCAGTGATTTAGGGGTGTAATGTGTGGATGTTACAGCGAAACCTCTCTAAACCGGACATCCTGGTCCCAGGGAGTCCAATGTATAGCGGTTTCGCTGTAAGTCAGCATTTCATCATTCTGAGCCATAGTTGTGTGCTATGCGATCACGAACAGGCATTACCAGATGAGATAAATGACCAAAAACCCATCATAAATAAGGTCACGTGTGTTTTCTCGGTGTCCGGTTTAGAGAGGTTCCACTGTACAAGTAGCTCACACTAAACTCCCAGTGTACAGTGGGGTCAGCTTGTAAGTGCACACACGAACGAACACGACAGGTTGGTTCCAACCTGTCGTGTTCGTTCGTGTGTGCACTTACACGCTGACCCCACTGTATTTCATGTATAAAAAAAATGTAAATATTTGTCTGCATTTTTTCTCATTTCGCATCAAAAGTGTATGTTGTTACCATTCAGTTGAACCGTCTCGGCGAGACGGTTCAACTGAGTGGTAACAACATACACTTTGGGTGGGTAGCGAACCAACCTGTCGTGTTCGTTCGTGTGTGCACTTACACGCTGACCCCACTGTACCTTGCCGGTTCTGTATGATGTGAGGCCAAGTGATGTTGCGAGTTCGTCTACTTCTGCAGCCTCCTTGCGGTCGATTTTGTTTCCTAATACGGCCACCGGCACATCGGCTACCAGTTCATCGTGTAACAGGCTCTGCAATGGATACACGGATTTAGCATGTACAGTGAAACATATATAAACCGGACACACTGGGAGGGTCCCCATGGTGTCCGGTTTACAGATGTTCCACAGTAAATCAGGCATACATGTATAACCATTATGGGACATACGTATATCTTGTGCAATCATGAACATGCATTATTATCTGAGATTCGTTACCAAGAAACCTCTGAAAATGAAATATATTATATCGGTGTCCGGTTTAGAGAGGTTCCACTGTATTTCGGTACTCGCATCGTAATAAATGCAAACAACTTTAATTATATCAAAATGTGACACATTCAATAATATAAAAATGTTTGTAAAACTTACACTGAGTGTAAATATTTACTGCATAGTATTTGAACTGCATTTAGCAAACATGCACAAATCGATCGGCATGTGTACATGTATGCATTTTGGCGATTTCTACATATAAAATCCTAGTATTCGTTCCCGTATCTATATGGCCTAAGCAGACATACTGATCCATTCAATCGATTGACCACATCTAATTCCAGGAATTCTGCTAACTGGACGATAATATCCACGTAGAGTACTAATACTTATTCAACCTGGCTTTTATTGTTTGACTTTGAGTGCAGCAGGATGCAGGCGCGGATCCAGGATTTCGGGTTAGTGGGGGGGCGTAACTATTTTGCAATACTTGACTACATGTATATTATCGAACGAGCTATGCTCGTTCGATAACATAGTCAAGTATTGCAAAATAGTCGACCGAGCGGAGCTCTGGATAGCGTTCCCCCGGACATTTTTTGAAATCTACATCGCATTTCCTGCGTTCTGGCGCCTTTTGGAGCAAAAATATTGACACTGTGTCAATATGTTCAGACATGATTTTTGATTGAAAACGTTCAAATTTTGAAACAATAAGAAAACGACTGAAAAATGCATGGAATACATGGCAATTGGCATGAAACGTGCCTTGTAACTTGTAAAAAGTCTTTATTCGGCGAATAGGGGGGCGCGCGCCGGGTCCGCCCCCGCTGAATCCGCCCATGGGATGAATATTAGTTCTGTCAATGGCCTATATGTTTCTCAGTCTATCTTGTTTAAATACAAGCTCATGATATTTTCTCTGGCCTCCTTGGGTGCATGCATATTGCAATTGTATTATAGATGCATATGTATGCACCCACCGCGAAGAAAGAGGCGATATTTAGTTTTGTAAGCAACTAGTACATGTAGTCCAAGAGACTCTTACATCGAGTTCTTGTCTTGCTTCCTCAAATCGCACGCTGTCAGCGGCATCAACCATGAACAAGATACCGTCTGCCACTGAGACATAATCGTACCATACTGGTCTGGCTGCAAGAAGTAATATACATGTACCAAGTGTACCATACTGGGGCCCGTTTCACTAAACTTCTTACGACTAAAATGTTCGTAAGTTAAAATTTAATATCGTCTGTAAATGTTAATTATTGGATTTACATTTATTGAGCATAGGCTGCATATGCAGCCTATGCTCAATAAATGTAAGTCCAATAATTATTTACAAGAAAACATTGTTAATGTGAAATTTACAGACTATCATGATTTCGCACTTACGAAAATTTGTGATAATATAACTTTAAACAGTTGTCCAATGTGCTAAGTATGTACACAATGTACTTACGAATGCACTTTTGTAGTAACGAACAAATTATTTTGCAAGTCACATTAATATGCCATGTCTTAGTAATACACGTTATTATTTAGTTCATATAATGACATTATTTACTGGTAAGAATCGTATACAGTATATTCCTTTACAACATACTTGCCTTGTCGACGGCCGCCCAGATCGTATTTCATAATTCGCGTTCCGTTAAACTTCAGTTCAACACTTCCTCCTAAAATTTTAAAACGATACGATTAACCAATGAGTTACATGTATATAAATGTTTCAATTACATGTACTAAAATAGCATGCATTATTCGAGAGTTTGACTGTTCCTCAGACTATATGTGCATACACGCGATGTCATTGCTAATATATATCCCGATTTAATGTCGGAGATTGCAAAGAGACAGTCCCCAGAGCCACACTGTTGGAGTGTCGCAAAGACATAACCTCCAGTTTATGGTTTGCCCTAGTTTCTCGACCAATGAAAGCAGAGAATTTCGTCTCAATTAATCGCATATTGCGACGCTTTCGCCAATATCTATTAAATTAGTCATTATAAGGTTTGATCTTGTCCAGCCGTGTGCAAACGTTTGCTGTGGCCCGAGGGAACTGTTTGAACCCAAGGCCGCAGACCCGGGTTCAAACAGTTCCCGAGGGCCACAGTAAACGTTTGCACACGGCTGGAAATTATCAAACGTTATTGTTACATTTCCAACAAAAAACTGATGTAATTTGAGCATTATATTCAGTATTTTCAGTACTTTTATAAATCGTCCCATTCACGTAGATAATTTTCGGTATTCATATTCCGGGGCCGCGTCATGAACGTCATGAAGAAGTGACGTCATGAAGGCACTGCCGCGTAGTGACGTCATGACGGCACTTCCATTCCGGAATGAGCATTGCCTAAAGCCATATGCAAACAGAACGCGCTATATATGTGCAAACAACGGAAACCATGTAAAAATAAATGTTCAATAACTCAACAGTTAAATTTAGAACCACATGCCCCGCCTTGTTGACGTAATTTGACGTACATGGGTGCGATCGATTCAGTCTCACACCGCCAATCACATAATAGTATCGTTGAAATCACGTTTATGGGCAGAAGCACTCCATTCTAATAGATAGGTGCACAGATAGTTCACATGAATTTTTAATAAACTAATTACTTTATTAAAAGGTCAATATGTGAACTACAACTATTACGTATATGATTGCACATTACTATTTATCCTCATACAGGATATGTCATTCAAACAATGATTATTTTTGGTTTTGACTGCGGTCGGACAATTACGATTTCAAACATGTTCCATTAATGGATGAAGAAATTATCTACATCAGCATCAGTGAGAAAAAATATACATGTACATACATGAACCCGTGTGGATACGCCACCACTTCTAGCTAGAACTGTGTTATGTCCGTAGTTGCTATATCATCATGATCATAGCGATTCCGAGTGTACTATCCGTATATATATGGTACAGTAAACGTTCAGAGTACATTATTGTTGCATTGTCGTAACTTAGAATATCCTTTAGATAGCCCAGGTGGAAAACTCCAACATGGGACCCAGTTAACGACATATTCGAAAATCATTATCACATCACCCATATATGTAGACTATATATATAACATTTCGATACCGTATATAATCTACTTAAATGGGAGGGTCTGGCAACGTATTTTGAATAGGCTATTTACTGGGTCACATATCTTCCACCTGAGTGTGTTATATATCGTATATTGCCTACAAAAATGAGTGGGTGGGGTAACATTACTCGAATAGATCATCTACTGGTTCCCATGTTCAGTCTTCCACATGTAGGAGAGACTTACTTCTTCGTACAGTCTGGTGTTGAGTCTCACCATCGGACAGAAAGTACAGAAGTGTTGTTTTCCCGGCATTGTCCAGACCAATCAGCAACACATTGTAGTATCTCTTCCAACCTGAAATATTACACGCGTGTAGTATACAGTGGGGTCAGCGTGTAAGTGCACACACGAACGAACACGACAGGTTGGAACCAACCTGTCGTGTTCGTTCGTGTGTGCACTTACACGCTGACCCCACTGTACGTTGGTGGGTTAGTAAGATGTGTCACTTGACAACTATCTTGCTAAAATGTCTATCTGTGTTTCAACATATATGTACGGAAACCATACTCAAATATTTTATCGATACAGAAGTGTTTTGATGGCCTCGTATAAAGCGTGTTTTATGTGCAATTAACGTGCTTTAGTTTTGATATGATGATTATATACACGTAAATTAGCATGTTTATTGATCAATCTTAGAATCTCTACAGACCAAGAAAAGTACACGTACTACATATAATTCAATAATGTACACATATAATAAATACACAAATATGTAATTAGTCTTACCTAAGTATTCAAGAAAATACCATATCCAGTCAAGAAAAAACATTATTTTAACTGTTTATAAGATGTAATCAATGGTAATTAAATAGGAATTAATATCATTTAATCGTGCATATCATTACAGCTGATATTGATATTGCTTGACACTGGTATATATAATACAATATTCATTACAAACATACGTGTACATGCATTTTGTTATCCGACATCGACTATCTTTAGCAACGTGTCATGAGCCACATAGTTCACTGTTACGTATCGCTTTCTGACTGTTATCTTACAGAACATAAACATTTACAAGTTATCATATTTGTTCAACAAGTGATCATTACTCCGTCTGAATACTGTGTCCACGTATCATACATACTACATACATACATACATACATACGTTTGTGTTACAATGTTATACTAGTCTATTACCTTCTTTATCACATTTTCCGCCAATGACGTCGAAAATATGACAATAAATTCGCAGCATCAGTTGTAGATCAGCTCTGATTTCTTGGCCAACCTTCGATACTAATATTAGCGAACACCATAAGTACTAACAAGTGTATATGTGTATAACGTAATTGCGGTTGTATTTCACTTATTCAATGGTGTTATGGAATGTTCCAGTTTGAAAAGTACATGACACAAACGCGTCCTAGCACTGGTATTAGCGGAACGCGATTGAAACTGGTAGACAGTTAACCCATTCCTTTCGGAATACACCTGTACGGGTATATGGAATTTATTAAATAATATTTATCAATGAAAGTATATTTTGTGACCACTCATTTGAACCGTCTCGACGAGACGGTTCAAATGGTGGTTGCGACATATACAGTCGAACCTGTGCTAAATACCACCTCCGAATAGCAATCACCTGGCTGCAAAGGCCACAATTGTGTTGTTCCAGTGGCACAATTACTATATAAATGACCATGCGAATAAAGACCACCTGTGAACAAATGCCAGAGTTTCCACTTCCCGTGGCTGGCATGTATTCACAGGGTTGACTGTACATCTGAACGCATAGAAGAAAAATATTTAGGATTTTCCGCAAACGTAATGGCGTATACTCAGCATTTGCTATCAACAGCCGTCAATGACCAGGATAATAATAACATCACTGGACGCTACGGACATACTGCATGGAAAATCGCTGCTATGTCCTACGTTCTATGACAATTGTCAAACACATGAAGTAGACGTTGAAGGGAATGTATGCCAGGCTACATGTAGTGATACACACGCACGGTCTATCCACTGGTTTGTTACAATTGTCAGGTAACGAACATTGTATTGGGCGAATGCATACTGACTGATAACATAATCTCGTATCAGGCATTGACCTGATACGAATATCCAGCTTACAACGAATTGAAAACTGACATTTCATTGGTCGAACGCAACGCAACATAAACAAGTCCGCGTTCTTTTCAACGAAAACTATTTTATATTTGACCCTCATCTAGCATAAAACTATATCTGATAAACAGAATACCAGTTTAGTGTCTGTTGATATCAAGTTTACCAGCCGTGGCTCAGACACGGTATCAATTCAACGGCGAACCTCGAAATTCAAACGCGTTTCCTAGCCTTGCCTGATAAACTTGATATCAACAGACACTGAACTGGTATTCTCTATTTGAGTCCACTGTCAACGAGAATTAGGAAGCCGACTTTCATATTAATCGCCAGCTGAGAACGGGACCTTCGCCGAGCGTAGATACAGTGGGGTCAGCGTGTAAGTGCACACACGAACGAACACGACAGGTTGGTTCCAACCTGTCGTGTTCGTTCGTGTGTGCACTTACATGCTGACCCCACTGTACCGATCATCATATGAACAATCAATCATACAGTCAATAGACCCATCATGCGGTCATTGTTCAGAGAAGTCGAGGGGGAGGGGGGGGGGGGGGGGGGTGGGTGGGGTCCATATATTCACACGAACCGACGTTTGCAGACATTCAATTCTTAAATGTTTGTGTTTAACTTGTCGCGCGTAGAGAAGGTGTAGGGTGCTGGAAGGGTGTTCCGGTTTGATGGATTCCTACATATGTATCTCATACACCAAGCCAGCATGATATTTGTGTAAGGCAATCTACAATTTAAATGTTGGTGTGCCTAATTTTCTCATCAGGAATATTGCTTTGAATTCAGTTAGTGTATGCAACTGAGAACGCCTGGGAATTTGTGGTGTGCATTTGCATTTTGGCATCGTTGGAGGCAGACCGGTGGGGAGTATGTTTAACATGGGTTTGTATACATGTACTATATACTATGTACATTGGTAACATTACTATATTCAAGAAACATGTAATGGTTTATATATTCGAAGGTGTGGACATTTTGTTCCGATATTTTGTTTACATTATACAGAAGATATGTACAAACAAATCGTGCCAATGATAGTGGATCTGAGCGGCGAAATGGTACCAGTGTCCTGCTCGCATTCCATGTATATTTTTGAAAATAACTTTCAATTTGCTATTTGATACACTGACTGTGGGGGGATTGTGGATGGGAGGAGCGGTGTATAACGCCGTAGACAATTACCGTGTCTTAAATTAAGTGTCTTAATATTGCCTTGACGGGATCGGTACATTATAGGAATGAATGGCCTTTTTGTGGAATTTATCGGGGTATAAACTTGGAAAAGTCGCGGAAAAGGCCTCGTCCAGTATTCCCGCGACTTTTCCAAGTTTATATCCCCGATAAATTCCACAAAAAGGCCATTCATTCCTTATAATTCCAGCATTTGAAATAAATTCATCAAGAAAATGTGTTTATTTTCCGTTTTCATAAGAATTATTTTAACTGCGCCTCACGGTTACGGAAGTAGTTCGGCATGGGAGTTTACTGGGATATACATTTTGGACAGACTTGCTACGGACCAATCAAATGTTAGGGAATTGTGTAAATATTTTTGTGCTGGAATTATTGATATCAAAACACGTGGTAAGTGTATTCTATCGCATTTACCAGCATAAGGTAAAGTTCTATGTTACTGGACGGGCAACGATATAATAAACGTATTATTGTTAATGCCTTGGAATATATAGAGGATATTCCATCGTACATTTTGAATAACGGGAAATAATACACCAGTGTGCGTCGGCTTCCGCGTAAGCAACGAGTGAGCGTAGCGAACGAGTTGCTTGCACGGACGCCGACGGACACGAGTGTATTATTTCCGACATTCAAACATGTACGATGGAATATCCTATTTATTACACTTCCACGGCGGATATATATATGCACATTTAGTCTATTTTTTTTAGATTATAATCAATGAATTGTGATGTGCGCATGAATAGTTATACAATGGCGTTTATTCCCGCGTGTTGACGTACGTTGTGTGACGTCAAATGTCATGTAAACTTTTTGAAATCCAAATTAAGCAGCTGTTTCTATGAGCCAGATATATTTGTGTGCATGTTTGGAATGTGTTCAATCACGTTAAAATTCTAGATTAGTCGAGACCCTTTCCAAACTTTCAAATACATGTAACTTTATGTTGACTGTAATACAAATTAAACATTTGCATGGTACATGTAGCTCGTGGTTTCCAAGAAAACAATTACGGGTGTTCTCTTCACTGTGTATTATTTGTAAGGAGTTGATTACGGGTTTTCTCTCACAGCAAATAATTTGCAAGAGTGTAATAAAAACGTATTCGGTTGAGTCGATGAGTATGCGGTTATGTATGCATTCGGTCAAGGCAAGTTCGTAACCCGATAACGTGATTGACCAATAGTTGATATGATAACTGGTGGAAAATACCATGAATAGTTTGATACTTTTATTAAATAATATAAAAATACTATGAACAAGTTTACATGTACAATATACAACATGAACAGCCTGTCAACCATGACTAACATGGAAAGCCAAACATGAATTGGCGGCAAACGTCAATATGGCTCGACTCAAAATGGCAGTGGGTCGAGGTGGTGGGAAAAACGAAAACATTTGGAACTCACCACCAAAACATAGATAGCCACAGGGATTGGTAATGACCTAACTAAGAAAACTATTTAGATTTTGAAAATCGGTCCAGAAATTGTCAAGTATTTAACTAATGTATAGTTGTTTATGCCTAGATGACGTCAGTTAATAGTTGTAACGTCATGACGTCGTGTCGCTTGGCGACATATTTCTCTGGCGTTATACTTATAGCATTACATTTATAAAACTAAATGGGAAAATATAAAAAAAGGATCGGTATGAGATATACTTTATTGTGATTCTACCCGATCAACATAGTGTCATATTGCCCGTCTGAATCTATATTCCCCATCGGCTGCGCCTCGGTGAATATAGATTCAGACGGGCAACATGACACCATATTGACTATATAGAATCACAATAACTTGCAATATAATTACAAATGTGAATATTATTGCCACCAAATGATATGCATGTATAAAGGGATTTAATTGGTACATGTATATGAACAACGAAAATGTCACTGAGTAAATAATTAGGCCAATTATATTCTGAATAAAACGTTTTGGTAAAAAAGAATTTCAACGAAATATGATGTACATGCACACGGTCAACATTAGTAATTATTATTGACGTCTGTTAATACGTACAACAGAAATAAGTGCACACAGAATACAACTACATGTACTACTATTAACTTGACATTCCATCGTTAGCATAGCATCTCGTCCAACATTAAATTTAACTAACAGGTGGCGATATTTCTAAGCATATTATTCATGTATTTATTTCACTACCAACATCATCACATCATCATCATCATCATCATCATCATCATCATCAAATCCAAACAAAAGCTGGTTGCTACTGGGCATATCCAGTACTTATAGTGTGCATATAGTGGGGTCAGCGTGTAAGTGCACACACGAACGAACACGCAGGCCCGTAGCCAGGGGGGGGGGTCAGAGCGGTCGGACGACCCCACCCCCCGCCCAGCCTCGAGTTACACTTTTTTAGCCTCGAGGTCCATTTTGTTAGACCCCCATAGATACCTCAGGCCCCTTGGGCCTTCGAAACGACCCCCCCCTTCAAACAGGTCTGGCTACGGGCCTGACACGACAGGATGGAACCAACATGTCGTGTTCGTTCGTGTGTGCATTTACACGCTGACCCCACTGTACGAACATTTTAGTGTCTGATAGTCTATTGTAACAAACGGCCATCTACATAGAGAATAGTAGGTTAGTGCCGTGAATGGGAAAACATATCTGGCAAAGCTTAGGAAACGGTGTGGGCGAGGCTCTGCCGAGCACATCCCGTTTCCGTGCCGCGCCAGATATTTTCCCATTCACGGCACTAACCTACTATTCTATTTATCCTGTTAACACCTACACATAGCTTTTAAATGCACCGCACATATTCATACGCAGTGATTAGGTCGTATTGACAGGATATCAAAAATGTTTCGCGGCACCGTGTCACGGCACATACGCACTGCGTTGTCGGGATAAATAATTATAATAACAAATAACAAATACTGTGGTCAGTTATTGCATATAATGGGCCTAGTGTACACATATGTGGCTGTGACTGGAGAAATGGGGCTTATGGGCTTTGTTACCAGTGTAGATCCAGATCAGCGTGTGGGCCTGCACAGTCTGATAAGGATCTCAACCCCATCAATGAAGCATCTGTCATGCTTTTAACAAGCACTATATATCATGATCAGGCTACAGTAGTGTGCTATTTGACAGTAGCGGCATTGGTCACAATTCCTATAAGCCCCATTTCTCCAGTCACAGGCACATATATGTATGCCAGATCTTGAACAGCTTCAAATCATACTGTGAGTAAATAGTGGCAAGCATAGTATTTGTGGTGATTTTAATATACATGTAGTATGTAATGTTTGCTGACTTCACAAGAAATGCGACATCTTATGAAATCAGTAAACTTGTTAAACCCGTTCACCCCTCAATAACTGGAATGGACTATGATATGTTGATTTTAAACAAATCCTAATCGTCACAAAATGATTTTCAGACTCGCCTATTTATGACAAGGGTGTAATTACTTACAAAAAGTGCAGATCCTGATGAGACGGCTCGTCACAAGCCGGCACATCTGGATTTACACTGTTTGCAAACACCACTATAGAGGTATGTATCGTTGAATCGGTTAACAAAGGTCATATTAAATCACAACTCATTAAAGAGCATTTATATACAATTCAATGTTGATCTACAGCAACAACTGTGTTCTGCCAGAGGTAGATAGTAACATCATGTCTGCCGTCCTTGTTTCATGTAATGTCCGAGCCAGCGAAGGGCATCTCCATACCCTTCCTGCATGAGTACACTACACCACAGGTGGAAGACTCGGACCTAGGACCTGATAAATGGCTCATTTTAAAACCGTTACCCCACCCACCAATTTCCGTACAATAAACACTATAGCGTTTTCAAGGTAGGAAAGAGCGTCGTAGTTTCGACTCGCTCAAACACCACACATTTCCACTTATGTCTCTGGTAATCGATAAATGTCTTAGGTCTTCAAATATATTCACTTCAATGATCTGCTTTAAGCATTTCATTATTAATTACGGGCAAATTAGCTACCACAGCCAAGGCGATATTTGTGTGTACAAAGAATGTCACACGTTTTTGTGAGCTGTGGAAGCATAAATTACGTGTAAAATTTGGCTGAAATCCCATTACAGTCTCAACATATTGACGTGAATCACTGAAATAAACATCGGTAAATCCGATGTTAAAATTTGTGACTAATAAGTGTCATTCACTAACCTTGAATGATCTAAAACGTGCGTTTATTTTGACTTGCGTTCCAACATTTCGACATAACCTTCCGTGAGCTTAAGTCTTTACTTTCGGATTTCCTTTGTTATATTCGCAGAATGATCAATAATGACGTCACGGGAAAACCTAAACTGGAGCGTTACAAATAGTATAGCCAACCAGGTGGCGATGTGTGTCTGGGATTCTTTCAAAAAGAGATATTTCTCTCTAACGTTGGTAGCTAAAACGTGTGTAACTAACAATACACTAAACAAATGTTTAAAGTGAATATATTTGGGGACCTAAGGCATTTATTATTTGCCAGATACGTAAGTCAGCCGAACATTTGAAACGTGTGGTGTTGAGCGAGCCCGAAACTAAGCATAACTAGGGCATTTTCCTAAGCTGTTGCCCACCTTCAAAGGCTATACTGTATATGGTAAGGAAATGGTTGGGTGGGGTAACGTTTGTCAACTGAGCCATTTATTGGGTCCTATGTCCGAGTCTTCCACCTGTGCACTACACGGGAACAGTTCTACCGTGGACAGTTTTACCGTAGACAGTTATTGAATAAAACACAGAACACACATTTATGCAGGTCAGATCTCGAACAGTTTCGAAACATACTGCGAGTATGTAGTAAATAGTAGCACCATTGGTGGTGATTTAATACGGTATTTAGTATTAAATAGAAGATCTTTCATGAGTGATGATTTTTCAAATGATATTTAGTAAACATGTTTACTGACTTCACACGAAACGCGAAGCCGCGTTTCTTGTGAAGTCAGTAAACTCGTTTAATAAAGATAATATTAAATCACCACTCATGCAAGATAATTTATATTGAATTCAATGTCCAACTGTGTTCTGCCACAGGGCATTTTCATCATGTCTGGAGTCCTTGTTTCATATAATGTCCGAGCCAGCGTAGCGCCTCTCCATACCCTTCCTGCATGAGAACACTGCACGGGAACAGTTCTACCGGCCGCCCTGGTAGTTTGTCCTTCTTTACACATTCCTACAAGAATATACAAAACATGGTGCCGATGTATTCTGGTATCAAGTTTATAGGAAAGAGGTATTATGCAAGCAGTTGTTCCTTCGCAATTCTCCAATACAAATGTGTATACATTGTATAAATGGCATATTGTGCTTAAAAATTATAACGAACTAAAATCTGCAAAGTTCTTTAAAATCTGCAATATTATTTTCGATAGGCATGTACATGCATTTGGAGCGCAATTAAAATAGAATTATTACAGCCATAATGTACAAAACTTAAAAAGTATATAACTGTAAAATCAGAAAAAAATGACGATATCTATTTTCGCCCAACTGGTTCCTTTTCCCTCCGCGGGTATACAAGGTTTTTAAATATGGTATAAAGAAAATGTACGAATAGCTTTTTAGAATACATAAACTTTATTCCACGCGTGTGTATATTTTTCGCGTTAGCAAAATCGGCTAGCACTCATGGGATAAATGTTATATTTTCCGTACACACTATGGTATATTGCATGCAGGGATTCCGCTGGCGATCGCCACTTTCGCAATTGGCGATAAAAATAAACAATTGGCGATAAAAAATTACAAGTTTTAGAAAAATGAAGTGGCGATTTTTTTATTTTCCTCAGCGGAATCCTTGATGTTGTATAGTTATTATATCTGTCTAAATGGAACGTGCGAGTAAATTCACACTGCCAGTGACTCGTTTATATCTTAATAAGCATGAGATCCATTTTGCCAGTCATCGTCACAGTGTACGTACCTTGCCAGTTCTATATATAGTAAGGCCGAGTGACATCGCAAGCGTCTCCTCTCCTACCGCGTCCCTGCGGTCCGTCTTGTTGCCCAGGACAACCACTGGCACATCCGCTATTATGTCGTCATGCAACAGCCTCTGTAAATAAGCTCAATTAATGACCTCCCACTTTCCCAAAAGCTAAGGTTTAAACATAAGTGTTCGCAACATAAGAGTTAACCCTTACTACGCTGAATTAAATATTGCCGTCTGCTGGAAATGTATTATTTTCAATATTTCTCGACAAAAAACGGTTCTGACAGCTGTCAAAACCATTTTTGTTGGTAATAATTAAAGCAACGTCTGCTGGAAATGTATTATTTTCAATATTTCACGACAAAAAACGGTTCTGACAGCTGTCAAAACCAGTTTTTTGGTAAGAATTAAAGCAAAAATGAAAAACAGTAGACGACAATTTCCGTCTCCAGCGTATGAAGGGTTAAACATAAATAATACAACCGTATGGTAATTTAGTCTGCAGACGGTCCAAAGTGTCCGGTGTAATAGGAATGTTGTAGAAACAAAACTTGTCGATCGTCTTGTCGTCTGCTGTTGTTTTTTATTTTTTCTTCTTTCTCAATTAAAACAGATTCGTATTATAAGCTACTTGCCTTGTTCTGAATCCCATTAATATTACCTCGAGTTTTGCTCGTGATTTTACATACATCATGTACATTTCATGTAACAACAATATGAATAAAATATGTTTATACTAACGGTACGGGAATTATGCACAGTTAGCATGGTTAGTGCCCGCACCTAACCGAATTATAGGGGATAAGTTCGCACCCCTTTTACCCTTCCCCGTGGCTACGTCACTGTAGTGTTTGTCATGTGTGCTCAAACGGCGAGGGACGGGACATTGGCGGCAATTTAAAAACATTGATGATGATATTAACCATTTTTAACTGTTACTTACATCGAGTTCGTCCCGTGCTTCCTCAAATCGGATGTTGTCGGCAGAATCCACCATGAACACAACGCCGTCGACCGCCGGCAGGTAGTCTCGCCATACTCTTCGCACTAAAGAAATAGTACCGGTATATACCACATGTGAAAGACTCTGGCCTATTCCAAAAGGTTACCCCACCCACTAATTCACATAGGCTATACATCGTATCGAAAAGTCTATGGGAAATTGGTGAGTGTGTTAACTTTTGGAAATTGGTCATGACTTACAGGCGCGGATCCAGGATTTCGGGTTACGGAGGGGGGCGTAACTATTTTGCAATACTTGACTATATTATCACTTCTGGGAATTGGCCATGCATTACAATGTACATCATATGGGAATTTGTGGATGGGGTAACTTTTGAGAATTGGCCATGAATGACAATGTATAGCCTATGCAGGCTATGGGAAATTGGTGGATATGGTAACTTTTGGGAATTGGCCGTTGTCTGGGACAAGGGATGTCCCCATGGTGTCCGCTTTAGAGAGGTTACATTATAATGCATCTGCACGCACATATTTATGATCATTCCGGTGCGTTAGTGTGTGCTTTCAATACACATCTAGGTTTGCACTTAGTTGGGCTACTCAAATTTGGCTACTATTGTTTCAGAAATAGACGTTTTGACATAGTATTTTGTCAAATAATTTCTGAAATTTAATTTATAAAACATAGTTTTACAAATATTGGATTAGAGCAAATCTCAGCCCTATATAATCCGACAATGGTGTAAGTAAGAGTGCAAGCCTTTGAACATACCGTGTCTGTGACCTCCAAGATCGTACGCCAAAATTCGTAATCCATCCAAGCTTAGCTCCTTACAGCCTGAAATTGGTAAACGAAAATAACTGACAATGAGTGATATCAACCTAGAAAACGCATTCGAGTTCTTGTGTAATCTATTGTATATACACACCATCACCACCTGCGCTAATCTTGCCACTATTTGTCATGTTTTATTTCCAAATATTTGAATATTGTGCTTAAAATCGAGCAGCTTGATTGGCTGAGCCTGAGCTGTGCTACAGCTGAGGTTCAGCCAACCAAACTGCTTGATTGTGCGAGTGAAAATTGCCAATAGATGTTCAGTAACGGTCGGGGTGAGGTACATTTATATCGGAGACATAATCTGAGACATTTTCTGGCAAAATAAACATTCATTCACAATTACCCCACGTATTTATTGGTATTAATATACATTTTATATCAGACGTAAATTTCCACACTGATATTAGGGCCGATAACCATGTTACCTTCAAACGTTAACGGGGGGACATTACTATTTGTTCCCTGTACTTATTTTTTTATGTACAATGATCATACTTATAATCTATCGAAAATATTTGTTTTTTTTCGGTGACGCATTTAATTAATAGTATAAATAAGTAAAACATATGCGTATGAAAATAGCCTGATACCACCGTGAGTCACTATCAGTAAAACAAATATTACTAAATGATTATATTGGTATAGCGGGCACCCGTAATTTTTAGAAATAGTGGAATAGTGTCACAACTATACACTTAATTAATTCCTATAAAGAACATTGTGTGCCTGCTGAGTGGGCATGTACCTTTAATAAGTATATTTATGACAAGCCAAGTGCACAATAATCATGATAGTTCCTCAAACCGGTTTGAGTTCCAAACATGCGTTTCAGGAATTATTGTACATATTTGGCTTGTCATACATATGCGCACAGGTTGAAGTAACGGACCATGGTATACTATATACATACATTAAATATATCTAACAGAAAACGCATTAGTGAAAAGAAAATAAGTTGATGCATGATTTTTGATCCCTGTTAAAAGACAATAGTAGATAAGTAAGTATCAGAAAGTTAAGAAAATAATAAGTTAATGATTGCTTTTGTTGTGCTCGCTGTTGAAAGACAATACTTATGTTATCTACGGCTACAATTTGACCCATTCAAAAAATGTGAGCAACCGAAGTGCATACCAAACCTGTTACATGTAGATCAAAACTTAGTAAACTGTATAGTTTATACCTTTAAACAAATAATCTTTAATGTAGAACTAGTAAATTTCCAAACATAATAGAGCAGGAAAATCATTTTCCCATTGAAGCCATCTTTTCTCTTGTTGTTCTTCAACATTCAACATAACGAAATACAAGATATACATGTAAATGTCAGATGAACACCTTGACATGGTAAAATAACCAATTTATGCATGTGTTTGTTCTTTATTAATAATTTATTGATACAGATTTGACAGTTTTATATCGCTAACATATCAAACACGCTGGATAACTGATTGCAAACATCACTCTTCCATGTGTTACATTAAAATGATGAGGTTAAATTGCTACCCTCGCGAGAGGCATGACCGTAGTTGAAATGTTTGAAGGCACGGATATCGTTTAACTTACTGCTTTGGATAGTTGGGTTGTGTTGAATGAGCCGGCCGCTGGACACCCGCGTCAGAAGGGTGGACTTGCCAGCATTGTCCAGGCCTATGATCAATACTTTGGCGTTCTTCATCCAACCTGCAACATCACCATGGTAACATCGGTGAGTACACGACCGTCTGTGGTAATCTTGCCAACATTTTAATTTACTTTTCATTTCAAAATACTCGACTCGTGTGCTTGTAATCAAGCAGCTTGCTTGGCTGAACATGAGCTGTTCTACAGGTCAGACTCAACCAATACAACTGCTACATTTGGAGTCGAGATTGCAAATAGATGTTCAGAAACGATGACATATCTTGGCAAGATTAGCGCAGGCGGTGGTGTAACATGTGACCTGCACGACAGGACGGGGCTTATTTGGTATTTTAGTAGTGTAGCTCCTGGGGGCCGTTTCACTAAGCTACGTACGACTAAAATGTTCGTAAGTTCAAATTTAGGATCGTCTGGAAATTGTAATCGATGGATTTATATTTATTGAGCATTGGCTGCATATGCAGCCTATATGCTCAATAAATGTAAATCCAATAACTGTTTACAAGAAAACATTGCTAATGTGAAATTTGCAGACTTTATTACACTCTTGCAAATTATTTGCACGGATTTCGCTGTGAGAGAAAACCCGTAATCAACTCCTTACAAATCATACACCGTGAAGAGAACACCCGTAATTGCGCGCCTATTTTCTTGGTAACCACGAGCTACCATGCAAAATGTTTAATTTTCATTACAGTCAAAATACAGTTATTTGAACATTTGGAAAGGGTCTCGACTAATCTAGAATGTTAATGTGATTGAACACATTCCAAACATGCGCTCAAATATATCTGGCTCATAGAAACAGCTGAGTAATTTTGATTTCTAAAAGTATACATGACGTCACATTTGACGTCACACAACGTAACGTCAACATGCGGGAAAACACATCATTGCCTAACTATTCATGCGCACACGCAATTCATTGATTATAATCTCCAAAATAGAATAAATGTGTAAAAATATCCGCCGTGGAAGTGTAATAAATAGGATATTCCATCGTACATGTTTGCATAACGTAAATAATACACTCGTGTCCGTCGGCGTCCGTGCAAGCAACTCGTTCGCTACGCTCACTCGTTGCTTACGCGGAAGCCGACGCACACTCGTGTATTATTTCCCGTTATTCAAAATGTACGATGGAATATCCTCTATATCATAATGTTGCACTTACGAACATTTTAGTCATACGAAGTTTAATGAAACGATCCCCAGATCAACTAGCACACGAGTTGCTCTAGCTACAATAAGTCGCCTCCGATATGTTATCTACAGCTACAATTTGACCCATTCAAAAAATGTGAGCAACCGAAGTGCATACCCAAACCTGTTGCATGTAGGTCACAATTTAGTAAACTGTATATTTTAAATAATCTTTAACGAAGAACTAGTAAATTGCCAAAAATAATATAACAAGGGAAATCATTTTCCCAAGGAAGCCATGTTTTCTCTTGTTGTTGTTCAACATTCAACATAACAAAATGAAGCTTTCAAATTCACAAGATATATATGGGCCGCGCTCTGGGAATTTTACATTTTCTGATGAGGACACCTTTCAAAAACAATATTCTGAAAGGAAAATGCAATTATGCTTCATAGTTTTTGTTTTATCTCACTTTTTACAGCACCATGTGAATCACGCACGATTTTTTTCTCTCGAGAAAATGACGTTATTGAAACGGCGACGTTTGTACAATGCAACTCAACAGCCTACAGTAGAAATGAGTGTTCATAAACTAATTGACGGTGCTTGCTGTAAACTGTATTATCTACAAGTGTTAGTATGTATACTATCAAACATTGAACAGAATAAAACCATGATATGTACATGTAGTGAACAAAACAAACGCACCAATATCGATTTTAAATCTATAATTAGTATTTGTTATTTTCGTGACTGTATGATGTCCGCACGACAGCATGCGTATTTATTTAGAAAATGGAAAGTGGCCAACAGAACAGTCAGAGCAAAAGTATCCATTACTGTGTATTTTTATATTTCTGTGGGTTTGAATTTTTGATAATGGGTTTACCATTTGAAATTATTTTTGTCTCATAAACCTGCAATATGTATATGGCAATGTCGGGAAAATATGGAGATGTAACATACATGGTTGTAATCTGGAATGTGTATACATGTATTTGCTTTCTATTGTTTACACGCTTCCGACTAGAACGGACCTTTGATACAAAAAAACAAAGCACGCATACGTACATTGTTTAGTACAATTAACAATGATCTGGTAAAGTCGGACTTCATAAATGTGTACATATTGGAGACCTGTGCATCTGTGCAGTCTGATCAGTATATGCAATGATTGCAAGTATACTAGTAAAATTGCTATTCATTCATATAACCATATTTACAAGTGGTCATTTTAAAGAATATTTAAATTGTTATCAAACGGCAATCGTACGGCTGATTCAATGAGATATTTTTGAAAGTCGCTAAAAATTACGTGACAATGTACATGTAAGTGGTAGCAAATACAGATACAAGTCAGTAGGCTACGTCCCTGGTGGCTACAATTATGTTCGCAGTAAATATGCATGTGGTACAATACCAACACACTAAATACTAAAACATGTTTGGTCCAGTGTCACCATGATGCGATATGCCAGGAGCCGCGTGTATTTGGCACTACCATGTTACATCTATGATAAGCTTATTTTTCTGAACATTTCCAAATTGTATTTTTATGTTGATTTTCGAAACATTCGACAGGCGAAACAGTAAATTAAATTAAATTAATTTATCCAGAATACGTGTTCCAGTTAATGAGCCAACTGTTTACATCTTCTTTAATAAAAGTATACGTTTGCGGGCACTTTCATGTAATCTGAACAGTACCGTTTAGCACAATTAGTAAAGAGCGCACGCATGCGCCCTGGGTTCGATCCTCAATTTGTAAGTACATGTATAGCTGATGGTGGTCGCCAGACAAGATAAGTTTGTTTTCTTTGAGTATTCCGGTTTCAATCCAAATTAAGAAACATGCAGATCGACGCCTCCATCTAAGCCGACTACACTTGTTCCCGCGTTTGTATTGTATAAATAATTATAAATACAGTTTAAAAGACATATTAGGAATATGATTACATAATACTGATTTGGTGACGTGTTACAGTGGGGTCAGCCTGTAAGTGCACACACGAACGAACACGACAGGTTGAAAGCAAACTGTCGTGTTCGTTCGTGTGTGCACTTACACGCTGACCCCACTGTATCTAAAAATACCGGTCCTATGATTATTTAGTTTCAAATGTTATTGCACAAGTCGTCCATATGTATCATGTATATTATAAAAATAATCTGCAATATGACAATTTGTATAATAAATAATCGACAAAATCACTACGTGTTTTCTTGAAGGAAACGAAAAAAACAGACAACTTTCTGAACCACTATGCAAACAACTGTAAAATTCTGCTACGCATATCCAAAATTAAAATGTTTGTGAGCCACAAATAGTAAAGCGTACGGTTATAAATAGGACAACTTATTGCAATGACGCAACTATTTCGAGTGTCAAAATCCGGTGTGACGTTGGTAAACTTAAGCGTAACTTTGCGACGTCATTTTCAGGCTTTCATGACGTTGTTATTAAGGCTGGTTTTCACAGAGCGCGGCCCAATTATGTATGATGTAAATGTCAAATAAACAGCTTGACATGGTAAAATAACCAATTTCTGCATGTTTATGTTCTTTATTAATAATTTATTATCATACAGCTTTGACAGTTTTATATCGCTAACATATCAAACACGCCGGATAACCGATTGCAAAATCACTCTTCCGTGTGTTACATTAAATATATGGGGTTAAATTGCTACCCTCGCGAGAGGTATGGAGCGGGGTAGCAATTTTGTTTCCAGAGTTATTCCAGCCTGATTCGGAGTACTAGTTGTGGGAAGTTAAACTCTGGAAAACTACCTTACAGATGGTACGGAGTCATTGTTTTGTTTTTGGTATCAGACACTCTGCAAAACTCATTCTTAAATTTTGATAACATTTTGATAAAATTTAATATTATCGGAAAAAGATATTGTTTTTGCATTGTTTATAGCCGAAGTATGTGGGCAGGATTCGTGAAAACAGACAGTAATGGCCACTGTAGCCCCTGATCAGACTGCGCGGAAGCGCAGGCTTGTCTGGGTTTACACCGGTCTAAACTTCATACCGGCTTTTGTCAGAATGTGGCAAAATGTCTTACCAAAGAACGCAAGAATATTCCATATCCAATCTATGAAAAACATATTGGGAAAATAAGATCCTACACCGACTATGATATTAATATTTAATGAATAGTGTTCACGTTTTTAATCGTCTTTCCACATTGAAGTCGAATGTATAATGTATCATACTGGCAATAATTTCTACCATTATATACGTAGCGTGGATTTTCCACTTAATACGAATTGCACCATTATTACCAATATGGCAATACCAACATTACCCGAGCCAACATATGCAAGTTCCACGTCATACCGTCAAACGAATCACTGTGATGGAGCAACTTTTAGGATATTTACAGTTATTGGTTATACCAGAGTAACGTCCCTTGTTAGCTTTAGTGACGTCTCGGCCCTAAGACAAGTCGGCCCTACGACACCTGGCCACATGGAATCACACACTGAGTTACAATGTCTTTGACGACTGGATCGTGCCGTCTTCTCCCCAACTTGTCAACACCCGTTGACCATTTCGTTTTTCTGACAGGAACGGAAACATGACAGCGGGGTCAAAAATCATCACGTCACAACAGACGCAGAGCCGCATCACACTTCATTTACATGTGTCCTGCCACACAAAATAATCCATTCAAAACTGCAGATCTTGGCTGTGTACTAGAGCCCCTGTGTAAACACCGTCTCCACATGCATTAATAAACCACATCAGTGCACCCGAACCTGCCTCAAAGCACCTGCAACTCAATCTGTGTACTGAGGTCTGTCAGAATGGGGCAAATGTGAAAAAACAAGAAATACAAGCTCAGACATATCAAGTAGTTGACAATGAAAATCAAGTGAATTTTATCAAATCTGCCACTCTGCGACTAAAATGTGCGCACCCGAATCACATGATGTAAATCCCGCATTCTCATGTTCCGAGAGCACGGCCGAGGCAATGCTATAGTCCGGCCGTCAAAGGCCGATTTTAATCATAACGTTGTTTTGAATACCATAGTTTTTTATTGCTGATTTTGTAAGTATATACCTGCTAGTCTTAGAATCTGACTGATGACACCTTGTCATCATTGAGGATTTTTTTATATTAACATGAATCCAAGATGGCCGCTAAAAATCTCTATTGCTTCTAATAGCTGACCTATGATTGTATTTTTAAAATATATAACGGGCTTGACGCACTTAGTACGATTTTTCAAATATAATATAATCCAAATAATTGCTTATTTTTATCATAAATCAAAGATGGCCGCCAAAAATATATTTATTTTTCTTAACTAAAGTAAATTTTTGATATAAATAATAATTTTCCGCATGTACTAATTAATTTCCGCCAATTTTCAATGTCATTTAAGGAAGTATAATTGATTTAATAAATCAATATCGTCGATATCCTGTGATACCACCCAGTGGTTCATCCAGATCCTAGCCCAAATATTCAGATCAGACTGCGCGGATGCTCATTCCGTTATAATCCAGTGCATATGAATTACAAGTCTGTAGATAATCGATAATGTGTTACAATCTTTTAAACTCCCAGCGTTGTTAACATGCATAGACAAGTCATATCGAATGTAACACGTGGTTCGCATTGCTACAATAAAACGGCGAATCCGTGAACCAGGGTATATTCAATTAGAGAATATTACAGCGACATGGACCGTTGTGTGTTTGAAACCTGATTTGGAACTCAGTTGAACTATAGCAAACGTACATCAAACATGGTGGTAGTACGATGTCGAGGCGAGTCTTATTTTCAAGACTATCTAACAGCTTCGGCGATGAACTATTAACGTTCTCCTCTCCTGGTATGGCAAGCATTGTTATCTTCAAGAGCTGGACAGCAGACCTTCTCAAGTTAGTACCGGATGAGGATGATGATATCAATATTTCTATATCGACAGTAAGTAATCACATTATGAAAGAGATAAAATCTCTGTCACTAGATAAGAACTACAATACCCGGATTGACAAGGACATAGCTCAGCGGTCTGTGAGCCAAACATTCCTGACTTTGCTTACTTCATTGTCCCCAAAACGGTGTGCAACTCTTCCTGCTCTGCTTGTTGGTAATATAATTACCAACGTATTGTGGAATCAATCCACTAGTTTACAAACGGCTTTAGGCATTCCTGTGAGATATTCTAAAGCTATAGTTAACCAATTTCACGACTTTCATGTTACTTGTTCCTACGACGAGGTATTACGTTTCAAGAAATCAGCAGCAGTAGCACAGACCAAGAAACAAGGCTTGGCTGGAATTCACGATAACAGGGCAGGGTTGGTGCAAATTGTTGCAGACAATTTTTATGCAGACATTGCCTCGCAGAATGGGAAATTGTCTACACATTCACTTGCACTTATTGTAACACAGCCAACGACGACAGACACAAAATCCGACATCGGAGCAACTGAAAAACGTCTCCGCATATCAAAGTCTGATGTACACGAAATAGAGCATAATGTCCCAATTGAACGTTATAAAGGTGGTAAAAAACCTGAAATGCCAGCTGAAGTCAACAAGCAAGCTATGTTGCCCCTGAAGGTGCTTGCACAAGCAGTATTGTCGCGGGAAGAAGAGAACACCAGCAGACCAATGACCAAGGCATCATACCAGCCTCTTATAGATATGCCGCCTGCTGAACCGGATACGATGATGATTGCGTTGGTAGAAGCTTATAGAATCACGGAACAGACTGGCCAGGAGTATACAGTATTCATATGTGATCAACAGCTGTATCGTGTAGCAGACAACGTTGGGCCATTTCATGGCTGGCGAACACGTCATGCGGCATATTGAAGGCTCCTGGAATGGAATTTGGAGCGATATGTTTATTGAGACCACTTTCATGAGGTATGGGCATGGCAAAGGGGGCATTATTGGCATAACGTTAAAGCCACAGACCCTTAAAACATGGGCTTTGAGTATCCACGCGTGCAGTCAAATTGTCGGCGATATTGCTCATAAGGGTGATGTGAATATCTCACACAGGAAGCAAGGTATTCACAAGGAGGAAATGAATGCACGATTTGCGGCAGATGGACAGGACAGGACGGGACTACGAAAGAAATTGGAACTCTGTATTGATTCACTCAGCCCAGAAGGGCATCCAGACAGTGTTGTGAATATTGTTAGCGGTTGTATAGCACCATCGTCGGTGAATGTACATGATACAGTATGCATTGGTAGGCAGCAGATGGATGATTTCAACCGAAATTGGCCAAAAGTCTTTCAGGAAGCAATCTCGAAGAAAGTTGAAACTATGTCAGTAACAAGGAAGCACATCAAAGTAGGGGAAACTAATGTTATTGACACTAACATCATATATCAGAGGATCATGGGTCTCCAAGCAAGTTCAAGGGAAGTAGATTTGGAATCTGTGCTGTCCTATGAGTTGGCACCTGTTGCAACATCGATGTTCACAAATGCTGGAGACCTTATAATTACGACATCAAAATCAAGTGTGAAGAATCTCCTGCAAGTAGAAATGTCAAGCCGCACTGCTGCCAGCAACAGTTCATACACGGTGATTGACGGCTGAGCCTTATTGTGGAAACCACAATGGCCAGCAAATGGGAAGGTCAAGGATTGTGTTGATAGTTTCAAGCAGCATGTAAGTAAACTGTTGTCAAACCGTGATGTATATATTATGTTTGACATATATCATAAGTACAGTACAGAGTCTGTCACTCGTCATATACAGACTGGGAAAGAGGCTAGTAGGGTACATAAGTTTAATCTTAATACAGAGCTAGGTTGAACGCATGGGCCGTAAGAACCGGGACTGGAACAGGATCCACGCCGAAACTTAGCGCCCTACCTCCCACTACAGAAGCGTTTGCGGACGGATAATAAGGGCACATCTGCAGATGTATGTGTGGAAACAAGCATTGGTGCTTCAGCCGGTAAATCTAGATCCAACACAATATGGATGGAAGAAATATGAAAACACAAAGCTCTCTTGCCGTGGGTGGGTTGTACCGAGCAATGTAGCCGTTGCCCCCACAGATATATTGCAACTCATCAAATGTTCTTGCAGTACAGACACGCCATGCAAAACAATGAAATGCCGTTGCAGTAAGTCAAAACTTTCATGCACTGTATTTTGTGTATGCCGTGCGATGTATGTTACAATAGTAGCACTGGATCTGTGACAACAGGAGGCGACGTGCAATAATGTCACTGAATACATATATGCATTCAAGAAAAACATTTATATGTTTGCAATATTATTTTACGATATAACAGTCGTAAGCTGGTATATATTTCCAGTCGCTACACTATCATTACATTGTAGTGCAGATGAAAACTAGATTTGATTGTGATAAATGCGCTGATACTGTATGGCACACAAATGCCAGAATATTCTGAATTATTGTACACAAGCACCGCGTATTGCCAACAAGGACATGCTTGGCGGCCATTTTGGATTTATTATACAGCTTGCAAATTATTAAAGTATTGAAAAGTATTCAAGTATTCAATCATTTAAGTATGACCATTGAATTGAGATTCTGAAGCTCATAGTTACTTCAATATTTCAGTATTTTTTTATTCGGTGACTAAAAATTTAATGTTGGCGGCCATGTTGGATTTATAAAAGATAAATAAGCATGGCTTTGTATCATAATATATTCACAATATATTACTAAGTGCGTCAAGCCCGTTATTTATTTTGAAAGTACAATATTAGGCACGATAATAGGTATAATAACCATATTTGGCAGCCATATAAAATATAAAAAATGCCTCAAGGATGACAAAGTGTAATCAGTCGGATTCTAAGACTAGAATGTCTATACTACCAAAATATGCAATAAAAAAAACTATGGTATTCAAAACAAGGTTAAGCTCCCGGCTGCCGGACTACTACGTCTGTTGTTAAAAAGTCCAGATCTCATGCAGTTTTATACATTTTGTAATGAAATAAAAAGTACTGGACAGGCATTTCATGGTACTATTGTGCAGAATGTGAAATATTAATACAGCCCTTTATAAACAATGGAAAATATCCGAAAATTAAATAAATTTATTAAATTTCAAATTAAAATTTCAAATTTCGGAACAAGATGCGAGCACTTTTTTTCAAATATATTTGCCATATGGTGCCAATATTGAACAAACAAGTACCAAACGTTACCTATGTCACATATTCAATCATCTAGGACAGCAGACAATGAAGCTATGGCGACGTATAACAACACTCCGGATATTCATGTTATGATTTTTCCTGCATTGTCGGGTCACCAGTCACGAGTCACGTTGCCTGCATACACGACCAACACTAGCTATGTGCCAATCTGCCTCCTGTACCCAGTGCTAACCCCAAATTGGTGAGAAAAAAATTCTCATATGGCGTACATGTAATTTTTTTTATACTTTCTATGCTGCTTTAACTGGGTGTTCGGCATGTTTGTCCGCAGATATACCACCAAGACTAGACTCAAACCCACAACATTAGCAGTGGTGTGGCAACACAGGCAAATGCATTTGTTAATCTGACCTGTGTGGCATGCATAAAGACTTGCCTTCAGATATAGGCTATTGCAGGTGTATTGCAGACTACAAACACAGCTTGCCCATGCAGCAGGGCAGATAACCACTGCATGTGAAGTGTATTACTATTGCAGGAGTTGATGTTTCAGAGACCAATTTGCTGCACATGCATGTGTGCTGTCTGATCTGGGTCTACACTGTTGGGTACAGTCAGGTCTACACTATTGGGTGCAAACAACATTGTGGCACTTGATATTTCTGCATAGCAAACATTGTAGACCCTGATGACGATTTGACCAAGGTAGATACTTGCATGATACCCCGGATGATAGATGCGACTGTATCTTGCTACGCCGACGACCACTCCAAATGTGCTCCGGACTGCGTCGTTTGCGCTGGCGATGAAACCGACAACTGGCGGGCACGTTCGAAGGTCCCGGGCCCAAATCCACTGCCACCACTGCACATGAATGAAAGCGACAGTCAGCTGATGAGAGATATACTTCAAATGAGGCTGAGCAATCAGGCATTCAACACGACACGATACGGCTTATACAACGTAGAAGAATGAAGCATTCAACCGATCATGTGGAGTAAACCTGCCGAAAAATGTAAACTATTCGCGGAATTTCACAGCGAGGGTATCATCAACAATAGTGAAATATAACTGTGGCATTGCAGACTCTATACGACAAATGCGGAGTCGCATGTCGGGAGGGCGCTCGACTTCTCTGCACGTGCAAACACCGCATTGAACCGTCTGAACACCGAGTACAACTTTCACAGAGACTATAGTAAGCGGCCAGAAGTTATTCGAAGGCGTCATCTGAAAAGAGGCTACGTGGAGAAGGCACATTTCCAATACAAGCAAGATGGGAGGATCTCGGACTACAGGAAATGACAACTAGACAATGTGGACCACAGCTACTCCAAAGGACAGAAGTTGCCACATGACCAGGATGAGATGCCATCAACATCAGGAGATGCATCGGGGATCCCATGACTGCGAGACGGGGTATTCCTTGCTGCATGGCTGACAGTGTTATCTGCCTTGTACTTAGTACTAACATGGAGACACTGTCAGTTAGGTAGCGGGTTATTTGTTTGCGAGGTAGTGGCTGTGTGGTTTTAAAAAAACATCGCCAGTCATTATCAGCAGACGATTACCCATACCCAAATGCTGCAAATGGGATCAACAAACTGAAGATAACATTGAATGTCAGTAACAAAGAGGGCATTATGGAATTTGCAACCGGCCAGTGTAGATCCTGTTGAGCTTGCACTACTTCACCGAGTGATATAAAGTGCGTGTTTCGACGACCAGAGTAGATTAACCGAAACTTTCCGCTGGGTCTGCACTGGTTGTAAACTCAATAAGGTACCTTTTCTACAATTGCATGTACATGATCACTGCATGCTGTCTGTTTGTGCATGCCGGTTACACATGAAAGCAATGGAAACATGTTGATTAATTATCTACTTACTACAACATCAAATTCACCAGGCAGTTCGGATAGGCGCCATGGCCGACACAACAGCCATTCTGGAAACACCATTTTCTGCTATTATTAGTGGCCCGAGTCTCAAGGCTGAGATGTTCTACATTAATACAAAGTATATTATTGCACAAGTGGCTGCAATCTACAGTTGCAGCCACATGGATCTGACCCTGTGCAGCCATTAGTACCACTCTGTGGACATTTTGATTATGCCACACGCCCGTCTAAGGGTCACGGTATGAAAATACACCATAGCAACCCTTCTTCCATAATGGGCCTGTCCATAGCTGGCAGGTACCATTTTCGGCAACTACACTGTTCACAGCAATTTTTTCATTCACTCCTAAACAAAAGGCATCCATCTTGATGATGTAACTGGAAATGTACATGCCCAACTGTCAATCAGTGTTCTAGAACAACATTGAAACATTGCAATTTCTGCAAAAAAGAAAATAATGCCACACTCCTGCAATAAAATGCATTTAAAATGCTGAAAACAGAAACAAATACTATTAATTACACTGGTCATCTTGCTGAGGTTCTTGATGAGGAACGAGTGACCTCCAAACATTCCTATCGTCATGGTCTTCACCCTAACCGCGTCGTAGTTTGCCGGAGACTTCATGAGGCACCGCACTCCGTCGTCGGTGGGCTCGTAAACGCGAATGCTTAACTTGAAGTCCTCTTCGACCTTCTTAATATCATCCAGGGGGATTCCCTTACTATCCGGTCCGTTATCGTGACCGAGATATTCGCGAGCCAGAGCTCGTGCCTCCTCACAGCAGCGGTCGAGTCTCCCTCCACGGTGGATGGCTATGCACCTAAACAGACACAAGTGGTCGTCGTACGTGTCGATGGAATACATTCCCTTTTTTTGCCTTAGCCAATCGGGGAGCTTTCCCGCTTCCATGAGGAGTCGATGATCATCTTCACCTCGACCGATATCCAACGAACGAAGGTCCATTTTGTGTTTGGTCTATCGACTTTGTCGATGTACATTCGACCTTTCTCTCTATCGGCTATCCAACTCTCAGCTTTGGCGATCTCGTTTATCCACGGACTGCCCTTTCAGTTTTTGTGATAGATCATAGTAGCGTCGGTCTCGATGTTCCTAATGCGATACGAGCACGAATACCTCAGATAACATGCCGTGGTCATCTCTGGGCGAATTGTATTCATTATGCGATTAGTGATCTCCATGTCTATCCCCCTCTCGAAGGTCTAGACTATCTTCCTCCTACCCCTATCAACAGTTTCCCTAGCTTCGGCATATTCGGCGATAATCCTGGGACCCTCCTCCACCAAATCTCTGGCGAGCTCTCTCCTACTCTTAGGAGGTCTCCCCACCAGACCTTGATAAATCTTACTGTAGTACGCCTTGCATAGTGCTTTTCTACGTGCATTGGGATCGTCTTTTGCACGCTGCGAGTAAGCAGTGGCACGCAGACTGGCCGTCGTCTCGTCCTCTAATTTCTCGGCTCGTTTTTTGAGGTCGGCAGGCAGTCGTCCGGTCGATACCGCACGCCGCAGCCTCTCCTCGCGAACGACGGCTCGCGCGTCACTTATCCTATCTGCTATAGCTTTCTTGAGTCTCAAACCTCTTAGGGAAATTCCCCAACTCTTAGCTTGCTCTCTTATTTGCTTTATGGTAGGCATTATGCTGCGTATAACCAATGGATTCTTATCTCTAATAGGGTGTAAGTTGTTCATATGTATGACAGATCTGTTATGTATGGCAGATTGCTTTATTATACTGAGTATAACCAATGGAATTCTTATCTCTAATAGGGTGTCAGATGTTGCTATGTAGGACAGATCTGCTATGTATGACAGATTGCTGTATATACTGAGTATAACCAATTGACTTATTATCTCTAATAGGGTGTAAGTTGTTGCTACGTATGACAGATCTGCTATCTATGGCAGATTGCTGTATATACTGAGTATAACTAATGGAATTATTATCTCTAATAGGGTGTCAGATGTTGCTATGTATGGCAGATTGCTTTATTATACTGCGTATAGCCAATGTATTCTTATCTCTAATAGGGTGTCAGATGTTGTTATATGTATGGCAGATCGCTTTATTATACTGTGAGTATAACCAATGGATTCTTATCTCTAATAGTGTGTCAGATGTTGCTATGTATGACAGATTGCTGTATTATACTGTGAGTATAACCAAGCGCTTCTTATCTCTAATATGGTGTAAGTTGTTGATGTGTGTGTAACACACCAGCGACGTATCGCTATCATATATAGCCTGGCTAGATACTTTGTCGCATATGGTTAAACCAATACACAAAATAAAATATGAAAAGTCATGCAGAGCATGATGTTATTAGCCGATCAAATCAGGGTAAAGTGCATCGAACATATGTAGGTGTCTCTGGTAACATTGTCAATGGTAAACTATTTTCGACCACAGTTCTGTACCCAGCGTTGACATTTTTCTCGATTTTGTGCAGGTTTTGGAAACCCGTTCCCAAATCCATCCAATAGCAGCAATGCCATAGCAGCAATGTTTTGTTGTCACCATTATGTTGCGAAATATTCCAGCGTAACACCTGTACTGTATGCTCTATTTATCTACAAATTACACCCGCAATACATCCGCAATACACAAAGTTGTAGTCACTGTGTGTGTGTTTGTCCGAATTCTGTGGCAGCATGCGAGTGGGCGGAGCTACCAGGGCTATATATATCTAGCGGTTACAGTGTCATCTAAAAATAGACGCAAGCTCCTGCGTATTCAGGCACATGCCCAGATTGGCCTAATATGCCCCATCCGTGATTTTTTGCGCGATGTCGGGCGCAAGACAATCAATAATTTGCGGCATTGACAATAATTAAGGGGGATTGCCGCAATCGCGCGTGCTGGATGCATCCCTGCCATCCCTGCATGATACGTAAACAAATCAAAGTTGGCTATGAAGGGCAATTCTTCGTTTTGATTGGTGGAAAATTTTGTGAATATTAACTAGCGTCAAATGACACGCATACGCGATCCAATGGGATAAACCCGAGATGCTGGCGGAAATAAAACCCGAAAATGATATGGGGTTGACTAGTAAGGAGATTTTGAGCAGAGGTCGATTATAAATTAGCCGAATAAACACATTTTACGCGATTATACGTGGCTGAAACTTGTTCTGTTTAATAAATAAAAGCTTTAAATTAGCCCAATAATCGGCGTATGTTGGCGTATATGGCCATTAGAGCCAACTATGGACTTCAACAACAATAACTTCCGGGTTAAATCTCTTCAGGCGTTCAGCTCATTAAGTATTCAAAATTGTGTTATTTGGCTATAAGTAAAGTTTTAAACGGAGATAATTGCCAAAAATGCAAACTTTATCGGTTGATGCAATTTGGAAGTGATACAGAAAAATTCGCGTTCGTAGATTACCGAATAGCGGAGAAAGGGGTGGCTACAAACTTTTTCAGAATTCGATGGATAACCAATATATTAGCCGATCTATAAATAGATCGGCTAATAACAAGTACACCACCGTGTGTTAACGTATCGGCACGCGGTACTTGCCCAGTACTACACCAGCGACGTATCGCTATTATATAGGAAACAGACAACCAATTGATTTCCCATAGACCCACATTCACACAAACATGACAATCGCAAACTACCTGCGACAAAATCAATTTGGTTACTTCCATTCCTGGAGTCAGTGACCTAAGCCGGTTCTAGATCCATGCCAAACACGGGGTCATGCGGGTTGATTTCCAAAGTTATTTCCCCTTTTTTGACGGAACCGTCTACTTTCACTTTCGAAATCTCTATCTCACCCCCACATCAAGTCGCACACAGAACAAATTTAACCTGCATGTGTAGAGCATGCAAATAATATAATAAAATGTTTGGCACAGACATACCTTTCCTGCAGCATCTATTTTATTTATCTCTCTGTCATAATAATAACAATCAATGCCGTTGTCCTGAGAATTTACTCCTTGTTGCTAAGCTGTACCAGGACTGGTTTACCGTCTATATTATTCATAAGTTGACTTTGTCCTATATAGCCTGGCTAGATATTTTGTCGCACGAGGTTAAACCAATACACAAAACAAATTATACCGCAGTGGGTTAACGTATCGGCACGCGGTGCCTGTCCAACACACGGTGCCTGTCTCATCCAGTCGAGGAAGTATATGGTCTCGCGTAGTATATGGGAGTAAAAAATTATACCAACTCCTGATGGAAGCCACCGCGCGTAGGGGAAAATACCATGAATAGTTTGATACTTTTATTAAATAATATAAAAATACTATGAACAAGTTTACATGTACAATATACAACATGAACAGCCTGTCAACCATGACTAAAATGGAATGTCAAACATCAATTGGCGGCAAACGTCAATATCGCTCGACTCAAAATGGCGATGGCTCGAGGTGGTGGGAAAAACGAAAACATTTGGAACTCACCACCAAAACATAGCCATAGGGATTGGTAATGACCAAAATAAGAAAACTATTTAGATTTTGAAAATCGGTACAGAAATTGTCAAGTATTTAACTAATGTATAGTTGTTTATGTCTAGATGACGTCAGTTAATAGTTGTAACGTCATGACGTCGTGTCGCTTGGTGACATATTTCTCTGGCGTTATACTTATAGCATTACAATTATAAAACTAAATGGGGAAATATAAAAAAGTATCGGTATGACATATACGTTATTGTGATTCTACCCAATCAACATAGTGTCATATTGCCCGTCTGAATCTATATTCCCCTCGACTGCGCCTGGGGTGAATCTAGATTCAGACGGGCAACATGACACCATATTGACTATGTAGAATCACAATAACTTGCAATATAATTACAAATGTGAATGCTATTATTGCCACCAAATGATATGTATGTATAAAGGGATTTGATTGGTACATGTATATGCACAACGAAAATGTCACTGAGTAAATAATTATATTCTGAATAAAACGTTTTGGTAAAAAAAGAATTTCAACGAAATATGATGTACATGCACACGGTCAACATTAGTAATTATTATTGACGTCTGTTAATACGTACAACAGAAATAAGTGCACACAGCATACAACTACATGTACTACTATTAACTTGACATTCCACCGTTAGCATAGCATCTGGTCCAACATTAAATGTAACGAACAGGTGGCGATATTTCTAAGCATATTATCCATGTATTTATTTCACCACCAGCATCATCATCATAATCATCATCATCATCAAATACAAACAAAAGCTTGGGCCCGTTTCACTAAGCTTCGTACACTAAGAAGTTCGTAAGTGCAAATTTAGGATCGTCTGGAAAATTAAATTGATGGATTTACATTTATTGAGCATAGGCTGCATCAAAAGCTTGGGCCCGTTTCACTAAGCTTCGTACGACTAAGAAGTTCGTTTAGTCGGTTTAGTTCATAGATCGTCGTTTTAGTAAAAGTTGCAAATAGATCGTCGGAAAATAGTCGAGTTGCATTAGATAACGTGATATTGTTGAGTCTGTTGAGATTTTTAGGCTGCATATGCAGCCTATGCTCAATAAATGTAAATCCAATAATTGTTTACAAGAAAATATGCTAATGTGAAATTTACAGACTATCATAATTTTGCACTTACGAACATTTTAGTCGTAAGAAGTTTAGTGACACGGGCCCCTGGTTGCTACTGGGCGGCATATCCAGTACTTATAGTGTACATACAGTGTCTGATAGTCTATTGTAACAACCATCTGCATAGAGAATAGTAGGTTAGTGTCGTGAATGGGAAAACATATCTGGCAAGGCTTAGGAAACGGGATGGGCGAGGCTCTGCCGAGCACATCCCGTTTCCGTGCCGCGCCAGATATTTTTTCCCATTCACGGCACTAACCTACTATTCTATTTATCCTGTTAACACCTACACATAGCTTTTAAATGCACCGCACATATTCATACACAGTGATTAGGTCGTATTGACAGGATATTAAAAATGTTTCACAGCACCGTGTTTCACGGCACATACGCACTGCGTTGTCGGGATAAATAATTATAATAACAAATAACAAATACTGTGGTCAGTTATTGCATATAATGGGCCTAGTGTAAGAAATATGACAATTAAAAAACACATATGTGGCTGTGACTGGAGAAATGGGGCTTATGGGCTTTGTGACCAGTGTAGATCCAGATCAGCGTGTGGGCCTGCACAGTCTGATAAGGATCTCAACTCCATCAATGAAGCATCTGTCATGCTTTTAACAAGCACTATATATCATGATCAGGCTACAGTAGTGTGCTATTTGACAGTAGCGGCATTGGTCACAATTCCTATAAGCCCCATTTCTCTAGTCACAGGCACATATATGTATGCCAGATCTTGAACAGCTTCAAATCATACTGTGAGTAAATAGTGGCAAGCATAGTATTTGTGGTGATTTTAATATAGTATTTACCGTTCACCCCTCAATAACTGGAATGGACTATGATATGTTGATTTTCAACAAATCCTAATCGTCACAAAATGATTTTCAGACTTACCTATTTATGACAAGGGTGTAATTACTTACAAAAAGTGCAGATCCTGATGGGACGGCTCGTCACAAGCCGGCTTATCTGGATTTACACGGTTTGCATACTCCACTATAGAGGTATGTATCATTGAAAGGGTTAACAAAGGTCATATTAAATCATAACTCATTTAAGAGCATTTATATACAATTCAATGTTGATCTACAGCAACAACTGTGTTCTGCCAGAGGTAGATTGTAACATCATGTCTGCCGTCCTTGTTTCATGTAATGTCCGAGCCAGCGTAGCGCATCTCATACCCTTCCTGCATGAGTACACTACACCACAGGTGGAAGTCTCGGACCTATTACCTGATAAATGGCTCATCTGAAAACCGTTACCCCACCCACCAATTTCCGTACAATATACACTATAGCGTTTTCAAGGTAGGAAAGAGCTTGGGAAAATTTCGTAATTTCGGACTCGCTCAAACACCACACATTTCAATTTTTCTGTTGACTTATGTCTCTGGTAATCGATAAATGTCTTAACTAGGTCTTCAAATATATTCACTTCAATGATCTGCTTTAAGAATCTCGTTATTAGTTACGGGCAAATTAGCTACCACAGCCAAGGCGATAATTCATTAATTGTGTGTACGAAAGAATGTCACACATTTTTGTGGGCTATGGAAGCATAAGTTACTTGTAAAATCTGGCTGAAATCCCATTACAGTCTCAACATATTGTGAATCACTGAAATAAACATCAGTAAATCCGATGTTAAAATTTGTGACTAATAAGTGTCATTCACTAACGTTGAATGATCTAAAACGCGCGTTTATTTTGATTTGCGTTCCAAAATTTCGACATAACCTTCCGTGAACTTTACTTTCGGATTTCCTTTGTTATATTCGCAGAATGATCAATAATGACGTCATGGGAAAACCTAAACTGGAGCGTTACAAATAGTACAGCCAATCAGGTGGCGATGTGTGTGTGGGATTCTTTCGGAGAGAGATATTTCTTTGTAACGTTGGTAGCTAAAATGTGTGTAACTAACAATACACTAAACACAGATGTTTAAAGTGAATATATTTGGGGACCTAAGTAAGTCAGCCGAAAATTCGAAACGTGTGGTGTTTAAGCGAGCCCGAAACTAAGCATGTCTATGGCATTTTCCCAAGCTGTTGCCCACCTTCAAAGGCTATACATACTGTATATTGTAAGGAAATGGGTGTGTGGGGTAACGTTTGTCAAATGAGCCATTTATTGGGTCCTAGGTCCAGTTCTTCCACCTGTGCACTACACGGGAACAGTTCTACCGTGGACAGTTTTACCGTAGACAGTTATTGAATAAAACACAGAACACACATTTATGCAGCTTCAAAACATACTGCGAGTATGCAGTAAATAGTAGCACGCATTGGTGGTGATTTGATACGTATTTAGTAAATAGAGGATCGGTCATGAGTGATGAATTAAAATGATATTTAGTAAACATATTTACTGACTTCACAAGAAACGCGAAGCCGTGTTTCTTGTGAAGTCAGTAAATTCGCTTAATAAAGATCATATTACAGGCGCGGATCCAGGATTTCGGGTTTGGGGGGGGGGGGTTAGTCGTAACTATTTTGCAATACTTGACCTATATTATGGAACGCGAAAAATACATTGCATTTCCTGCGTTCTGGCGCATTTTGGAGCAAAAAAAAAAAACCCAAAAAAAAAAAAAAAAATAAACAATAATTTCACAACGCGAACGTAGAAACGTGGATTGTAACTTGTAAAAAATCTTTACTCGGCAAATTTTAGGGGGGGCGCGCGCTGGGTCCGCCCCCCCCCCCCCCCCCCCCCCCCCCCCCCCCCCCCCCCCCCCCCCCCCCCCCCTGAATCTGCCCTTGTATTAAATCACCATTCATGCACGATAATTTATATAAAATCCAATGTTCAACTGTGTTCTGCCACAGGGCATTTCATCATGTATTGAGCCCTTGTTTCATATAATGTCCGAGCCAGCGTAGCGCCTCTCCATACCCTTTCTGCTTGAGAACACTGCACGGGAACAGTTCTACCGGCCGCCCTGGTAGATTGTCCTTCTTCACACATTCCTACAAGAATATACAAAACATGGTGCCGATGCATTTTGATATCAAATTTATAGGAAAGAGGTACATGTATTATGCAAGCAGTTTTTCCTTCGCAATTCTCCAATACAAATGTGTATACATTGTATAAATGGCATATTGTGCTTAAACATTATAACAAAATAAAATCTGCAAAGTTCTTTAAAATCTGCAATATTATTTTCGATATGCATGTACATGCATTTGGAGCGCAATTAAAATAGAATTATTACAGTAACAGCCATAATGTACAAAACTTAAAAAGTATATAACTTTAAAATCAGAAAGGAATGACGATATGTATTTTCGCCCAACTGGTTCCTTTTCCCTCCACGAGTATACAAGGTTTTAAATATGGTATAAAGAAAATATACAAATAGCTTTTTAGAATACATAAACTTTATTCCACGCGTGTGTATATTTTTCGCGTTAGCAAACTCGGCTAGCACTCGTGGGATAAATGTTATATTTTCCGGACACACTATGGTATATTGCAGGGATTCTGCTGGCGATCGCCACTTTCGCAATTGGCGATAAAAATAAACAATTGGCGATAAAAAATTACAATTTTCGAAAAATAAAATAAAACATTTTGAAGTGGCGATTTTTTTATTTCCCCCAGCGGAATCCCTGATATTGTATAGTTATTATATCTGTCTAAATGTAACGTGCGAGTAAATTCACACTGCCAGTGACTCGTGTATATCTTAATAAGCATGAGATCCATTTCTCCAGTCATCGTCACAGTGTACGTACCTTGCCAGTTCGATATATAGTAAGGCCGAGTGACGTTGCAAGCGTCTCCTCTGATACCGCGTCCCTGCGGTCAATCTTGTTGGCCAGGACAACCACTGGCACATCCGCTATTATGTCGTCATGCAACAGCCTCTGTAAATAAGCTCAATTAATGACCTCCCACTTTCCCCAAACCTAAGGTTTAAACATTAGTGTTTGCAACATAAGTGTTACATGTAACCCTTACTACACTGAATTAAATATTGCCGTCTGCTGGAAATGTATCATTTTCAATATTTCTCGACAAAAAACGGTTCCGACAGCACATGAGAATCGTCTCCAGTGGAGACAATTCTCATGTGCTGTAAAAACCAGTTTTTTTATAAGAATTAAAGCAAAAATGAAAAACAGCAGACGGCAATTTAGGTCTCCAGCGTATGAAGGGTTAAACATAATTGTTACAACGCTATAGTAATTTAGTCTGCAGACGGTCCAAAGTGTCCGGTGTAATAGGGATGTTGTAGAAACAAAACATGTCGATCGTCTTGTCGTCTGCTGTTGTTTTTATTAGCCGATCTATTTATAGATCGGCTAATATATTGGTCATCCATCGAATTCTGAAAAAGTTTGTAGCAACCCTTTTCTCCGCTATTCGGTAATCTACGAACGCGAATTTTGCTGTATCACTTCCAAATTGCATCAACCGATAAAGTTTGCATTTTTGGCAATTATCTCCATTTAAAACTTTAAATATAGCCAAATAACACAATTTTGAATACGTAATGAGCTGAACGCCGGACCAAATTGAACCCGGAAGTTGTTGTTGTTGAAGTCCATAGTTGGCTCTAATGGCCATATACGCCAATATACGCCGATTATTGGGCTAATTTAAAGCTTTTATTTATTAAACAGAACAAGTTTCAGCCACGTATAATCGCGTAAAATGTGTTTATTCGGCTAATTTATAATCGACCTCTGCTCAAAATCTCCTCCGACTAGCAACACCAGCATCTCGGGTTTATCCCATTGGATCGCGTATGTGCGTCATTTGACGCTAGTTAATATTCACAAAATTTTCCACCAATCAAAACGAAGAATTGCCCTTCATAGCGAACTTTGATTTGTTTACGTATCATGCAGGGATGGCAGGGATGCATCCAGCACGCGCGATTGCGGCATGGGTCCCTTTTTAAATGACCAGTGCGCACATTAAAAAAACGTAATTGACTATTTAAACGCGCTGCGTATTTAAATCATTGGAAGGCGTGCAGTTCAATCGAGTTTGTGCGGCCGTTGAACGTAAGCTTCGAGTCGATTTAAACCATTTAAATCGATAAACAAGGGATAAACAAGTGACAACGTTAACCTGTTATGCTCCATTAAGAAGTAATAAGCTTATGGCAAATCATATTACTTTGGGGCCGAGCTACTAAAGTGACTGGTGTGGCATGGAAATATTGAGTTCTGATTTTGGGAATTTTCCTCATCGTGGACCCGTTTAATGCGGGATAAGGCCCGGCCTTAAATGACCTTAGCTGTTGATAGGCCGTTAAACACCAATACTCACTCGCTCATTCATTACCCCCCCCCACCCCCCCCCCCCCCCCCCCCCCGAGACTCAGTAACTAATAAAATGCGGACATATATTGAACCCCGATTTGATCGGCTAATAACATCATGCAGTGTTATTAGCCGATCAAATCGGGGTTCAATATATTTTTTCTTCTTTCTCAATTAAAACAGATTCGTATTATAAGCTGAATCCCATTAATATTACCTCGAGTTTTGCTCGTGATTTTACATACATCATGTACATTTCATGTCACAACAATATGAATAAAATATGTTTATACTAACGGTACGGGAATTATGCACAGTTAGCATGGTTAGTGCCCGCACCTAACCGAATTATAGGGGATAAGTTCGCAGCCCTTTTACCCTCCCCCGTGGCTACGGTAGTGTTTGTCATGTGTGCTCAAACGGCGAGGGACATTGGGGGCAATTTAAAAACATAGATGATGATATTAACTATTACTTACATCGAGTTCGTCCCGTGCTTCCTCAAATCGGATGTTGTCGGCAGAATCCACCATGAACACAACGCCGTCGACCGTCGGCAGGTAGTCTCGCCATAGTCTTCGTGCTAAAGAAATAGTACCGGTATATACCACATGTGAAAGACTGGCCTATTCCAAAATGTTACCCCACCCACTAATCCACATAGGCTATACATCGTATTGAATAGTCTATGGGAAATTGGTGAGTGTGTTCACTTTTGGAAATTGGTCATGAATTACGCTGAATAGTCTATGGGAAATTGCCGGATGGGGTCACTTCTGGGAATTGGCCATGCATTACAATGTACATCATATGGGAATTTGTGGATGGGGTAACTTTGGCCATGATATAGGAATGAATGGCCTTTTTGTGGAATTTATCGGGGTATAAACTTGGAAAAGTCGCGGGAATACTGGACGAAGGCCGGAAGGCCTCGTCCAGTATTCCCGCGACTTTTCCAAGTTTATATCCCCGATAAATTCAACAAAAAGGCCATTCATTCCTTACAATTCCAGCATTTGAAATAAATTCATCAAGAAAATGTGAATTATTTTAACTGTGCATCACGGTTACGGAAAGTAGTTCGGCGTGGGAGTTTACTGGGATATAAATTTTGGACAGACTTGCTACGGGCCAATCAAATGTTAGGGAATTGTGTAAATATTTTTGTGCTGGAATTATATTACAATGTATAGTCTATGGGAAATTGGTCCCCAGGGTATCCGCTTTAGAGAGGTTGCATTATAATGCATCTGCACGCACATATTTATGATAATTCCGTTGCGTTAGTGTGTGCTTTCAATAATGAACAGGCACATCTAGGTTGGCACTTAGTTGGGCTACTCAAATGGCCATTTGGCTACTATTGTTTCAGAAATAGACGTTTTAACATAGTATTTTGTCAAATAATTTAAGAAATTTAATTTATAAAACATAGTTTTACAAATATTGGATTAGAGTAAATCCCAGCCCTGTATAACCCGACAATGGTGTAAGTAAGAGTGCAAGCCTTAGAACATACCGTATCTGTGACCTGGAAGATCGTACGCCAAAATTTGTAATCCCTCCAAGCTTAGCTCCTTACAGCCTGAAAATGGTAAAACGAAAATAACTGACAATGAGTGATATCAACCTAGAAAACGCATTCGAGTTCTTGTGTAATCTATTGTATATACACACCATCACCACCTGCGCTAATCTTGCCACCATTTGTCATGTTTTATTTCCAAATATTTGAATATTTTGCTTAAAATCGAGCAGCTTGATTGGCTGAGCCTGAGCTGTACTACAGCTGAGGTTCAGCCAGCCAAACTGCTTGAGTGTGCGAGTTAAACAAATTGCCAATGGATGTTCAGTAACGGTTGGGGTGAGGTACATTTATATCGGAGACATAATCTGAGACATTTTCTGGCAAAATAAACATTCATTCACCATTACCCCACATATTGATTGGTATTAATATAAATTTTATATCAGACATAAATTTCCACACTGATATCAGGGGCGATAACCATGTTACCTTCCAATGTTAATGGGGGGGGGGGATTACTATTTATTCTCTATTTATTTTTTATGTATTTTATTTGTATAGCGGGCACTCGTCATTTTTAGAAATAGTAGAATAGTGACACAACTATACACTTAATTAATTCCTTAAAGAACAGTGTGTGCCTGCTGAGTGGGCATGTACCTTTAATAAGTATATTTATGACAAGCCAAGTGCACAATAATCATGATAGTTCCTCAAACCGGTTTGAGTTCCAAACATGCTTTCAGGAATTATTGTACATATTTGGCTTGCCATACATATGCGCACAGGTTGAAGTAACGGACCATGGTATACTATACACATACATTAAATATATCTAACAGCAAATAAGTTGATGAATGCTTTTTGCTCCCTGTTAAAAGACAATACTAGATAAGTAAGTATCAGAAAGTTAAGAAAATAATAAGTTAATGATTGCTTGTGTTGTGCTCGCTGTTGAAAGACAATACTTATGTTATCTACGGCTACAATTTGACCCATTCAAAAAATGTGAGCAACCGAAGTGCATACCAAACCTGTTACATGTAGATCAAAACTTAGTAAACTGTATAGTTTATACCTTTAAACAAATAATCTTTAATGTAGAACTAGTAAATTGCTTGTTGTTGTTCAACATTCAACATAACAAAATACAAGATATACATGTAAAATTCAGATAAACACCTTGAATCGGTAAAATAACCAATTTCTGCATGTGTTTGTTCCTTATTAATAATTTATTGATACATATTTGACAGTTTTATATCGCTAACATATCAAACACGCTGGATAGCCGATTACAAAAATCACTCTTCCATGTGTTACATTAAAATGATGGGGTTAAATTGCTACCCTCGCGAGAGGCATGACCGTCGTTGAACAATGTTTGAAGGTACGGCTATCGTTTAACTTACTGCTTTGGATAGTTGGGTCGTGTCGAATGAGCCGGCCGCTGGACACCCGCGTCAGAAGAGAGGACTTGCCAGAATTGTCCAGACCTATGATCAATACTTTGGCCTGCTTCGTCCAACCTGCAACATCACCATGGTAACATCGGTGTGTACACGGCCGCCTGCGGTAATCTTGCCAACATTTGAATGTATTATCATTTAAAAATACTTGAATCGTGTGCTTATAATTAAGCAGCTTGTTTGGCTGAGCATGAGCTGTTCTACAGGTCAGACTCAACCAATACAACTGCTAGATTTCGAGTCGAGATTGCAAATAGATGTTCAGAAACGATGACATATCTTGGCAAGATTAGCGCAGGCGGTGGTGTAACATGTGACCTGACACGACAAATACGGGGTTTATTTGGTATTTTAGTAGTGTGCCGTGGCGTAATGGTTAGTATGGTGTCCTGTTAGTACGGTGTCCTGTTAGGGCCACATTACATTCTCGCGTTCTCGCTCTCTCGACTGATACACGAGATCGCGAGATTGCGAGAACGTGAGGCGAGATCGCGAGATTGCGAGATTGCGAGATCGCGAGAATGCGAGAACGCGAGGCGAGATCGCGAGGCGAAAATGCGAGATTCAATCTCGCAATCTCGCGATCTCGCGGTCGGAAGTAAATATATGCGCATGCTCGCTGGGAATACGTTTTGTACGGTGGCACAGAAGGGACATGGATATCTTTTTTATTTTCGCGTGCGCACGCAATAGTTTTTGGCTGATCTGGAGCTACCCTGCGTGGCATTACCAAGTGGTATGGTTTCCCATGTACTGGCTCATATACAGTATACATGTAGCACGGTAAATAGACGGCAGTACACCAATGAACCTAAAAAACAACAAAAGCGGCGCTGGAAGAGAGATGGTTCGATTATTGTCCGACTACGTACCAACTGAGCTAGGGAGGAATATTTAATACATTTTGTGATAATCAGCCGGTATGTCCGTATGTATAAAGGTATTGTATAATCCAAGTGGAACATACATGTACCTACATAACGCCCATGTATATGTATAGCTGATTGTTTATGTCAACAACTTAGAGTTGCTAACTTTGTGTATAACTGTTTAATATTAGCAATTGTAGAAGTACACACTTTCATAAGAGAACAGACAATACAACTGGCGATTAAATTTTGACAAGGGAGACAACCTGCTAAACTGACGAGTACGTCATTTCATTGCGTGCGCACGCGAAAGTAAAACATATTTCCATGTCCCCTCTGTGCCACCGTACAAAACGCATTCCCAGCGAGCATGCGCATATATTTACTTCCGACCGCGAGATCGCGAGAATGCGAGAATGCGAGATCGCGAGGCGAGATTGTGAGGCCAGATTGCTAGATTGAATTTCGCGTTTTCGCCTCGCGATCTCGCGATCTGGCCTTGCGTTCTCGCATTCTCGCGATCTCGCCTCGCGTTCTCGCGATCTCGCAATCTCGCGATCTCGTGTATAAGCTTAGTTAGGGCCACGTTACATTCTCGCGTTCTCGCTCTCTCGACTTATACACGAGATCGCGAGATTGCGAAAACGCGAGATCGCGAGATTGCAAGATTGTGAGATCGCGAGAACGCGAGGCGAGAATGCGATAATGCGAGAACGCGAGGCGAGATCACGAGGCGAAAACGCGAGATTCAATCTGGCAATCTCGCCTCGCGATCTCGCCTCGCGATCTCGCAATCTCACGATCTTGCTGTCGGAAGTAAATATATGCTCATGCTCGCTGGGAATGCGTTTTGCGCATGCGTGTTTGCAACCGTCATTCACAAGATAAGATTGCGTCGGAGGCTGTGGAAGGTACAGTTTAGGCATCACGGGACGGTTGAAAACAAATTGACTGCTTTTCTGAGGGCGGCGCGTGACTTATAACAATCACCGCCTCTCACAATCAGTTAAGGAGGCACTTGCAACAAGTATTGAAAAATACTCTCAAATGAAGTACAAATCGCGCGCCACATTCAAAATGCAGTAACCGCATCCGATGTGTTTAATTAATTTTTCACAAAGTTACCCCACCCACCTATTTTTGGCCAAAAATGTCAACACGACTGAATTTGTTGGAATTGTTCTCATGAAAATATGAGGCACATATACTTTGCTATGTCTTGTTCTATCACTTGTAACACCACACCATTTCCTGAAAATGATTCCAACGCGGGGTCATAAACACCTCAAATTTTCGCTACAAATGCCCGAAAAATACCATAAATTCTGAAGCGAAACCGTACCGGCGAGACAGCATACCATGCTCCATTTTCCAAGATGTCAATATCAACCGGAGCTAACATTCAGTTTCGTAGAATTATGAAATACTCTAAAAAATACACCTAGCCACCCAAAGTCAAGAAATATTCATAAACTTATTTTTCTATACACACTGGTGTAACTTACAGGGTCGGTAGCGAAGTATATAGAAAATCGTCCACCCCCTTTTTAAAGCTAGTCGCCCACTGTCCCGTGAGACCTTAGTTTTGTAAAATGGTCAGCCATCTTCTCTTTTTGAATGACGGTTGCAAACACGCATGCGAAAAACAAAACGCATTCCCAGCGAGCATGCGCATATATTTACTTCGGATCGCGAAGCGAGATCGCGAGAATGCGAGATCGCGAGGCGAGATTGAATCTCGCGTTTTCGCCTCGCGATCTCGCTATCTCGCCTCACGTTCTCGCATTCTCTCGATCTCGCTTCGCGTTCTCGCGATCTCGCCTCGCGTTCTCGCAATCTCGCGATCTCGTGTATAAGTCGAGAGACCGAGAACGCGAGAATGTAATGTGGCCCTAACAGGACACCGTACTTTATTGCATATGCGGCTTTAATCTCATAATTATGTCGTTTTGACGAAGAATCGGTTACCGTAAATGGAAATATAAACTAGAGCACGTGAATGTAAGGAATAAACGGTACTAGATTCTTTGTGAAATTTATAAGTTATTGTAAAGAACTTTCAGACCACCCATAAAACACATATGCCATCGTATTTGGTGCGTTACATATCATAAAAATCCGTCCGTTTGTTAGGAAGATTTTAATGAAAATCTACCGTAAAAATGACGTCAAAGATTACGTCACGTCGGAAAATCGGGTTCGCAAACCACGTGATCATACACCTTGATGTTTGCATAGCGGAAATAATACACTCGTGTCCGTCGGCGTCCGTGGAAGCAACTCGTTCGCTACGCTCACTCGTTGCTTACACGGAAACCGACGCACACTCGTGTATTATTTCCCGCTATTCAAAATTTACGATGGAATATCCTCTATATCATAATGTTGCACTTACGAACATTTTAGTCGTACGAGGTTTAATGAAACGGTCCCCAGAGCTACAATAATAGCTACAATAGCTACAATAATTCGCCTCCGATATGTTATCTACGGCTACAATTTGACCCATTCAAAAATGTGAGCAACCGAAGTGCATACCCAAACCTGTTGCATGTAGGTCACAATTTAGTAAACTGTATATTTTATACAGATATTTTATACAAATACAAATAATACAATATAATACAAATAATCTTTGATGTAGAACTACATGTAGTAAATTGCCAAAAATAATATAACAGGGAAATCATTTTCCCAAGGAAGCCATGTTTTCTCTTGTTGTTGTTCAACATTCAACGTAACAAAATGAAGCTTTCAAATTCACAAGATATATATGGGCCGCGCTCTGGGAAAACCAGCCTTAACACAATTTTCGATTTTCACTTGGTTTACATTTTCTGATGTGGACACCTTTCAAAAACAATATTCTGAAATTAAAATGCAATTATGCTTCAAAGTTGATAAACTCATTGACGGTGCTTGCTGTAAACTGTAATATACAAGTGTTAGTATGTATATAGAGAATAGTAGGTTAGTGCCGTGAATGGGAAAAAATATCCGGCAAGGCTCAAGAAATTCTTTATTTCTCATCAGAAGTATATGTTGTGACCACTCATTTGAACCGTCTCGCCGAGACGGTTCAAATGAGTGGTCGCAACATATACTTTGGTTCAGAAATAAGGAAAATAGATAGAGAATAGTAGGTTAAGTGCCGAGAATGGGAAAAAAATATCTGGCAAGGCTCAGGAAACGGGATGGGCGAGGCTCTGCCGAGCACATCCCGTTTCTGTGCCGCGCCAGATATTTTTTCCCATTAACGGCACTAACCTACTACATTTGTATTCTATTTATCCCGTCAACACCTAAAAATTGCTTTAAAATGCAAAAATGGTATTGACTGGATATCAAAAATGTTTCACGGCACCGTGTTTCACGGCACATACACACTGTGTTGACGGGATAAACTATCAATCATTGAACATAATAAAACCATGATATGTACATGTAGTGAACAAAACAAACGCACCACTATCGATTTTAAATCTATAATTAGTATTTGTTATTTTCGTGACTGCATGATGCCCGCGCGACAGCATGCGTATTTATTTAGAAAATGGAATGTACAGTTGTTAAAATCGAAAGTGGCCAACAGAACATTCAGAGCAAAAGTATCCATTACTGTGTATTTTTATATTTGTGTGGGTTTTAATTTTTGATAATGGGTTTACCATTTGAATATTTTTTTCTCATAAACCTGCAATATGTATATTTCAATGTCGGGAAAATGTGGAGATGTAACATATATGGTTGTATAATTGTTACATGTCACGATAAAAAATACCGGCAGTATAACCTCTCGTCGGGAATAATTAATTTGAAAACGAAATGTGCAATTTAGTTTTGTTGTATTTTAGAATTTAGACGCGTCTAATTAATCTGCAAATATGGAATGTGTATGTATTTGCTTTCTAATATTGACACGCCTCCGACTAGAACGGCCCTTTGGTAAAAAACAAAGCACGCATACGTACATTGTTTAGTACAATGTAGTAGGTAAATTAACAACGATCTGACAATGTCGGACTTCTTAAATGTGTAAATATTGGAGACCTGTGCATCTGTGCAGTCTGATCAGTATATGCAATGATTGCAAATATACTAGTAAAATTGCTATTCATTCATATAACCATATTTACAAGTGGTAATTTTAAAGAATATTTACATTGTTATCAAACGGCAATCATACGGCTGATTCAACGTAATATTTTTGAAAGTCGCTAAAAATTACGTGACAAGGTACATGTAAGTGGTATCAAATACAGTTACAAATCAGTAGGCTACGTCCCTGGTGGATACAATTATGTTCGCAGTAAATATGCATGTGGTACAATACCAACACACTAAATACTAAAACATGTTTGGTCCACTGTCACCATGATGCCATATGCCAGGAGCCGCGTATATTTGGCACTACAATGTACCATAATGTTACATTTATGATAAGATATCATGGTTGACAGTTGTAGCCTGGGTAACCATATGTGCCTCGCGTGATGGGCCCCTCTTTCTGTGTGAATGCTAGTGGGCTGGACGGAAACGCCTGGATGGATGAGGTACCAGAGGGGTATTGCGGTCCATGTGTGACTGCATTTCCACGCTGCTGACCGTCGTGTAGTCCTGTATGCGCCTCGCGTTCGTTGACCACCGAGGTAAACAATCTGTCCTCTGTGACGTAGCGTGTGTTTGGTGATCGCTGATACTGGGTGGATGATGAGGGGTAGTTGGCAATGTTGTTCGCGTTTGTATTGTATAAATAATTATAAATAAAGTTTAAAAGACATATTAGCAATATGATTACATAATACTGATTTTGTGATGTGTTATCTAAAAATACCGGTTGTATGATTATTTAGTTTCAAATGTCATTGCACAAGTCGTCCATATAATTATATCATGTATATTATAAAAATCATTTGCAATATGACCATTTGTATAATAAATAATCGACAAAATCACTATATACATACGTGTTTTCTTGAAGGAAACGGAGGAAAAAAAACAGACAACTTTCTGAACCACTATGAAAACAACTGTACAATTCTGCAAATGTTTGTGAGCCACAAATAGTAAAGCGTACGGTTATAAATAGGACAACTTATTGCAATGACACAACTATTTCGAGTGTCAAAATCCGGTGTGACGTTGGTAAACTTAAGCGCAACTTTGCGACGTCATTTTCAGGCTTTTTATGACGTTGTCATTCAGGCTGGTTTTCACAGAGCACGGCCCAATTATGTATGATGTAAATGTCAGATAAACAGCTTGACATGGTAAAATAACCAATTTCTGCATGTGTATGTTCTTTATTAATAATTTATTGATGCAGCTTTGACAGTTTTATATCGCTAACATATCAAACACGCCGGATAACCGATTACAAAATCACTCTTCCGTGTGTTACATTAAATAGATGGGGTTAAATTGCTACCCTCGCGAGAGGTATGGAGCGGGTTGGCAATTTTGTTTCCAGAGTTGTTCCAACCTGATTCGGAGTACTAGTTGTGGGCACTTGAAAACTACCTTACAGATGGTACAGAGTCATTGTTTTTGGTATCAGACACTCTGCAAAACTCATTCTTAAATTTAATATTATCGGAAAAAGTTATTGTATTTTCATTGTTTATAGCCGAAATATGTGGGCAGGATTCGTGAAAACAGACAGTAATGGCCACTGTACTGTAGCCCCTGATCAGACGGCTGCGCGAAAGTGCAGGCTTGTCTGGGTTTACACCGGTCTAAACTTCATACCGGCATTTGTCAGAATGTGGTAAAATGTCTTACCAAAGTACGCAAGAATATTCCATATCCAAAGATATGAAAAACATATTGGGAAAATAAGATCCTGCACAGACTATGATATTAATATTTAATGAATAGTGTTCACGTTTTTAATCGTCTTTCCACATTGAAGTCGAATGCATACTGTACTTACTGGCAATAATTTCTACCATTATCCTAGACGTAGCGTGGATTTTCCACTTAATACGAATTGCACCATTATTGGCAATACCAACATACCCGAGCCACAGGTGACAGTATCGGGATAAGATTTCCATCAAGATCAGTTCCAAAAAAAAAGGAAAATCCCATTTATCTATATCTTTATAGATAAATGGGATTTAAAAAAAAAAAAATTTGGAACTGATCTTGATGGAAATCTTATCCCGATACTGTCACCTGTGACACGAGCCAACAATTCAATGTCATACCGTCAAACGAATCTCTGTGATGATATTTACAGTAATTGGTTATACCAGAGTAACGCCCCTTGTTTATGTTTGCAATTACTTCCGGTAAATTCCCAAAGTTTTATTTTTGGCTAGAAACACGTGTAAATAAATGATTAAGCGAAATATGCATTGTACCAGGTGATAACGGACGATATTGTACGACGGTTCATCGATAATTTCTGACGACAGTGAGATCATAAATGGTTGACGAGGTGTTTATAAAGGTATAAACTTTGCTGGTAGGAGACCCCGTTTCCGTTAGTACCTATTTCCGTCGCATATATATAATACTTGTTTGTGAGTGTACCATTTTGGTGAATGGCTTCAAAGTCAATGGAAATATAAACATAAGCCTCATGCTCATGGGTGCTTGATTGCTGTTTTGTTATTGATGGTTTACCAATGGAAATTGTCATGATGGTGACATTCTGTCCGAGCTCCAGATAAGCTGCATATGATTTTTTGCTTAAATACCCAATTCTGGAAGTCGGCGTGACGTATCACTAGTCACGTGACCCGATTTGTTTGGGGGATAGTCGATACATTTTACTCTAAAATACATCATTTTTATGCCAGAATATTTCCCATTTAGAACTACGAAAATACTAAATGGTGATAAGAATATTTTTTAATGGCCATTTAACATTATAAATTTGATTTAGTGATTCGAATTTAGTTGTTTGAAGCGTTCAAAAGTGAATAAATTATATAGGAAAACGGGTCAGGATCCCCCCTGCGCTCCTCGACAGGGGAGATAATCATAAGCTGCAGGTCCGACTTCCAGAATTATAAAATTGCCAAAAATCCAATTGAAATCAGAAGTAGCAAGTATCAAAAGGCAATAAATTGTGGTACATTTATCATGCAGAAAACAATAAACAGACCACAAATATAGTATATTTTTCTTATTTTCCATGAAAACACATCTTAAATTGGTATTTCATTATAATTGTCTCCAAAGAGGAGGCAATTCTAATGAAATACAAAGACATGTTTTCAAATCGAAGCAAACTATTCAATAATTTCTGTCTGTTGATGTGTAAACACTAAACAGTAGCTAGTGTGATTTTATTTTACCCAATTAAAATTTTGAAATACCCAATTGCTTCAGAAATGATGGAGTGACAATACTCAATTACTAATTCCTTATCTGGAGCCCTGTAAGTTTTACAAACAATTTTCTATTTCTAGTGAAAGGTCCTCTACCACCATTGATTATTATTACGACCGTTAAAAAAAAAATGGTACGTATTATGTTTTACCGCAGGCGGCGGACAGAAAAACGGCATAGTTTGTGTACACACAACTAGTCTGAAACCGTTCAGTCAATCTATCTGAAACTACACACACGTTTTTAGCGAAAAAATAATTTTTAGCAAAAAGCTTTTTAACTTAGCCATTTGTTCCAAATTTTTTTATTCAATTCTATATAGGGTACAGAGTTTGTGTACACAACTCCTCTGAAACCGTTCCGTCATTCAATCTGAAACTATACGCATGTCTTCTACACATATTGAAGATGTGCACCTTGGTGTTTTTATGACGAAAAAATATTTTTTAACAAAATATTACCTTTTTAACTTTATAGCCATTTGTTATACATTTTTGTGTACAATTCTATATAATTTCCAGGGGTTGAAATTGTACAAAAATTTGGTCAAGATTTTTTTTCTGAAGAAATTGCCAATTAATTTCATCGATAACGGCCAACAAATGGTATTAATTCAGCGACCATTTGTTGTTTACATTTTACGTCAGTTTGCCGGAAGTAAGATTCAAGCAGTGTCTATGTACACGGTTACGGGTAGAATCGCTAGAAATTTTGAACACGGTCCATATCGGGCAAATTTAATTCACTGATTATTTGTCGGCTGTACGCTGTAGCTTCACATTTCTGCATCTTCGCTGTCTGGCCCATCTTCGGTGGGCGTATTTTGTGACTTATGGCCCTCTTGTTCCCATATAAACTAACCAATGATCATACATTTTGCTATTCTCTGCTACTTTCATTTTTCGTATGGATGTTGTGGGACCTATTTTCCCATAACCTGCAGCCATTCTGCTCTGCATATTCACTAATTGTAATTATTGTATCCCACGGACGAAAGTCGGGGGATACTATGGATTTAACAAATGGAAAAATTCAGGTGACACATTTAATTAGTATAAATAATTAAAAAATACCATGACTCATTTGCATATGAAAATAGCCTGATACCAACGCGCGTCACTATCAGTAAAATAAATATTACTAAATGATTATACCTGTATAGCGGCCACACGTAATGTTTAGACTGGTGGAATAGCGACACAATTATACACTTATTTAATTCCTATAAAGAACAGTTTGTGCCTACTGAGTGGGCATCTATCTTTAAAGCTGTACTGATAGCATAATCTTGTTTTATGTGGAGGCCTCATTTATTGTCTCGCCCGCTTGTGGAAAGCGCGATATAGTCGGCACTTTGGCGTACGTACGTACGTACGTACACCGGTTAAAGTTTTTGGTTAAAGTTTTTTGGTTAAAGTTTTTCGTTATACTATATCTCTGCAATTGCTTCGCCCATTACCTTGAAACCTCACATGGGTGTTTATCATCATCTATATTTTCATTCTACCTCCCCTACCGTGCGACCCCTGTGCGATATAGTCGGCACTTTGGCGGATGTACGTACGTACGTGTGTCCGGTTAAAGTTTTTGGTTAAAGTTTTTCGTTATACTATATCTCTGCAACTGCTTCGCCCATTACCTTGAAACTTCACATGGGTGTTTATCATCATCTATATTTTCATTCTACCCCCCTACCGTGTGGCCCCTGTGACCAATGTCAAGGTCTAATTACTTGGAAATATTTGGTTAAAGTTTTTGAAAGTTTTTGGTTAAAGTTTTTTGGTTAAAGTTTTTTGGTTAAAGATTTTCGTTACACTATATCTCTGCAACTGCTTTGCCCATTACCTTGAAACTTCACATGGGTGTTTAGTTTTTTATTACACTATATCTCTGCAACTGCTTCGCCCATTACCTTCAAACTTTTATTGGGTGTTTATCATCATCTATATTTTCATTCTACCCCCCTCCCGTGCCGCCCTGTGCCCAATGTCAAGGTCTAATTACTTTGAAATTTTTGGTTAAAGTTTTTGGTTAAAGTTTTTTGGTTAAAGTTTTTCCTTATTCTATATCTCTGCAACTGCTTCACTCATTAGCTTGAAACTTCACATGGGTGTTTATCATCATTGTCACGCCCGCTTGCGGAAAGCACGATATAGTCGCCACTTTGGCGTACGTCTGTCTGTCCGTACGTCCATGTGTCCGGTTAAAGTTTTTTGGTTTGCAAAACTTTAACGCTCGGGCAAATGTCTCATGATTTCTTCATCCTTCGACCGATCTGCTTCATATTTCATATACACATTGCTCTAATGGTCCTATACTGCCCTGTGCCAAATCCACGGTCGTTCTGCCCCCACATACTTAGTGCTTCAAAAACTTTAACGCTCAGGTAAATATCTTATAATTTCTGCTTTCTTTCACGGATCAGCTTCATACTTCATATACGCATTGCTCTAATGGTCATCTACTGCCCTGTGCCAAATCCACGTTCGTCCTGTCCCTGCCAAGCCCACGGTCAAGGTCACATACTTGGTGCTTCAAAAACTTTAACGCTCAGGTAAAAAAAAAATTGACTTGGAATACGTGGGGCATCCGTGTTCTATGAACACATTTTCTAGTTTGATTAAAGTTTTTCTGTCTACTATATCTCTTTTTTTTAGTGTCCATGCCTTGCCCCAACATGGGGCAAGGCATGGACACTAAAAAAAAGACAGAAAAACTTTAATCAAGCCATCTAGTATATTTATTACACTACCCTACTTCTTGTTTCACGTTTTGCTGCCGACGTTTTGCTGCTCACGTTTTGCTGCCGACTAACTCTTGGCAATTAAACACCTTAGATCTAAAAAAACATTTAAATGTAACAAAAAAATCACCCTCCCCAAAATTGTTTATTTGATGAAATTCCATCAAATATTGATTTTATTATGAAAAAATGATTTTCCAATGGAAATTTAACATGGGGCAAGCAGGTGAAATGTGCGATCGAACCGGTTGGCACGGCCTTAAATGACCTTATCTGTTGATAGGCTATTAAACACCGACTAACAAACAAACATGGGGCAAAATTGAGCTAGGGAGTGATCGTGGGGGTTGAAAAATTAAACAATTTAGAAATTGACGAAACCTGGCTAGATGGCTAAGAAAACAAAAGTAAGGTACACAAATGCAAACATTATTTTAAAACATCTATTTTTAGCCCCTAAGTTAAATTCCCACTGGAATATCTTTTTAAAAAATGAAAATTTAATAGGCAAATGTTTGTTGACAGCGAAACGTGGAACAGACAGTAGTGCATCATGCACAGGCTGAACTGGATATACACTGGTAGCAAAACCCATAAGTCCCATTTCTCCAGTCACAGTTAAATTGACAATTTCTCCCTCAAAGTATACTTTGCTAGATAAGTATACTTTGCAATGTTGGTGAAATAGGCCACTGATATCTCTTCAAGGTTTACAATTGTCTTTGCTGCTGGCTGTGAAAAAGTACAAAATTATTGTACCTAACAATAGTGAACGTCTATTGGCAATATCAACTCGCAATCAAACTGCTTGCTTTCAAGCACAGGTTGAAGTAACGGACCGAGGTCTATAAATACATTAAATATGCCTAAAAGCATCAATAAATTGTCTTTGCTGCTGGCTGTGAAAAAGTACAAAATTATTGTACCTAACAATAGTGAACGTCTATTGGCAATATCAACTCGCAATCAAACTGCTTGCTTTCAAGCACAGGTTGAAGTAACGGACCGAGGTCTATAAATACATTAAATATGCCTAAAAGCATCAATAAATGAAGAAAAAAATAAGCTAAACATTTTTTTTTTACTCCCTAGATATAGACTTATACCGGTAAAAAAATAATTTTAGCTTATTTATTTCTTCATTTATTGATGCTTTTAGGCATATTTAATGTATTTATAGACATCGGTCCGTTACTTCAACCTGTGCTTTCAAGCATAATATTCAAGTAGTCTACACTTCTTTACTCAAAGTCCAGGTGATTGAGGAAAATACTTTCAGTTAACGAAAATTTTACAATATCTGGAGCTTATCTGGAGCTCTGGAAATTGACAATTATTGGCAAGATTAGTGCAGGCGGTGGTGTACCTGTTCTCAGTTGGTGGCCCATTGGAAGGGGTTCACTGTCATTTGTCTCTGATCATAATGCAGATGGTAAGTCTCATATGGTCACAAACTCGATAAGCCTTATTTTGTTGTAGCGAGTCACAATTGTGGCTATGACTGGAGAAATGTGGCTTATGGGTTTTGTGACAAGGGTAGACCCAGAGCAGCCTGTGCATCCGCATAGCTTGATCAGGATGTGCACGGTTTGCCATTGCATCAACGAAACGCTTGTCATGCTTCTAACAAGCAATATAAATCGTTATCAGGCTGCATGGGTGTGCTATTTGATCAGGAGCTACACTGGTCACAAATTTCATAAGCCCCATTTCTCCAGTCACAATGTACAGTGGGGTCAGCGTGAAAGTGCACACACGAACGAACACGACAGGTTGGAACCAACCTGTCGTGTTCGTCGTGTGTGCTCTTACACGCTGACCCCACTGTATTACAACCTTACCCAGGACACTGAGGTGGCTAATTTCAATATCTGCAGTTGGGGTACAAAAGTCCAATAATATGTATACCAATTGCAAGTGTATATACATGTACTATTAAATGAGCATGTGCGAGTCCATGACAAAATGAGACTGCTTGACCGTTTGACCAGTGTAGCTCAGCTAGCACATGACTGTGGCTTTACTATAGGAATGAATGGCCTTTTTCTGGAATTTATAAACTTGGAAAAGTCGCGGGAATACTGGACGAAGGCCGGAAGGCCTCATCCAGTATTCCCGCGACTTTTCCAAGTTTGTATCCCCGATAAATTCCACAAAAAGGCCATTCATTCCTTATAATTCCAGCATTTGAAATAAATTCATCAAGAAAATGTGTTTATTTTCCGTTTTCTTAAGAATTATTTTAACTGTGCCTCACTGTTATGGAAAGTAGTTCGGCGTGGGAGTTTATTGGGATATAAATTTTGGACAGAGACTTGCTACGGGCCAATCAAATGTCACAGTTAGGGAATTTTGTAAATATTTTTGTGCTGGAATTATAACGACTGATGTACAGTACATGTAATTACATGTATTCATTAGAAGCGTTTGAAAGACTACATTAACCCTTTCAAAACCACAGGCCTGTAGTGGTATGCAAAAGGTGTAGATCCAAATGATGCGGCTCATGACGAGGAGCCGTCTCATCAGGATCTGCAATTTTTGCAAGTAATTTTCATATTTTTGAGAACAAAAACACCCACTTTTCATAAATGGGACTAGTCTGAAAATTATTTTGTGACTGTTGGATTGGTTGCAAAATTAACAGATCAAAATCCATTCCAGTTATTTAGGGGTGAAAGGGTTAAATTGCTATATCTAAAGTGTGGATGTTGCAGTTCGAAGACTGCTCATTGTCTATGCTGGGCACTAATACGTTTAGTAACATTTTCATTGGTGTGTCTGTGATCTATGTCATATTTACAAATTTCTTTTGGCTACGTTGTGACAAAAGCTGGCTTGTGTGACTGGCGAAATAGGGCTTATGACATTTATGGCCAGTATAGCTCCTTACCTTCTAGCTCATTCCACCATCTGAATAAGATTCTATACTGTTTGTTGGAAGCATGTCACTGGTCACAAAGGCCATAGTGCCCCATTTCTCCAGGCATAATCATATTTCATTGTTTCCCTGTGTACTGTAGATCATGATCAGCAGCCACACCGATTATAATATAGGAATGAATGGCCTTTTTGTGGAATTTATCGGGGTATAAATTTGGAAAAGTCGCGGGAATACTGAACGAAGCGATAAAAAATTACAATTTTCGTTTTTTTTTTGAAAATTGTAATTTTTTAAGGCCTCGTCCAGTATTCCAGTGACTTTTCCAAGTTTATATCCCGATAAATTCCACAGAAAGGCCATTCATTCCTTATAATTTCAGCATTTGAAATAAATTCATCAAGAAAATGTGTTTATTTTCCGTTTTCTTAAGAATTATTTTAACTGCGCCTCACGAGTTACGGAAAGTAGTTCGGTGTGGGAGTTTACTGGGATATAAATTTTGGACAGAGACTTGCTACGGGCCAATCAAATGTTAGGGAATTGTGTAAATATTTTTGTGCTGGAATTATTCCACATTGTTCAATCGAGGTTTAACGGATGATGACCAGTGCAAACGGAAGCACAGGCTGATCTGGGTTTACACTGGTCGCAATTTCCTAAACCTGATTTGATCAGATTATTCCCCACACTGATTATACTCCACATTGTTCACTCGAGGTTTAATGGATGATGACCAGTGGAAAACCCTGATCAGACTGCACAGAATTACACTGATTGCAATTACCATAAACCTGATTTTGTCAGATCATTCCCTGTTACTTGTCTACTAATGACAAGTTGTCATGCTTGCATTTCCTGTTTCATGATGTCATGATTCATATCAGCTGTTAAAATGGACACATTTAGGAATAGTGGACATAAACCTGATCATGTTCACCTTTACCAGGTAATGTTTTGACACTTTCACCCCTAAGTAACTGGAATATATTTTTTGTCGGCCCGCTTGCGGAAAGCGGGACATAGTCAGGGCTCCAGATAAGCTGTGTATTTGCTTAAATACCCAATTAAAATTGCAAAAAACCCAATTGAAATCAGAAGTTGATAGTTGAAGCAATTATTTATTACACAAACGAGTGCTCCAGATAAGGAATTAGTAATTGAGTATTGTCACTCCATCATTTCTGAAGCAATTGGGTATTTCAAAATTTTAATTGTGTAAACTAGAATCACACAACTGTTTACACATAAACAGACCGCACTCATTGAATAGTTATATACATGTATATAGCTTATTTCATTAGAATTTTCTCCAAATCTAATGAAATGCCAAGACCTAGCTGCTTTCATATCGAAGCAAACTATTCAATAATTGCTGTCTGTTGATGTGTAAACAGTAGTGTGATTTTATTTTACCTAATTAAAATTTTGAAATACCCAATTGCTTCAGAAATGATGGAGTAACAATCCTCAATTACTAATTCCTTATCTGGAGACATGCATAGTGATCACTATGATGTCCGGGTGTCCATGCGAGCGTTTGTCTGAAATATTTGTTAAAGTTTTTAAATACCATTTATCTCTGCAGTCCTAAGTCACATTGACTTGAAACTTCATATGCTTATTAGTCATCAGCCATATATTCATGCTGTATCCCACTCATGCAGTCCCTGTTCCAAAGGTCAAGGTCAAATGTCTTAGAAGTTTGCATTAAATTTTTGTCCAAATTTGCGTTAAAACTGTTCATACCTACAATCTCAGTAACCATAAGTCAGATTTGCTTCAAACTTTGTATGCTTATTGGTCATCATCCATATATTCATTCAGTGTCCCACTCATGCGGCCCCTGTGCCCAAAGGTCAAGGTCATTATACATTATATATATCTTACCCTGAGCTCATCAGAAGCCTCAGTGGGCTCGACATGCAGGTCGCGGCCATCTGGGAAATGTTAATTTTCCAACCAATCCAATTGTCACAAAATGATTTTCAGACTAGTGCATTTGTGAAAAGGGGGTGTTTTTGTTCCCAAAAATATATACCGGTAATTACATGTACTTGCAAAATGTGCAGATCCTGATGAGACGGTTTGTTACAAGCTGGCTCTTCTGGATCTACACTGTTTGCAAACAAGGTTATAGAGGTGCTTAGTGCTCCAGGGCTCCAGATAAGGAATTAGTAATTGAGTATTTTTACTCCATCATTTCTGAAGCAATTGGGTATTTCAAAGTTTTAATTGGGTAAAATAAAATCACACTGCTGTTTGCACATCAACAGACAGCAATTATTGAATAGTTTTCTTCAAAATGAAACATGTCTTGGCATTTCATTAGAATTGTCTCCTTGGAGACAATTCTAATGAAATACCAAGATGTGTTTTCATGGGAAAATAAGAAAATATGCTATATTTGTGGTCTGTGTATTGTTTCCTGTAGCATGATAAAGATATCACAAATTTTCCATTGCTTTTTGATACTCACTACTTCTGATTTCAATTGGGTTTTTGGCAATTTTAATTGGGTATTTACGCAAATACGCAGCTTATCTGGAGCTGTGGAGCCTGCACATCCATACAGTCTAGAAAGTGTCTATAATGTTTGCCATAATGAGACAATGAGTCGAATTCAATTCCCACATGTCAGTTTATTGTCTATGTCAAAGTTCAAGGTCACACTTAAAGGTCAAAGGCCAAAAATGTGCATTAGATTTTGTTTCCGCTCTATGTCTTCTAAACCGATCAATGGATTTTCAAATGATTGCCACAAATGTTGAAGAAATTATTTAGTCAGCAACATTATTCATCTGTGTTTAGTTACATGTCATTTAAAAATGTGTCATGTATGTAACAGATTGAAGCAGAGGTACTTGTAATTCCATAAGGAAACCTGCACTATAGCCATGATGAGACGATGTGTCACGTTCAATACCCATGTGTCTACGTCCAAGGTAAAGGTCACACTTAGAGGTCAAAGGTAAAAAATGTTCTTGAGATTTCATTTCCGTCATATATCTCTTGCTGATATTAACCCTTAGACTGCTACTCACAACAATTGTCGTCTGCTGTTGCTTTTATATCTTGCCTTATTTCTCAATAAAAACATGGTTTGACAGCACTTTAGAATCATTTCCTATGGAAATGATTCTAAAGTGCTGTCAAACCATGTTGTAAATGATTCTAAAGTGCTGTCAAAGCGTGTTTTTGATGATAAAAATGGAAAATAGAAAATAAACAGCAGACGACAAAAAAAAACAAGAGTTGTAGGAGAACAGCATAGCTCGACTACGAGGGTTGTCGATGTACACATAGCTTGACAAACAAGGTGGCTGCGGCCTGCATAAAAACCTTAACCAAGGTTGACTAAAAATCTTAACCAAGGGAAATTAAGTAAGTAATTCAAGGTTAAATGTAGGTCAATGCCAGATATATGTCAGGGGTTATTGATGTACATCACTAGGAGATGAAGTTTTCCAAGTATGGTTGCTGTAGGCCCAGGAGTATTCCATATACAAGCTTGACTACAAACCTTAACCAAAGGGAAATAACTAAGTAATCAAATGATAAAAGTAGGTCAAGGTCAAATATAGGTCAGGGATTATTGATGTACATCACTAGGAGATGAAGTTGTCCAAGTATGGATGATGTAGGCCCAGGAGTATTTCATATACAAGCTTGACTATACACATTAACCAAGTAATTCAAGGTTAAATGTAGGTGAAGGTAAAATATAGGTCAGGGGTTATTGATGTACATCCCTATGAGAAAAAGTTATCCAAGTATGGTGTCTGTATGCACAATAGTATTCCATCTACAAGCTTGACTAAAAACTTTCACCAAGGTTGACTAAAAACCTTAACCAAGGGGAATTAACTAAGTAATTCAAGGTTAAATGTAGGTTAAGGTCAAATATAGGTCAGGGGTTGTTGATGTACATCACTAGGAGATGAAGTTGTCCAAGTATGGTTGGTGTAGGGCCAGGAGTATTCCATCTACAAGCTTGACTAAAAACCTTAACCCAAAGAGAATTAACTAAGTAATTCAAGAGGAAATGTAGGTCAAGATCAAATATAGATCAGGGGTTATTGATGTACATCACTATGAGAAAAGGTTGTCCAAGTATGGTGTCTGTATGCACAATAGTATTCCATGTACAAGCTTGAGTAAAAACCTTAACCAATGGGAATTAAGTAAGTAATTCAAGAGGAAATGTAGGTCAAGGTCAAATATAGATCAGGGGTTATTGATGTACATCCCTATGAGAAAAGTTTGTCCAAGTATGGTGTCTGTATGCACAATAGTATTCCATGTACAAGCTTGACTAAAAACCTTAACCAAGGTTGACTAAAAACCTTAACCAAGGGGAATTAACTAAGTAATTCAAGAGGAAATGTAGGTCAAGGTCAACTACAGATCAGGGGTTATTGATGTACATCACTAGGAGAGGAAGTTGTACACGTATGGTGGGTGTAGGACCAGTAGTATTCCATATACAAGCTTGACTAAAAACCTTAACCAAGGGGAATTAAGTAAGTAATTCAAGAGGAAATGTAGGTCAATGTCAAATATAGATCAGGGGTTATTGATGTACATCACTAGGAGATGAAGTTGTTCAAGTATGGTGGGTGTAGGGCCAGTAGTATTCCATATACAAGCTTGACTAAAAACTTTAACCAAGGGGAATTAAGTAAGTAATTCAAGAGGAAATGTAGGTCACGGTCAAATATAGATCAGGGGTTATTGATGTACATCCCTATGAGAAAAGGTTGTCCAAGTATGGTGTCTGTATGCACAATAGTATTCCATGTACAAGCTTGACTAAAAACCTTAACCAAGGTTGACTAAAAACCTTAACCAAGGGGAATTAACTAAGTAATTGAAGAGGAAATGTAGGTCAAGGTCAAATATAGATCAGGGGTTATTGATGTACATCACTAGGAGATGAGGTTGTCCAAGTATGGTGGGTGTAGGGCCAGTAGTATTCCATATACAAGCTTGACTAAAAACCTTAACCAAGGCGTGACGCCGACGCCGGGGTGACAACATAAGCTCTAACTATTCTTCGAATAGTCGAGCTAATAAGATAACGGTCTAATGGTTAACTGTTTTCATGTGTCAAAGCGATGTTTGCGGGAGTATTATGATCTCTCGTGTAAAAGTTTTCCTTTTAGATGATCAGAGCTCCAGTTAAGGTGCGTAATTTGGGCAACTTTGGGGGGAATTTTGTTATTTCTTCACCAAAAATGTCAAGTTGTGAGTGCTTTAGAATCGTCTCATTGAGACGATTCTAAAGAACTCCCAACTTGCCATTTTTGGTGAAGAACTAAGAAAAATACCTCGAATATTTGGTTAAATTACGCATCTTAACTGGAGCTGTGGATGATTCTCATGTTCCCACAAAACACATCTACATCTAGCATGTAAGCTAAACATGAAAAATGAGCAACAGACGACGATATTCATATCCTGCCAATTTTCCTTCCAGATGGCAACCGCAGCTCTAGTGGGCGTTATGTTCCTGGTAATATTCATCCTGATGCACATGTACCGACGTTACAGACGCATGCACTACGATGTCCTCGTTCGCGACGTCACAAAAGGTCACCGCTGGATCATGGTCGACATATTCCACGAACACACATACTGCAATATCGGCAACTACCTCATAAAACACGGTGCTAAGTGCGACTCATGCGGGATTTGCGTTGACGATGACAACATGAAAGATGCGAATAGAAAGCTCCTGTGTAAGCCATCAGCGCTAAAAGGGGAATCAACGCCTCATCATTGGATCGAGGGTAATGTCCCGTACTCCAGTAAATGCTGGGGGTGTGAGAGCAAATGTGGGAATCGTGCAGAAGTTAATGATTATTGGTGCTGCTGGTGTAAACGAACCGTTCACAACGAATGCCGACTATACGAACAGGTCTGTGACTTCGGGATTTACCGACAGATTATAGTTCCGCCACACACGCTGGAGTTGAAGAGGGTGGGGATTCGGGGGCGGAGGCATTTAGTGGTGGATAAGGCGTCGCATCCGACCATTCCTGACTGGAGACCATTGATCGTGCTCGGGAATCGACAGAGCGGGAACAATGAGGGGGAAGTGGTGCTATGTGCATTTAGGGAGATTCTTAATCCTGCTCAGGTATACGTGGGTATTTTCAAAATAAACTCAATAAGCCTTTTATGTCAACAGGGCATGACAAAAAAGCATTATCCCTTAGACCACTACTCACAACAATTGTCGTCTGTTGTTGCTTTTATATCTTGACTTATTTCTCAATAAAAACATGGTTTGACAGCACATCAGAATCATTTCCAATGGAAATGATTCTGAAGTGCTGTTAAACCATGTTGTAAATTATTCCAAAGTGCTGTCAAACCATGTTTTTGATGATAAAAATTGAAAATAGAAAATAAATAGCAAAAGACAAAAAAAATAAGGAAGCGGTCTAAGGATTAATATTGAATTTATTGTGCCCTGTCAAAAGTAAAAATAATTTTGACAGTGTATTTAAACATAGGACTCATTGAGTTCCTGACCAGCTAGCTAGCATACACGTGCAACCAGTAGCCGATTTCACCAACATTGCAAAGTGTACTTTATTTTGTTTGAGGGAGTATTCATTTATTTTTCCCCAAATGCATTATTTCATATAGAACTATCGACTGCATATATTTGATGATTAAAAGTATGTAGAATTATTATACTGAATTTATTACATTATCACAGCCAAAATGGCTGTGATAATGTAATGAATTCAGTATAATAAAAATTAATAAATTTATCCTTCAATTGAAAATTTCTCCCTCAAAGCGTACTTGGCAAGAAAAGTATACTTTGCAATTTTGGTAAAATAGGCTACTGATATGTAGCTAATTGTTTCTCCAACCTATTATCAAACCATTTAGGCCCTGATCAGACCGCATGCATATGCAGGCTGATCTGGTGCTACTTGTCGCCATCTCAACAAGCCCTATTTTTGTTGCGGCTTCTGCAAATTTGGAATTATATATATCAATATTCAGGGCTCCAGATAAGCTTTGTGTCTAAAGCGTACTATACCCCCTGATTTCAAAATCATTGCGTATTTTACTTTCACAAATGTGTTTTTGATTTTCTTAATTACTAAATAGGAACACAGTATAACAAATGTAAACATTCACTTATTATGTCTTCCCCATGAATGGGGAGACATATTGATTTTGGCTTGGTTGTCCGTCTATTCGTCCGTCTTACCGTCCGTCCGTACGTCACAAAATTTGTGTCGTGCATATCTCCAAATGTTTTTGAGTTCCAGTCGTGAAACTTTACAGGAATACTTGTCATCGTGTGAAGTTGCGCACCTGGGGTTTTAGATGCGGATTCATCCTGTATTTACTGGGTTATGGCCCTTGACTTAGCGAAAATTGGGGATTTTCAACTTGTGTCGCTCGTATCTCCAAATGTATTTCAGTTAGAGTCGTGAAACTTTACAGGAATACTGGTCATCGTGTGAAGTTGTGCACCTGGGGTTTTATTAGATGCGGATTCATCCAGTATTCACGGAGTTATGGCCCTTGACTTAGTGAAAAGTGGGGATTTTCAACTTGTGTCGCGCGTATCTCCAAAAGTATTTCAGTCAAAGTCGCGAAACTTTACAGGAATACTGGTCATCGTGTGAAGTTGCGCACATGGTGTTTTAGATGCGGATTCATCCAGTATTCACGGAGTTATGGCCCTTGACTTATTGAAAATTGGGGATTTTCAACTTGTGTCACGCGTATCTCCAAAAGTATTTCAGTTAAAGTCGCGAAACTTATTTACTGGGTTATGGCCCTTGACTTAGCGAAAAGTGTGGATTTTCAACTTGTGTCGCGCGTATCTCCAAATGTATTTCAGTTAGAGTCGTGAATCTTTACAGGAATACTGGTCATCATGTGAAGTTGCGCACCTGGTGTTTTAGATGCGGATTCATCCAGTATTCACGGAGTTATGGCCCTTGACTTAGTGAAAAGTGGGGATATTCAACTTGTGTCGCGCGTATCTTCAAAAGTATGCAGAAAATACAAGGTAGCTACATATATGCTGTTGCTGCCTTAAATTCTACTTTTCCAATTCCTGATAACATGCAGTGGTGGTATTGAGGGAGACATATGTTTTAAAAATATGTCATGTATGTAGCAGAGATACTTGTAATTCCTATTTCAGAATGATAGTTGAAGAAATTATTTATTACACAAACTGAACAGTGAACTCCAAGTCTCTTGTATTGAAACTGACTTACTGTTGCAATTACATCTAGAAATTGGTAATTTTGATGCTGGAAAAATTATTATAGACGCGGAATTCTTTTGTGGGTACCAGGGATTCCGCTGGGGAATTTATTTTGGCGATTTTTTTTCGAAAATTGTTATTTTCTATCGCCAATTGTTTATTTTTATCGCCAATTGCGAAAGTGGCGATCGCCAGCGGAATCCCTGGGGTACATACATGTATAGTCGCCACCCTGTCCGTCTGTTTGTCTGTCCGATATCTACGCTAAACGTTTTTGACTGCCTACCATCTGTGTTAGCTTAAGTCGAATTGGCTTGAAACTTCATGTACTTATTTGTCATCATCCATATTTTCATTCTCTATCCCACCCATGCGGTCCCTATGGTCAAATGACATTTCTATTTTTATTATTATATATATCCTGGGAAGTTACATAGTAAAATATGGGTTGTGACAATCAGCCAATTATTCCTGTAATATACTGGGGGCCGTTTCACTAAACTTTGTACGACTAAAATGTTTTTAAGTGCAAAAAAGTAAAAAAAAATCACATTAACAATGTTTTCTTGTAAACAATTACAGTCGACTCGCGTTATGTCGATATCGATGGGAGACAGAGAATGACATCGACATAAACGTAGTTCGACATAAAAAAATATCAATATTCACCCCAAACATTCAGTACATTTAACACTCGTGTATAATCTGATAAGAATGTGTCAATTTCCTGTGTTTCGTGCCGGCATACGGTTGTTGTAAAATATAGATTATCAACGTATCAATATTATTATTGTTTATTCTTCTAATTAATACACAATAAAATACTCTTACACGCACTGTATGTGTTTAGTGTTGACATGTTATTATTTCCATGTTTTATTGGTCGCAACAATTTGCAACATTGTTTTTCCGGCGATCACGTGATGTGATCGAGTGGAGATATTCTATAAATAGCATCATATTGCTTGTGACCAAGCAAACCACCACCAGTCGTGAGTCAACCGTGACATTGACGGGTTATTGTACTGCATATCACAGGGGCGTGTCACAGGGGCGCGAATAGTGAAATGTTCTAATCGGTACATTTGTGTCTTGTAAAAAAATACAAGACGACCACGTACCGATTCGGACTTTTCAATAAACTCGTTCCAGTACAACTTCGGACCCATGTACTGCATGTTGGCTATTTATGGCGGGGACGTAAATGAAAAACAACACAGGTACGAAAATAGACAGGCATTTATTACAGTAACACATTTACAGACGTACATGTATACACACAGTCCGTTAATGATTATGGCATGTCCCGAAAATAAATTGGCAATTAACAAGAGTAATTTTGTGATTTCACGTCACACTGTCGTTAATTGGTTGATCACGTCTTACGTGGTCGGCTTTGACAGTATTCCGCGATTGTAACACGGTTACCGGCGGCATGTTTTGATCACTTTGAATGTGTGAAAAACTTACCTGTGCCATTCAAGTTTGACCAGACTTTACGACGCCCGCTGTTCAAATTGCATATCGACATAACAGTATACAAATGTGTAGGAATTATACCATCGGGACTTGTTTTCCACATCGATATAAACGAAATATCGACATTTCCGATATCGATATATCAGGTATGAAATGTATGAGTTTATATAGCAGTTCGGCCGGGACCACGAGCGTACATCGACATAAGCAGGTATATCGATATAAGCAATGTCGACATAACGCGAATCGACTGTATTGGATTTACATTTATTGAGCTGCATATGCAGCCTATGTTCAATATTAAAATGTAAATCCATCAATTGAAATTTCCAGACGATCCTAAATTGACACTTACAAACATTTTAGTCGTACGAAGCTTAGTGAAACGGCCCCCTTGTTACTACACATGGGCGGATTCAGGGGGGGGCAGACCCGGCGCGCGCCCCCCCCTAAAATTCGCCCAGTAAAGATTTTTTACAAGTTACAAGGCACGTTTCATGCCAAGTGCCATGTATTCCATGCATTTTTCTGCTCCGCTCCACTCGGTCGACTATTTTGCAATACTTGACTATATTATCGAACGAGCTTAGCTCGTTCGATAATATAGTCAAGTATTGCAAAATAGTTACGCCCCCCCTAACCCGAAATCCTGGATCCGCGCCTGCTACAGGTGATAGATCTGCACGATATGAAGCCTGAGAATGCCCTCGAGTGGTGCCACCTGCTACCCGATGTCGTGTTCCGTGTCATTGTCTGTGGCGGTGACGGCAGCGTCGGCTGGGTGCTTAACGCAATCGAGAATCTCAAACTCAAGGTAGGCTATAGACCCGGTGTCCGTTTTACTAAACTTGTATTTCCATTGGAAATGATTCTAAATTGCTGTCAAAGCATGTTTTTCATGAGAAAAAAATGGAACATAAACAGATTTTGAAGAAGTGGTCATAGTTCGGAGTCGTATTAGTTTAATCCCGTAGAATGCTCGACACAAAAATAGTTGTCTCCTTTTGCTTTATATTTTGCCGTCTTTCGTAATAATAACATGGGTTGACAGCACTTCAGAATCGTTTCCATTGGAAATGATTCTAATGTGCTGTCAAACCATGTTTTGATTAGAAAACGTCAACAATTAATTCAGCTGTGTAAGGGTGAAATACCTTGCACCCTGGTATTCATAAACACGGCTACAGATAAGGAATTAGTATTTTTTTGAGTATTTTTACTCCATCATATCTGAAGCAATTGGGTATTCCAATATTTTAATTGGGTAACATAAAATCACACTAATGTTTACGCATCAACAGACAGGAAGTATTGAATAGTTTGCTTCGAAATGAAAACATGTATTGGCATTTCATTAGAATTGTCTCCTTGGAGACAATTCTAATGAAATACCAAGATGTGTTTTCATGGAAAATAAGAAAAATATGCTATATTTGTGGTTTGTTTATTGTTTTCTGCAGCATGATAAAGGTACCACAAATTTGTCATTGCTTTTTGATACTCGCTACTTCTGATTTCAATTGGGTTTTTGGCAGTTTTAATTGGGTATTTACGCAAATACGCAGCTTATCTGGAGCTCTGATAAACATCAGTTTTTTTTTCAGACGACACCAGAAGTGGGTATAATTCCACTGGGGACCGGCAATGACCTTGGTCGTGTCCTTGGCTGGGGTGAAGGTCACGACCCGGACGAAAATATAAATAGTGTTGTGGATAAAATCATATCTGCCACACCTGTCCAACTAGACAGGTAAGTTATGAATGATACTGGTGGATATATGCATGTACATTGTATATGTCAGTTGTTTACAAGTCTAGCTACTGATCCGCTGGTAATGGCCCCGTCACACCATGACAACTAGGCCAGCGCACGCCTAGCATTTTCCATTTTTTTGGGAAACGTTGGTAAACGTTCATGGTCATTTTCCCATCGTTAGGCATGCGTTTGTAACGTTACGCAGTTGTAGGCGAACGCAGAGACACGCTGGGGCCGGGTTTTTTTTTTGAACATGCACAAAACTTTTTTCTCGGTCCAGCGTCTGAACGGAAACGTTATGAAACGTTCACAGAACGTTATACAAAAGTTATGAAATTGTTAACTTCGTTGGGCTATCGTTCCTCGTGCGTTTCATGTGTGTTCGTAAACATTGACATTCGTTCGTCCTTTATCTACGTGTTGCAAGCGTGTCAATGGCGCATTACCAGCGTTCAAAGAACGTTTTTAAAACGATTGTATAGCGTATTGGTGTTGATCATAAACGTCTGTGGACGTCCACAAAACGAACTCAGCGAAGCCATAGCGTTAGCAAACCGTTCTCAGAATGTGCAGGTACAGTTGGGCTAGCGTTGTCAATGCTCCTGAGTACATAAAAAGGGATGATCTGCTCAGTTATTCGTGTGTCAGTCTCAGTGGTGTGCAGATCGACCATGGATTTGCACTTTTTGCAAGTAATTTTACTGTTTTTAGACAAAAATAATTTGTTATAAATGGACTGGTCCAAATGTAATTTTCTGATCAAGTGATTGGTCTAAAAATATCATGGACCAGTCCATGTCAGTTACTTTGTGTTGAAAGGGTTGATGAAGTATTTTATGTTTACTATTCTGTCATACATGTAGTCTGGTAGTGGTGTTCAAAGGTTTCCAAGGATCGCTCGACTTTGTCACATTCAGTTTATACTCACAGCTCTGTAGTTTGTGCAGTGTGGCAGCTGTAAAACGTATCCTCGTGCTTTCTATCAATGCTGTATATTTTCCGATCCTTGTTGGTCGTTGAGCATTACTGTCAAACGTTAGTCGAACGTTAGTCGAACGCTGGGAAACACTCACATATTTAAAACAGGCGTCAATGGAACGTTACCCAAACGCTCCTAAACGTTACTAAAACGTTTCCCATGCATTAGTTATCGTTAGGGACACGCCCATTGTCATATCTACATTCAGAGATCGCGGCAAATTTGAACGTGTTGGAATTTGCCAAAAATGTTGATGAAATTTTCAAAACGCTGGGCGTGCGCTGGGCAGTGCTCCGTGCGCTGGGCGTGCGCTGGGCGTGCGCTGGCCTAGTCGTCATAGTGTGACGGCACCATAAGGTTCTGCAGGCAGATCTAGCAATCCATTCATTTATGTTATGCTTCCAGCAAATACTATTCCGTAATTATTATCTTAGACGACAGGGGCCTATCCAGCATTTGGGGAATGGTGGGGTGGGGGGGGGGGTGGTTGTCCTATTTTTGAGAGTATGCTAGGGGGGTACGGGGGCATGCTCCGGAAAAATGTTGAAATCTAGATGTCCGGAAATGTGCTTTCCTGTGTTTTATGGCATTTGAAGTCATACTCCCAACTGGTGGTAAACTGTGATCTATGTGGGGGGGGGGTGTGGTTGCAACCCCAGAACCCCTCCTCCAGATCTGCCCCTGGACGTCCAGGTGTTTATTATAATCACCGCTTGCTGTCAAATGAGGTGTATGTGGGCATTTAACCTGTTCACCCCTCAATAACTGGCATAGACCATTCCCTTTTCAGTCTCCCATTTACTAGAAAAGGGTATCACAAATAGTGCAGATCTGGATGAGGTGGCTCGTTTCGAGCCGTCTCATCTGGATCTACACTGTTTTCAAACATTTGGATATTGGTCTGTAGTGTTGTAAGCGTTAAATGTGCTACTTGACAATTCAAACCCAAGACAGATTAGAAATATGCACATTGACAAATTCTGTTAAGTAAACAATTAGTATGTTAATCCATGATTTGAACAGAACAAAAACCTATCGAAAATGTGAACATTATTTTTCAGATGGAAAATAGCAGTAAACCATAAACGGCATTTAGGAATTTCCAGACCAAGGAAGGTAACCTCTATCAATTTTCTGTCTATTTTGGGTTATCTCCCTTCTACCATAGACATTTCAATATTTATTCTGAAACGAGAGTTGGTGCAGTGCATTCACAAAGCTTAACACTGAAGTAAATTTCTTGCAATTTATGCTTCCCTTCATGGAGCGTCTTGATATTTGTGGCTGTGACTGGAGAAATGTGGCTTATAAATGGGTCTTGCGACCTGTGAAACGCACATCTTGCTTCTAACAAGCAATGTGCATCAGGCTACAGGAGGGAGCAGTTTGATCAGGAGCTACATTGGTCACAAATCCCATAGTCCATTTCTCCAGTCACAGCCACATTTCATAATGCAATCCCATGCTCAAGGTCAATTCACAGACTTGTGAATTCTTGTATGTTTTACAAGTTTACAAAACTTAACATTGATGTACGGTGGTCTCCAGATCTGACAAATTGGTTTCCTCTGGGTACTCAGGTTTTCTCCTACAGTAAGAACCACCTTTATGTGTGCACCTGTGCCAATGAAAGCAGTGTTTTAAGAGTTTTCTTGATTATTATGTACCAAAGAAAGATTTTGGGGTACATATAGTCGCCACCCTTTGTCTCAATGTGAAATGACTTAGAAATTTGTGTTAACACAGCGCTCTAGATAAGGAATTAGTAATTGAGTTGAGTATTGCCACTCCATCATTTCTGAAGCAATTGGGTATTTCAAAATTTCTACTGTTACACATCAACAGACAGCAATTATTGAATAGTTTGCTTCGAAATGAAAACATACCTTGGTATTTCATTAGAATTGTTTCCTTGGAGACAATTCTAATGAAATACCAAGATTGAAGATGTGTTTTCATGGAAAATAAGAAAAATATGCTATATTTGTGGTCTGTTTGTTTTCTGCAGCATGGTAAAGGTACCACAAAATTTGTATTGCTTTTTGATACTTGCTACTTCTGATTTCAATTGGGTTTTTGGCAAAAACCCAATTGAAATCAGAAGTAGCAAGTATCAAAAAGCAATACAAATTTTGTGGTACCTTTACCAATTTTAATTGGGTATTTAAGCAAATACGCAGCTTATCTGGAGCGCTGTTAACATTTTTGTGGGGTACACCTATCAGTGGTACAGACTGTGTGTGCACAACTACTTGTTGTAAAATGTGGCTGTGACTGGAGAAATGGCGCTTATGGGATTGTTTACCAGTGTACTGTAGTTTCTGAATAAATAGCACACTCTTGTAGCCTGATCTATATTGCATGTTAGAAGCATGGCGAGTGTTTCATTGATGGAATGGCGAACAGTGCAGATCCTGATCAGACCGTGCGGATGCACGGGCTGATCTGGATCTACACTGGTCGCAAAACCTGCACACCCAATTTCTCATGTGACAGCCACTAATAAAGTTTATGTCCAACTATTTCTGGTTATTAAAGTACATTGTACTACGTTTGCAGGAGATCATTATGAACAACTACGTGTCTGTCGGTGTAGATGCTCTCGTCACGCTGAACTTCCACAAACAGCGAAAATCCCGGCCGTGGCTGTTTGCCAACAGACTCGTAAACAAGGTGGGTTAAGGAGGGAGTCGTGGGTGGCAGGTGAGAGCATGCGGTGGGTAATTTAACGGTCGGGATTCATCCTTACCAGTATCCCGAACGGATACCCAGTTTGTCCCGCAGGTACATCTTTGGCATTCTTGTAAGGGTTGAATCTGGTTATACCCCTTGTATGAGTAATATGATTATTTTTATTCCAATTACTTTTAGTGGAAAGAGCCAAGTGGCTGTGGTGTGGTATGGACCTGGCACCAGGTCGGGTTATTCTAATTTCAGGGCAGAATATATATTTATTTTGATGTAAATCTTCCATTCTGATTTTGGGATTTTCTCCCCGATACAGCAGTTTACATGTGATTTATTTTACCCAATTCAAATTTTGAAATACCCAATTGCTTCAGAAATGATGGAGTGACAATACTCGATTACTAATTTCCATGTCCTGTTAAATAATTAATGATTAAATCTGGTAATATGTAACGTATTGGGGTTAGATGTTGCAATATGTGAAATAAATGTAGCTCGATACTGGCCAGTGATTGGCTTAGAAAGTAGGGCGAACTATAATGTCAGTTCTAGATTTCTGTCATGTTACAGTGGGGTCAGCGTGTAAGTGCACACACGAACGAACATGACAGGTTGGTTCGCTACCCACCCAAAGTGTATGTTGTTACCACTCAGTTGAACCGTCTCGCCGAGACGGTTCAACTGAGTGGTAACAACATACACTTTTGATGCGAAATGAAAAAAAATGCAGAAAAATATTTACCTTTTTTTTATACATGAATTACAGTGGGGTCAACCTGGTTCCAACCTGTCGTGTTCGTTCGTGTGTGCACTTACACGCTGACCCCACTGTATATACAATCTGTTGCAGTATTGCCAAAGCAGCTACCCATGCACTTATCATCTTTGCATGTTGATATTTATATGTTGGTAACAACCATTTATTATGACAAACTTTTTATAGAACTGAGTATTTACGGACTGCATATCAAACACATCACTCTTGTGTACGACACAATTTGACTTTGTCACTATATTATGACATGTTTGAATTACATCAAAATGTTGGATATCATGACATACAGTGGAACATCTCTAAACCAGACACCCTGGGAGGTCCCCAGTACAGTGGAACCTCTCTCTAAACCAGACACCCTGGGAGGTACCCAGTACAGTGGAACCTCTCTAAACCAGGCTCTAAACCAGACACACTGGGAGGTACCCAGTACAGTGGAACCTCTCTAAACCAGACAGCATGGGAGGTCCCCAGTACAGTGGAACCTCTCTAAACCAGACCCCTGGGAGGTACCCAGTACAGTGGAACCTCTCTAAACCAGGCTCTAAACCAGACACACTGGGAGGTACCCAGTACAGTGGAACCTCTCTAAACCAGGCTCTAAACCAGACACACTGGGAGGTACCCAGTACAGTGGAACCTCTCTAAACCAGACACCATGGGAGGTCCCCAGTACAGTGGAACCTCTCTAAACCAGACACCCTGGGAGGTACCCAGTACAGTGGAACCTCTCTAAACCAGGCTCTAAACCAGACACACTGGGAGGTACCCAGTACAGTGGAACCTCTCTAAACCAGACCAGACACCATGGGAGGTCCCCAGTACAGTGGAACATCTCTAAACCAGACACCCTGGGAGGTACCCAGTACAGTGGAACCTCTCTAAACCAGACACCCTGGGAAGTCCCCAGTACAGTGGAACCTCTCTAAACCAGACACCCTGGGAGGTCCCCAGTACAGTGGAACCTCCCTAAAACAGACACCATGGGAGGTCCCCAGTACAGTGGAACCTCTCTAAACCAGACACCCTGGGAAGTACCCAGTACAGTGGAACGTCCCTAAAACAGACACCCTGGGAGGTCCCCAGTACAGTGGAACCTCTCTAAACCAGACACCCTGGAAGTCCCCAGTACAGTGGAACCTCCCTAAAACAGACACCCTGGGAGGTACCCAGTACAGTGGAACCTCTCTAAACCAGACACCCTGGGAAGTCCCCAGTACAGTGGAACCTCTCTAAACCAGACACCCTGGGAGGTACCCAGTACAGTGGAACCTCTCTAAACCAGACACCCTGGGAAGTCCCCAGTACAGTGGAACCTCTCTAAACCAGACACCCTGGGAAGTCCCCAGTACAGTGGAACCTCTCTAAACCAGACACCCTGGGAGGTACCCAGTACAGTGGAACCTCTCTAAACCAGACACCCTGGGAAGTCCCCAGTACAGTGGAACTCTAAACCAGACACCCTGGGAGGTCCCCAGTACAGTGGAACCTCTCTAAACCAGACACCCTGGGAGGTGCCCAGTAGAGTGGAACATCTCTAAACCAGACACCCTGGGAAGTCCCCAGTACAGTGGGACCTCTCTAAACCAGACACCCTGGGACCCAGTACAGTGGAACCTCTCTAAACCAGACACCCTGGGAGGTCCCCAGTACAGTGGAACCTCTCTAAACCAGACACCCTGGGAGGTCCCCAGTACAGTGGAACATCACTAAACCAGACACCCTGGGAAGTCCCCAGTACAGTGGAACCTCTCTAAACCAGACACCCTGGGAGGTCCCCAGTACAGTGGAACCTCTCTAAACCAGACATCCTGGGAGGTCCCCAGTACAGTGGAACCTCTCTAAACCAGACACCCTGGGAGGTCCCCAGTACAGTGGAACATCACTAAACCAGACACCCTGGGAGGTCCCCAGTACAGTGGAACCTCTCTAAACCAGACACCCTGGGAGGTCCCCAGTACAGTGGAACCTCTCTAAACCAGACATCCTGGGAGGTCCCCAGTACAGTGGAACCTCTCTAAACCAGACATCCTGGGAGGTCCCCAGTACAGTGGAACCTCTCTAAACCAGACACCCTGGGAGGTCCCCAGTACAGTGGAACCTCTCTAAACCAGACACCCTGGGAGGTCCCCAGTACAGTGGAACATCTCTAAACCAGACACCCTGGGAGGTACCCAGTACAGTGGAACATCTCTAAACCAGACACCCTGGGAGGTCCCCAGTACAGTGGAACCTCTCTAAACCAGGGTGTCTGGTTTAGAGATGTTCCACTGGTATTATATTGTATAAGCACCTTACAACTTGTATGTGTACTTTTCAATCATTAACATACATGATATAAATTACAATAAAACATATAAGAAAAATGAAACACTGAAGTTTTTTATATATCTGGTATAAATATGTTTTGGTATATGTGCGGTACCAGAGTTTGAGAACTTATTTCATGTCATGAAAACTACAGTTAACCAATTATAACCCGGATACAACTACTGTAGTATCAAACTTTGGAGAATTTTTTCCCGCTATTTTCTTTATTTCTGTTCTAAAGTATATGTTGTTACCACTCATATGAACCGTCTCGACGAGATGGTTCAAATGAGTGGTAACAACATATACTTTTATGGAGAAATAAACAAAATAATCAGATTTGGTGTATCCATAGACTTCAATAGGTTAAGCCACACATGAAAACTAGTATATACACATAACAGTTTATTGGGTGCAAGTTGAGTTGGGTATCGCAATGATGATGTCACTACACTGGTATCATATATAACATGTCTTGTCAGAACTGTGTGAAAATGACACTAATCACAATAAAACATTGGTAAATATTTCCAAAACTAGACTTCGGCATTCTTGTTTTTCAAATGTAGGATACCAACATAGAGAAAACCACTCTATGAACATTTTAATCTGTTTTGAACATGGATTGTAACTTTTAGTGTCCTAGTCAAATTGTCCTTTGAAACAACGAGTGCCAGACACTCTGTGAACTTTGAAGGTTCTTACGATGTTTAGTATGTTTTGATCATAAAATTGCATAGGCCTTGTGAATGAAGGTACTACATATTTCTGACATAACAACCAGTGTAGCAACTGATCCGCTGACACAGTTGTGCATGGAAATATGTTTGCCAATTTAGTCTATGAACCATCAGCAAATGTCATGCAATATTTAATGATAAATGCAGTACCGTTATGTGCTCGCTTATCAAGAGCTATGCTGGTGAAGAGCTCAGAATGTCATCTTTGGAAGGGCTGCACATAAACCGTGATTTATCTTAGTTTTGTGTTCACCCTTTTCATGCTGAGGACATGTCATTATGTTTGCGGAAAATCCTAAATATTTTCTTTCTATGCGCTCAGAAGTATATGTCGCGACCACCATTTGAAAACGAGACGGTTCAAATGAGTGGTCACAACAGATACTTTCATTTCGAAATAACAAAAATAAAATATTTGATAAATTTCATAAATGTACCCGTAAAGGTGTATTCCGAGGGAAATGGGTTAAGGATACTTGAAGACTGCAATTAACCTCCACCAGTGCTTGCATCAAGTGTTTTTGTTCCACAGGAATGTCGACAAGTGGTTAATGTGAAACCATCATAGGCATTCGTCCACACAATAGACAGCATGCGAAGGGTAATTTAAAGATGGGGTTCATCTGACTGGAGAAATGGGGCTTATGGGAATCGTGACCACTTAGCTCCTGATCAAATAGCACACTCATGTAGGCTTATAGTGATCTATGTTACTTGTTAGAAGCATGACAGGTGTTTTATTGGTGGAAGGGCAAACAGATCAGATCCTGATCAGGCTTTGCGAATGAACAGGCTGATCTGGATCTACTCTGGTCGCAAGCCCCATACGTCCTATTTTCCAGTGACAGTCACATATATATGTATAATTCCAGCACAAAAATATTTACACAATTCCCTAACATTTGATTGGCCCGTAGCAAGTCTCTGTCCAAAATTTATATCCCAGTAAACTCCCACGCCGAACTACTTTCCGTAACCGTGATGCGCAGTTAAAATAATTATTAAGAAAACGGAAAATAAACACATTTTCTTGATGAATTGATTTCAAATGCTGGAATTATAAGGAATGAATGGCCTTTTTGTGGAATTTATCGGGGATATAAACTTGGAAAAGTCGCGGGAATACTGGACGACGCCTTCCGGCCTTCGTCCAGTATTCCCGCGACTTTTCCAAGTTTATAACCCGATAAATTCCACAAAAAGGCCATTCATTCCTATAATACGATGCTGCCTTTTATGAGAATATGTTGCATATAGGAGATGAATCGCATGCTTTGAAAATATATTTTTATTTTAAATAAGGAAATTGAGTAATAAATATTGATAGCAAAACCTTTTTCCCGCCGAGAAATGTTTAATGGCGTTTAACATGTGTGTGTTGTTTGCGAATCAGCTAATAGCGTTTCTCAATGACTGCTTCATTTTAATCCAATGATATAGGTAATTGTTTTTACCGAAGCCTGAAACATCTGCCTCTAATGTGCTTGTAGCTTTAATGGTCCATTCACTTGATAAAAAGAGAAGAAAATGTTTATTTCAATGAACCCGGGTTCAAAATTGGTCTACTGACTTTGCCACCTACGTTGATGATGTGAAAAGCAATGTAGGTATAATGTATGCATTGTGTGTCATATTCAGTGGAACCTCTCTAAACCGGACTCCCTGGGAGGTCCCAGGGTGTCCGGTTTGCAAAGTTTGAAAACTAAATTGTCCTCTACAGTTGTTTCTCCTTTGCCGTTTGTTAACATTTTGATCTTCTCCTACAGTGGGGTCAGCGTGTAAGTGCACACACGAACGAACATGACAGGTCGTCTCGCCGGTTCAACTGAGTGGTAACAACATACACTTTTGATGCGAAATGAAAAAAAATGCAGAAAAATATTTGCCTTTTTTTTTATACATGAATTACAGTGGGGTCAACCTGGTTCCAACCTGTCGTGTTCGTTCGTGTGTGCACTTACACGCTGACCCCACTGTATGCGTCACAGCTAATTGGTGACAAACCTTTGGATTAAATGAATTCCAAGACATTTGATTCAGAAAAGGTGTAACGTTTTAAAGATCGATTGCTGAACGAGCAGACTGATTTTGGCGAAACTTAGTAGACAAGCTGTACAATAATTTGGCTGATCTCCACATTTAAGCATGCTAGAAAAACGTTATTTATGTTTAAGCACGTTTTTATATTGATTGTTCCTACAATCATTACTTTTACAGATAACACATCTTTACTTCAAAACAAAAGTTCAATAAATGCTATGCATTGTGTGTTTGTAACAGCTGTTATATTGCTTGTGCAAGTTATGGTGCAGGGTTTGGAGATGTTACACATGTTGGCTTAAATGTACACGCCCACTCAGTAGGCACAACATGTTCTTTATAGGAATTAAATACGTGTATAATTGTCACTATTCCACCAGTTCTAATAATTACGAGTGCCTGCTATACAGATATAATCATTTAGTAATAATTCCAGCACAAAAATATTTACAAAATTCTCTAACATTTGATTGGCCCGTAGTAAGTCTCTGTCCAAAATTTATATCCCAGTAAACTCCCACGCCGAACTACTTTCCGTGACCGTGAGGCGCAGTTAAAATAATTCTTAAGAAAACGGAAAATAAACACATTTTCTTGATGAATTCATTTCAAATGCTGGAATTATAAGGAATGAATGGCCTTTTTGTTAAATTTATCGGGGATATAAACTTGGAAAAGTCGCGGGAATACTGGACGAGGCCTTCCGGCCTTCGTCCAGTATTCCCGCGACTTTTCCAAGTTTATACCCCGATAAATTCCACAAAAAGGCCATTCATTCCTATAATATTTATTTTACTGATAGTGACTCACCGCGGTATCAGGCTATATCATATGCAAATGAGACATGATATTTTTTTATTATTTATACTAATTAAATGTGTCACCTGAAAAAATAATATTTTTGAAAGATTATAAAGTATGATCATTGCACACCAATAAATAAATAGCAATGTTCGTTAACATTTTAAGGAAACACGGTTATCGCCCCCGATATCAGTGTGGAAATTTAAGTCCAATATAAAATGTATAATAATGCTAATCAATACGTGGGGTAATGGCAAATGAATGTTTATTTTGCCAGAAAATGTCTCGGATGATGTCTCTGATATAAAGAACATGTTGTGTCTACTGAGTGGGCATGTACTTTGAATACAACACTAGGCAATACTCACCTCATCATCTAATATTTGACCAGTGTAGCGCATGATTAGTTTTTGTATCGCTGTGGGTGAATGAAATCTGGATAGTCTTATAGAAGCACAAGGAATGGGCTTCAGCTGAGAAAGGGGTCCTTTCTGCAGAGCTCCAGATAAGGGGCGTTTTGGCGTATTTTATGCACTTATTTTAGCAGAATATGCATTGATTATCAAAAGTAGGAGTACAAAAGACTCACAGCAATGCGAAAATACTCATTGATTTTCAAATTGAGTAGTGAAAATACTGTAATTAAGTTGTAAATTTACTTAGCACTGCAAAAAGCAAACAGTGTTTGCTTTTTGAAGCTCAAATAAGTGAGAAATAAATTATCATTTGTTCCCTATTTAATAAGGAAGAAAATAATCAATTTGTAAAAATAAAATACGCATTGAATTTTAAAAATCAGGGGTACAATACTCTTTAGACACAAAGCTTATCTGGAGCTCTGGTTCTATGTTTAGACCTTTAGGAAATAAAAAAAAACAACAGCAGCTGTACATCATATAAAATAAAAGAGAGAGAGAGAGAAAGAGCTTTGAACAACTGTTTTTGCATGATTGAAAGGTAAATGTTTATGTTCTTATTCTTAAACAAATAAAAGATAATGCACTAGTAAATGTTATGCCCACCCTCACCATGCCGGGACATAGTGGGTCTTAATACTGGGAGTTTCACTTCTCACTATATTTCCCTAGGGGATATCAATATGTGGCTGTGACTGGAGAAATGGCGCCTATGGGTTTTGCGACCAGTGTAGATCCAGATCAGCCTGTGCATCCGCACAGTCTGATCAGGATCTGCACTGTTCTCCATTCCACATGAAACTTTATATGCATTGAAAAGTTTGCAGGTACCTTTTGTTTCTGCAACAAAATTTGCTCTACAAAAAACAGGTTATTGCATAAAATGGGCGTTCGCAGTGTATTAACGCAGTGTAATAAAAATCATATTACCGGTACACTAGTGTAATAAATATTCAAATTAGCTTGTTACAGAAAATGTTTGGTGACCTGCACAGCTTCAATGTGTGATGATGTGCTTATGCAATAAATAGAATCTAACAATTGTGAGGATTTACTATTAAATTTGTGAGTATTTATTAAACTTGTTCACTAATTTCATAAGAAAATCGGCATGGCATCGTTTTTTATGAAATCAGTAAACTTGTTATAAATATCATATTCAGTCATCGCGCACCAATATTTCCATAATATAGCCCACACATGTGTTCCTGTGCCCAAGGTTGAGGTCAAATTACATATAAATTGGTGTTGGAAGTTTTTATTTACGTTAACCATTTGATTTGTAGGGCCAGACAATGGCCTGCATATCTGTGAGGCCTTGCTCTACGGAGAACTGCAATTCTTATGCCCGGATTTATCTGACCGTGCTCCAATCAGTTTATGAGCCACTATATATTTAACCTTTTGAAAACTACAGCCCTCTATAGCAGTGTGTGCAAGCAGTGTAGATCCAGATGAGTGACTAGCCGTCTCATCAGGATCTGCACTTTTTGCAAGTAATTTTCATTTTTTATTAAAAAAAAAATAACCCCTTTTTATACGCCCGTTTGAAAAAACGGGACGTATTATGTATTCATCTTGTACGGGCAAGCGGGTGGGCGGCGGGCGGGCAGTGGGCGGGCGGGCACAGATTGTCCACGCAATAACTAGAGGTCTACTTTACGGATTGTAACCAAATTCGGTATACATGTTTAACACGGCAAGACGAAGAAGCCTATTGAAAATTTCCGATGATATATCTCCCCTTGGCGGCCATTTTTAATTTTCGCACTTTGTATCATTGTCCACGCAATAACTCCAGTTCTACTTCACCAATCGTAACCAAATTCGGTATGCATGTTTATCACGACAAGACAAAGAAGCCTATTTATTTTTAAAATTTTCTGATGACTTATCTACCCTTGGTGGCCATTTTTAATTTTCGCACTTTGTATCCTTGTCCATGCAATAACTCGAGTTCTACTTCACCGATCGTAACCAAGTTCGGTATACATGTTTATCAAGGCGAGATGAAAAAGCCTATTGGTTTTCAGTGAGTTATCTCCCCTTGTTGACTGGCCTTGCCTCGACGGGCATATATTGTGACCTTCGGAACTCTTGTTATAAATAGACTAAATAAATATGACTGAAAATCATTTTGTGATGATTGGATTGGTGGGAAAATTCACATAACAAATCATTCCAGTTATTTACGTTGAACATGTTGAACCTACAATAGAACAGCTGTTTGTTTTGATGTGATTCCGTTTGTGAGTAATAGACACGCCCTGGCATTTGTCTTACCGCTATCGCGACATCTCGCATACAATTCGGCGTATAATTCGCAGACATCTCACAAGCTTTCATCGAGGCCCTTCTTCTTCCCACTGACATGTTTACCGAAATGTCTTCGCCGAGATAACGGGTTTTATTCTATGGTAGTTTTGACCAGATCAAAAGATATTTGAAATGTTGTTTTAAATACACAATGTAAATTGTATGTCACATGCCACATAAGTCAGCATTTAATTGGGTACTCAGTTGGTAAAAGGGAATTTATGGAGTTTGCGACCAGTGTAGTCTGATTTGGGTTTACACTGATCACCATTCAATCGTGGATGTAGGGATGGGTTGTGGTGTAGTGATTAGAGCATTAGACTTCAATACCTGAGATTTTGGATTCAATCCCCACTTTAGACATGAAAAAATATTTTGTTATGTAATTTTCCCACCAATCCAATCATCACAAAATGTGATTTTAAGACTAGTCTATTTATGAAAAGGGGGTGTTTTGTTTATAAATAAAAAATCAAAATTACTTCCCAAAAGTGCAGATTCTGAGACGGCTCGTTACGAGCCGGCTCATCTGGACCTACACTGTTTGAAAATCCTGCTATAGAGGGCTGTAGATTTCAAAAGGTTAAATATATAGTGGCTTATATATATCATGTTTCCGAACTACAGTTACTTCGGAGGAGATTTAATTGAGATTGTGTCTCTGTATGTGACTGTGACTGGAGAAATGGGGCTTATGGGCTTTGCGACCAGTGTAGATCCAGATTGGCCAGTGCATTTGCACAGTCTGATCAGAATCTGCACTGTTCGCCATTCCATCAATGAAGCACCCATTATACGTCTAACAAGCATTATACAATATACATGTACATGTAGATCGTTATTATAGGAATGAATGGCCTTTTTGTGGAATTTATCGGGGTATAACCTTGGAAAAGTTGCGGGAATACTGGAAGAAGCGATAAAAAATTATAATTTTTGAGGAAAAAAAAATCAATTATTTTTTCGAAAATTGTAATTTTTTAAGGCCTCGTCCAGTATTCCCGCGACTTTTCCAAGTTTATATCCCCGATAAATTCCACAAAAAGGCCATTCATTTCTTATAATTCCAGCATTTGAAATAAATTCATCAAGAAAATGTGTTTATTTTCTGTTTTCTTAAGAATTATTTTAACTGCGCCTCACGGTTACGGAAAGTAGTTCGGCGTGGGAGTCTACTGGGATATAAATTTTGGACAGAGACTTAGGGAATTGTGTAAATATTTTTGTGCTGGAATTATCAGGCTACAGCATGTTGCTATTTGATCAGGAGTGACACTGGTTACAAATCCCATAAGCCCCATTTCTCCAGTCACAGCCACATATGATGTTAGCTGTTGCTGGGACATTAAACCATTCCCGTTCACTTATCAGTCATGGAAGTAACCTTGAACTGCGAGCATCAATCCTATTGCAGTGTAACTTCTCCAAACCAGACACCCAGGGAGGTCTCCAGGGTGTTTGCCAGGGAGGTCCCCAGGGTGTCTGCCAGGGTGTCTGATTTAGAGAGGTTTCACTGTAATTCAGCTATGCACATTCTTAAGACATTTTTGCATACTTTTCAATCATGAACCAACACTAGAGACTTACTATTGTAGATTCAGTCGTTCCTTATACCCTCAGCATATGACGTACCGTATGTCAAGGGGTTATAGATTTCATCATTAAGCCTGTGCATCCATCCGTACACACGGCGAGGTATTTATGTGGCTAGAGAACAATGGGTAACTGTAAATGCTATTCATTCCATTCTCTTACGTGGCTATATTTTCCTCTTACATGGCTACTTTAAACAAAAGAATAGCCACATAAGTAGGAACGTCCGTCCATTCGTCTGTCCAGATGCAGTATCGGGGTCATAGGTGGTTGGAGGTGTGGCCTAATACAAAATAAAACAAATGCAACTTATTCCATAACAACTTAACGTCTATTGTTTCTCAGGTGGTCATTCTTTTGTTTGAAACCAATGTATGTACCACTTAAGGGGTGTAACTGAGGGACGTCCGTCCGTAAGATTTGCGTTAACATTTGTGTCGGTCCAGGCAGTGGCCGGGGATATCTGTGAGTCTCTGTTCACTTGGTCTAGTTATCTGTAAATGAACTCATCAAGATGTTTTCATTATAGTTATATATTTATGTGTACTTTTTCTTTTGTGATTCTGGTGGTAGACTTCTGCGATTTCCCACAAGAAAGTTAAAATAAAAACAGTCTCCCTGCAAGTTTTACTGTTAAAACAAGCAACTTCACAAGAAAACGTACAACTTGTCATATTGATATTATTCATGTCAGCTTAGATTGAAATCAACATATATGCATGTGCAATCTATTTATTTGCTAGATTATCTACCATACAAATTTATTCATGAACTACAATTATGCTATATAGCAACCAGTAAAGACCCTGATCAGACTGCACAGATGTGCAGTTTGATCAGGGTCCATGCTGGTTGCAAATCGTATGTTGAGACTTCGTACTCGACAACTAAAGTATTCCCTATCTAGAAAGTAAGATCAGAGCTCCCGGGTCCCTGTTTAAATGTTGGGAACCAAAATAATTAGCCAATCTGGAGAAACCGAACATCGTCGACGAAGAATTCTGGACGATTAGTTTCTGTCATTAGCCATTGACACTGTTTATACTGTCCATCTATCTGAATACAAAATAATAATACTGGAACTAATTGAATTTTTATTGTTCTACCAAATTTTAAACTGTTTAGAACCATGTGTTTTACATAATAGCTTAAGCTATGTTCTCTAAAGCATGTGAAATGTATATACACAGAGCTTCAGATAAGTTTTGTATCTAAAGAGTATTACACCCCAGGTTTTTATGCCACCAGGTTTCGAAGAAACGGGTGGCATATAGTGTTTTGACCGTCCGTCCGTCCGGTCCGTCCGTCCGTCCATCCGTCACACTTTTCGGTTAACCACTTTGTCACAGTTTCTCAAATATGCTGCAGGTGGCATCCGCGTTCGACAGACGCATTTCTTGTTTTAATTTCAATACGTATTTTACTTTTACAAACATGTTATTGATTTTCTTCCTTCTAAAATAGGAAACAAATGATAAAAAATAATAATTAAAATTCATTTATTTGAGCTGCAAAAAGCAAATTTTTTGCAGCTCAACTAAGTAAATTGTCAACTTTATTACAGTATTTTTACTACCCATTTCGAAAATCCATGCGTATTTTCACATTGCTGTGATTATTTTGTACTCCCAATCAGTGCGTATTCTGCTAAAGTAAGTGCGTAATATTACGCCAATACGCACCTTATCTGGAGCGCTGTATACATGTACACGTACCTATTTGTAGGTAACCTAGTTCCCAGAGAATTTTGCTTTTGAATTGTAACATGCACTTTGCATTTGCCTTGAGCGTGTGTGAAATAATATTTTTTATTTGCTTGTGTAGTGTTGCGTTCCAAAGATTTTCCAAATCTAGTTAACCCTATCTTATTGTTTTTGTCGTCTGCTGTTTATTTTCCATTTTTATCATCAAAAACATGGTTTGACAGCACTTTAGGATAATTTACAACATGGTTTGACAGCACTTCAGAATAATTTCCTTGTTAAACCATGTTTTTATCGAGAAACAAGGCAAGATATAAAAGCAACAGCAGACGACAATTGTTGTGAGTAGCCGGTCTAAGGGTTAGCCTTCTTCTCGTTCAAAGTATTTGCAATTTGGTAGCTTGAGGACTGTACCAATACATTGACTTTTGGTTCATGGACATTCTTGCTTCATATTTTACCACTTTGGTGGCGTGGGAGCATGTGATGGGTAATTTAACGATCGGGGTTCATCCTTACCAGAATCCCAACCAGAGACCTGTAACCTATTTCATCAACATTGCAAAGTATACTTTAGTAGCAAAGTATACTTTGAGGGAGAAATTTTCCATTTTATGATAAATTTATTAATTTTTATTATACTGAATTTATTACATTATCACAGCCAATTTGGCTGTGATAATGTAATAAATTCAGTATAATAATTCTGCATACTTTTAATCATGAAATATATGCATTTGTTAGTTCTATATGAAATAATGCATTTCAGGAAAAATAAATGATTACTCCCTCAAAGTATACTTTGCTAGTAAAGTATACTTTGCAATGTTGATGAAATAGGCTACAGGTTTGGCCCTCACGTACATTGTTAGTATTTTGTATGTGACAGTTGAATCTGGTTATACCCATTATGGGAGTATTACGATTATTCGTAATCTTATAACTTTTAGGGGAAGGGGCCATTGAGTGACTTTGGTGTGGTATGGACCTGGCACCAGGTCAGGTTATTCTAATTTCCGGGCTGAATCTATATTTCTTTCGATGTAAATGTTCCGTTCTGATTTCAGGATTTCCCGCCTGGAATGCAGCAGGTTGAATACGGGAACTCGTTGGCCCGACCTTAAATGACCATAAATGTTGATAGGACATTAAAACACCCAATAAACAAAACAACAAACATATTTTACCACAGTGCTGGACTGCCTACAATGGTATCATGAAAGGCCAGCATTAAGAGCTCTCCACCCACCTGAACAATATTGGGCCAGTCTAATAGTGTTTTCGTGAATGGAGAGTGACTTCATGATCCCAGTCCAGAGGGTATCTTAACTCATAGAAATGCGGGAAACAAAAATTGTTGTCTGCAGCTGTTTTATTGCCGTGCCCACTTGCGGACAGCGAGATATAGTCGGCACATTGGCGTACATCCGTACGTCCGTCCGTATGTACGAGCGTCCAAGATTAAATTTTTTTTTTTTTTTTTGGTTAAAGTTTTTCCGTATACTATCAAACAGAGCTCCAGTTAAGGTGCGTAATTTGGAGGCAAATTTCTTATTTCTCCATCAAAAATGGCAAGTTGGGAGTGCTTTAGAATCGTCTCAATGAGACGATTCTAAAGGACTCCCAACTTGCCATTTTTGATGAAGAAATAACAAAATTTCACCCCAAGTTGGTCAAATGACGCAGCTTAACTGGAGCACTGATCAAAGCATCGGCAGGCGTGACATGCGGGTCGCGGCCATCTAGTTTTCTTTTTCTTTTGTCATGTCTATTGGAAATAAAACTAAAGTGTTATCCAAACATGTTTTTGGTGAAAGAAATGGAAAATAAACGGCAGACAGCAAAATTTAATTCAGCATTGTAAGGATTAATGATGAATAGGTACTTATAATTATTATTCATATCTTAAAATCTTACTAGCGTTCACACATGAGGCCAAGTGAGCTGTAGCCTATTTCACCAACATTGCAAAGCATACTTTTCTAGCAAAGTATACTTTTGAGGGAGTAATCCTTTTTTTTTCCTGAAATGCATTATTTCATATAGAACTAACGACTGCATAATTTGATGATTAAAAGTATGCAGAATTATTATACTGAATTTATTACATTATCACAGCCAAAATGGCTGTGATAATGTAATAAATTCAGTATAATAACAATTAATAATATTCCTAAAATTTAAAATTTATCCCTCAAAGTATACTTTGCTAGAAAAGTATACGTTGCAATGTTGGTGAAATAGGCTACAGGTGTAGCAAGTGTGCATGGCACCTGATCAGTTACAGTGCTGACTGTACAGTGCTCCCCAGGTGCATTCCTCTCTGTATATGACCTTGTTGTTGAACAGACGTAAAACCCCAATCAATCCATCAATCAGTCTGTTATATGTGAACTTCTATTGCATTTCATGAGAAAACCCTACATAAATTTCTTATAATGTCTGCTTCGGCACTCAAGGTGAAGGCCCCAGGGTCAAGGTCAAGGCGGAACAAGGCGAGACATTTGATTCCGCGGAATTCTTGTTCATACGTGACTGATGTATTTCTAACGTCACCCTACATCACTAACTACAAAATTCTCCACTCCGCTTAGCCCCCCCCCCCCCCAATGGCAAGGCCACTCACTCATTGAAAATTATAAATACCTTTAAATTATTGATTGTTTTTAACCCTTACAATGCTGAATTAAAATTTGTCGTCTGCTGTTTATTTTTCATTTTTCTCATCAAAAACATTGTTTGACAGCATTTAGAATTATTTCCGATGGAAATGATTCTAAAATGCTGACAAACAATGTTTTTACTGAGAGAAGAGATAAAATATGACGACTATTTTCGGTTCCTGCACTCTAAGGGTTAAACTTTACATTGCATGTGCCTCAAGGCAGCAAAGACCATTTGCCAATTGTAAGAATGGTAACTCTTGATTGCCTGCTTTTCGAGTTACCCCCTTTGTCAGAAACTACATGTGTACTTGTTCTTTTTGGCTGCCAGTGCAGATATGCCACATTTCTAGTATTTTTTCTTTATTACTTTCATATAATGAAATACACGTATGTGGGATATTAATTTACTATAGGAATAAATGGCCTTTTTGTGGAATTTATCGGGGTATAAACTTGGAAAAGTCGCGGGAATACTGGACGAAGGCCGAAGGCCTCGTCCAGTATTCCAGCGACTTTTCCAAGTTTATATCCCCGATAAATTCCACAAAAAGGCCATTCATTCCTTATAATTTCAGCATTTGAAATAAATTCATCAAGAAAATGTGTTTATTTTCCGTTTTCTTAAGAATTATTTTAACTGCGCCTCACGGTTACGGAAAGTAGTTCGGCGTGGGAGTTTACTGGGATATAAATTTTGGACAGAGACTTGCTACGGGCCATGTTAGGGAATTGTGTAAATATTTTTGTGCTGGAATTATAAGGTAGCAGTTAATGTGCAGTTCTATGATATACGACACACTTGAGACTGCTATAATTTTATTAGTCGGGGGAATTTTGTTACTTAACTGTATAAATGCCATGCTGTTTCAGCAATGTGTATGAAGTATTAAAACTTGAATAATGTACATGACCTTTGAAACCAGCCTATTCTCTTGTCATCATCAGACTATACATTTTTGTACATTTTAAGTGTCTACACTAAAAGATACATTATTTTTGGCTGTCTGTGTAAACTAATGAAATCCCACAAATGTTCAGACATATTTTGTGTAATTTAACCCATAAAATGCAGGACACAAAAATGTTTTTATTCCCTCGCCGCTATGAAGAGGGGATATAGCGTTCGTCCATGTACGCACGTGCATGCATGCGTATGTTAGTAACACCTTTCATTTTTAGCGCGTCTTCCGAAGGAAGAAGTGCTTATGGCATACCCTTGGCGTCGTAGGCGTCCGTCTGTCTGTCTGTCTGTCTGTCTGTCTTCAAAAATTATAATGGCCTATACTTTTCTGTTTCCTTGCTTGGATTTGCTTCATATTTCACACACGCATTGCTCCAAGGGTCCTCTACCGCTGCTAAGCCCAGAGTCAAGGTCAAATACTTTGTACGCTCGAAACCTTAACACGCTCTGGTAAATGGCTCATAAATTTTGTTTCCTTTATCCAGCACGTTGTGTTTTCAAATGTGCCCTCGGTTCCTTTGCTGCCACCGGGCGCACTTCGTTGTCCTCTGACAACTCTTGTTCAATAACTTATAAACCACTTCACTGATTTTTGTCCCGCCTGCTTTAGCAGAAGTGGGACATAGGCATAGCTTTTCCGTCTGCGTAGGCGTCGGCGTCGGCGGCGTCAACATTTCACGTTAAAGTTTTTTGCGTTTAGCTCAGTTTCCAGAAAACTATAACTCCTACGACCTCCATACTTGGTATACATCAACACTGTGGTGTAACCATCTCACACAGAGGGAGCCCATGTGACATTGACCTACTTTTCATGGTTCATTGACCTACTTTTCACATGCATTCAACGTTAAGTTTTTGCATTAGCTCTGTTTCTAAAACTTAACGTTCAGGTTAATTCATTGTAACTTCTGTTTCCCTGAATGGAATGCTTTAATATTCCATACATGCATTTGTAACAACATCCCGCGTCATTCTACAGAAAGTCCATGGCGCCCGCTAACCCCAAAGGTCAAGGTCGCTGACTTAGAAATTTCCGTGTTTGGAAAAGTTAACGCTCAGTTTATGCTTTAATATTCGCATTTGTAATAACATCCCGCATCATTCTACAGAAAGCCCATGGTGCCCAAAGGTCAAGGTCACTGACTTAGAAACTTCCGTGTTTGGAAAAGTTAACGCTCAGTTTATGCTTTAATATTTCATACATGCATTTGTAACAACATCCTGCATCATTCTTCAGAAAGCCCATGGTGCCCGCTAACCCCAAAGGTCAAGGTCACTGTCTTAGAAATTTCAGTTTTTTGGAAAAGTTAACACTCAGATAATGCTTTAATATTCCATACATGCATTTGTAACAACATCCCACATCATTCTACAGAAAGCCCATGGTGCCCTAAAGGTCAAGGTCACTGACTTAGAAATTTCCGTGTTTGGAAAAGTTAACGTTCAGTTTATGCTTTAATATTCCATACATGCATTTGTAACAACATCCCGCACCATTATACTGAAAGCCCATGGTGCCCGCTAACCCCAAAGGTCAAGGTCACTGACTTAGAAATTTCCGTGTTTGGAAAAGTTAACGCTCAGTTTATGCTCTAATATTCCATACATGCATTTGTAACAACATCCTGCACCATTATACTGAAAGCCCATGGTGCCTGCTAACCCCAAAGGTCAAGGTCACTGACTTAGAAATTTCCGTGTTTGGAAAAGTTAACGCTCAGTTTATGCTTTAATATTCCATACATGCATTTGTAACAACATCCCGCACCATTATACTGAAAGCCCATGGTGCTCACTAACCCCAAGGTTATTACAAGCTCCTTATGTACTATCAAATTGCGCCAGGTGGGAGCCAGGCGCAGATCTCTTGTGATAATATTTGGCCACAATGTGCGTCTAGGAATGGTGCTTTGTTTTGCATACGACCCACAGCCGACCACCCAAGGTCAAGGTCATTGAGGACTTGTGTTCACCTTGTTTGTAAACCCACCCTGCCTAAAATAACATATATTCGAATGTACAACGCATAACAAATATCGGTGAATAGACCGGCTGATAAGCCATCTACTTTCACAGACACTTTGCTGTTTGTGATTATACCGTTAAATATGAAAGATTATATCTTAATTATGGTTTACTTGGCCATGAAATAATATGACACTTATCCGATGAGCGATACTTACCAAATATGATTAATAAATTTTTAGAAATTGCCCATAAATGATGTAGAAAGTTGGTGTAAATTACACAGCAAAATGCGGAATGTAATTCCGCATTTTGCTGTGTATTTTACACCAAATTTCACCTTAATTTATATACATTATACATTAAATTGTGTTACCTGAAACTTAAGTGACACTACTGATAACTCAAAATCAAATTCTTGGTCCCTAACTACATGTTATCCTACATATAAAAAAAAAAACCTTGTTAAACTTAAAGTTTTGTTTACTCAAAAGTATTTTCTTCATTCCCCTGGACTTTGAATAAATGAGTGTAGACTGTAAATGTTTGCAGATGCAATAATGCTAATGATATTGTGGCAGCTAACCTTAATTACAATTACTGGCTCCCCACCCATAGGAACCTGTTTTCTCAAAGATCTTTAGCAGAGTTATTAAATATTGCTTACGAGAACGGTATTTATATAATGGCACTTCATATTATCATCCTTAATGTTATTTTGATTCGCTTAACTCCCGGGTATTGCAATTTCCAATGCATTCTGTCACTTCGGGTGTCGCTCGTGGAATTCCTTTAAGCAAATAATTTATGATGTATCGTAGCAAAAGCGGGAAATAGGAGTTTTTGAGAAGACGAGCTTCAGATATCTGGCTCGTTCCTGCAGCTTGATAAAAATCAGCATATTTCTTTAACGTGTCTAAATCATTTCGGTATATATTTTCGTTTAGAAATAAAGAAACTAGAACATTTTTTTTTGTAAATTTTAATACATGTGCATCAGAAATCAGAATCCTGTATGAAATGTGATAAATTACTTCATATTAGTAACTTCTATTTTCAGATGTGCTATTTGACATATGGTACGGTCGACTGCGTAGAACGAGAATGTAAAGACCTGCATAAAAATATAAAGGTATTTTAAAAAATATATATTTCAGGTCTGAAATTGGAAAAAGCGGACCTGGGAGACAGATGCAATAAATATTGTCTCCCAGGTCAGCTTTTTCCAATTTCAGAGCTGAAATATATTTATTTTTTATGTAAATATTCCGTTCTGATTTTGGGATTTTCCCCCAATGCAGCAGGTTGAATACGGGATCAAATCTGTTGGCCCGGATTAAAATGACCTTAGCTGTTGATAGGTCGTTAAACACCAGGAAACAAACAAACAAACTGCCCATTTCCTGTGATTCACACCTGGGGTAAGTGATCGGGCGTGGTTAGGGTGCCTGGCACCAAATTAGGACACTGTATTTCAGTGCTGAAGGTTGTTATGGTAATTTCAGTGTGCCCCACATACAAATGCCTTCTCCCATCTGTATATGACCTTTATGTTGAACGGATGTAAAACCCCAATCAATCAATCTTCTAACTTCCTTACTTGTACTATTTTATTAACCCTATCAACACTACAGGCCACTTTGAATGTTTGAACACAGTGCAGATCCAGATGATATGGCTTGTTACAAGCCGTCTCATAAGGGGCCATTTCACTAAACTTTGTACGACTAAAATGTTCGAAAGTGCAAATTTAGGATCGTCTGAAAATTTCATTTATGGATTTACATTTATTGAGCATAGGCTGCATATGCATGCAGCCTATGCTCAATAAATGTAGATCCAATAAGTGTTTACAAGAATCATTGTTAATGTGAAATGTACAGACTATCATAATTTTGCACTTACAAATATTTTAATCGTACAAAGTTTAGTGAAACGGCCCCTGGAACGGCTGCCGCGCTGCTTGTGGATATTTTCTGATTTTTGACAAAAACACCCATTCTGCTTAATGGAATGGTTCAAATGTCTACATGGAAGAGTCCATACCAGTTACGGTGCTTAGGGGTGAAAGGGATGAACACCAAAACACTTGTACTCGGTGCATATTGTGTTAGCTTTTTTTTTTTGATTTCGAAATTCTGTGAATTTCCATGATGTATTGCAAAGTGGATAGAACAATCATTCTGTTCAAGTTGATCAATTAATTAAAACAAACACATTGGAACAATTAACCCTTATGCCACTATCTTCTTAATTATTTGTTGTCTGCTGTTTATTTTCTATTTTCCATTTGTATCATCAAAAACATGCTTTGACAGCACTTTAGCATATTTTACAACATGCTTTGACAGCACTTTAGAATCATTTCCATTGGAAATGATTCTGAAGTGCTGTCAAACCATGTTTTAAGGCAGGATATAAAAGCAACAGCAGACGACAATTGTTGTGTATAGCGGTCTAAGGGTTAACATGATTATTCTAAATAAAATATGAGAACCCGACTACTAGTACTGCACTAGTCATCATTAAACATTTTGCAAATATTATGAACTTGAACACACGTTTTATTATTGGATCTGGTTTTGTAGGTGGAGCTGGATGGGGAAGAGATCGAGCTGCCAGAAGTGGAAGGGATTGTGGTGCTAAATATCGCGAGCTGGGGCGGGGGTTGTCGGCCCTGGACCCTCGCGGAGAATTCAGACGACTATAGTCCACAACGGTGGGTTAACATGTGTCACAGAATAGTTTCCCCTCCCTGAATATTTTCCCACCACTGACGGAGGGGCTGACCAAATATTCTGTTGTCCCAAACTATTATTATCCCTTGACAGTCCTCACAGGTGTCACTGAATATTTTGCTCTTCCAGAATATTTACCCGACCTTCATGTGGAGACTATTTACTCATTTTTTGTCATCTTTTCTATTTTTAGCTGACCCGAGTCAAAGGCTCTAGTGAGCTATTGTTACCGCTTTTTGTCCTTCCGGCGTCCGGCCTAGGTTGTCCGTCCATCAATACTTTTCCGACCTCTTCTTCTGGCTGATGTTCACATACATGTTACTCATTTTCAGATTTGTTGAAATTGGAATTGTCGCATATCCAAGATGGCTGCCGTAGAAAAGTAGGTCAAATTCTTAATAAATCTTCTGGAACCGCCCGACTGATTTTGATGGAACTTGGCAGAAATTATTGGGATACAAAATATAGGCGGGGGGTGGGGGGGGGGGGGTGCGTCAAGCAGGGGTCACATTTGACCAAAAGTGATCGTGTTAATATATGAAATCAAAGATATCGAGGAGATGATCACTCTGGATCACTTTTTGTTGGAATAGAATGATTACGTCATCCAAGATGACCATCAAAAGTCATTCTTTTATTATACATTTCAATCGTCCTATTCTCGTGAACCGCTTGGCTGAAGCTGGTGAAACTAATATTATTATATAGTATTATAAGCCAATGGTAACAAAGCGGCAGTACACCCAGTAACTTTATTTATAAAAAACATCTGATTTATTTAACATACTTGTTTTCCTTAAACTTATTGCAAAATTCAATGTAACTGCATGTATGTACGCAATAATGCATGTATCTACATGTATGCACCCAGTGACGTTTATAATAATGGTGCACCGAATAACTGATTCGTTTGACATGTTTTTCCTCACCGTACATCTACCATGTGGTGTGGATCGTGGCAGATTTTCCCCACATACGTCCACGTCATACCAGGCACGCACTTTCCCTCGGCTAATATTATATACACACAAGCCTAATGTTTGCCTCAAAATAATTGCCTTGCTCGTTGAATCAACATACGATCTTTGTTTCGTTTCAACATAAGTAATAGTGATAAATAGACATGTCAACCACCATTTGGTATAGCACTTCAGCTGCGCTAATTCACGAGAAAGCCAGGGTTCTGATTTCGGCAAACAGTGTAGACCAATATCAGACTGCACGTCCGTGCAGTCTGATATTGGTCTACACTGGTTGCCTGATCTATTTGTTGAAAACGTCTGAATGAATTCGCTCCATGTACGAGTTAAGGACATGTTTCTTGTTATTATTCGTTTCTACCTATGCCGGGTTTGCGCACAAAATTGGTGAGTTTCTCTAAGACAGAGGTGCAAAGGTTGAGAATTTAAAATTACACCATATGGTGGTTACATCACTGTCATGTGGTGCCAGCAGTAGGCCAAGGAAATAAAACTCATCATTGCATGTTTTTGAAATTATATGTTACAAGAAAGTGTACAAAATTGTCAAATAATCATACAAGTTCGGATGAGTCTTAAAACCAAGGTCCCATCTGTTTGGTCACAGTAGCTGTTGCTGAGACGTTAAACTGATCCACTGTTGTGTTCCCTTGGCCTATTAACCCTTAGACCGCTACCCACAACAATTGTCGCTTTTATATCTTGCCTTATTTCTCAATAAAAACATGGTTTGACAGCACTTCAGAATCATTTCCAATGGAAATGATTCTGAAGTGATGTCAAAGCATGTTGTAAATTATTCTAAAGTGCTGTCAAAGCATGTTTTTGATGATAAAAATGGAAAATAGAAAATAAACAGCAGACGACAACACAATTAAGATAGCGGTCTAAGGGTTAAATGTTACAAATATAAAATGGTTTTGTGGTGAAAGTTAGACAATCATCTGGAATGTTCAATGTACAATGTTTGTCTTGCCCATTTTTGTGGAATGTGTGACATGGCGGTCACACTTCATGCAGCTTCATCATGTCAGCAGTTTTGGATGTACAAATTTTGTTATCTACCGATATAGTCAGAAATAGTTAACAGTTAACCACGGTGTGTCATTCGAGTGGCATTGACCTACTTTTTTCATGGGTGATACTCCCCTATCATGTACTGCAGTTATCAAGAATGGGTTCCTAGGCGTAAATTGGCTTGTGTTATTTCACAGGTTGACTATTTTGTGTTCATATTCTCTCTACCTGATCATGTCAAGATTTTCTTGAAAATATGAGCTTCATCCTTTCTCAGACATTAGCTATATTGCATGGGTTGTTGTTGCGATTTTTTATGGCAAAGTGTGGTTTTGTGGGAAATTCACATTTGTGTGCAAAATAAATGTAAAAATCAGAATCTGCATTCACAGTTCTGCATCCTAATGCAGATGTACAGTACACTGTATTGCCATTCCAGAACATTTAGGAACTTTTAGAACTACCAGTGTTGCGGCAATTTATGCCTTTGAAGCAACTGTTTCATTTATGTTGGCCTTAGAGCTGTATTTATTACTAGACCCCTGTTACTGGGATGCCATGAGGTGCTATATTCCCAGACAGGGTCTGAGGTTTAACAGTTTATATATGTGGCCTGCTTGGGGAAATCTACCTTATGTCGTACTTGACCCTTTCAACACCACAGGCCTGTATAGTGGCATGGGCAAAACGTGTAGATCCAGATGTGACGAGCCGTCTCATCAGGATCTGCACTTTTTGCAAGTAATTTTCTTTCTTTTTTTTGAGAACAAAAACACCCCCTTTTCATAAATGGACTAGTCTGAAAATCATTTTGTGATGATTTGATTGGTCCGGATTTTAACATATAAAATGTTATTCCAGTTACTTAGGGGTGAAAGGGTTAACCTACTCCCCAGATCAGCCTTCACACGTGTGCTATCTGATCAGGGTTTACACTTGTGGACAATCAGCTACAGTGGAATGTCTCTAAACCGAACATCCTTGCAACATCGATGAGTTATGACCGATTTCCCTGCCAAATATCGCCGATGTTTATCAGTATTCATGATTACATCGGAATTACAGTGAAACATCTCTAAACCGGAGACCCTGGGTACCTCCCAGGGTGTCCGGTTTAGAGAGGTTCCACTGTAATTAATTATCTACATTGGTGCTGACAGATTATGTTGACAGTGCAAACTCTATAAGGAGCCATCTATGTGAAAACACAAAACTGGCTGTTGTAGAGAGGTGGCTGTTGTATGGAGGTTACATATGTAGCAAATTATCCTATTGTGATACAAAGTAATGGCTGTTACAGAGAGGGTGTCGTTGTAGAGAGGTGGCTGTTCATGAATGTTAGACTGTACTAAGAAATGTGAATGCTGAATCAGGATATAAATCATATTTGAGACACGCCATGTGATTTTGTACCTTCGGACATCTGCGTAGTTTCATTAAATATGTTTTCAAAAATGTTCATAAATATAGTCAACAGTTGACACAATTTTCAGACAACGTTTTTGACTATAGTCGGCGCTTTTTCCGCGTCGTCCGCATCGTCCGGTTTTTATACGACCGTTTTTAAAAAACAGTACGTATCATGTTTTACCGCACGACGGGCGGGCGGGCAGGCAGGCAGGCAGGCAGGCATTCGGCTGAAGAAAAAGCGCATAGTTCGTGTACACAATTCCTCCGAAACCGTTCAGTCGATCGATTTGAAACTATACACACGTCTTCTACACATATTGAAGATGTGCACCTTGGTGTTTTTATGCGGAAAAAATATTTTTTAACAAAAATATCACCTTTTTAACTTAGCCATTTTTTCTACATTTTTCTATACAATTCTATAATTATACGGTACAGAGTTTGTGTACACAACTCTTCCGAAACTGTTCAGTCGATCGTTCTGAAACTATACACACGTCTTCTACACATATTGAAGATGTGCACCTTGGTGTTTTTATGCGGAAAAAATATTTTTTAACAAAAATATCATCTTTTTAACTTAGCCATTTTTTCTACATTTTTCTATGCAATTCTATATATGGTACAGAGTTTGTGTACACAACTCCTCCGAAACCGTTCAGTCGATCGTTCTGAAACTATACACACGTCTTCTACACATATTGAAGATGTGCACCTTGGTGTTTTTATGCCGAAAAAAGATTTTTTAACAAAAATATCACCTTTTTAACTTAGCCATTTTTTCTACATTATTATATCCAATTCCCTATCATCCATTTTTTCTACATTATTGTATCCAATTCCCTATCATTTCTACTTTACACTCTACTTTTCTATCTCTGCCTAAATTAGTATACATATTTAGCACAACGAGATGAAGAAATAATGCTATAGACTTTCAAATTCTCATTAATGTTTCTTGCCTTGGTGACAGCTTCACATTTCTGCGTCTTCGCTGTCTGGCCCATATTCGACGGGCGTATTATGTGTCTTGCGGCACTCTTGTTTTGTAAGGCAATTGCGTTAAAGTTATTGTTTTTTCACAACACGGTCAAATGCCTCGGCAGGCGCGACACCGCTTCCGTGGCGGAATTCTTGTTCTTGTTTTTCATTAGAATGTGACACGTTTTTCGTTTTCTTATTGTAAAAAAGAAAAGAATGTGTAAACAATAAGCAAGCGTTTGTTTGTCGAGCCAGGAACAAATATGGACTGTAGCTGATCCAGCTATTATATTTTACTCATCGAAAATTGGCAGAAATTTATAGCAAAATGCAGAACGTTCTGCATTTTGCTATAATTTTTCGCCAACTTTACATTTATTATGGTAAGCTCTGACAGCATTTAACGCAATCTTCTTGTCCTTAACACCTCATTGGTTACAAGTGGCCTGAAATCTATGGCTTCTGTTTTATTTCCACTTAGCCGGTATAAACATACAGTGCTCTCAGTGTCTGCTTATCTTCAGTGATATGTTCGTCTATAACAGGTTTATGGATATTCCTCCTCATCGAAATCTCAATTCTAAAGTATCATCATTAACCCTTTCACCCCTATGTAACTGGAATGGAATTTAATATGTTAATTTTCCAACCTATCCAATGGTCACAAAATGATTTTCAGACGAGTCCATTTATGAAAATGGTGTGTTATTGTTTTCAAAAATGTTTTTGTTTTCAAAAATGTGAAAGTTACTTCCAAAAAGTGCAGATACTGATGAGACGGCTCGTCACGAGCCGGCTCTTCTGGATCTACACTGTTTGCCAATACCACTATACAGGCCCGTGGAGCTGACAGGGTTAATGACAAACCATATTTTTCCTCATCACACAAGACATATACTGGTTGTGATCTGGTGGTCTGGGACGACTGGACAACTGTTAATGTGGACCACTATTTGACCACAATTTGATGGCTAACTTCTAATCATTATTGTTTTTCATTGGCAAAGAAGGTGGGAGGATACATACCACAGCAACCCCAACATTATTTACGGTATATCAAGATTCCATCATACACCTGGGTAGGGAAATTAGTGAAAGTTTATAGCCAGTTCCCAACATTAACCATTTGGATGCGGGAAACAAAAATTGCTTTTGTTTACATGTTGTCTTCTTCTCAATTAAAACATGGTCTGACAGCATTTTAGAATCATTTCAATCAGAAATGATTCTAAAGTGCTGTCAAAGCATGTTTCTCTGGGAAAAGAATGGAAAATAAATTTAAAATTAGCAGCATATGACTAAATTTAATTCAGCATTGTAAGGTTTAAACATAAGCTACAGCGTACAAATAAATTGAACATCAATGTTTTCTCATAATATCCAATCACAAGAGATGAATTAAACAGATGGCAATGATTTCCATTAAATCATCCATGTCTGCTACAGCCTGTCATTTAGCATGTCAATGATTCTCATAATTATGCTGCCAAAACGGATTAATTAGCTAGGAAATAGATGCCAAAACAGGTTAATTATCGAGGAAATTAGACGCGAGAATGCACTAAGTTAAGAATACGTTTATCTGTTTGTCTCGTTACTTGATAATGTTACACTTAACTTCAACAATCTTTTACTTATTCCCATGACTTAATATGAAGCGTATGTCACCTGTTACGTATGCACTTTTGCTTGCACTTTCACGAGACCGTGTAGCGAAAAATAATAATTATTCCTTTTGCGATCAGTGTTGATTCAGATCAGCCTGCGCATTTGCGCAGGCTGGTCTGCGTCCACACTGTTCGCCATTTATTCAATTAGACATCAACGACATTGTCAACCATCTGATTTAGGTTGGTAATCAGTGGAAGCAATGATTTTTTTAAATACGATCTACTGGTATGCCGGAGAAAACATCACGAAGACTCAACTCTGATGAATTGTCGTATATTTTTGCTTGATGATCTGATAAAGCAATTATAATAATTTCGTGGAATGCCACATGCAGATGTATAGCAGTTGTGTGCTCACTTGGAGGGCAAGAGTTTACTACACTAACTCAAATTCAAGACCCAGCGGTGGATTGGTTGAAAATTTCAACTGTCTCACGAGTTCCAGCCAATCAAAGATGTCCGTTTAAAATTCAAATCAAATTTTGTCCGTTTGTAGTTTTTATCAACATTTTATGTCTGGTATGATGTGAATAAAATAATTATTAATGTATGAGGTCACTTGTCGGGTGTTATGCGCACAGTGTGGTAAAATGAAGTTAAAATCTCTTGTATTGTCATTTTCTGTCAGTGTCAAGTACATTTTGGCTAACTTGTTACTTGAGAGTTGAATCCGGTTATACACATTATAAAAGTAGTAAGATTAGTATTAATAATATTACTTTTAGGGAGTAGGACTAAGTGACTGTGCTGTGGTGAGGACCTAGCACAAGTTCAGGTTATTCTCATTTAAGGGCTGCATATATACCTTTTTTCTGTAAATGACTTCCATCTATATGACTTTAATTCACAGCACAGTCCTGCATTTGAAGAACTGCAGTCCTGTTGGCAAGGTACATGTAACCACAGATACTGCTGTATGAAATATTGTCCGATGTCACCTTTGAGAGTGCCCCATTTTGTCTCTTCACTTGCGTAAATATGAGACGAGCCATCTGAATTTGTATCAAAGAAAATGTGTGATTTTTCAAGAAAAATATGTACAGAAACTGTGATATTTTCTGTACATGAAGGCGAAAGTTGAGGAAATGTTCATAGCAAATGCATAATTCTATTTCACATTTGCCTTGAACATTTCATCAACTTTCGCCTTTATTTATAGAAAATATCAGTTTCTGTACATATTTTTCTTGAAAAATCACACGTTTTCTTCGATACAAAATCAGATGTCTGGTCTCATATCATCTCTTCACATACATAAATATGTAGGTGTTACACCACCCACCCCCTGTGTTAACCTTGCCAATATGTTATAAGCATATATTGGTAATATCAACGTGCAATCAAGCAGTTTGAAGGCCCGTGCCTGAGTTGCTTTCTTTCAAGCACAATATTGAAGTATTTTGTAATAAAGACATTGGCAAGTATCAGAGCTGCAGTTAAGGTGCGTAATTTGACCAACTTGGGTGAAATTTTGTTATTTCTTCATCAAAAATGGCAAGTTGGGAGTCCTTTAGAATCATCTCATTGAGACGATTCTAAAGCACTCCCAACTTGCCATTTTTGATGGCGAAATAAGAAATTTACCTCCAAATTACGCACCTTAACTGGAGCTCTGAAGTATTGGCATGTGTACACAGCAAAGCGTCATGTAGTAAATGTAAATGTTAATGCTTTGATTTAACGACGGCACTGGCTCAATGATCTTGCATGTCGGGACCGACTACAGTTGTGCACCAGTATCTCGAAGTCGAAGGGAGATCGTCCATATAGTCGAGATAGGGCTAGGTTCGAGATGAAGTGACATGGTCGAATATTTTCGCGAAAAATATGAAATCATGTTGCCCATTACACTTCGAGTAAACATTCACCAATTAACTAATGACCAAAAGTAGTAAGCTAATCAACATGACAAGGTCGCGTCACGACTCTCAGTGAATTAAATGACCAGCGTGATATGCTTAGTGAACCGTGTCAAACACTCAAATATATCCAGGTGGACCAATTAAGCAACAACAAGGTAGGTGTAAATTTATTTTGTTTGACAATTTGTTTTGAAAATTAGTGTCAACCAAATCGATCTTGGCAGCCATGCGATTTTTATCCTAGCGTTTATGTGATCGAGATAGCGAAGAGATTTTTAACTTATTTTTATACGGAGGGGACAGAATGAACAGCCGAGATAGAGAACATATACGAGATAGGGCATGGTGGAGATAGCAGCGGAAATTTATATTAAACAAATGAGGATATAATTCGGGACTTTAGTGAATCATCGAGATACTGGTGCTCGACTGTATTTAAGTCCACCATCCAATAGGACTAGGCTAGCACAAATTTGTCTTGCCCAAGCCAAGGACACGCCGAATCAGCCAATCGGAGCAGGTCGAGGTGGGTCGAACCCAGGGTCTCCCAATCCGCAGTCCTGACAATCTACCTACTGAGCTAACCAGCCACCACATCATCATGTAGGATGAGTTAGTTTATATATTAATAAACGGTCTCATCCCGCTACATGGCGTTTTATTTTATGAACTGTCTTGTATAATTTTGCTAATGTACTGGTTCATTAATTAAAAGTCTCAGCAATACAGCTGAGTTTAATTACCAGTAACAGGCTATTATAAGTTTCAGGACAAACCAGGTCTAACTGATTTTATTGAGTGTAGTCCTTGATCAGCTACCTTCACTGTTACAGTAGCCAGAAAATGGTGCAAATTGTCTATACATCATGGTGATGTTTCATTAACTGAATCACCAGTAGTAGTCTGGCTAGATACTGATCAGACTGCACATATGTGGCTGTCACTGGAGAAATGTCGCCTACATGTTTCGTGACCAGTGTATATCCAGATCAGCCTGTGCATCCGCACAGTCTGATCAGGATATGCACTGTTCGCCATTCCACCAATGAAACGCCATTCATGCTTGTAGCAAGAAATATTCACCGTTATCAGGTTTCAGGAGGGTGATATTTGATCAGGAGCTACACTGGTCATAAAGCTGATAAGCCTCATTTCTCTAGTCACAGCCACAAATATGCAGTCCGATCTGGGGGCCGTTTCACTAAACTTTGTACGACTAAAATGTTTGTAAGTGCAAATTTAGGATCGTCTGGAAATTTCAATTATTGGATTTACATTTTTGAACATAGGCTGCAGTCTATGTTCAATAAATGTAAATCCAACAATTGTTTACAAGAAACTGTTGTTAATGTGAAATTTACAGACTACCATAAGTTTGCACTTACAAACATTTTAGTGGTACAAAGTTTAGTGAAACGCACCCCTGGTACTACAATGCATCTGTGCTGTTTGTCTTGTGTTACCTCAATGTTCTGAACTATCACCTGTTCAGGCATAATTAATGGCATCTGGTTTTGATATTTACATGGTACAGTATGTTTTTTTTGTTATAAAAATGAGTAGGATCTTGCTAAATAAATTATTTCCCAGTGCAATTTGGTCCAAGGCAGAATGGCTTCACTGAAAGGTAGAATCTTAAGTGCATGATTATTAAAGGCGTACAACATGTATTTTCACAAGTTTTCATCATATAATTGATATACAGAAATGAGTCATTATTATGTCAAGAAACATATGCCAGGTTGTAAAAAGTAAGTATTTAACTGAGTACCTGAATCAGGGCTCCAGATAAGGAATTAGTAATTGAATATTGTCACTCTATCATTTCATTCTCTATTAATTGGGTATTTCAACATTTGAATTGGGTAAAATAAAATCACACTACCGTTTACACATAGCAGACTGCAATTATTGGATTGTTTGCTTCTAAATGAAAACATGTCTTGGCATTTCATTAGAATTGTCTCCTTGGAGACAATTCTAATGAAATACAAGATGTGTTTTCATGGAAAAATAAAAAAATATGCTATTGTTGTGGTCTATTTATTGTTTTCTGTAGCATGATAAAGATACCACAAATTTTTCATTGCTTTTTGATACTCGCTACTTCTGATATCAATTGATTTTTTTGGGCAATCTTAATTGGGTATTTAAGCAAATACGCACCTTATCTGGAGCATGCCTGAATTACTTCAATGTTGCAGTAATTCGGGATTAGTAAATTTAAAGTATGTGAGCTGATTGGTGCGAAAGTCTAATGTAGTACATGGGCGTCACCAAAAGGGGGTTCAGCTGTGAAGCAACTGAAATATGTAAGGGGTCCAGGCGATACGGTTCAAATGATTGGTCACAGCATATAATTCTGTGCATAAAAAGAAAAATATTTAACATTTTCAGTCAGAAAAATTGTGTATCTTCAGTATGGCATTGGTTTAATCTTGGTAAATCAGGGCTATATGTGAGCTCCTACCTCGAATTTCATTAAATATTAACCATTCCACCGCTACTCCCAACAATTTTCGCCTGCTGTTGCTTTTATATCTTGCCTTATTTCTCAATAAAAACATGGTTTGACAGTTGTAAATTATTCTAAAGTTCCGTTAAGATAGCGGTGTAAGGGTTAAAACAAATACTTGAATATCATATTTGTTATACATGTATATAGACGGGGTCTATCTTTCTTGTAACTAATGAAAAGTTTGGCTATTAAAAGGCCATACTTTTTTGTCATGGATATTTCCTTTGTAAATTTAGAAGAGCAACTAAATTGAATGTATCATAACCTAACTGTCACTTGGACAATCAAAATATATAATCTGTATTTCCATCTGTTCAGTCGTTAATCAATCTGTCAACTCACAGCATATACTGTGACAATAATGTGACTGCGTTTCTGACCACTGACCACCATACTCTCAAGGTGCATGATCATGTGGTTACAACAACAACAACGTCGCCCACTCCAAAGTGAGTATTATTTGATATTTTCCTTAATGTGCAATGTATTTTGATGAAATATGGCGCAGCAAACGCGTCTTCATGAGATACATTTGGTGGTCCAGGGAGTTTGACACAGACTTATGTCCTTTTTGCAAAGAATCGATTTCCGTGTCTCCGACACGGAAATCGATTCTTCGCAAAAAGGACAGAAGTTTGGGCGAAAATACAGAGACCACCAAATGCAGCTTAACAAGACGCGTTTGATGCGCCATATTTCATCAAAATCCGTTAAGTAATAAGGACAATATAAAAGAATACGTACTTTCAATCGGATGAATTCTGGAAGTGTCAGTACTTGTTGTTGTTGTTGTTATTACCACATGATCATACACCTTGACTCTGCTCAGCTGGGTCACTTCAACAGAAAGTATCTGACTAACTATTATACAAATCCAATGGCTACAAACACTGTAGAAACAGTCTTTCTTGTAACAACCCATCTCATTTGGATATGCACTTTGTGTCCGTGTTATTCAGATTTTTTTAAAACGAGACCCATTTTCCCACAGGGGTCCGAAGTTGTGCTGAGAAAAGTATACTGAGTCCGAATCGGTGGGCTTCTTGGTCGGTGGGCGTCTTATATGACGCCCATCGACTAAGACGCCCACCGATTCGGACTTCGTACACATTTCCCAGCACAACTTCGGACCCCTGTGCATTTTCCTTGTTCACAATGTACATCAACTTTGACAACTGATGTTTGACAAGCATTGTCAGTTTTCTATTTCTGTCCTTTGATGCAGATCTGTTATAGGAGAAAGCTCCTGGGTGATTTTGATCGCAATTTTCGACTTTTAAAAATCCATAATTATTTGTCATTGTTTTGTTTTTCAGATTTTTGCAATAGTTCATTATGTTTGCAGGCGGATACTTGTTTCTGTTCAGTAGGTTTCAATTATGTTGTTGCATGATTCAAATACAGTTGGCTGTGACTGGAGAAATTGGGTTTATGGAATTTATGACTAATGTAGTTTCGGATCAAATAGCATACATGCATATGCTGATCTGGATATACACTGGTTACAAAACCCATAAGCCATATTTCTCCGACCACAGCCACAAAATTAATGTGACTCAGAGCGCCACAAAGATAGGTGTATAGGGTATACAGGTATTTTTCATTTTGGGGTACCAAACATATTCACAAATACCTTTGGATTGTGTCCATATCAACAAATCTAATATCTGAAACATTAATTTTGAGATATGATCTAACTGCCGTTTTACAAGTTTATAGTACAATTCATGTATATTTAACAGCCATTTTTCATAATACATGTCACATTATTTGTTTGTCAAATCTTTATCAGTTTGCAAATTTTGTAAATTTACAATAGGAGGACCTTTTTATGCTACTTGTATGTAAAACATGATGGTGAAACATTTAGGCATAAGACATTATGTTTGTAAAATATGGATATGCCCCCTTGGCATACTTGACTGTAAAACCATAAGTGTTTCAGGGAGATTATCAGGATCATATCAGTGGTGGAATGAGTGTGTCGAATGTGTTCAGATGTAGCATTCTAATTACAGTGAAACCTCTCTAAGCCGGACACCCTGGGGGGTCCCCAGTGTGTCTGGCTTAGAGAGGCCTCACTGTAAATCAGGCAGTTGATATGTCTGTCCCCTTGGCATACTTGACTGTAAAAATATAGCAAGTGTTTCAGTGACATTGTCAGGATGATATCAATGGTGGTATCAGTGTGTTGTATATGTTCAGATGTATTTGTTCTAATTACAGTGAAACCTCTCTAAGCCGGACACCTTGGGAGGTCCCCAGTGTGTCCGGTTTAGAGAGGCCTCACTGTACATCAGGGGCCCGTTTCACTAAACTTCTTACGACTAAAATGTTCGTAAGTGCAAAATTATGATAGTCTGTAAATTTCACATTAACAATGTTTTCTTGTAAACAATTACTGGATTTACATTTATTGAGCATAGGCTGCATATGCAGCCTATGCTCAATAAATGTAAATCCATAAATTGACATTTACAGACGATCTTAAATTTGAACTTGCGAACATTTTAGTTGTAAGAAGTTTAGTGAAACGGGTCCCAGGTATTTCATCATACTGAGCCATAGTTGTGTGCTATGCGATAATAAACAGACGTTATCACCTGAGATGAATGACCAAGAAATTATCAACAATAAGATCACATGTGTTTTCTTGGTGTCCGCTTTAGTGAGGCTCCAATGTATTCTAATTTCATGGCTGAATATATTTTTTTTTTTATGTAAATTTTCTTTTCTGATTTTGTGGTTTCCACCCCCAATGCAGCAGGTTAAGTGCGGGATTGAACCCATTGGCCCGGCCTTAAATGACCGTAGCTGTTGATAGGCCGTTAAACACCAATAAATCAATCAATCAGATGTACTGCCCTTCAAGTTATATTGAAGTTATGGTGTGATGGAGAAACTCTTTGAAACATTTTGACGTAAATGACCACCGACGGATGGATGGACATCTTATGTGACGCCCTTTAGGTGGTACATCAATTGTTTTCAAACAAAAGAATAACCAACTAATAAACAACAGGCTTCGGTTGTTTTTTCAATGTTTTAGGCCATGACACCCCTAACAACGTAAGACCAAGAACATGCGCCCGGGTTCACAGATGGACAGCCTTGTCTTATTTCCATTAACCTTTTGAAGCCGAAAGCTCGCCTTAGCAGTTTATGCAAACAGTGCAGATCCAGATGAGCTGGCTCGTAACTAGTCTGAAAACCATTTTGTGCCGGTTGGATTGGTTACAAAATTAACATATCAAAATCCATTCCAGATACTAAGGGGTTTTATCCATTGTTTTCAAACAAAGGAAATACCACCTAACCATAGGCTTAGGTGGTGTGGAATAATATTAGGGGTTATCTAGTCTTTGGCCACACCTCCAACCCCCTATATAAGACCCCGAATGTTTGCCCGGACTGCTGGACGGACAGACAGACATATGGAACTTATACGAAATAGCGCAAAGCAATAATGCCCCTCGTTTCTATGCATAGCTAGGTGGCATAAATAACACCCACCAAAAAGAAAACTTGAAATTGTTTAATAAACCATGTTTATAAATACCCTTTATTCTGCTAAAATTAACTGTCACAACCAGCTGCACCATCTAACATGCGCCACATAGTTCGATAGTATGCCGTTTGCAGCTGGTCACAGTGGTGAACTCATTGCATATCTATAAACTTATTCATCATTGTTTAGTCTACACATTTCTCTATCGCTATTTTAATATTCTCAAAAACTTACATGTACCAATGCACTAGATGCATTTAAGGATTACCGTATTGATCATAATATGCGCGCCTGGGTGCGATGCAGCACTGTGTTGCAGGTAATACTTGGGAAGATATGTATCGCCATACATATTTGTACTATGAAAATTTGGCTTGAAGTGATTGACATTTTGGCCCGACAAGATGAAATCTGGCAAAATTATAACAATTAGCCGGGGCTCGTATAATAGGGCAGGCGTGTATATTTGGATGAATATGGCATTTGAAAAATCTCGCATTTAACCCTTTCAACCCGAGAGACCATAAATCCACCACGAGCTAAAACTGTAAATCCCTACGAGCAGGCTTGTGTTACGAGCACTCGTTACAAATGCAATACGCTCCATTTGTCCAGTCACAACCACCTATTCACCCTTTCAAAACTACAGGCCTGTACAGCTGTATTGGCAAATAGTGTAGATCCAGATGAGCCGGCTCATGACGAGCCGTTTCATCAGGATCTGCACTTTTTGCAAGTAATTTTCAGTTTCTAGAATAAAAACACCCCATTTTCATAAATGACTAGTCAGAAAATCAGTTTGTGATGATTGGATTGGTCTGGAATAATTAACGTATACAAATCCATTCCAGTTACTTAAGGGTGTGCATGATTCACGCACAGCAATTCCAAACTTAATGATGAATCACAAATCGGATCACAAACAGAGGTCACACATTCCATAGACCCCATTTCCCCAGTCACAGCCTTTATAAACCCCATTCGCCCATGCTTCACCACAAATTAGGGGGCCGTTTCACTAAACTTTGTACGACTAAAATGTTCGTAAGTGCAAATTATGATTTCGCATTAACAATGTTTTCTTATATAAACAATTATTGGATTTACATTTATTGAGCATAGGCTGCAATAGCAGCCTATGTTCAATAGATGTAAATTTATCAATTGAAATTTCCAGACGATTAGAAATTTGTACTTACAAACATTTTAGTCTTACAAAGTTTAATGAAACGGCCCACTGTTTGTAAACACAGGCCGAAACTGCCGTCAGCCCAATTTCTCAAATAACAGCCACCAATAAACCCCATTTTCCCATACCACACCACAAATCCCATTGATAATCTGTTAATCTGTGCTGTAACTTCTTACCATACATCAGTATCAGCATAACGCTCGTCTTGACATCTTGTTTCGCGGTAGCGTTCCATCGCTGTAATTATAATGCGATCGTACACCTTTCCCAAGCTCGGAGCCATGAGAGAAGTCTGCAGTTTCTATCTATGGCCCGACGGCCTTGCTACGTTCACATGGGAACCGCGAGCCCTAGAAGGCTCGCATACCAGATGTACAGACGAATGTGGCTCCGACTGGAGAAATGGGGCTTGTAGGGTTTGTGACCAGTGTAGCTCCTGGTGAAATGGCACACTCCTGTAGCCTGATAGCGATCTGTATTTGTTGTTAGAAGCATGGCGGGTGTTTCATTGGTGGAATGGTGAACTGTGCAGATCCTGATCAGAATATGCGGATGCACAGGCGGATCTGCTGGATCTACACTGGTTGCAAAAGCCATAAGCCCCATTTCTCCAGTCACATCCAGAAATGGAAAAACACAAAAAAAACACAGATTTGAATAAAAAACAACAGTTTAAAGTTGTATTCTTTTAGCATGAATATGACATTGAAATGTTCTGGAGAATATATTTAGGTCATTGTAGAGCTATCAGGAATTAATTTATACCTCTTGGACATTTCACTTAACCCTTACAATGCTGAATTAAATTTTATCGTCTGCTGGAAATGTTTTATTTTCAATATTTCTTGACAAAACCCTGGTTTTGACAGCACATGAGAATCGTCTCCATTCTCATGTGCAAAAATGAGAAACAGCAGACGTCAATTTCCGTCAACAGCGTAGGAAGGGTTAAACAAATGCAGCAACTCAGTCTATTTTTCAGTCTATTTTCATACTCGAAATTGGAAAGTTTGATTGGCTGAATGAGCTCAGTTCATTGTCAGCCAATCAAATGACCTTATTTTGAGTATTGTGTTGTCATATGTTTGATACACATGTAAGTTGTCACAATAGAGCAGGTTATTGTTATCTTTTTTTTTTTTGTTATACTCGCACTTTGTGTTGGGGCAAAGTGATTTGCCCTTATTTTTAGAACATTTACATGTATTCTATGGTATTGAATATTGGCATTCATTGTCATAATTTACCATGGGGTGGGATCAGCATTTTTTCCTGTAGAGCAGATAGTGTTGGTGAACGTCTGAGTACCATTTTGCCGTCTCATTCCATGTGTATGCCCACCAGCCCCCTCGCATGCATGATTCACGCACAGGTGGAAGACTCGGACATGTGACACAAAAAAAATCCCATTAAAAAATGATATTAATGGTGGAAGACTCGGACCTGCAACACAAAAAAAATGCCCATTAAAAAAAGTCCATTAATGGAATTTTTTTAATGGTCATTTTTTTTTGTGTCACTGGTCCGAGTGTTCCACCTGTGGATTCACAGTCTTGCTTGATACATGAGTTTTCTAGATCACCAGAAGCTAAACTTATCAAGAACCTCAATAAGCCTGATTTTTTGAAGACTTGTCACATATTTGCTAAGACAAACATTGGCGTCTTCAGGTCGTTGGGTCGGCAGGGATATAAATTGTGGATTGCTGACATAGACTGTCAGTGCCGTCAGTCTGACATCATTTCATTACCATGTGGAGTAAATGACTCGGAAAATGGGACACTTGTCTAGTAAATGTGACCTTGCAACATTTTCACTCAGCGTACTCCCAGATCAGACGGAGGACACTGTCTAGTTAATGAAATGAAACCTTGCAACTTTTGTGCACAGCGTAGCCCCAGATCGCACTGTACATGTCTTATCACCGTTTACAATTCGGTCAATGACTTATTTATTGCCATAACAAATATTCTCGATGAAACCTGGGTGTGAAATATATCAGGATCTACACTGATAAATTTCACACCCGGGTTTCATCGAGAACATTTGTAAAATTCTGCTAGACCAAGTTTGGCAGGGAGTTGCCAAAATGATTTACAATGTATACACTGACAGAAATACATTCTCTTTGTTTCTATTTTAAGGGAATATATGATATATGTGACTGTCACTGGAGAAATGGGGCTTACAGCTTCTATGTCAGTCTAGTTCTTGATATAATAGCACACACTCATGCAACCGGACAAGGGTGTTCTAATATACTGTTGAAAGCAAGAGAGATATTTCAGTCATGCTAATTAAAATACAACACAAACTTGGTGTCCTCATTAAATACATGGCACGAGACGAGGCACACATGACACGCATGCTTGAAACTTATGCACTTATACAGTGATTCCACAGTAATCACAAATGCTATTAGCTCCATGTCTCCAGACATTCGTTTATATATGTACTTGAACATGTACATGTACTTGTACAGGTAATGTATGGGATTTAGTACTAAACCCATGGACCCGGCCTTAAATGACCATAGCTGTTGATTGGCCGTTAAGCACCAACAAACAAACAGACAAACAAACAAACAGACAGTCGTATATACATTTAATGGTTGATAAAAATAAATTTGTTTGTATCCCCCGACATGGCGAGGTGTATACTGTTTTCGTAATTCCATCATCTGTCCGTAAGATTTGCATCAAAGTATTCAAGTACCCATTTTATCCCGTCAACACAGTGCGTATGTGCCGTGAAACAAGGTGCCGTGAAACAAGGTGCCGTGAAACATTTTTGATATCCAGTCAATACTATTTTTGCATTTTACAGCCATGTGAAGATGTTGACGGGATAAATAGAATAGTAGGTTAGTGCCGTCAATGGGAAAAAATATCTGGCGCGGCATGGAAACGGGATGTGCTCGGCAGAGCCTCGCCCATACCGTTTCCTGAGCCTTGCCAGATATTTTTTCCCATTCACGGCACTAACCTACTATTCTCTATATATCTGCAACCGTAAGTCGGATTGACTAATTTTGCTTTTATATCTTGCCTTATTTCTCAATAAGAACATGGTTTGACAGCACTTCAGAATCATTTTCAAAGGGAAATTATTCTAAAGTGCTGTCAAAGCATGTTGTAAATTATTCTAAAGTGCTGTCAAAGCATGTTTTTAATGATAAAAATGGAAAATAGAAAATAAACAACAGACGACAAAAAATTCAGTGGTGTAAGGGTTAAATATGTGAGTGTGAGGAAACCGGAGTACCCAGGAAAAACCACTTGTTTATTATGTCGAACACCATACCATCTCACATAATTATTGCTCCACTAGAGGATAAAATCCGGCATTTATTATTTATTAAAAGCACATGTTACCAATTATGCGAACTGGACAAACATAAGATTGATAAGAATTCTGCAAAAATTCTGTATAAGATTGATAAGAAGGTTTTTACTGATCAACACCTCCAATGTCTCACTCCATTTTGCAATGGTGAATCTATTATAATTATTATTATTTATGTTTAATATACCCAGATTTTATAAATGGACTAGTCTGAAAATCATTTTGCGATAATTAATTGGATTGGTCAGAATATTAACATAATTATCAAAATCCATTCCAGTTAATCATGGTTGAAAGGATTAATACATTTAATGGTAATTTACATTATAGATGGACACATTGACCTGTATAAAACACTATATGGCTGATCTCAGGCTAACAGCTCGGACCCAGGACACCCTCCCCTCCCCTCCCCTCCCCCCCCCAACTAAGTATTTATTAAAATAATCAACAAAAGATGACCAAAACCATATTTTTTTAATTTTAGTCGTCTTTCGTTGATTTTAATAAATACTTCTTTAGTTGGGGGAGGGGGTGTCCTGTGTCGGAGCTGTTAGCCTGTGTGGCTGATGATAGCCCTGATGTGAAAAGCACCAGGATTAATTCACCATCTGGCCAAATATATTATTGTGCTTTTGAACCGTATTATATTTCCCAGACATATTTCTCCACTTGCGTTTTCCCTGATAATGACATTCACATGGGTAGGGTGCCTGTCCCTAAAACATCATAGTTGAACAGATAGGCAGGACAGCCTGACCTGTTTGTCAACAGTCTGTAAATAAAATGGCAATTAGAAGGTCACGTGGTGCCAATTACTTTGTAACTTGTTACCTAAATAAAAGACATGTCAATAATTCCAGCACAAAAGTATTTACACAATTCCCTAACATTTGATTGGCCCGTAGCAAGTCTCTGTCCAAAATTTATATCCTAGTAAACTCCCAAGCCGAACTACTTTCCGTAACCGTCAGGCGCAGTTAAAATAATTCTTAAGAAAACGGAAAATAAACACATTTTCATGATGAATTTATTCCAAATGCTGGAATTATAAGGAATGAATGGTCTTTTTGTTGAATTTATCGGGGATATAAACTTGGAAAAGTCGCAGGAATACTGGACGAGGCCTTCTGGCCTTCGTCCAGTATTCCCGCGACTTTTCCAAGTTTATACCCCGATAAATTCCACAAAAAGGCCATTCATTCCTATAATAGTTTTAGTACACTACCATTTGGGTCCATCTAAAAACATGGTGTTACTGGGGGCCGTTTCACTAAACTTTGTAAGACTAAAATGTTTGCAAGTGCAAATTTAGGATCGTCTGGAAATTCAATTGATGGATTTACATTTATTGAGCATAGGCTGCAAATGCAGGCTATGCTCAATAAATGTAAATCCAGTAATTGTTTACAAGAAAACAGTGTTAATGTGAAATTTACAGACTATCATAATTTTGCACTTACGAACATTTTAGTCGTACGAAGTGAATTGTCGGTGTTTATACTAAAATGAACATACCACATGTATGTAGTAAAACTGGCATTTTCGGAGCCATAACTTGATATTGTTATATCCAACTTTGTACTTTGACGATTAGTGGTAGTAATTATTGCGTGGCTGCGTAGGCTGATCTGGGGCTATATATTATTTATGTGTCACCGTGGACAGATTTTTTGCAGTTGTTTATTTTTAAAAAATGTGTACCACAATACATCCAGGAAAAAATTGAACTTTTGTCCGGCGCATACTTTATTTATTTAATTAGAGGACCCCGCTACTAAATTGGTTGGAAATATTGTATGGTCCCTCCTGTCGGCTGCAAATCCGGCTATTGGCTGTTACAGAGAGTGTGTTGTTGTAGAGGTTAAATATATAGACATCTATCCAGTTGGGTTTTTAAATATTAACCCTTTCACCCCCTAAGTAACTGGAATGGATTTTTATGTTAATTTCCAGACCAACCCAAACGTCACAAAATGATTTTCAGACTAGTCCATTTGTGAAAAGAGGGTGTTTTTGTGAAAATTACTCGCAAAAAGTGCAGATCCTAATGAGACGGCTCGTGATGAGCCGGCTCATCTGGATCTACACTATTTGACAATACCACTGTGGTGTTGAAAAGGTTAATGGTTCTTTCAGGTTGTTGTCATGGTTGTAGAGATACGACTGTTTATCTGGGTTTGCGTGTATTGCAGGTATGACGACGGTATACTGGAGGTGATGGCCCTGTATTCATCATTCCACATCGCCCAGCTACAGGTGGGCCTCGCCTCACCACACATCCTCGGGCAGGCCCGCAATGTCAAGGTAGGTCATTGCACTTTCCCAGATAACACTCAAATGAGTGATCAGTCGTATATGTTGTGACCACCATTTGAACCGTCTCTTCGAGACGGTTCAAATGAGTGGTCACAGCATATAGTTTCGTTGACAAAGGCGAAAAATATGTCGAGCAAACAAGCTTTTCTGCCCACTGCTCCCAAAGTGTTCCTATATAGCTCAGTAACTTCTGAAGAAATTTTGTAATGGGCAATTTTTTTGTGTCACAGGTCTGAGTCTTCCACCTGTGATCATGTCGTGCCCGCTTGCGGACATTGCGATATAGTCGGCACATTAGTGTATGCACGTGCGTACCGGGTTAAAGTTTTTGGTTAAAGTTTTTCGGTATACAATCAAAGCATTGGCGGGCGTGACATGCGGACCGCGGCCATCTAGTTTTTATACTGATGAAGGCATACTACTTACATTTATGTCTTATGGTCGTGTTAAACTGCAATTTTCTGGGGTATAAACTAGTACTCTTTATCGCAACAGAATGGAAGAAGTCAGTGGAAGAAGGGGGCTAAGTCCATGAGCCCCCTTCTTCCACTGACTCCTTCAATTGCTTGTCAATGAGTAGTTCCTGAGATATTTAGAAACATGTTATGTCAAAGCAGGCCAAATAGCATATGTGTGTGACATAAATATACTTCATACACCATGTGGTCTCTAGCCTTGTGTGGTAAATTACTGTTTCCGTCGTTGCTGGGACGTTGACCCTTTCAATTTTCACTTGAAACCGAGATCTCATCTCTAATAGTATGACCATCGCTACTGCTGGAAGAGTAAAGCCTTTCATCTTTCACATGATCTGTATTGGCCTTGCTGCATGTACAGTGGAACCTCTCTAAACCGGACACCCTGGAGGTCCCCAGGGTGTCCGGTTTAGAGAAGTTTCACTGTAAATTAGACGTATGAATATGCCAATGTATGCGGGTGTGCTTGGTGATCATGAACAGATCGGAGATAACGGGCAAAGAACGCTATCAAAATTAAGCACAACTACCGTTTCTTAGTGTCCGACTTAGGGAGGTTCCACTGTATGTAAAAAAAAACACCAATCAATCAATCAATAAAACATTGCAGTTGACGTTGACCAACAGTAACGCCCCAATGCAGGTGGATGGAGAACCCTGGGAGCAGCACCCGGCAGAGATCATTATCGGGCACCACCGACAAGCCACCATGTTGGCCCGGAGTGACTTTGACAAGACATCATAACTAAATCTATAGTTTCTTCTAGATTTGTTTATAGTATACTTTATACATCATAGAGCTATTGCACACGTAAAACATTTGCATAGACAGTGGGGTCAGCGTGTAAGTGCACAGACGAACGAACACGACAGGTTGGTTCCAACCTGTCGTGTTCGTTCGTGTGTGCACTTACACGCTGACCCCACTGTATATCCGCAATCAAAAATTCTGAAATTTGAAGCCCTGCATACCAAAACCCAATTAAAAAATTGAGTACCGTACTCAATTCGCTTAAAAATGCATGCATACTAATAATTTCACATTGATTGTCTTAAAAAAATATTGTAGAAAAATACCATTATTTTTTATGGCAAAATTGGCCACAAAATCATCGCTACCTGACGTATTTGGTTACAATAAGCGTCTATCAATGATCTAATTCGACACAGGACTGAAAAGTCTGTGGTTCGAAACGAAGCAAATAGTCGATGTTATTTTTCATTCGGATATTATCATTGAAGATTTGACAGACAGCGGCAAATATGACAGCATTCTTTTTACATATTTTGATACCAAAATTGGAAAATACTGTATTGAATTTGAAATGATGGGGTAACAATTGTAAGGTACACAGTTGCATATTGTATCCCCGAACGAAAGTTGGGGGATACTATGGAGTTCAGTAGCCTATTTCACCAACATTGCAAAGTATACTTTAGTAGCAAAGTATACTTTGAGGGAGAAATTTTCAATTGAAGGATAAATTTATTAATTTTTATTATACTGAATTCATTACATTATCACAGCCATTTTGGCTGTGATAATGTAATAAATTCAGTATAATAATTCTTCATACTTTTAATCATGAAATATATGCAGTTGTTAGTTCTATATGAAATAATGCATTTCAGGAAAAATAAATGATTACTCCCTCAAAGTATACTTTGCTAGAAAAGTATACTTTGCAATTTTGATGAAATCGGCTACAGGTCTCCAGATAAGGAATTAGTAATTGAGTATTGTCACTCCATCATTTTTTAAGCAATTGGATATTTCAAAATTTTAATTATGTAAAATAAAATCATGTTACCGTGACTGTTTACACATCAACAGACAGCAATTATTGCTTCGAAATGATAACAAGTCTTGGCATTTCATTAGAATTGTCTCCTTGCTATATTTGTGGTCTGGCTGTTGTTTTCTGCAGCATGATAAAGGTACCATAAAATTTGTATTGCTTTTTGATACTCGCTACTTCTGATTTCAATTGGGTTTTTGGCAATTTTAATTGGGTATTTAAGCAAATACGCAGCTTATCTGGAGCTCTGATGGATTTGATACCAAACATCGTCTGCGCCCACATCCTCCGAGGACACTTCTTGTCCGGAGCATCACTCGAATATTTTCATGAAACTTCACACATGCATAGACCATGCCCCAAAAGTGTGTCACGTGCAAGAATGACGACACCTGCCTCACTGATTTTTTATTGATCTCCCTTTGTTTATTTGTGCACTGATTTCTTGTCCGGAGCATAACTCGAAAACCCTATGGAATGTTTTCATGAAACTTCACACATTGCATAGATGACGACCCAAGGGTGTGTCATGTGCAAGAATGACAACTATTGGCTCACTCATTTTCGAGTTATCTCCCTTTGTTTTTTCGCGCACTTATTTCTTGTCCGAAGCATACCTCAAATACCCTTTGGAATATTTTCATGAAACTTCACACATGCATAGACGACGACCCAACGGTATGACGGTTGCAAGAAATGTGAGACATATTGAGATATCATCACCCGACACAACCACACAGCAGGCACGTTTGCTCAGGAGCGACATGTACCATGCATAGCCAAGAGACCAATTAATATGACACAAATGTATGTGCGCCATACTATCAATCATCAATTGCACCATACCAATAGGACGATAAAATCAATTACATTTGCTAGTTAGATCATTAACTAGAGATCTTGTCTCCAACCTGTGACCAGAACACATTGACCATGTCCACAAAATTTTTACTCAAAATCAGCCAGTTTGATTGGTCGAGACTGAGCAAAGCTCAGCCTCGACCAATCAAACTTCCTGATTTAAGCATAAGAATGGAATACAAGCTCAGAAAATTGTATATAGTGAATACCGGGCTAGTGTCTTTTGATATCAAGTTTATCAGGCAAGGTTAGGAAACGCGTAGGAATTCTGAGGCTTGCCGAAGAATTTCTACCGTTTCTGAACCGAGCCTGATAAATTTGATATCAAAAGACACTTGCACAGTATTCTATTTATCAGGTAATGTTTTTGGCTACATAATGAGCAATTATGACGTTGGTTTCGTTGAAAAGAATGCGGACTTGTTCCCGTGACGTAATTCGGTAACGTCATGTGACGCCGTTCGACCAACGAAATGTCAAGTTTTAAATTTGTTGTAACCCGGATATTCGTATCAGGTCAATGCCTGATACAGCAATATGTTATTAGTCAGTAGATATTCGGCCAATCCAAAGCTTGTTAACTGATCCTAGGCCCAGTTTGTATGCACTGTGATCACTGCCGTTTCTACGACATATCTCTTGTGTTGAGAAGGCACGTGTAAAATCAAACTGTCTATCAGACACTAGTCTATCTAGCACACTAGCTAATGTTTTATATTTGTTTATATTTAAATCGTGTTTTGTATTTTATATTACATTTCCTTCAGTGTTGTTTGATGCCTGTATCAAACACTGTTCCTTTCTTAGAACTGCCGACAGTACTACATGCAAATATATTGCTCTTTTACACAATTATTATAGGAATGAATGGCCTTTTTGTGGAATTTATCGGGGTATAAACTTGGAAAAGTCGCGGGAATACTGGACGGAGGCCGGAAGGCCTCGTCCAGTATTCCCGCGACTTTTCCAAGTTTATATCCCCGATAAATTCAACACAAAGGCCATTCATTCCTTATAATTCCAGCATTTGAAATAAATTCATCAAGAAAATGTGTTTATTTTGACAGACGACAGCCATTTGTTTACATTGACAGCACTGACAGCGCACCTGTAGAAAGTAGTTTGGCGTGGGAGTTTACTGGGATATAAATTTTGGACAGAGACTTGCTACGGGCCAATCAAATGTTAGGGAATTGTGTAAATATTTTTGTGCTGGAATTATTTATCGTTTCACCTCAAATAGCTGGAATGAATTTTGATATTTTAATTTTTCAATCAATCCAATCGTCACGAAATGGTTTTCAGACTAGTCCATTTTCTTTAAAATGATCTAAAAAAAATATGAAAATTACTTACAAAACGTGCAGATCCAGACGAGACGGCTCATCAGCTCATCTGGATCTACACTGTTTGCAAACATCGCTACAGAGGGAATTTTTTGTTATTTACTTATTTCTCTTTTTGTTTTATAATAGCCCAAACCATTTTTGACAGCACTTAGATATTCTTACATGCTATCGAAGTAAGTTCTTGTTAAACTTTAGAGAAATATCTAAACTAGTGAAAGAAAAGCAGATGAGAAAATTTATATTCTTCATAATAAATCAAGAGCATATCATATTCTGTTATACTGTGTTCTACATGCATTCTTTTATTTTTGCCAGACTTAAGTATTAACCCTTAGACCGCTATCTTATATTATTTGTCGTCTGCTGTATATTTTCTATTTTCAATTTTTATCATTAAAAAATATGCTTTAACAGCACTTTAGGATAATTTACAACATGCTTTGACAGCACTTCAGAATCATTTCCATTGGAAATGATTCTGAAGTGCTGTCAAACCATGTTTTTATTGAGAAATAAGGCAAGATATAAAAGCAACAGCAGACGACAATTGTTGTGAGTAGAGGACTAAGGGTTAATTTCTGGCCTTTGTGACCACTTTCTGTTTGTATACTGAGCAAAAAAAACCACCTTATCTCTCGGTAAATTAGGAAAGTTTCTTATGCAGCCGGTTTTGGGAGATTTTAGAGGTATATAGTGTTTGCATTGTGTTTCCATCCGTGGCTGCGGTTAAACACTTTGCCAGAGTTTCTCCAATCAGGCCACATTTTCTTGTTTATTTATACATGTATCAATTGACACTAAGAGCAATTTGGTGATCACTATTGAGCACTGTGTATGTGACTGATCGTCACAGGGTAGACTGATCGCGTGTGATTCTCTGCCCAATGCCATGGTCCAAGATTACGCAATTCCATATGACAGCTCAGGCTCAGCCAATCAAGCTGCTCGATTGCGAGTTGACGTTGCCGATGGGTGTTCACGTTCCACATTTTGCTGCCGACGATCTTTTGGCCATAAAACACATTAAATCTTAAATCTTAAAAATATTTAAATATAAGTACTTTTTCATCAATATGCAGCCTATGCTCAACAAATGTTGAAAGAAAACATTGTTACTGTGAAATTTACAGACTGTCATAAGTTCGCACTTACAAACATTTTAGTCGTACAAAGTTTAGTGAAACAGCCCCCAGTAGTCTATTCCACCGATATCTTGCTAAGTATACTGTGAAGGAGAAATTTTCCATTTAAAGATAAATTTATTGATATTTATTATACTGAATTTATTACATTATCACAGCCATTTTGGCTGTGATAATGTAATAAATTCAGTATAATAATTCTGCGTACTTTTTATCATCAAATATATGCAGTTGTCAGTTCTATATTAAATAATGCATTTCAGGAAAAATAAATGCTTACTGAATTTATTACATTATCACAGTCAAAATGGCTGTTTAATGTAATACAGTGAAATCGCGATGGCTCGAAATGCCACGGGCCTGCATATTTTGTTTGAGTGATCGCATCTTTCGAGCCATCGCATCTTGCGATTTTGGTATATTTGTCGACTACTGTACCCGTCGGATTTAGGAAATAACGAAGCATAATAGAGTGTATCAATGTTTTAGATGATAATAGTATTTATTCGCAGATTAAATTTATCATGTGAAATTAAATAAACTGTATTTAAATGTATTTACAAAACTGTCTTTATTTCAATTATTATCAGGCGCATATAATTAATGTCGCAGGTGGTTCTGACGTCACTCGAAACAGTAGTATGGGCCCAGCTCAACCGATGTTGTTATACGGCGCCAATAAACAATCGGGAATCAGTCATGAATCATAAAATGTTGCGACACAACAAAACGTGCTGTACTTAATTTGTGACCAGTGTAAACGCTGATCAACTTGCAGACTCCTGCAACTTGATATGGGTTTACTATTTCGCTATATTATTCATCATGAATAGCTGTCGAGGACGAACAGGTTACAGGCAGATTTAATGCTGCACTGATCGGAAATTCAGTAGAAATGTAGAAAAATCCTTTTTGTCACGACCAGTCATCTCTGCCTAACTAGGACGTGCGGTATTATTAATGGGCGTTTTTCGTTGTAACTTCCGGGTAGCCACACAAATAACACGAGGACCACTAGAACGTGGGTTACTAGGGTTCCAACTCGACTTGAACCCGAGCAACGACTCTGGTTGTTCCTGTGATACTCGGGTTACTCGAGTATAACCCGTGAGTTACCACGAAAAACGACCAATGACTTACGGCAGACTATTAAATGCGCCGAGTGGCCAAAGCCCAGAATATTTAATAAATCCGATCGCCGTATATCGTTGATTGCAATCAACAACGTTGACGATCAAATTGCACCACTTTAGGCAATTAACTGGACTTGAGAAAAGAAACCACATTTCATAGACAGGTAGAGTGCGGCTCGGTCTTTGATCGTAATAAGTCGGACGCGGAGGTGTGAAAATTAACCAAACACAAACTTCGACATGACTTTCGAGTCATCGTATAGGAAAATAGCGAGAAATGAGTCCGCGGGGCTTGAAAAATGTTTCGAGGGATCGCATTTTTCGAGGAGTTGCATTTTGAGCCATCACATGTAAATTACATTAAACATATAGGGAAAATTATCGGGACCGCGATACTATTTCGAGCGCGCCCGTCATTACGAGCCTTCGCGATTTCACAGTATCCCTCTTTCTCCTATCTTCGGAGCTTGCACTAACTTCGGGCTTTTCTTTTATTCACGCGCAATGGCAGCTCGCGACTTTTATGACGTCACCTTTCATTCAATCCGGAAGTAAACAGTACGCTGTCACTACTCAAGGAAGAAAATGAGAAAACAAAACAGGTATTTGAATCCAATTTGGCCCCGAAGATACATCCAAAGAGGCTATAATAAGCATTAATAATTCCAGCACAAAAATATTTACACAATTCCCTAACATTTGATTGGTCCGTTGCAAGTCTCCGTCCAAAATTTATATCCCAGTAAACTCCATGCCGAACTACTTTCCGTAACCGTCAGGCGCAGTTAAAATAATTCTTAAGAAAACGGAAAATAAACACATTTTCTTGATGAATTTATTTCAAATGCTGGAATTATAAGGAATGAATGGCCTTTTTGTGGAATTTATCGGGGATATAAACTTGGAAAAGTCGCGGGAATACTGGACGAGGCCTTCCGGCCTTCGTCCAGTATTCCCGCGACTTTTCCAAGTTTATACCCCGATAAATTCCACAAAAAGGCCATTCATTCCTATAATAAATTTATCCTTAAATTGAAAATTTCTCCCTCATAAGTATACTCTGCAATTTTGGTGAAATATGCTACAGGTTAGAATACAGTTATTATATTGTTTCAGCCGATCCACTACGTTGAAAAGAAATTTATGGGAAATATGTCATTGTATATGCTACTTTAAAGATTGTTTACTTTGATATATTACAGATTGCTTATATTTTATCAGCATGGTTTATTTTTCCTTCATCGCAAGAGAAGAGGGAAATATTTTATTCCTGGTATTCTAAGAATGTTTTGACCAATTTCATGCGGAATACACCTTTACAGGTATGAACATTTTTAGCTTGACTATTCGAAGAATAGTTAGAGCTTATGTAGTCACCCCGGCGTCTGCATCACCGTCACGCCTTGGTTAAGGTTTTTAGTCAAGCTTGTATATGGAATACTCCTGGCCCTACATCCACCATACTTGGACAACTTCATCTCCTAGTGATGTACATCAAAAACCCCTGACCTATATTTGACCTTGACCTACATTTAACCTTGAATTACTTAGTTAATTCCCCTTGGTTAAGGTTTTTAGTCAACCTGGGTTAAGGTTTTTAGTCAAGCTTGTACATGGAATACTATTGTGCATACAGACACCATACTTGGATAACTTTTTCTTATAGGGATTTACATTAATAACCCCTGACCTATATTTGACCTTGACCTACATTTAACCTTGGATTACTTAGTTATTTCCCCTTGGTTAAGGTTTTTAGTCAACCTGGGTTAAGGTTTTTAGTCAAGCTTGTACATGGAATACTATTGTGCATACAGACACCATACTTGGATAACTTTTTCTTATAGGGATTTACATTAATAACCCCTGACCTATATTTGACCTTGACCTACATTTAACCTTGAATTACTCAGTTATTTCCCCTTAATTAAGGTTTGTACTCAAACTTGGTTAAGGTTTATAGTCAAGCTTGTATATTGAATACTCCTGGGCCTACATCAACCATACTTGGACAACTTCATCTCCTAGTGATGTACATCAATAATCCCTGACCTATATTTGACTTTGACCTACTTTTACCCTTGGATTACTTAGTTATTTCCCCTTGGTTAAGGTTTTTAGTCAATCTTGTGTATGGAATACTCCTGGGCCTACAGCAACCATACTTGGAAAACTTCATCTCCTAGTGATGTACATCAATAACCCCTGACCTATATCTGACATTGGTGTTTCTCAAATCGGCCACCAGGGGGCACCGACAATCCACAGTTTCTTGTTATTTCTGACTTTCTGCTGCTTGTAAACATATGTATGGGAATTTTAACCATATCACTACAGTGGGGTCAGCATATAAGTGCACACACGAACGAACACGACAGGTTGAACCAATTGATGGATTTACATTTATTGAGCATAGGCTGCATATGCAGCCAATGCTCAATAAATTTAAATCCATTAATTGGTTCCAACCTGTCATGTTCGTTCGTGTGTGAACTTACACGCTGACCCCACTGTATCACTATCCGTGCTATGTTTTATTCTCGTGTGTATTAGTGGTGGTCACAGCAAGCACTTATGAGGAGATCTGAGAAATAAGTTAAAATCTGCTCTCAGCAACAGTTTGTATCCTTAACCCTTTCAACCCAGGCCTGCGTAACTGGAATGGACTTTGATATGTTAATTTTCTAACCAATCAATTGTCACAAATGATTTTCAGATTCATTCATTTATAAAAAAAAAATGTTTTTTTTTGCTTTGTTTTTTAAATATGAAAATTACTTGCAAAAAGTGCAGATCCTGATGAGACGGCTCGTCACGAGCAGGCTCATCTGGATCTACACTGTTTGCAAAGACCACTTTACAGATATGTAGTGTTGAATGGGTTAAGGAAAAGGATTGTTAAATTTTATTATGGGAGTCGACAGCATTTGCTAGACTCGTGCGTTTATGCATTATGGGTTGGTCTTTTGACATTTTTATTGCATTTTATATATATCAACATATTTACCCAATAAAACCTGCAATGTAGTCCGTGATGAAACTGGTAAACTATGTTTTTTATCATTATTCATAGAGCCACCTGGCTGAGGTTGTAATGTTACGGCAGCGAGATTATCTTGTATTGGTTTGTATTACCACTTGAATTATTTAGTTGGTCTGACAAAATATGTCTTGCAATATTTTTTACCATCATTGGTGTACAGTGGAACTTCTCTAAAATGAACAACCTGCGATATCCCAGGGTGTCCAGTTTAGAGAGGTTACACTGTATTTGAGGTATTTGTATGACTGCTGGCTGATCAGGCAGTACACTGCTCAATAACTCCATAAGCCACATTTTTGTTATGCAACGTCACATATGTGGCTGTGACTGGAGAAATGGGGCATACGGGCTTTGTTTGCGACCAGATCCAGATCAGCCTGTGCGGATGTACAGTTTGCCATTCCATCAATGAAAGTGATATAGACCGTTAGCAGGCGATAGTGATAGTGTGCTATTTGATTTGGAGATATACTGGTCATAAATACCATAAACCCCATTTCTCCAGTCACAGCCACATACCTCTAGGCCACATGATCTGTTCCTGGTACACAGAGGTTGTAATGTGAAATTCCACTCACTAAGGTTGTAATGTGAAATTCCACTCACTACACCGCAAGGAAGTTTATCAGTTTCTTGTCGGTGTTTTGTAGTATGATGACAGTTATTGTTGTATGGTAAATGGGAGTTATTCTTTTGATAATTGGTATTTACATGACTGGGATAGTCAGTTGACCTGGACCCAAATGATATGTCAGAAATAATACAAATAGTTTGTTTTCTAGGTTGCTGAAGATGGTATCGCAGCTTACTGGGGCCAGTTTCACTAAACTTCATATGACTAAAATGTTCGTAAGTGAAAAATTATGATAGTCTGTAAATTTCACAATAACAATGTTTTCTAGTAAACAATTATTGGAATTACATTTATTGAGCATAGGCTGCATATGCAGCCTATGCTCAATAAATGTAAATCCATCAATTGTAGTTTCCAGCCGATCCTAAATTTGCACTTATGAACATTTTAGTTGTACGAAGTTTAGTGAAAGGGGGCCCCAGGTACGTACATGATTGGGACAAGACACAAATGATATGTCAGAAATAATACAAATAGATTGTTTTCTAGGTCGCTGAAGATGGTATCGCAGCTTACTGGGGCCAGTTTCACTACACTTCACAGGGGCATAGCTAGCCAATTTGAATCTGCAGGCCCGGTTGACGACTTAGAGCACCGTTGGTGCGAGTATGCTAGGGGGGTCTGGAGGCATGCCCTACCAGAAAAAAAAATCAAAACTAGAAGGTAAATGATGCACTCTGGCACATTATTTTTTCCATTTTCTCGAAAATTCTGCAGGCCCGGGCCTGCAGTGCCTTAATGCAACTACGCGCCTGCTTCATACGACTAAAATGTTTGTAAGTGCAAAATTATGATAGTCTGTAAATTTCACAATAGCAATGTTTTCTAGTAAACAATTATTGGAATTACATTTATTGAGCATATGCAGCCTATGTTCAATAATTGTAAATCCATCAATTGAAGTTTCCAGCCGATCCTAAATTTGCACTTACAGACATTTTAGTCGTACCAAATTTAGTGAAACGGGCCCCAGGTATGTACATGATTGGGACTAGACACAAATGATGGAATTGTTTTCTAGATGGGTGAAGATGGTATCGCAACTTCCGTATGTGGTTTGAATTGAGAACATTGAATCACACACATATGTGCCGAGCATAGACCATGATCACCCTGTGCCTACATAATTATGTGCTATCCGATTGTAGTTGTATTGTTCATCGTTTAGTATGCGAATCATTCAGTATGGTTCTGACAAACAACTTTCGTCGACATTAGTGGGTGGCAGGTGGGAGCATGTGATGGGTAATTTAAACCAGGTCTCCGGTCGGGATTCCGGTAATGATGAACCCCGACCGGAGACCTGGTTTGGCCCTCATGTACCTCTTAGGCATATGTGTATGTGTGAGTTGAATCTGGTTATACCCCTTATATGAGTATTACCATTATGCGTAATCCTGTTACTTTTAGGGGAAGGGGCCAAGTGACTTTCGTGTGGTATGAACCTGGCACCAGGTCAGGTTATTCTAATTTCAGGGCCGAATATATATTTATCTCGATGTAAATATTCCGTTCTGATTTTGGGATTTTCTCCCCTATGCAGCAGGTTAAATGCGGGATCGAACCTGTTGGCCCGGCCTTAAATGACCTTGGCTGTTGGTAGGCCGTTAAACACCAGTAAACAAACAAACAAACAAACAAACAAGCGCATCCATTAACGTTAGACTGCAGAAGTATGCTAGCTGATCAGAGGACTGGTTAAATTTACTTTGGCCATTTTTTGCAATAGCTGGTCACATTGTAGGTACAAATGTAGAAATAAGATATATGTTATGTAGTAAAGATGAATGCTATCAACTGTGTGAACATTTGGTTCTGGAATGTCTTGTGTGGAAAATGGACATCATTTTGTGGTGTCGTATGTGGCTTGCTTATTGCCTTCACGACCAGTGTAGCCCCAGATCAGCCTGCACATCCGCGCAGTCTGATCTGGGACTACACTGATCGCTGTTGAATTTGGGAAACATTTCTGATGGATTTTGCAAAAACGTGACGGCTGTACCGGATCACATGAATAGTTGATCAGGTGCTACACAGATCAAAAGCACAGCCATTTTGTTGTGGCTCATCACATTTGCATGTTTATTGGATGTAAATGTCGGATCATCTACATCACATGGACCTGTTCCTTGTTCATTTCACATGGGATATGAGACCATATCAAGTTTTTAAACCAGCTTTGCCACAAATGATATCTTACACTAGTACTTCTACGTAGTATTATACATTTCTACGCAATTTTTCATGACATATATTTACAGAAAGTGATATTTTCTGCAAATGCTGTCAAAAGATGATGAAATGTTCATAGGAAATACGGAACACTTCTATTAGGTAATAAAATCGTGTGGCGTGTCTCTTATGTAAAAACTGTTGGCTAACCCGAATGTTCTGGCTGTCATGCAGGGTGACTACTGTCTGTTCCACTTCTGGCTATTAAACACATTAAATCTGAAAAATATTTAAATGTAAGTACTTTTCATCAAACACATAAAAGTCACCCTCCCCACATTTTTTTATTGAAATATATTGATTGTATTGCTGATATTGTCCGAAAACTGTCTAGATAGCTTGGAAATGATGTAACTAAGAAAACAAAAGTTAGATTTGGAAAATCGGTAGGCTCCATGTTAAATTCCCGTAAGAAAATACCTTTTATTATTGATGGAAAAGTACTTGCATTTAATTTGTTTTTAGATTTAATGTGTTTAATGGCCAAAAGTCTGTTGGCAGCAAAGTGTAGAACAGACAGTAGTCAGCTGCCTTGTGTGATAACTAGAACATTTGAGTTAAGTCTGACCCTTATTGAGTTTTACAGCGTAAATTTTTAACCCTTAATCTTCATTTTTTTGTTGTCTGCTGTTTATTTTCTATTTTCCATTTTTGTCATCAAAAACATGCTTTGACAGCACTTTACAATATTTTACAACATTGGAAATGATTCTGAAGTGCTGTCAAACCATGTTCTTATTGTGAAATGAGGCAAAATATAAAAGCAACAGCAGACGACAATTGTCTAAGGGTTAATATGATCTTATGCAGCTGAAATGTTGAAGAAACAAATGTTTTCTTTAGGAAATAATGAACAATGTATACATGGCATGAAGTTTACACTTTCTCTTTCCCACTGCTTGAATTGTCATGATAGTGTTTTGTTTGCTGCAATATTAAATCACTTTTATTACCCTAAAAAATATTTTGGGATACATATAGTTGCCACCCTGTCTCTCCGTCCATCCATCTGTCTGAGATTTGCGTTAATACGTTTGGGTACCTACTGTCTCTGTAACAGGAAGACGGATGGGTTTGAAAATTCTGTTTATTAGTCCTCATCCATATGTTCATTCTGTGTCCCACTCATGCGGCCCCTGTGCCCAGACTCGAGGTCAAATGACTTTGATGTTTGTGTTAAAGTGAATTCTTTTTGCGTTAGTACTTTAAGGGTACATCCATCGGTGTTACATATTTCTTGTTTCATTATACTGAATGACAAACAGTGTGTACCATAATTAGACTGTGTAGGCCTAGTCTGATTTTGGGACTACACTGATTACACCATCATAATATGGCCATCTGCTCATTTTCCATATTATTTAAATACATGTATAGTTATTTTCTTTATGCTCAGGCCCCGTGCAGTGCAGTGACCGGGGCGGGATCAACTGATCCTGAGAATAGTGCTGCAGTAGCCATTGCTTGTCGTAAAAGGCGACTAAACTGGCTTAACGATTGGGTTCATACTTTCCGGAAACCACTATACCTGATTTGGCCCTCATGTACATTTTGGCTTTCTTGTATGTGAGAGTTGAGTCGGGCTATGCCCCATATATAAAAGTAAGATTAGCTCTACTCATTACTTTTAGGGGATGGGATAAATGATGCTGGTGTGGCGAGGGCCTGGCACCAGATCAGGTTGTTCTAATTTCAGGACTGAATATATATTTTGATTGTAAATATTGAGTTCTGAATTTGGGATTTACCCCCCTCGGACAGGTGGATACGGGACACGACCCCGTTGACCCGTCTGCGTGTAGACTCCCTGAGGCTTGTACCTCTATGTCAGAAAAGCGGACGTTAAACCCTATTCACTCACTCACTCACTTTATGCTCAGGCCCCGTGCAGGCACCGGGGCGGGATCAACTGATCCTGAGAATAGTGCTGCAGTAGCCATTGCTTGTCGTAAAAGGCGACTAAACTGGCTCAACGATTGGGTTCATACTTTCCGGAACCCACTATACCGGATTTGGCCCTCATGTACATCTTTGGCTTTCTTGTATGTGAGAGTTGAGTCAGGCTATGCCCCAATATATAAAAGTAAGATTAGCGCTAATCCTATTACTTTTAGGGGATGGGATAAATGATGCTGGTGTGGCGAGGGCCTGGCACCAGATCAGGTTGTTCTAATTTCAGGACTGAATATATATTTTGATTGTAAATATTGAGTTCTGAAGTTGGGATTTACCCCCCTTGGACAGGTGGATACGGGACACGACCCCGTTGACCCGTCTGCGTGTAGACTCCCTGAGGCTTGTACCTCTATGTCAGAAAAGCGGACGTTAAACCCTATTCACTCACTCACTCACTTTATGCTCAGCTGCTAACAACACATTATTTACGTCTTTGTATTTTTATATGTTTATTGCTTATTCCATGTTAACGGTAGTTAATGCTCAATATTCCATATTTCCTTTATTTATTAATAATGATTAAGATTTTCATCATTTCATTTCCTGAGATTTTTAGCTGATCGTGTCGCTATGCATGAGTCATTTGCTGTCATAAGCACAACTGTGAGACCATTAACCCTTTCAACACTACATTCCTCTTTGACAGTGTTTGCAAACAGTGTAGAGCCAGATGAGCTGGCTCGTAACGAGCTATCTCATCAGGATCTGCACTTTTTACAGATCCTGATTTTAGTGGTAAAAACACCTCTTTCTGTTTAACGGAGTTGTCTGAAAATTATTTTGAAAACTGCATGCAAATACTCCATGTCTGTCACAAGTTTTAATTTCTGCATATTTTATGCAAATGAGCTGTGACATCATAGTATGTGCATTTAAATACCGGTAATGTAAATTATGACATTTGTTTTTCCATTACAATCAATATTAATGTGAATGAATTTTTTTTTCTTTTTAATATATATTTCTATATACATGATCAATATACATAATTAATTAAGACAGAATGTAAAAAATATAATTAATGTAAATAAAACTATTAAAGTACTAATGGATCGTTATGACGTCACAGTAAGTCCTGCATAATTCAAGCTAATTTAAAATTAAAACCTAGTAGTACATAACTTGTGACAGAGATGGAATATTTGCATGCAGTTTAGAGTGTCAAGGACTATACAGTGCATCCCAGAGGCCCTTTAACATACAACAGTCTATCCCAGTTACTTAGGGGTGAAAGGGTTACTATACGATGTGACTGAGCAAGAGAATCAGGATCTACACTCGTTGTAAATTAAGGGGTCAGTGGAAAAAGGGGGCTAAGTTTATAATGGGCTTAGCCCCCTTTTTCCACTGCCCCCTTCATTGGTAGTAAGGTCATTTTGTCAGCAGACATCCCATATATGGCGTATTATATTAAAATGGATCTAAATGCTTTCGAAACCAGTGTAGCTCCACACCAGTGCAGAGATCTGTTCACTGTGTGCAAGTGACTTTGGTGTGGTATTTTTCTCCATGTAAATATTCTGTTCTGATTCTGGGATTTTCCCCCCAAAGCAGCAGGTTAAAACGAGATCGAACCTGTTTGCCCGGCCTTACATGACCCTAGCTGTTGATAAGCCATTAAACACTAATACATAAATCAATCAATGTTAGATCCGGCTGCAATACCTGGTAACTGGCCAGTAGCTACACTGATAAACCACTACAATATAGGTGGGTGGCAGGTGGGAGCATGTGATGGGTAATTTAACGATTCATCCTTACCGGAATTCTGACAGGAGACCTGAGGGCCGTTTCACTAAACTTCTTACAACTAAACTGTTCGTAAGTGCAAATTTAGAATCGTCTTGAAATTTCAATTGATGGATTTACATTTATTGAGCATATTCTGCATATGCAGCCTATGGTCAATAAATGTAAATCCAACAATTGTTTACAAGAAAACATTGTTAAAGTGAATTTTACAGACTATCATAAGTTCGCACTTACGAATATTTTAGTAGTACGAAGTTTAGTGAAACGGTTCCCTGGTCTGGTCCTCGCATACGTCTTTGGCATTTTGTATGTGACAGATGAAACTTGTTATACCGCTTATGTGAGTATTGCGATTATTCGTAATCCTAAATTTAGGGTAGGTGCCAAGTGACTTTGGTGTGGTATGGACCTGGCACCAGGTCAGGTTATTCTAATTTCAGGGCTGAATATATTTTTACTGGATGTAAATATTCCTTCTGATTTTGGGATTGAACCCATTTGCCCGGCCTTATATGACCTTAGCTGTTGATAGGCCATTAAACAAGTAAACAAACTACAATATAGACAGGTGGGTGGAAAGTGGGTGCAAGCGATGGGTAATTTAACGATCGGGGTTCATCCTTACCGGAATTCCGACTGGAGACCTGTAGCCTATTTCATCAACATTGCAAAGTATACTTTACTAGCAAAGTATACTTTGAGGGAGTAATCATTTATTTTTCCTGAAATGCATTATTTCATATAGAACTAACAAATGCATATATTTCATGATTAAAAGTATGCAGAATTATTATACTGAATTTATTACATTATCACAGCCATTAAATGGCTGTGATAATGTAATAAATTCAGTATAATAAAAATTAATAAATTTTTCAAAAAATTGAAAATTTCTCCGTCAAAGTATACTTTGCTACTAAAGTATACTTTGCAATGTTCATGAAATAGGCTACTGGTTTGGCCCTCAAATACGTCTTTGGCATTTGGTATGTGACAGTTGAATCTGGTTTGATACCCCTTATGTGAGTATTACGATTATTCGTAATCCTATTTTAGGGGAAGGGGCCAAGTGACTTTGGTGTGGTATGGACCTGCCACCAGGTCAGGTTATTCTAATTTCAGGGCTGAATATATTGTTTCTCGATGTAAATATTCAGTTCTGATTTTGGAATTTTCCCCCCAATGCAGCAGGTTAAAACGGGATCGAACCCGTTTGCCCGGCCTTACATGACCATAGCTCTTGATAGGCCGTTAAACACCAATAAATAAACAAACAAACAATATAGACGCATTTTGTCATGACATCTGTGGTACTGTCAAATTTCTCTTTATAGCAAATAACTCCCTTACGCAAGCCTCCTTTGCTAATGTTTAATACTTTTGTCATTTTCTTGCAAAACCATGTGCTTATAATTGCTTGTGTCATTTGCCATTTTATGACTGGTTATGTAATAAATTATTTAACATAATGAGAGTTGTTAAGTATCTTCCTTGTATTGCAACACAATACTGAGAATGGTTGTGATAGTCTGGCATTATAGTTACACATTTATGAGAAACGTTTCTGTATGTTACACACCAACCAGCTTAGGATACAGTGGAACTTCTTTAAACTGGAAACCATCGTGACCTCAGTGAAGCCTCTCTAAACCGGATTGCTTTTGGGAGGGGGCAAGTGATTCTGGTGTGGCGAGGACTCGACATCAGGGGCCCGTTTCACTAAACTTCCTACGACTAAAATGTTCGTAAGTGCAAATTTAGGATCGTCTGTAAATCTAAATTGATGCATTTACATTTATTGAGCATAGGCTGCATATGCAGCCTATGCTCAATAAATGTAAATCCATGAATTGTTTACAAGAAAACATTATTAATGTGCAATTTACAGACTATCATAATTTTGCACTTATGAACATTTTAGTCGTAGGAAGTTTAGTGAAACGGGCCCCAGTAGCCTATTTCATCAACATTTCAAAGTATACTTTCCTAGCAAAGTATACTTTGAGGGAGAAATTTTCAATTTTATGATAAATTTATTAATTTTTATTATACTTAATTTATTACATTATCACAGCCATTTAATGGCTGTGATAATGTAATAAATTCAGTATAATAATTCTGCATACTTTTAATCATGAAATATATGCATTTGTTAGTTCTATATGAAATAATGCATTTCAGGAAAAATAAATGATTACTCCCTCAAAGTATACTTTGCTAGTAAAGTATACTTTGCAATGTTGATGAAATAGGCTACTGATCAAGATTAGTCTGATTTCAGGGCTGAATATATCTATTTTTTTTATTGTAAATATTCAGTTCTGATTTTGGGATTTTCCCCCCATTTGTACATGCACTTGAACATGTACATGTACTTGTACAGGTAATATATGGGATTTAGTACTAAACCCATCGACCCGGCCTTACATGACCTTAGCTGTTGATAGGTCATTAAACCCCAACAAACAAACTCTAAACCGGATACCCTGGGCGGTCCCCAGGGTGTCCGGTTTAGAGAGCTTCCACTCTAAGGATGTCACCAGGGTATCCAGTTTAGAGAGGTTCCACTCTAAGAATGTCCACATGGTGTCTCATAATAGAGAGGTTCCTCTCTAAGAATGACACAGGGTGTCCGGCTTAGAGATGTTCCACTGTGGGAAGGTTCTCATGATGTCCGGTTTAGAGAGGTTCCACTGTAAATCGGGTGCATTGACACTTCAAGATACAGTGGGGTCAGCGTGTAAGTGCACACACGAACTACACACTGACCCCACTGTATGTGTCTGTAACAGCGTTTTGCTATCAAGCACATTCATGATCATCAGAGCTGAACAACGTTCCACCCCATCAAACTTCTAAATCGTCCGGTTTAGAGAGGTTCCACCTTTATTCAACCATAAACACACTCAAAGACGTGCGTGTGTGTGTTTTGTAAAACAGTTTGCACACATATGAGTGATAAATTCCATTTACATCGTATACATGTACATGTACATGTATTTTCAAAGTTGACTTACCCCATGAAATTAATTAATCCACTTATTCTACTGACCCCGTCAATTGAATCGTGCATATCTGTATTCCCGACCCATCGCCCCTCAAATAAAAAGGATGTATGACAAATATGCCATGCGATCGGGATATAGAACTGATAAACATTGATCTTCAATCGATGGATTTCAATATGTTTTAGATAATCTGCTATATGTTGAATGATGACTGTCTGGGGTCAGTGAGTGCCTATTTGAAAAACTGCCCCATGAAACGTTTACAAGACTTGTCATACATTCGTTTGCGGAAAACGCTACTCCCATCCACAGGAATGAGATACAAAATAATTTCCGAGAGTAGGGAATTGTCAATTTCAGAACGTTTCATTTCCCTGTTGTTGTTTTTTCACTACATGTAACGCACGTTTCATACAATAGGGTATTGTTTTCGGTTGACAACAAATATTTTATTTCAGTCGAACCTCCCCCGGCCATCTCTCTACAACATCCTCTCTATAGCAGCCGCTATTTTATATCCCAAATGGATGATTTCCTCTGTATCTAACCCTTAGACTGCTGAACACAAAAATTGTCGTCTGCTGTTGCCTTGCCTTATTTCTCAATAAACGCATGCTTTTGGGAACATTTTAGAATCATTTCCATTGGAAATGATTCTAAAATGTTGCCAAAGCATGTTTTTGATGAGAATTATCGAAGAAAATAAATAAACAGCGGACTATAAAATTTAATTCAGTATTAACCTTCCTACAACAGCCACCTCTGCAACAGCCAGTTTTGCGTCTTCCCATGGGTGGCTGTTACAGAGAGGTTGCACTGTACATATTATAAATATAATTGCGACAAAGCACTGCATTGAATGCATAGAAACAGTTTTTTTGCAAAGGTTTCAATGAAATTGACAATAAAATATAATATACAGGCTGTTAATGTTTAATGGCAATTTAATCACTTTGGACTGAAATATTTCAGTTTGAGCAATATATCTAAAAAAAATCAAAAAAAATCAAAATAAACCCTACGCCGTTTGCGAGCAATGTAATTCCGACCCGTCCGTACATTCGCATATTCCGATCAGGGCCTACATTGTGATTATCTGGCGGAATGTTGGGAGCATGTGAATGGTAACTTAATGATGGGGTTCATCCTAACCAGAATCCAGATATCTCTGGTACATGTTTGACTTTTTAGCCAGGTTTTTTGAAAAAAAATCCAGGCTATTGGATTGGCGAAAGCCGGGCGGGCGGCGTCCACAATCAATGTTAAGTTTTCGTGTCTGAGTCCATTTCTTTGTTACTGTACCACCTAGGACCACCACACTTTCACAGCTTCATAATCAAGGGGTGCCCACCACATATCACTATCCAACATGTTACTTTCTTTTTAACTTGACCTATTTTTCCCGCGCAGTCGACTTAGCCATTTTCAATGTTAAGTTTTCGCGTTTACAATGTTAAGTTTTCCGACTTAGCCATTTTCAATGTTAAGTTTTCGCGTTTACAATGTTAAGTTTTCGTGTTTAAGTCCATTTCTTTGGTACTGTACCACCTAGGACCACCAAACTTTCACAGCTTCATAATCAAGGGGTGCCCACCACATATCACTATCCAACATGTTACTTTTTTTTTAACTTGACCCATTTTTTTCCGCGCAATCGACTTAGCCATTTTCAATGTTAAGTTTTCGCGTTTACAATGTTAAGTTTTCGTGTTTAAGTCCATTTCTTTGGTACTGTACAACCTAGGACCACCAAACTTTCACAGCTTCATAACCAAGGGGTGCCTACCACATACAACTATCCAACATGTGACCATTTTTTTACCTTCACCTATTATTTCTACGTAATTGACTTAGCCATTTTCAACGTTAACTTTTTAACGTACGTCTGGTTAAAGTTTTTTGCTTAAAACTTTTTCGTTATACTATATCTCTGCAACTGCTTCGCCCATTACCTTGAAACTTCACATGGGTATTTATCATCATCCATATTTTCATTCTAACCCCCAACCGTGCTGCCCCTGTGCCCAAGGTCAAATTACTTTGAATTGTTTTGTTAAAGTTTTTTCGTGTACTATATCTCTGCAACTGCTTCACCCATTACCTTGATACTTCACATGGGTGTTTATCATCATTGTCGCACCCGCTTGCGGAAAGCGCGATATCGTCGGCATTTTGGCATACGTCCGTCCGTACGTCCGTGTGTCCGGTTAAAGTTTTTTCGTTAAAGTTTTTCCATCTACTATATCTATTTTGTTTGTGTCCATGCCTCGCCCCAAGGCCACGAAGTCTAGTCTACAAAAAGTGGGTATAATTATGTTATCCAAGTGTCTATGCTTGGAAAAAACCTGGCCTTCGTGGCTTTGCCTCGTTTCTTGTTTGTTAGTTGAATCCGGTTATACACGTTGTAAGATTACTACTACTCGTATTACTTTTATGGAATCGGTCAAAGTGACTAGTGTGGCGAAGATCTGGCACTAGGCCGGGTTATTATAATTTCAGAGCTGAACATACATACTGTAAATTACAGTTCTGATTTTGGGGACCGCCACGCCTTCCGTACAGGTGAAATATCGGATTCGGCCCGGTTCTTGAAGAACGGTTCGTATTTCGGTGTTGTATGGGTTATTTCGGTATATTTGTTTGTTTGTTTGGGTGCATTGTTACCAACATACAATGCCGTCACCTCCCGCGAGTTACAGTATATGTACGGTAATTTGTGGGCATTTTGACAGTATAAAATGGGTCCGAAAGTTCGGAACGGTGAACGTGTAGTTCATTGACGATTGCTGTCGTGTATAATGTATTTATGATTGAGCATTAGTAGTTGCACAAAACTATGTAAATTACCCAAAACCAAAGAAAGTCACCCAAATATACCCGCAATCCACCAAAGTACCCATATGACTCCCAACATACTGGCCATCTGTTCAAACACTCGTGTGTTAGTTAACCCGGCATAAAACTGTAAAATGACCTCAGTTGCTGGCAGGCCGTTAAAACCATTAAATACATAATTAAATACATTGTGATTATCACACGGACTGGTATATATGGGCCACCACTTACGAAAAGTGACATTATGACGTTTGCAATCATTCTAGATTAGTTCATGTTGTATGATTAGAATATAACAGTCTTCCAACTTCGGTAACTGAATAGCGAACAGCGTAGCACCAGATCAGACTGCGCTGATGCGCAGTCTGATCTGGGGCTACGCTGTTCGCTAACGTCTTAAGGTACTTTTTCGCAGATTTACGGCCCATATATCATATCCTATAGACATGATTACCCCCACAAACAGCTCCAGACGCGATATGCATGCTGTGGGTGAAATACACACTTTGCTGTTTACTTTACGTAGGTCGCGCTGATTGACAGCCATATCGGGCTTCGTCTAGTTCGTAATCATAAAATGAATTTGTCTGCCCGCTAATCTTATACTTATCTTTTTAAAAGATATATGATGCACGGTGTGCGAAAAACACGACTTGAAGTTTGCAGCTGTCGTGGTGTGATGAAGAAATATATGCAAAAAAAAAAGATCCATCGTCTATTATAATCTACCTTGTTTGCCTTTGGTCTATAAGCTACATCCAGGGATAGGTTTGTATATCTTTAAACATAGTGTAGACGCTGATCAGACCGCATGGGTATTCAGGCTGATCAGGGTATACGTTGTTTGCAAAGATAAGTAAAGTTGTATGTTTAGCCATGTTGCGAATACTGGGTTGGAATCGGAGCTGCCTCAGCAGTCATTGGCACGTGCGATGTGTTGAAGCGTGACGAACATTTCGACCTTCCAATTAGACTTTAACTGCAGTTTTGTAGCTTTTTATTTATGCTCAACCCACATGCCGACCCTTAATAGTTTTCCTGACGCCAGCTGTTTTTCAATGGAACTACTATTTATACGCCTGTTTGAAGAACAAAAATGAGACGAGTATATATTATTGCGTTTTCGACCAATCGTCCGCTAAACAAACGCGGACTAGTCCCTGTATTTCCCTGTATCACTAACAATGATACAGCTAGCGAATATACACACGATAATCAGGTAATAATGACGTTACGGGATTTACATATTTTCTCCCTTCACTGATTTGATAGCCAATAAATGTAAATCCATCAATTTAAATTTCCAGACTATCCTAAATTTGCACTTACGAACATTGTAGTCGTACGAAGTTTAGTGAAACGGGCCCCGGCATCTGATATACAAATATACATATATATCATTTGACATTGATGCGACATTTACCTAATTGTTCCACTTACCATAGTCCGACGAGCGTGTTGTGCATGCGAATACTGGTTGATTGTCATTGAGTATGTATATAGTCTACAGAAATGTGTAATGTATTTCGAGGGAGCCATTCACTGGGTCCTATTGTCTGTCTGTTCCACGAAACCTGCACACATTGTAACGGCTATTTATTACACTCTTGCAAATTATTTGCATGGGTTTCGCTGTGAGAGAAAAACCGTAATTAACTCCTTACAAATAATACACCGTGAAGAGAACATCCGTAATTGCGCGCCTCTTTTCTTGGAAACTACGAGTTACCATGCAAAATGTTTAAATTTGGAAAGGGTCTCGATTAATCTTGAATGTTAATGTGATTGAACACATTCCAAACATGCACTCAAATATATCTGGTTCATAGATACAGCTGTGCAATTTGGATTTCAAAAGGTTTACATGACGTCACATTTGACGTCACACAACGTAACGTCAAAACCGGGAAAACACGTTACATCACAATTCATTGACTATAATCTCAAAAATAGACTAAATGTGCATATATATCCGCCGTGGAAGTGTAATAAATAGGATATTCCATCGTACATGTTTGAATAGCGGAAACAATACACTCGTGTCCGTCGGCGTCCGTGAAAGCCACTCGTTCGCTACGCTCACTCGTTGCTTACGCGGAAGCCGACGCACACTCGTATATTATTTCCCGCTATTCAAAATGTACGATGGAATATCCTCTATATAAACAATGCAAAAACAATATTTTTGTTCGATAATTTTAAATTTTAAAATGAACCTTCTTTTTATTTCGTGAAAGTTTGTCAAATATATTTTTTTATTACGAAAACATGATTTGTCTGGAATTTAACATGGGGGAAAAGGAGATGGAGGAGCTGTGTGAGGAGTAGAAAAATATTTTAGAAATTGACCTGGCTAGATAGCTTGGAAATGATCTAACTCAGAAAACAAAAGAGAAATTTTGAAACTCGGTCCACTATTTTTGAAGTTAGAAACATTTTCCCATGTGAAATCTCAATAGACATTTTCTATGGGGATTTAACATATCTTTGAAGATGTATATGGGGATGTATATGGGGATTTAACATATCTTTGAAGATGTATATGGGGATTTAACATGGGGACATCGTTTTTTCGTAATATAATCAATATTGGACCAAATTTCACAAAATAAAAAGAAGGCTCATTCTTAACATTATCGAAAATAATATTGTTTTTGCATGGTTTATATAACCGTAAAATGTGGGCAGCTGTGGGCAACAGACAGTAGGTTCGAGTATTCGACCTGTGAGTTTGACATGTTCCGAGTTGCACATTCTGAGATACCGACCGGATATCACCTTGTAATTAGATAAGTGAGTATGTTTTATGTATACGTTTACATGTAGTACATATACCTACCATGCACACATCTAAGTTTCTCTAGTTACCGTAATTCAATCTTGATATGCAACGGCAAAAAACACGAAACAGAATCTAGTGTAATACCTTTAATTTATTACTCCGATTGAATGGATGTGTTTTCGCGAGATTACGCATCTCTATCTGATGGCGCGAGATTTCGACACGCATCATTTACGTGCTGATGCAGTACAAACGTACCATTTACTGGACGTCTTATCTCACTATTCGGCGTCTAGTTTGTATTCTGGATTTGGCGGTGAACACATGTTTGTTCCAATACAAGATGTATAATAATATGACACACGCCATGTGAGTTTGTACCTTCGGATATCTGCGTAATTTCATGACATACGTTTACAAAATTTACAATATTTTTCGTAAACAGTTGACACAATTTTCAGAGTACATGCGGAATAATTCCGCATGTACTCTGAAAATTGTGTCAACTGTTTACGCCATTTACGAAAAATATTGTAAATTTTGTAAACGTATTTAATGAAATTACGCAGATGTCCGAAGGTACAACGTCACATGGCGTGTCTCATTATTAGTATGTGAATATAATTCAATGCTTGATTCGCCGAGTCTAATGTGTGTTACAGCTCATTATCCGACAATCAAATTGCTCGATTGCGAGTTGCCATTGCCAATATATGTACAGAAACGTTGATACTCCGGGCAAGCGGTTTTGTACACATCTCTCACCACCCGGTATGAAGCAATGGCAACTAATACATGACATGTTGGAAACAATTCATATTTAATAAAACAAATCACACATAATTGGTAGATACTTGCATATATATGCAAGTATCTACCAATTATGTGTGATTTTTCTTATTTAATATGAATTGTTTTCATGTATATATATATATAGCCGGGAGACATGTATAGTGTTTGGACGGTGTGTCCGTCCGTCCGTGGGTCAGGAGGTTAAGAAGTTTGCCGCAGTTTTTCCAGTTCGTTACCGGGGCATTTGTGCGTGGACAGGCCACACGGTCCTGTATTTAAATGTACATGCCCACTCAGTAGGCACAACATGTTCAAAATAGGAAATAAATAAGGGTATAATTGTGTCACTATTCCACCAGTTCTAAACATTACGAGTTCCTGCTATACAGATATAATCATTCAGTAATATTTGTTTTACTGATAGTGACTCGCGGTGGTATCGTGATATTTGTACATGCAAATGCGGCATGCTATTTTTAATTATTTATATGAATTAAATGCGTCATATGAAACAATAGTAAAACACACAGACAATAAATAGTAATATCCGTTAACATTTTAAGGAAACACGGTTATTGTCCCTGATGTCAGTGTGGAAATTTACGTCTGATATAAAATGCATAATAATGTCAATCAATATGTGGGGTTATGGTGAATTAATGTGTATCTTTAGCTCACCTGAGCGTAGCTCATGTGAGCTATTGTTACCGCAATGTGTCCGTCGTCCGTCGTCGTCCGTCGTCGTCCGTGAACACTTTCAAACGTCTTCTCCTCGGTAACCATTGGGCATATAGTCACCAAACTTCATGGTCATCCTTAGGTAGGGGGATTGCAAAATTGTTAAAATGACGTCATTACGTAATACAAGATGGCCGCCGTCCAAAAATAGCACAAATTCTTCAAAAATCTTCTTCTCAAGAACCGCCAACCGGATTTCGACAACACTTGGTAGGAATGATCGATGTACAATGCTCTTTCAAAGTTGTTCAAATGGTGACCCCGGAGTCAAAAATAGGCGTGGCCCGTGGGGTCAAATTGGGGTCAAATTTTATTTTTGACCGAATATGGTCATGTCATATATCCAATTGAAGGTATCAATGAGGCGATCACTCTGGTGCATTTCTTTGTCAAAATCGGATGGATATGTCATCCAAGATGGCCGCCGAAAGGTCAAACGGTTGTTCTTTTATTAGAGATTTCAAAATTCTTCTTCACATGAACCGCTTGGCCCATGGTAGCCAAACTTAAAAGTTATGGTCCATTGGTGAAGCCTTTTTAGATTTGTTAAAATGGAGGTCATCGCTAATCCAAGATGGCGGCCATCTAAAAATAGCGTAAATTCTTAAAAAATCTTCTTCTCATGAACCGCTAGCTGGATTTCGACGAAACTTGGTAGGAATGATCGATGTACAATGCTCTTTCAAAGTTTTATTTTTGACTGAATATGGTCATGTTATATATCAAATCGAAGGTATCAATGAGGCGATCACTCTGGTGCATTTTTTGTCGAAATCGGATTGTTATGTCATCCAAGATGGCCGCCGAAATGTCAAAAGGTTCTTTTATTAGAGATTTCAAAATTCTTCTTCACATGAACCGCTTTGCCCATGGTAGCCAAACTTAAAAGTTATGGTCCATGGGTGAAGCCTTTTCAGATTTGTTAAAATGGAGGTCATCGCTAATCCAAGCATAAATTCTTAAAAAATCTTCTTCTCATGAACCGCTGGCCGGATTTCGACTAAACTTTGTAGGAATGATCGATTTACAATGCTCTTTCAAAGTTGTTAAAATGGTAATCCCGGGGTCAAAAATGGGCGTGGCCGGTGGGGTCAAATTGGGGTTAAATTTTATTTTTGACAGAATATGCTCATGTCATATATCAAATTGAAGGTATCGATGAGGCGATTGCTCTGGTGCAATATTTGTCGGAATCGGATGATTATGTCATCCATGATGGCCACCAACAGGTCCTTTTATTCAAGATTTTGAACGTCTTTTTCTCAGGAACCACATGGCGATGCTGGCCAAACTTCATAGGAAGTTAAGATCTTTGGGTGAAGCATTTTCAGATTTGGTAAAATGAGAGATATCGCTTAATCCAAGATGATCGCCATCTAAAAATAGCACAATTTTGTTAAAACACATGAACTCAATGTCACATTCTCCTCTGGTGTTCATGGAGTCAGGTGAGCGAATTAGGGCCATCATGGCCCTCTTGTTAAAGAAACTGTCTCATATGACGTCTCTGATATACAGAACAGTATGTGCCTACTGAGTGGGCATGCACCTTTAATGTTTAAAAAAATAAGATTCTGAGTATACATGTATGCCAATAAACTGTTTCTACAATTGCTGCAACGAAAGTGGCGTATACACTGAGATTGTATGTGCTATGAAGCCAGCTGTATGATAACATGCAATCAATAAAAACATGTTTTGACAGCACTTCAGAATCATTTCCAATGAAAATGATTCTGAGTGATGTCAAATCATGTTTTTGATAGTTGCAAACTTGCAGAACAGGATTATTTTATTGCAAGCAGCGCCTGTCTAAGAATTATCAGTTGCAAGATCACGTCATTATCAGTTGCAAGATCACGTCTTTATCAGTTGCAAGATCACGTCTGTGTGCACATGTTCATCAAGCGGTGACAAACGGGAATTATTGTAAACTTACCAGTACAGATCGTCATCCCGTCACACACACGTACGACAAACTACTAGTAACTTAGTTGTACGTATCATCCGTATTGATAGCATATTAAATTGCGATATGCGTATGCCCTGATCAGACTGCGCAATAGCGCAGCCTGATCTGGGTCTACACTGGCCGCAAAGGTAATAAGCGCTGTTCTTCTGTGTTTCCGTTCTTACCTGCCTGCAGCAGATCAAAGGCGCCGGCATGTTGCAATTCCTTTCATCTTCGGAGAATGGCAAAATATACGGCTTACCTGGCGATGGCACCGGATTCTTGGCTTACTGAAACTGACAATTGTTGTGTATCCACAGACAAAACATGTGAAGACGTATGTTGCTGCAGACCGATTAATATGGAGCAATACAATTGAATGAAACTACATTTCAAATACCTTTTGCAGATATTTAAATGGCGAAATACAAACATAATAAACAATAATAATAACAGTAATAGTCAAATTGTATAACCTGATCGAAAAGTAGGCAAATTTTTACTTCTTTAATGTTTATGTAATTTCCTCAGCTGTGTGTGTCACATTAAAATCATTTTTAAATAATTCCAGCACAAAAATATTTACACAATTCCCTAACATTTGATTGGCCCGTAGCAAGTCTCTGTCCAGAATTTATATCCCAGTAAACTCCTACGCCGAACGACTTTCCGTAAACATAAAGCGCAGTTAAAATAATTCTTAAGAAAACTGAAAATAAACACATTTTCTTGATGAATTTATTTCAAATGCTGGAATTATAAGGAATGAATGGCCTTTTTGTGGAATTTATCGGGGATATAAAATTGGAAAAGTCGCGGGAATACTGGACGAGGCCTTAAAAAATTACATTTTTCGAAAAAAAAAAAAAATCTTTGATTTTTTTTCGAAAATTGTAATTTTTTAAGGCCTCGTCCAGTATTCCCGCGACTTTTCCAATTTTATATCCCGATAAATTCCACAAAAAGGCCATTCATTCCTATAACTTACCGGCAATAAACCATAGTGTTGTTAATTCACTGTACGGCAGGACGGAGATGGAATCGTGTATCATAATTCAGGTGTAAGTAGTTTTAGTATATACACAACCGCCTGCGTTAAACTTGCCCAAAATCAACGTTTCTGAACATCTATTGGCAACCTCAAGCAGCTTGCTTGGCTGAGCCTGAGCTGTAGCACAGCTCAGGCTCAGTCAATCAAGCTGCTTGATTTCAAGCTGATTTAAAGCATTTTGAAAGAAAACAATTGACAAATATTGGCGATATTAGCGCAGGCGGGGGTGTAGAAGGCATTTAAATACGGTTCTGAGTGTACAGTACGGAGTTGGCGAGACGGTGGAATTTTAAAGATGAATAAATAAATAAATTAAATAAATAATATCTACTTGTGGAACGCATCAACTAATTTAACAATAATATGAATATTCTTCAGTTATTCTCATTCCCAACCGCATTACTCGTTTAAGTTATATTTGTTTGTTTAATCCATAGTCGTTGGTAAGCCAATGGACCATTTGTGACAAAATCGGGACTGCTGTATCGGTACACACCAGTATAGAGTTCATTGAACATTCTAAATACGCCAGCTATTTTATATTATCAGATTCAAATAACAATTTTAGTCGTTATATGTACAATGTACTAGCGATATTTTAGAATTGAGTTTAAACATGGCCGGACATGAATCCCCTAATTAACACAGCTGGCAATAGAATGTTGACAGTATTTACGTTTTTGGAATTTTCACACAATTCCCAAATCACACAAGTTGCGGTTCCCACGACTAACATGCGTTTTGTGTTGCGAGTATTTATTATTTTTTCAGGGCTTGTAGCATTCTCTAGCGATGGCGCCGTGAAATTCTTTGAAAGTCTCCGTGTTTCGATCTCACCTCCCACAATGCCGCTATGCCTTAACATTGTGGATTGAGAAATTGTATGTTACGACCTTTGCGGCCAGCGTAGCCTCAGATCAGACTGCGCATCCTGATCTGGGCCTGCACTGCCCGCCATTCAGTCTGAAAGAAAGAACATTTGTAAACGTTTGTTTGCAACAACACAATTACATATACATGTATATCATAATCAGAACTTGTGAATGTTAATGAGGATATGGATCTACAATTATTGCAAATGTGTTCAGGTCTATTTTCTCAGCCGCATATTCTATATCTGGATGTGACTGAAGAAATGGGGCTTATGGGTTTTGCGACCAGTGTAGATCCTGATCAGCCTGTGCATCCGCACAGTCTGACCAGGATCTGCACTGTTCGCCGTTCCATCAATGAAACACGAGTTGTGCTTCTAACCAGCCATATAGATCGTTACCAGGCTACATGAGTGTGTTATTTTATCATTATCTGCACTGGTCACACATCCCATAAATCCCATTTCTCCAGTCACAGACGCATATATTATCAGCTGTCACAAGCACGTCATTTCTGCGATCGTCTTGGAATTATGACATGAAACGTTACATGTGTCTATTTCGAGAATTCAACAAGGCGTCTAAACATGTGTCCATCTGTCAATCAGAATTGACAGAAAATATACATCCATAGGACACTAACCGCTGGTCAGACCATTTCACGTTTAGTTGGCATTTAAGATTGCTTATCGTTGAATTTTCTATGGCGGAAATGGACTTAACTGACCAATTTCATGCTATCTGTCAGACCTTGTTAGCGAATGTTTGAAATACAGACGGGTCAAACAAGAATTATGTTGTTATTGTATGTGCCTCAGCTGGCATTGTAAATCACGTGACCTGTCTTACATGATTTATCAGGGACATGCATGAACATACTCTCTGTGGTGTTATTTGCATTTTTTACTGAAAAGCTAAACATGTGTATGCATGAAAATAACAATATTCAAAATGAAGACAGAATAAAATTAGACGACGTGTTTCTTTGCATGTATATACATCAAGGTGTATGAGCACGTGGTACTAACAACAACAACAAGTACTGAAATTTCCAGAATCTATCTGATTCAAAGTACGTATTATTTTATAGTGTCCTTATTACGTAACGGATTTTGATGAAATATGGCGCATCGAACGCGTCTTGTTAAGATGCATTTGGTGGTCTCTGTATTTTCGCCCAAACTTCTGTCGTTTTTGCGAAGAATCGATTTCCGTGTCTCCGACGCGGAAATCGATTCTTTGCAAAAACGACACAAGTCTGTGCCAAACTCCCTGGATCGCCAAAATGCAGCTCATGAAGACGCGTTTGCATATTAAGGAAAATATCAAATAATACTTACTTTGGAGTGGGCGACTTGATTATGCACCTTGTACATTATATATGAGTTGCGTCACCTACGTTTGTTTACATTATCTCGAGAAGCGAACGCCGTGTACATACATGTAATAATTAATCTGTGGATTGTTCAACTAAACGTATACGGTACCATTCTGAGACTGTATACATATATACGAGTTATACCGTGTATTATTCAGTAACACGTTTGTAATACACCAGCATTTTCTGAATAGTCGCCTTGCGCAAATGCTATGTAGTTACTTTGTGGTCAGAAGGGAATATAAATTGTATCTACGGAGCAGAATTTTGTGCATTATTTTACTTAAATTTCAACTAATTTATTGTACACTTCAAGACCTAAGATTCGATTTTATGATATCATTAATTGGGGAGTGGGTGGTTGGTCGGGTGAACATGAAGGCGTAAATTAACGGTAGGGGTTTCTCCTTATAGCAATCACGATTTGCCTGGTTTGGCCCTCGGGTACGTTTTTATATTTGTCTCTTTTGGTTACCTGGAAGTTGAATTGGGTTATTGCCCATTTTAAAAGTAGTAATATTATTACTGATCCTACTGCTTTTGGGAGGGGGCCAATTGATTCTGGTGTGGCGAGGACCTGGCATCAGATCAGGACTATTCTTATTTCAGGGCTGAATATATATAATTTTATTGCAAATATTCGGTGTGATTTTGGGATCCCCCCCCCAGTTGTACATGTAATTGAACATGTACATGTACTTGTAATGATCCGGTCTCAAATGACCTAGCTGTTGATAGGCCGTTAAACCCCAACAAGCAAACAAACAAACATTAATTGGGGTAATGGACATTTTTTTGACTCAAATTGGAATGGTACCCGGCTGGTATAAAATACACAACCGTCTGTGTTAATCTTACCCAGATGTCTGAATATCTATTTGCAATCTCAACTCACAGGCATGCATTTTGTTTGGCTGAGCCTGAGCTTTAGTATGAACAAATTTCTCATTAACATCCGATTTTGATTAATTACTGGTTGTTTTGTTCATATGCAATGATTCATACATCAGGTAATTGGTAGTACCATTTGTGAAACAAATTAATGTTATATTAAAACTTCGTACGAGCATTTCTTGTAGTGAAATGGGTCGCAGGTGTTTGTAAATTCATTATTAGATTTCTGATATTGCATAAATATATCGAGGTAAACCCATCTGTCAGCGGCATTTTTCTATCAACATTAAAATTAAACACACCTGTCGCTGAATGACTACGAAAACAGTTTTAAAAACTACGATATCCACTGCATCCCTATATCAGCAAATTCCCATGATCTTGGAATGATAGCATCTATAGAGGCCATGGCGGCGCCTGATGGAATCGATATAGGTCATTAATGTCAGGAACTGGGCCTGTCAATCACGGCGTGTAAATTCCATATCCTTGAATTGTAATCAACATGATATTAGTTTCAATTTTGATTGTGCGGGCCAATGGCGAAACGTCAAATGTAGTTACTGTTTGGGTGTGTAGCGGAGCCTCTCTAAACCGGACATCCTTCACAGGATGTCCGGTGTAGAGATGCTCTGTTTTAATTCAGGCAATATGAGCATGAATGTGTGCCATTTGAGATCATTTACATGGAGTTATGTTGTTTTTTTTTGTAATTTTGGCGGCCATTTTGGACACCATCTTGATTTCTGGATTAAGCTGCAATATCCGATAGCGGGTGCCGTTGTGACAGGAAGTTATATCAGGGTCTGCAATGTTTGCCGTTCAGCCACATCAGTAGCCGATTTCATCAAAATTGCAAAGTATACTTATCTAGCAAAGTATACTTTGAAGGAGTAATCATTAATTTTTCCCGAGATTCATTATGTCATATAGAACTAACGACTGCATATATTTGATGATTAAGAGTATGCAGAATTATCATACTGAATTTATTACATTATCACAGCCAAAATGGCTGTGATAATGTAATAAATTCAGTATAATAAAAATTTATAAATTTATCCTAAAATGGAAAATTTCTCCCTCAAAGTATACTTTGCTAGATAAGTATACTTTGCAATGTTGATGAAATAGGCTACATATCAGTAAGCTTATTCCCATAATATGATCTGGGTACGCAATGTTTGTCAGTCATTCAGATCAGACCAGCAAGGTCGTTCACACAGTGTAATCAGGGTATGTACTGTTTGTCATTCAGACATATAGATATGTAAAATGTTTATTAGCAGATGACATATCGATGGTCTAGTAACATAAGGTCGTAAGTGCTATGCTTTAGCATAGCACTTACGACCTTATGTTACTAGACCATCGATATGCTTGATGACTGAATTGCAGACCCCGATCAGACTGCGCAGATGCGCCGGCTGATCTGGGTCTATACTGGTCGCAAAACCATAACCCACATGTCGCCAGTCACAACGTCATTACTGTGATCTGTGGCATCGGTGGAACGCTGCATGGGAATTGCAGTTTTAATGTAAGAACTATTACTATCATCAGTAATCCATTCAATAACCACGATGGCGGATACCGGAACTACTTTCGGCGCATGATTATTGTTGATATGCAGAGAAATGTCAATAAACGTCACTATGGGTACCAGACAATTGAGGTGGCACTTCTATCGTGGTGCTTGGTATGGGAGTCGACGTGCTGTGAAATTCAGAACCGTTTAAAGTGTCGTAGGAAATTAATAAATTCCCTGTATGATGTGACGGTATCAAAATTGGGCCGCCAGCTAAGTAAAGTGACCTTAAGGATTGGCTATATAGAATATGATATTTTGTTTCAAATGTAGTAGAATCATACATGTGACTGAATATCGATATAAAGTATATCTGACCCTGTTCTTCTTAGAGTATATTATACAGAGCATTAAGTTGCCATCTCCGCCATTTTAGTTTGTACATGCTATCGGACAGTTTCACCACTTGGTTCGTTTGACACGTACAGCCAATAATATGGAAGCAAATCTGATAAAATTTGGTGCAATAAGTCCCAGATATACAGGATGACAACGTCCTATGAATATTATTTCAGCAGACTACACAAAACGCTAGATAGCTGAGCTTTTCTACCATCACTCATCATCAATGAACACTTGTTCAATGTCAAACTGCTGCACTGTCTATTATTAGAAGTACATCTGAAACAGGTAAAAGCGTATTTACTCGAATAGCAGGTAGATAGAAAGTAGATAGAAAGTAGTGACAATACACTCGGACAACTTCTTACAAGTCACTGAAATCGATACAGTACAGTCTTTATTGAATTCTCAAACATTTTAACAAAGGTTCAACAAACCCTTCAGATATCAGACTGTTTATATAAATTTGACGAAAACAAGGCATCACACACTGTAGCGTGATGTATCCCCATCATGTTTCACCAAAGTGTATTCATGTGTTTGTCATATTTTAGTGGTATGTGTCAAACGTAATAAGTCTGCTAGTATCTTTGCCAATATTTGTTTTATTGTCCGTTCATATCCCGATCCATTGCATGTATATATGTGACTGTGAGCATTTGGGCGTGTTGGTTTTGCGGCCAGTGTAGAACCAAATCAGCCTGTGCATCCGCACAGTCTGATCAGGATCTGCGCAGTTCTCGCTATTCCATCAATGAAACTCCCGCCATGCTTCTAACAATCAATACAGATCGTTATCAGTCTATAATAGTGTGATATTCGGTCAGGAGCTACATTGATCACACACGTCCCATAAGCCCTATTTCTCCAGTTACAACCGAATGTATGTCCACACCCAACACGATAGAGTTGCATGGGACAGGCGATATCTGCCTGCGATTTGTGTACTGGAAGACAGAAATTAAAGATGGTCGCCATATACAGTTACATGCATTTATGTACAAATGTTTTAAGTATACAATACATATAGATTGTACACAACCGCCTGCGCTAATCTTGCCAAGATAATCAAGTTTCTGAACATTAGCGATTTCAACCCACATTCAAGCAATTTGATTGTCTGAGCCTGAACCGTACGACGGCTCAGGCTCAGTAGCCGATTTCATCAAAATTGCAAAGTATACTTATGTAGCAAAGTATACTTTGAGGTAATAATCGTTTATTTTTCCCGAAATGCATTATTTCATATAGAACTAATGACTGCATATATTTGATGATTAAAAGTATTCAGGATTATTATACTGAATTTATTACATTTTCACTGTCATACTGTGTCACTGTGATAATGTAATAAACTCAGTATAATAAAAATTAATAAATTGATCCTTAAATTGAAAATTTCTCCCTCAAAGTATACTTTGCTAGATAAGTATACTTTGCAATGTTGGTGAAATAGGCTACTGAACATTAGCAACATCAAACCACATTCAAGCAAGTTGATTGTCTGAGCCTGAACCGTACGACGGCTCAGGCTCAGGCAATCACGCTGTTTGCTTTCAAGCGCAATATTCAAATACTTTGTAATCAAGAAATTGAAAAATATTGGCAGGATTACCGCAGGTGGTAGTGTATTAGCTTGACAATATAAGGTTCGGCACTGTCCAGCCGTGGGTAGACGTTTGCCGTGGCACGAGGGAACTGTTTGAACCCCAAGGCCGTAGACCGCGGGTTCAAACAGTTCCCGAGTGCCATGACAAACGTTTACCCACGGCTGGACATAGTCGAACGTTAGTATTACATTTCCGTCGGAAATATCGTGTAATTTGAGTTGCAGTAGCCAACTTTCGACACTTGGATAACCGGTTCCATTTAAACAGCTGATTTACGTATATATATTCCGGGGCCGCAGTACACGTTGCGTCATGCAGGTGCCCCATCCTCCGCATCTATTTCAAAATTTCAGAGCGACCGTTGTGAACTGATCTGTAGCTTATTTCACCAACATTGCAAAGTATATGTTCCTAGCAAAGTATACTTTGAGGGAGAAATTTTCAATTTTAGGATAAATTTATTAATTTTTATTATACTGAATTTATTACATTTTCACAGCCATTTATTTTTCCCGAAATGCATTATGACAATAATGCATTTCGGGAAAAATAAATGATTACTCCCTCAAAGTATACTTTGCTAGAAAAGTATACTTTGCAATTTTTATGAAATCGTCTACTCGGCTGGTGACGTATACGTAATGGCGCGTTCTAGTAAATGTCATGAGACATATGCATTACATTACATTGGCCCCGGAATGAGCAGTGTCTACAGCCATGGTCAAACAGAACGCGCTGGACCAAACAACGGCAGTCTGTCATGTAACAATATCACATTTGCTTATTATTTTGATGATACAGATGTGACGTGTTGTGTGGCGGTAACGAACGTTACTGAGTACAGCTCACTAACGTTAAGTTATAGATAGAGAAAACCATGCTGGTGTCTTTTGATATAAATTCTGCAAAAACCAGGACACACTCTTCCGACGTTTCGGCACAAGGTCGGTACAGGGCCTTTATCATCAAATATATATATATATATATATCATAATCGAATTATTGCGGAAAGCTTACTATTTTGATATCAAGTTTATCAGGCAAGGCTATGAAACATGTAGCAGAGGCTCACCGTTTCCCATCCGAGTCTGATAAACATGATATCAAAATACATTAGCACGGCATTATATTTATCAGGCAAATGGTTTAAGCTGCAGAATGAGCACTTATGGCGTGGCAGACTTGTTTCCGTGATTTCATACCACTGACGTAATTCCACTGACATCAGTAGCCCATTTCACCAACATTGCAAAGTATACTTTTCCTAGCAAAGTATATTTTGAGGTAGTTATCATTTATTTTCCCCAAAATGCATGATTTCATATAGAACTAATCACTGCATATATTTGATGATTAAAAGTATGCATTATTATTATATGATAATATAATAAATTCAGTATAATAAAAATTAATAAACGTATCCTTAAATTGAAAATTTCTCCCTCAAAGTATACTTTGCTAGATAAGTATGCTTTGCAATGTTGGGGAAATAGGCTACAGGACTAATGCAACTTCAGTTTTCAGTTTGGGGTAACCAGCATATTCGTATCAGGTCAATGCATGACACGACATTATGTTATCAATCAGAACGTATTCGGCCAATACAAATCTCGTTACCTGATAAATAAAATAATAGGATGTGTCATTAAGACGACGTACAGTTTATTGGGATGGTGTATTTATTTCAAATAACAGGCGTGTGTGTTCTCTGACCCTGAATCACTGATTGTTGCAAGTGACTGCGTTTAGTACATTGTGACTGTTGTCTGTTCGACAACATATTTGTATTGTGGTTTTAAAAACTGCGATGTGTTATTTTACTGATAAAACAACAAAACAAAACTTTTATATTGCTATCTCGTTAGCGAAGCATTTCAAATAAATTCTATCTAATGAAGATATAATCGATCCCTGTAAGATAATTTGTGTCTCATCATGACAAAAGGGGGCTTATTGAGTTTTTGCCGATCAGCTGTTAGAATGCCCATGAAGCAAATGAGGTTCTAAAGTTTTCGTTAATAGTCTCATACATCTTTAGGTTACCGAACTTGGAAACTCAGGACTAAGTTCTCTTAGAATTACTTTCGAGGCATCATCAGTGAATTTGTCGCGTTGACATCACGTTGCTTAGTTTACACTAAGCAACGTGACGGCAACGTGACGTCAACTCGACAATATCCGTCAATGCTAACGTCAATGATAAGTGTACGTACAATGGGGTCAGCGTGTAAGTGCACACACGAATGAACACGACAGGTTGGAACCAACCTGTCGTGTTCGTTCGTGTGTGCACTTACACGCTGTCGTGTTCGTTCGTGTGTGCACTTACACGCTGACCCCACTGTACTCGTGATTTTCCAAGTTCGGCTTTTCCTGTATGCAAGAGTAGTCGACAAAACAAAGAGATGAAGGTAACTCGATAATGAACAATGTGCTCATATCAAAATATGAGGATGTTCTGTCTATCAATGGGTCCCGATTTGTCAAAACACAATCCATATTATAATTACTATCTCCGCGACAAAGACACTGCACACTTAATGGGGTGTGAGCTACTTTATAGCGTAGATCGCCCGATAACGCAGAACCTGATCATAGCCCACGTGGGCACCCTATAATCAGGTCAATAGTCCGTAGTCAGCCGCGATCAAGTGCGATGAAACGTTGCCAACGATAAATTGCAGTAAATCACGTTATAAAGATACATGGCATTGTTCATCATCACTGTGTTAGTTCGGGTTCGCGGACTATCAAGTGTACGTCTGACTGAACTGCTAGATCTATTTGGCCGATTTTGTAAACTGGGGCCCGTTTCACTAAACTTCGTATGAACAAAATGTTCGTAAGTGCAAAATTATGATAGTCTGTACATTTTACATTAACGAGTTTAAAGAATTATTGGATTTACATGTATTGAGCATAGGCTGCATATGCAGACTATGCTCAATAAATGTAAATCCATCAATTGAAATTTACAAACTATCCTAAATTTGCACTTACGAACATTTTAGTCGTACGAAGTTTAGTGAAACGGGCCCCTGGTCCTTATTTACCTTTACGATCCACCCACGTGTGGTGGAAAAATTTCATTCTTACCGCTGTCGACGTCTAATCAGTCTGTGGCCGCGTTTGTCTCGTTATCACTTCCAATGTGATCGACAATATATTTTAGTATTAATTATAAATTATATTACCTATGTCATCAGATGATTTATTTTTCTGTTACACCCACCTTCATGCAGCGGATGCTAACAAGATATAATATTGCCTGTTTTATGCATGGCTGTATAATGCCAAATCGACAGTAATGTTGATGTAATTATACTACAGTGGAACCCCGTTAAACCGAACAAAGAGAAATGCTAGTTCCACTTAATTTCGATTGGGTTCATTACCACTTATCTCCGATGATAGTGTATGTTCGTGATCGCAAAGCACCCACGCGTGTCTTGAAACCATCATCTTACGAATATTTTAGTCGTACGAAGTTTAGTGAAACGCCTCCCCCTTACCCCTGATCTAGACTGACGACCACAGCGGCAATTACATGTTCTTGCGAACTACTCCCTAACCGTCCGTATAGACGTGAGTAGGTTGCAAGAGTTAATGTTCGCAACTAAGCGGCAATATACAAGTACATCCATTTGTCCACAGACGAAAGGTTTCGTACTTAAACATATTGACATTGTGAAAATTATTTCTTCACCAACCTACTGTCGTTTAGTACAATTCAGTAACGTAATTGTCTTTAACCGTACGAAAGCAGGCGCGTTTGATAATGTAACATTTTCTTTTATCTGTAAGTGTCCAGTCAAATATAAAGTTCACAGAATTTATGCAATGCCCGGGTCTCCATCGTGTAGTTCAAAAGTGTTTCTAGTCACCCTTGGTTTGAATGAATGATGCTTACGTTTAACGGCCGCACTGACTCTATGGACTTGCACGCCGTCCCTTAGTTTCGTTTAAAGACGTAACACCTATTACAGTGGGGTCAGCGTGTAAGTGCACACAAGAACCTGTCGTGTTCGTTCGTGTGTGCACTTACACGCTGACCCCACTGTATACTCCCGTATCGTTCGTAGCTGCTACGGACGATAAGAGAGACTGAGAAGTGCCATGTTTCCGCAACTAGCTACCTACTAGCCAGTTCGATACCGTGAATTCACATATGGATTAGGTCTATGCTGGTTGCTAAGACATACTACATGTCATATGTAATATAAATTCGAAGTTTAGAGACCGTTTAACATGAGTGCTCTCTGTATCAGTTTTCCGTGTAATTACTGCACATGTGTATGATTAAAGTCATCAAATTGGCAATGCGGGTGGTTACACTGTTCGTATACGTGTAACTGTGACTGGATAAATGGGGCTTATGGGTTTTGCGACCAGCGTAGATCCAGATCAGCCTGTGCATCCGCACAGTCTGATCAGGATCTGCACTGTTCGCCATTCATTACATCAATGAAACACCCGTCATGCTTCTAACAAGCAATACAGATCGGTATCATGCTACAGGAGTGGGCTATCTGACCAGGAGCTACACTGGTAACAGATCCAATAAGTCCCATTGCTCCAGTCACCCATAATGGGCCGCCGGCTGAGAAAATGTACCTTAACACAATTGCCACAATTATTTGGTATTCTTGCACATTTGCTCTGTACAATGCATACTATTTGTATCTAATCGTGTTGCTGTGTTAGCCTACTGTACTTCAGTGACTGATATGCGATCAGCGCAGGCCCTGACCAGACTGCGCGTATGCGCAGGCTGATCAGGTCCTACGCTGATCGCACACGTTGTACACATAAGGTACATTTTCACACCGACTACCCATTTGCGTGCAGAAGTGGTGTATAAGCTGTTCTTTTATTCGAGTTGTGCAACCGGAAAAGTCAAACTGAAAGAAATCATCGTTTCGTAGTTTGGTTTTGGGTATCCATTGGAAATCACGCTCGCGTGGTGTTGGACAACACTGGCCCGTTGTATGCTGGCAGATGGCCGCCACACCTGTACGTTCGTCATGTACCGAAGCTTCAAATGGCAAGCAAGAACGAAAAGGAAAATCGCATCCTGACTTTCCATTGCTCCATGTTAACAGTCAAATGATGCATGTTTGTTTGTCTTTTCATGACAGAGTGGAATTGTAGCCGATAGGTTACGACCTCCGACTGTTACTCCAGCGGCCCTGGTTCGATCCTCGATCCAGGCACTGGAGTTTAAGAAATACAATTGTAGTACCCACTCTATCAACTGGTTCACCTGGTCCGCGGGTAATCAATGCCTAAGAGCCAATTGGGACCCTTAAATCGAGCAACAACAACAACAACAGCAACAACAGCAACAACATATTTCCATGTCCACACAAAAGCTATTACTTGTCCACATACGGATGGTTATTTCCAAGTACATTTATTGCATATGTCCATACTGTTCATATGTGGAAATAAAGGTATAAGTCACGTACAGTGGAACCGGACACTCGGGAAAATATGATCTGAACCTTAGATGTGTTTCGCTGTTATGTATCTCTGATCACAATGACTTTTCACAATTGCAAAACATTATAACGTGTCATGATGTCTGATCTACAGTGGAACCTCTCCAAACCGGACAACCTGGGGACCGCCCAGGTTGTCCGGTTTGGAGAGGTCCTACTGTATATACTATACCATTTTCATTAGATGCAAGTTATCAAACAATTAGGTTGAGAAATACGATACAAATCTACAATTAAACTATACTTTCCTATTCTGTTTCCTCACTGGCTATGTATATCTGAGACCCTTTGTCATATCAGTGCCTAATATACCTCCGAGTTTCTATAATTTCCCATGCGAATTCTGAAAAATACAATAAAATACAATACTGCGCGTATAGTGCGTCACCGGTTTTTTCACGTCTATCCAAGACTGATGCATTCGTCTGTTGGCAACAGTTGCTATTAATTATAGGAGCATGTCTGCGTGAAAATAGACACTATAACATAATAATACTCGAGTTCTTTTCCAGTAGACCATATATGAAGAAAATAGATGTAATGTGTATACGTCCGCGTAGGGCAACTCCATATGACCTTACATCGTTTTTCTTAAATAAACCGAATATATTATTCGAGATTCGGCGGTCTTCTATACGTTTCTCCCGTACAGTGGGGTCAGCGTGTAAGTGCACATGCACACACGAACGTACACGACAGGTTGGTTCCAACCTGTCGTGTTCGTTCGTGTGTGCACTTACACGCTGACCCCCACTGTATGTCTGTTTGCCTGTCTGTCTGTCCGTCCGTTTATGTTTCGGAAGTTTTTGTAAGTGTTTCTCAAATCACCTATAGGGACTCTAAGTGCATCGACAGACCACATTTTATAGTTATTATTATTATTAATAATATTTGTGAACACGTTGATTGTTTATATGTAAATTAGATGCGCATATTACGGCGAAATCTAAATTTTTGCATTCAGACCATATTATATACGGACTAATTTGTGTTTCTAGTCTGTTTTCAACGTCGTGAAACGTCATTATTTCCAATGTATAGGCAATAAATTATTGTTGATGAATTAATTCATGACAACTGCTACCATGGAGACATAAATATATATTTATCGGGTTCTGTGACCTTTGATTTGTTTGTACTAAAAAATACTGCGAAACCATCTGTGCAACCTGGCACCGATTCGTACCAATGTATTTACGCCCGTAATGAGAAAATGGACACCGATTTTTGTGCAACCAGTGTATGCCCAGATCAGACTGCACGTAACGTGCAGTCTGATCTGGGCATACACTGGTTACACATTGATTGCAACAATGCATGTAATTATCTATACAAAATCAGACACTTGTCAGACTGCGTGGATGCACATGCACGGGTATATACGTAGCGTAAAAAGTCCGATGTTTTATATCACGTGTTATATCAATTACTACTAATATATATTATGTGAAAAACTTATTTTGCGTCTAGACTGTGGCTTACGTTTCTGTTGTTCAACAGTAAATTGTTAATTTGTATCATGACCTGGCAATTACATTACCTCCCTTTGTCGTAGTTCGCCGATATTGATTTCGAAAATCAGTCATAGTTACCGTAAATGACATCGAACATTGACAAGAAAAAATCAGGGGCCCGTTTCTTCGTAAACTTCGTACGACTAAGACGTTCGTAAGTGCAAAACTAAAATTCACAACAAATTTCGCATTTATTTAGCAACCAATTTTGGAAATTATTTGGTGGATTTATTCGGATTTAGCCCTTTTAACCCGAACGCTATATCGGTTTATGCAAACAGTGCAGATCCAGATGAGCCGGCTCGTAACGAGCCGTCTCATCAGGATCTGCACTGTTTGAAAGTAATTTTTCATATTTTTGAGAACAAAAACACCCCCTTTTCATAAATGGACGAATCTTAAAATCATTTTGTGACCATTGGATTGGTCGGAACATTAGCATATCACAGTCCATTCCAGTTCCTTAGGGTTGAAAGGGGTAATGACCCATACACGTAGACGAAAAATGGTGGCATACATGTGTGAAGTGAATTTATAGAAATCTTCGTAGGAACATTTTTATCGTGTGAAGTTTACTGAAACGGGGCCCAAAACTCACGTGTAATTTACTTTTGTGTCAACATGTCGTCATATATGGAATATAATTAAATTGCCTTTGGTTTCGAAATAAATCGCGTCGAAAAATAACGATCTGATAATGAAGGAGGGAGGTTATGTCCAACGATACGTGCTGCTTATACAAGATAAACACATGCTATAATTATTTTGTATTATATATACTAGTATATAATCAGTAAACATTAAACTATTGAAACGTGACATTTAAATGCATGCGCTCACTTAGCTGCACGTTTTCCGCTTTATATGCAACAGGTTGCACTATATCGCTACATCATCATCAACGGTATACATTTGCGTATACTAGCATTTAAATTTCGCGCACTAAAACGAAAAAAACCTGCAGGGCGTTCACGTTTATGCTTCGCTATATTGTTATTGAGAGACATTTTACAATATGAGTCGAAAATATTATCATAAACGCACCTAAGAAAAGCTTGTATATAGAGAATAGTAGGTTAGTGCCGTGAATGGGAACAAATATCTGGCAAGGCTTAGTAAATGGAAAATAGAATTTCTTTATTTCTCATGAGAAGTGTATGTAGTGACCACCATTTGAACCGTCTCGCCGAGTACTTTGGTTCAGAAATAAGGACAATAAATAGAGAATAGTAGGTTAGTGCCGTGAATGGGAAAACATATCTGGCAAGGCAAGGGAAACGGGATGGGCGAGGCTCTGCCGTGCCAGATATTTTTTCCCATTCACGGCACTAACCTATATACTATTCTATTAGTCCCGTCACGGCACATACGCACTGTGTTGACGGGATAATACAAACATTCTTAGGTCACTCTCCACGATCTAGAAAGTAAACAAATCAAAGTACTGAAAGTACTGAAATATGTTATCTGCACAAAAACTGATCACTTGCGTAACAAGAGACTGAAAGTTGCATATTTTCTCAATCATCATCTAGAGGCAAATGTACTGTGATGGTGCAAACCCATTCCCATTCATACGTTTTCTTCTATAATAAATTACTGTTTGAAACTCCCAGAAAAAAGTGTACGAAACTAGCGACTGACTGGTCACTGCTACCTAACTGTGAGAACTAAAGATAATAGCTGCTGTATTCATACGCACGAAATGTCTTGAGTCGTATGTTACAAAATTTAACTGATAAACTGAGCACAAAACTGTGACTGAAACTATAGAGAATAGTATATGTAGAGTTTTAGATAAAAGGCAAGACAGACCAAAAAGCCATAGGATAAGTTGGCACAGGGCACTATTTTCTTGGTCGTACTCGCCATTTAGGCGTAGCACGACAATATGGCTGCCCCCATAGAAATTGCGTGACATAATATGCTATCTCAAGGGAGATAACATATAAAAACGCTTCAACCGAAATTTGGAAAGACTACTCCGTCATACTGTAATGTAATGCAATGTAATTAGAATTATGTACTCAGAACTAGCGTGCACTTGATTCATATAAAATGTTAGTGATATAAGTAATGCATATATCACAGTTCGTCTGCATGTATGAGGAGATGATACGCGATTTGTTTGGAGCGGATTATCGACCGTACAGCCCGACAGTTATGTCAATCCCACTCACATATCCGTACAATGACTATTTTTGCTATCAACCCGGGGAAAGGCTCAAGAACACTTGCAATGTGGGACTTATGTTAAAAATCATTATAGGAATGAATGGCCTTTTATTGGAAGGCCGGAAGGCCTCGTCCAGTATTCCCGCAACTTTTCCAAGTTTATATCCCCGATAAATTCCACAAAAATGCCATTCATTCCTTATAATTCCAGCATTTGAAATAAATTCATCAAGAAAATGTGTTTATTTTCCGTTTTCTTAATTAAGAATTATTTTAACTGCGCCTTGGGTTACGGAAAGTAGTCCGGCGTGGGAGTTTATTGGGATATAAATTTTGGACAGAGACTTGCTACGGGCCAATCAAATGTTAGGTAATTGTGTAAATATTTTTGTGCTGGAATTATGACGCTGTATTACAATACGCGTATTTATAAATAAAAATGAAGACAGTTAATGAATGATATATATTTATGATTGATTAGAGTTATCTCTCTTGGTACTTGTAATTCAAAGCAAAAATGGCGATGTTATATACAGTGGAAACTCTCCAAACCGGACACCCTGGGAGGCTCACAGCGTGTCCGGTTTGAAGATGTTCCACTGTAAATCAGACATGTGAGCATTTCATGACACATTCTGGTGTTTTGCAATCATGAAACGTGATTGTAATCAGAGTTACATAACTGCGAATCACATCTAAGGTAAACATCCATATTTTCCCGAGTGTCCGGTTTTGCGGGGTTCCACTGTATAATGCCAATAAGTGCATGTTCATTGTGCTGCTACGTGTATATGAGAGATGCTTGATTTAAGAGTCTCATTTTGCTCTCAAGCTCAAGCTCGCGGATCGAAACCCGGGTCGTATATAGTACTCACATATGAGACACGCCATGCGATTTTGTACCTTCGGACATCTGCGTAATGTCATTAAATACGTTTACAAAATTTACAATATTTTCCATAAATAAAGTCACAAGTTGACAAAATGTTCGGAGTGATTCCGCATGTACTCGGAAAATTGTGTCACCTTTTGACGCCATTTACGAAAAAAATGTATATTTTGTGAACGTATTTCATGAAATTACGCAGATGTCCGAAGGTTCAAAATCATATCATATGGTACTCATGTTGTGAACGAGTTATCTCCCTTCAGTTGTATAAAAATAGCAGAACGACTGAAATGTTTCATCACGTCGGAGGTCAAAATGCGAGGAAAATTGGAGACCCGTACTTGCACATTTGCCCTCATTTGTGACTGGAGAAATGAGGATTTTTGGGATTTGTGTGACCAGTACAGTTCCTGGTCAAATATCACACTTGTGAAGCCTGATAACGACATGAATTGCGCGTTAGAAGCATGGCGGGTGTTTCATTAAATAATGGCTAACAGTGTATATATCCTGATCAAACTGTACGGATGCACATGCTGATCTGGGGCTACACTGATCGCAAGACTCGTAAACCGCATTTCTCCAGTCACAGCCACATGTAATAAATGCGACTAAAAGCGGCGAAATTTTCAGCAAAACGAATGACTACTAAAATGCTTTTTAAACATTTCTGGAACCCAAATGTTCTATATACTTTTCAACATGAATAATAAAACTATATGATATAATATGATTAATCGGTTTCGCATAATGCTTTCTGTGCAGTGGTAAACCTTGAACATATTTTATGAGGCTACCATATATCAAATGTATATCTATTTCTTGTAGATATAATGTGATTTATTGCCGTCTTCTATGCATATTCAAATACGACCCATCATTTTTGTAACGAAATATGGTTACCATGCTTGCGAGCAGTGCAGACACAGATCAGCTTGCGCATCTGCGCAGTCTGATCTGGGTATACACTGTTCGCCATGTTACTCAATTATACATTATTGTGGTTTCTACCAATGTTGATCACCAATACGTTACTAAAATGAGCATTCTGATCAGTTGCTACGCTTCTCATGACGGCTATAAGCTCAGTATAGAAACTATTATGATAATATATGGAGCCATTAATAACATTATTGCAATATAGTCTGTATCGGATTATATTACATATGCACCTAACTCGATTCTAAATGACCCGAGGGAATGACGAAAAGTTGTCATATAAAAAGGTAGAAATATGCTTTTCGTCCATTCGTTAGATATGACAGTTTCGGGTAAAATAAACATTAATTTACCCCCACCGGACATGTTAATTGATATTATTATTCTTTTAATATCAAACGCCAATTACCACTCTTGACATGTTGTGCCTCACAGATGGGACACCAACTTTAACTAAAATATACGCGCGATGTACATATCCATTCGTGGATACGTACATGTACCTATTGAAGCACCATCTGGCGGATAAATTAATACTGCCTGCTCCGGGTACATTTAATTGTAGTAACGGAGACGATTAACTTAGAATGCTGGGTATGAACATTGTCGTCTGCTGTTGCTTTATAGTTTGCAGTTTTTCTCAATAAAAACATGGTTTGACAGCAATTGAGAATCATTCCAGTGGAAATGATTCTAAATTGCTGTCAACGCATGAGAAAAATGGGAAACTGAAAATAAACAGCAGACGACAAAATATTATCCAGCAGTGTAAGGGTTAATAGTCAGGGGATGCATGCCAGATGGCGCTCGGGCGACCCCCGGGGTGTGTTCGGGACACCGCTGTATGGGGATAAGTTGACACTGCTAAGCAATTTAACTGTCACGTGACACAGAATCTGATAAAACTAACCTACAGCATTCCGCGGAATTTTGTGTGGAGAATGAAATATAAATACGAAATGTGTTCAAATGACGTACAACTCGACTAAATCTCAGAAAAAGTACATGTGTTGGTAATAATGAAATTGGCATTATTTTTAGTATTATTTGTCAATGGCAACAGCATGCTTGAAAACAAGGCACTGTATAGCTTAGATAATCTCAGCTATACGGATGACTTTTACTATTTCCTCTGTTTGTTATATTTTCTGTATCCATACAGAAAATATAAAAGACAGATGAAATAGTAAAAGCCATCCATATAGCTGAGATTAGCTAAGCTAGTTACTCTAACATTGTCTTTCTGTTTTCAGGTGATTCGTGTTCCCGTATGCGACTACTAGCATGGCTATCCACACGGTAACACGATTAATGACCGGGTACCGTGCATTCAGACACTGTATACTCCGGTGTTCATCGCGAAGATCAAAACGGTCAGAAGCGTGACATTTGGCTCATCCCTGAGATAGCATGCGATATTACGCCGAAAAAGGATTTATATTTCGAAACCTGTCTGATATTTTAATGGAGATACTAATTTCACTGGTGATGCACTCTGCGCCGGTGTAAAAAGTCTCACGTCGAAATATGCGCCGGATTCCTGACAATCGCCCGTTCGATTATACGCAGAAGATAGGCATAAACTGAACACATTTTCGTCTAGTCACGTCATTGCAAGTAGATTAATTTTAACAACAACAAAAGTGACGTCAATACGTTTCGTGGTGGATGTTTTAGTCCGTTATGAAAATTTAAGTTCGTAAAATATCGGTCCATCTTTTGTATAATTGTGACTCAGACAAGTCGATCGCGTTGCCTATAGTGTATCACCAAATCATCTTGCGCATTCTCGCAGTTTTATCGGGATCTACACTGGTCGTTAGTATTGCGATCGTGATGTAGAATTGATGCTTCTAAATAATAAACAATATACAGATCTACATGGAAATATAAGTGTATGGTTAGGAGCAATACTGGTATTAAATTCAATAAACCCCCTTTTCTCATGACGTGTGACTGTTGTGACAAAAACGCAGTTCCAGATCAGGGGCCCGTTTCACTAAACTTCTTACGACGAAAATGTTCGTAAGTGCAAAATTATGATAGTCTGTAACTTTCACATTAACACTGTTTTCTTGTAAATAATTATTGGATTTACATTTATTGAGCATATGCTGCATATGCAGCCTACTATGCTCAATAAATGTAAATCCATAAATTGAAATTTACAGACGATCTTAAATTTGCAATTACGAACATTTTAGTCGTAGGAAGTTTAGTGAAACGGGCCCCGGCTGCGCAGTATGATCAGGGTTAACGCTTTTCGCCAAATACACAATAGTTATACGTACATGTACCACATTTATTCTGTGTATGGCGACAGAATCAGTCTTTGTTTTATACGTTCGCTTACATTTCTTGAATTTGATGTTCAATGTACGCAAGGTCACTTTCTTCAGCAAAAGGCCGAATTGAAATGAAAACGAGTATGATTTATGACCTTACCTGTCGGGTATGACGGGTGAGTGGGACTAATTATATGACGGGAAGGGATATTGAAATTCCATCCCTTATCTCCCGTGCTTCCGTCAGTCGGAATTAAATGGATTTTATTAAACAGTTTTTGTTCAAATCAATGGTCGTGGAAGATATTTTCATGAGAAATTCGGCTTATTGTAGGGAAAACATCAGCTCTGATTGCGCACATCTCTATATAGGCTTATGGGTATCGACACTGTTTTCTACGGCATATTGATGGTTGATTGCGCACATCTCTATATAGGCTTATGGGTATCGACACTGTTTTCTTAACGCATATGACTGGTTGAATTGCGCACATCTCTATATAGGCTTATGGGTATCGACACTGTTTTCTTAACGCATATGACTGGTTGACAATTGCGCAACATATTCTGGTTATAGGCTTATGGTTATCGACACTGTTTTCTTTTTAACGCATGATGGTTGAATTGCGCACTCTCTATATTAAGTATGGTATTCGACATGGTCTTTTTCTTAACGCATGACTGGGTTTGAAATTTGCGACATCACTATATAGGCTTATGGGGTATCGACACTGTTTTCTTAACGATATGACTGGTTGAAGTGGGCGCATCTCTGCGCACATCTCTATAGAGGCTTATTGTGTATCGACACTGTTTTCTTAACGCATATGACTGGTTGAAGTTGCGCACATCTTATTAGGTTATGGGTTATCGACACTGTTTTCTTTAACGCATATGATGGTTGAAATTGCGCACATCTCTATATAGGCTTATGGGTATCGGACACTGTTTTTTTAACGATAAGACTGGTTGAATTGCGTCTCTCTATATAGCTTATGGGTATCGACACTGTTTTCTTAAACGCAATATGACTGGTGAATTGCGCACATCTTATTTATAGGCTTATGGTATCGACACTGTTTTTTCTTAACGCATATGACTGGTTGAATTGCGCAACATCTCTATTATAGGCTTATGGGTCGACTCACTGTTTTAACGCATTATGGAATGGTTGAATTGCGCACATCTCTATATAGGCTTATGGGTATCGGAACACTGTTTTCTTATCGCCTTTTTTATGACTGTTGAATTGGACATCTCTATATAGCTTCTGGGTCTCGACCTCTGTTTCTTAACGCATTTATGACTGTTGGAATTGCGCAATCTTATATAGGTTATGGTTTATCGACAAGTTTTCTAAGCATATGACTGGTATGAATTGCGCACCAACCTCTCTATATAGGCTTATGGGTATCGACACTGTTTTCTTAACGCATATGACTGGTTGAATTGCGCACATCTCTATATAGGCTTATGGGTATCGACACTGTTTTCTTAACGCATGACTGGTTGAATTGCGCACATCTCTATATAGGCTTATGGGTATCGACACTGTTTTCTTAACGCATATGACTGGTTGAATTGCGCACATCTCTATATAGGCTTATGGGTATCGACACTGTTTTCTTAACGCATATGACTGGTTGAATTGCGCACATCTCTATATAGGCTTATGGGTATCGACACTGTTTTCTTAAGCATTGATGGTTGAATTGCGCACATCTTATTAGGCTTCATGGGTAACTCGACAACTTGTTTTCTTAATCGCATATGGAGCTGGTTGAATTGCGCATCTCTATATAGGCATTATGGGTATCGAACATGTTTTCTTAAACGCATTAGGGACGGTGAATTGCGCACATCTCTATATAGGCTTCTGGGTATCGACACTGTTTTCTAACGCAATATGACTGTTAATTGCGCACAATCTCTATATAGGCTTATGTAATCTCGACATACTGTTTTTCCTTAACGCATATGACTGTTGAATTGGCGCACATCTCAATATAGGACTTATGTATCGACACTGGTTTTCTTAACGCATAATGACCTGTTGAATTGCGCACCACTAATCTCTATATTAGCTTATGGTATCGACACACGTTTTCTTAACGCAAATGACTGGTTGAATTGCGCACAAACTCTATAAAGGCTTATGGTATCGACACTGTTTTCTTAACGCATAAGACTGTTGATTTGCGCACATCTCTATATAGGCTTTATGGGTATCGACAACAGTTTTTTCCTTAACGCTATGACTGTTGAATGCGCACATCTCTATATAGGCTTATGGGGTATCGACACTGTTTTCCTTTAACGCATATACTGGTTGAATTGCGCACATCCTCTATAATAGGCTTATTGGTATCGACACTGTTTTCTTAACGCATATGACTGGTTGAATTGCGCACATCTCTATATAGGCTTATGGGTATCGACACTGTTTTCTTAACGCATATGACTGGTTGAATTGCGCACATCTCTATATAGGCTTATGGGTATCGACACTGTTTTCTTAACGCATATGACTGGTTGAATTGCGCACATCTCTATAAGGCTTATGGTATCGACACTGTTTTTCTTAACGCATAAGGACTGGTTGAATTGGCGCACATCTCTATATAGGCTTATGGGTATCGACACTGTTTTCCCTTTACGCATGACTGGATGGAATTGCGCACATACTCTATATAGGCTTATGGGTATTCGAACACTGTTTTCTTAACGCATGACTTGGTTGAATAGCGCACATCTCTATATAGGCTTATGGGTATCGACAAACTGTTTTTCTTTAACGCATGACTGGTTGATTGCGCACACTCTATATAGGCTTATGGGTATCGACAACTGTTTTTCTTAACGCATATGACTGGTTGAATTGCGCACATCTCTATATAGGCTTATGGGTATCGACACTGTTTTCTTAACGCATATGACTGGTTTGAATTGCGTCACATCTCTATAAATAGGCCTTATGGGTATCGACACTGTTTTCTAACGCATATGACTGGTGAAATTGCGCACTATCTCTATATTGCGCACATCTCTATATTTAGGGGCTTATTGGTACGACACTGTTTTCTTAACGCATATACTTGTTGACTGGCGCATCTCAAATTAAATTACCTTATATCGGAAACACACTGTTTTCTTAACGCATAGACTGGTTGAATTGCCACATCTCTATAGGCTTTAGGGTATCGACACTGTTTTCTCAACGCATATGACTGGTTGATGGTGGGCGCTGTTTTTTCTTCGTATATAGCATATGGGTATCGACACTGTTTTTCTTAACGCATATGACTGTTAAATGCGCACATCTCTATATAGCTTATGGGTATCGACACGTTTTTCTTAACGCATAAAATTGACTGTGGGTGACTTGCGCACACTCTCTATATAGGCTATGGGTTAATGGCGCACATCTCTATATAAGGCTATGTTTTCGTTAACACTGTCTTAGCATATAGACTGGTTGAATTGCGAACAGTGGAGTTCCTGATCAGACTGCGCGGATGCGCAGGCTGATCTGGAACTACACTGGTCGCAATAGTCGTAAGTCCCATTTCTACAGCCACGAATGTAATTTTCATAATGGTTAATGTCGTCGGTATGGAAACAGAATTCACACACCTCTTCAAACTTATAAATACTCTCATTATGTATATTTTGAAGAGAAAAAGATATGATTCATAAATTTGGCAGTACATTAATTAATAATTGTGTCAGCTCTTGTGTTTATATAGGTTATAAATTCGTGTCTATATACATATATGTATATGCACGCACGATGAAAATGTAATTTGCACATGTAATATTTTAGTCATGTGGAAATATTAAAAATAGGAATTTGACAACCGCATACAGAAGAGGCGATCCTGCTACATGCTAACACGAAGCAGTTGTTCGCATCCCACGTCGCACATTTGCTAAATACATGTATACTAAACGTAGACATGACATAGAGTAGACCTTTGCTATAAAAACTCGAGTGATCCTGCTAAGAAAATGCAAAAGAAGAGCAGTATCTCCCACCGAGCCGGCGAGCAAACGATAAGGTTTGTCTCAAAACAAAAGTTGCCTCTTGCATCCAACATAACTGTAAAGCTTTTTTGCACTTTTATTCAATGAAATCTGTTGTTCTATATAAGTAATGAGAACCTACTCTTCTAATGCATTTTCCTTTATAACTTAGTTATCTTAAATTCAAGGTGGGAATTGGCTCATAGAACCTTTCATACCTAAACGTTTATAAGTGCAAATTTAGGATCGTCTGGAAATTTCAATTGATGGATTTACATTTATTGAGCATAGGCTGCATATGCAGCCTATGCTCAATAAATGTAAATACAATCATTGTTTACAAGAAAACATTGTTAATGTGAAATTCACAGACTATCATAATTTTGCACTTACGAACATTTTAGCCGTAAGAAGTTTAGTGGGGACCTCCCAGGTTGTCCGGTTTAGAGAGGTTCTTTTCCCACTGTACTATCTCATCTAATGCATGTGCATGTCCGTGCCGCGCATGCTCCGTAGAAAGGGCAGCACGTGTGACCCCGGCACTGGTGGCGAGGCAGGTAGAATTACCCTGTGTGATTTAGGACCACAGAGGTTATCGACATGAAAGAAGTCAGCCAATAAACTTAGAAATTCGTGTCGAATTACCTCTCCCGACAAAATTCTTTTCATCGACATAAAGATTAAATATTTTGATAAGTCTAATGGCCCATATATTGCCCAAAATTGACCTAAAATGGATGTTTCAATTTTGAACTGCCCTAAACAGCGAAGGGATCAGCTGTATAACTATTTCACACATAAATCATACAGAGAAAAACCTCTCTAAACCGGACACCCTGTGTGTCCGGCTTAGAGAGGTTTCACTGTAAATCAGGCATTTGATCATTCTGAGCCATAGTTGTGTGATATGCGATCACGAATATACATTATCACCTGAGATAAATGACCAAGAAACTCATCAAAATAAGATCACAGGTGCTTTCTTAGTGTCCGGTTTAGAGAGGTTCCACAGTATAAGAGTGCGGAGCGTGAATGCGCGTATGTTGATACTGAGATCACTCGTCCCCGGTGATTAGGAAAGGTCCAATTACGTCAAAATGACGAACTCGCAGAAATCAACATGCAGTGGTCTGACGGAATTTTAGGCAACGTATTAGTAACGAGACTTGCAATAATAAAGCTGTCTGACGACATACTCCGTTCCTATGATGGAAAAGCATGCAGTTTGTTTGACCGAGGCTGAGCTATGCTCAGTCTCGGCCAACCCAACTGCTTGATTTAGAGTACTAATATAGAGAACATACTCAAAATGATTGATAAGCTGTATCTAGCTTTGTCAGACGAAATGAGAGACGAAACACTGCAATGCATATTTTTACTAAAAATGTATCGGGTTGCCAAAGCAAAAAAGGGCTCATTGAGTGTTTTACCAATGTAGTTCCTGATCAGCTCGTGAAGAAAAATATTGAAACGAACGTGTTCGTTAGCGGTATCGGAAATATTTCCTTAACTGCGAACAGTTTATGCCTTGATCCGACTGCGCGGATGCATATACCGATATTAAGTTGCACGGGCAGCACAATTTTCACATATGATCAAACGGACAAATAGATATACAGCAAACCACCATGTTAGCATATTGTATAATACAGACTATCAGCTGTGAATGTCTTGATATATCAAGGTATATGATCACGTGGTACTAACAACAACAACAAGTACCGATTCAAAGTACGTATTATTTTATAGTGTCCTTATTACGTAACGGATTTTGATGAAATATGGCGCATCAAACGCGTCTTGTTAAGCTGCATTTGGTGGTTTCTGTATTTTCGCCCACTTTCACGGAAATCGATTCTTCGCAAAAACGACATAAGTCTGTGCCAAACTCCATAGACCACCAAATGCAGCTCATGAAGACGCGTTTGATGCGCCATATTTCATCAAAATCCGTTGCATATTAAGGAAAATATCAAATAATACTTACTTTGGAGTAGGTGACGCTGTTATTGTTGTAACCACGTGATCATGCACCTTTTATATGTGGCTGCGACTTGCGAAATTGTGCGTATGTGTTTGTGACCAATGTAGATCCAGATCAAATGGCAAACTTGCTAGAAACATGTTGGGTGTTTCATTGATGAAATTGATGAAATTGATGAAATGGCAAACAGTGCAGATCCTGATCAGAGTATACAGTGTAACCTCTCTAAACCGGACACCAAGAAAACACATGTGATCTTGTTTTTTGATGAGTTTCTTGGTCATTTATCTCAGGTCATACTATTTGTTCGTGATCGCATAACACACAACTATGACTCAGACTAATCAACTACCTGATTTACAGTGAAACCTCTATAAGCCGGATACCATTGGGACCTCCCAGCGTGTCCGGTTTAGAGAGGTTTCACTGTAATACCGTTTTGATGTTATTGAGATAGTTACAAAAGGCCTCATTATAATGTCGCTACATGTAACACTTCATAAAACTCAAATTATATCTCATCTTTCTGCATGTTTTGCTGTAAATTACATTGTAATGTCATAATTTTCCCCAAATATATGTATACTGCTTTATCATTTATTTATGACCCGCGTATGGATAATAAAGCGATTCACTTTGATGTAAACTTGCGAAATGCATTATTATTGCTGAATGTATTCACGTTATTTATCATTTATTCATGATGCAACAACGCATCATAACAATACGACTGCACTAAATTTACGTAATTATTTGCAATAAATTGCTAGTACACTGCGCTACTCTTGCCAATATTTGTCAATTTCTTTATTTCAAACAGTTTAATAGTGTGCATGAAATCAAGCAATTTGATTGTATGAGCCTGAGCTGCGCGGCAGCTCAGACTCAGACAATCAAATTGCTTGACTGCGAGTTGGCATTGTCAAAAGATGTTCAGAAACGTAAGATTGCACTAAATTTACGTAATTATTTGCAATAAATTGCTAGTACACCACAACCTGCGGTAATCTTGTCAATATTTGTCGATCCCTGTATCATAAAATACTTGAATATTGCACTTGAAATGAAGCAGCTTGATTGGATGAGCCTGAGCTGTGATATAGCTCAGGTACAGCCAATCAAACTGCTTGATTGCGAGTTGATATTGCCAATAGATGTTCGGACACGGTGACATCTGGGCAAGATTAACGACTATTTTGCTTCCTGCAGCATGATTGGCAGAAACTGAGTTGTGCTGCAAGCAGCTTGATTGATGCAGCTCAGGCACAGCCAATCAAACTGCTTGATTGTGAGTTGGTATTGCCAATAGATGTTCAGAAAGTTTGACATCGGGCAGGATTAACGCAGGCCGTGTTGTACTATCTGCCCTGATAGGATTTGTCTACAAAGCAAAACATTGACACAATGATAATATACAGAGAAACCTCTCGAAAACGGGCACCAACAACATACTTGTGATCTTAGTTTTGATGAGTTTCTTGGTCCTTTATCTCAGGTGACAATGCCAGTTCATGATCGCATAACACACACACACTTGTCTCGGAATGGTCATATACCTGATTTACAGTGAAATCTCTATAAACCGGACCTCCCAGGGTGTCTGGTTTATAGATGTTTCACTGTATTCAGTTAAACATAATACACATACCAACGGCCTCGCTGACCGGGGATGGCGTCCGCGAAGAACCAGGCTGTGATATGAGTCTATAAGACAGCCAGTTTTATGTCTCCTCATGGGGGGGGGGGGGGGGCTGTTGTGGAGAGGTTGTGCTGTATTCACAAAGGCAGGAACTATATAGCCATATACAGTGAGGTCAGCGTGTAAGTGCACACACGAACGAACACGACAGGTTGGTTCGCTACCCAAAGTGTATGTTGTTACCACTCAGTTGAACCGTCTCGCCGAGACGGTTCAACTGAGTGGTAACAACATACACTTTTGATGCGAAATGAGAAAAAATGCAGAAAAATATTTACTTTTTTTTATTTTTGGTTCCAACCTGTCGTGTTCGTTCGTGTGTGCACTTACACGCTGACCCCACTGTATAGCCATATACATCCATCACCTGGTGGGGATATTGGATGTCCACAGGTCTGCCCATGCTAGCGGCTCTATGGCACGATTCTATAGCAACAGTGTAGCCCAACATCCCGGCGGGATAAGACATATTATCATGTCAACCCTACACCCATACAGCAGCTTGTGCAAAGTGGATGGCAGGTTAGTTGCGAACGGTAACTCTTGCAATTACTCCCGTACCGTCCGTAGCTACGGACGGTACGGGAGTAATTTCAAGAGTTACCGTTCGCAACTAGTGGCAGGTGGGAGCATACGATGGGTAATTAAACGATCGGGATTCATCTTTACCGGTATCCCGAATTTGTCATGATTTTCAAGATTTTGAAATAAAAAATACGCCTTTTTCGCTTAATGGAAACACAGAGCATAAACAGTCAATGTCAGATTAAAGATGAAGGGTTAAGCAAGTATATTCGTATATATAAAGCATGCTGTTCTGCGTTGTATGTTTTGACTTTAGAAAGTGAAATATAACGTATTTATGATGTGTTTGTACTGCGGCGAAATCTGACGACAATGCCGCGCCATCCGCAATTTGCTCGGACGTTTCCGTCTGATTTCAGAATCATGCATGCGGAAAATGTGGCCAATTTTTCAATTTTCCGCGACAGTAAGCTGCAAAGTGAACCTCATATGAGACTGCAGACGTCTGCTTGGAGTGATAAGAAAACTATTTCCCCGAATCAATAACGAACAGTATATGCCCTGATCAGACTACTCTTTCCTGGGCTGAAAACCCAATTAATATGTGACCCGCTACGATCACATATGGCCGTGTTGTCCGGTTAGCGCAATCGGTAACGAGCGCTCTTCTCACCAGTGCGGCCCCGGGAAGATCCTCAGCCCGGGATGTATGTGAGCGGGTCTGGTGGACGCCAGATCGGAAAGGTGGCTTTCCTCCGGGTACTCCGGCTTCCTCCCACATTATTGACCGTCCTTACGCCGTCATCTGTGTCAACGAAAGCATTTGTACAATTGCCCTCGCGCTTGTTTGTAATCGTTGTAAAATAAAAAAAATTAAGAAGGCCTATTAATATTTTGACCAATGTCGATAAACTACTAGTACTTGTAGTACAGTATGCTGTCTAATAAGGACCTAAAGTAAATATATTGGTCAGTAACAACAAAACTATTTCCCCGATTCTCAATATCGAACTGTGTAGGCCCTGATCATGATCAGTATTCCGAGAAGGCGGTTTTCGCAGTGTCACCAACCAGTGTAGGCCCCAATCAGTCTGCATAGAAACGCTCTTTTAGAAACAACAAAATATTTCCCCACATCTCAATATCGAACAGTGTAGGCCCTGATCCGCTGCAGTCTGATCAGGGCCTACACTGGTCGCAAACTCAAGACTCCCATTGTTATAAGCACGTGTTTTGTTCCGTGAGTAAAATATGTCGCGAAATATTTGCGAACCACAATCACGCCTATAATTTGTGGGACTGACAATACAGTAGATAGTGTTTTAATTACAAGGCGGAAAGTGCATGGATCATTAAGAAACCAGATGAAAGCAATGGCGACCTCATTAGAGGGGAAATCGATACGCTTACTGTTAGCGGTTTCCGCTTTTGTCACGCAATTGCGTTTATCTATCGTTGTTATATGTATATAGTGTGTCGTGACTTTTCGCCGCTACAGTAGTATATATTTAGGTAAATATCTAAATGCAAGAATGAAATGACTCAACAGATAACTAGCAGTATATAATCCATATCTCTCTCTATATATACTGTACGCTTACTATTATCGATATCCACACGAGCTGTCCTTCTTCAATTAAGAAATCATATGTTCTTGAGATGGACCCATGTGTTTTATCAGTGGTATCGTTAACACGACTAGGACCCCTTTGACAAGGTCACTGCGACTCTGTTTATTCTCCAAGCAATTTATATCAGTTTGTTTAACTAGCCACAGCGTCAATGTAACTTGAAATATAACGTAATATAAGGACGTTTGATACATGTGAACATATTTATTTGACACACCATCAACACTGACCTTCACTTTGACGATTCTGACCATCACAATATCGCCCAAACTCTTTTATTTCTAAACAAGCGTCTGCGATTATCTTCCAACATGAAACAACTATAATGTACATGTATCTGTAGCCGATTTCATCAACATTGCAAAGTATACTTTTCTAGCAAAGTATATTTTGAGGGAGTAATCATTTATTTTTCATGAAATGCATTATTTCATATAGAACTAACAAATGCATATATTTCATGATTAAAAGTATGTAGAATTATTATACTGAATTTATTACATTATCACAGCCAAATTGGCTGTAATAATGTAATAAATATAGTATAATAAAAATTAATAAATTTATCCTAAAATTGAAAATTTCTCCCTCAAAGTACACTTTGTTAGGAAAGTATACTTTGCGATGTTGGTGAAATAGGCTACTGGTGTAATGTCTGTCACCGCACCACATTAAATCATCACGTTTAAGGACTTTTATATACCTGCTCATCCTTTCATTCAATGACAATTGCTTTGTAAATGTGATGGAATAATTATATGTACTGGCTTTTGTATGTATGATTAGCTACATCGTATCGTATGTTCCACTTTGCAGTTTACGTTCTGTATCAAACGCCAGAAGAGATGAAACTGGTCGAAGGCTGGAACACACAAAGATAGCCGAGTTGGCGAACAGTGCAGATCCTGATCAGACTGTGCGGACGCACAGTCTGATCTGGATCTACACTGGTCGCAAACCCCATAAGCCCAATTTATCCAATCACAGCCACATTTGTGTACCAACAGTTCACAGTTTCTGTCTCTACTACTTTCTCACGAGTACCCGCATATACGACTCGTATATATACATAATTATATTATATGCAATGGCTAGATGGACACCTGCACGCAATACGTGGAGTGCACGTGTGATAGTCGACACCGTTTCGTGTGTATTCCATTTCGTCATAACTAATAATTTACATGGTGTGGATGGCTGCAAGTGGAAATTATGTCTCTGTTTATTGCTGGTTCAAAAAATGGCCCAATCATTCCCTTATGCTACATTAACTCGTTCTGATGACAAACCGCTTGTTAATTATAACGTGCCAGGTGTGTAAAACTAATTTCATGTTATATATGAGACACGCCATGTGATTGTGTACCTACTGTCTGTTCCATGTTTGACTGAGGACGAATGTTTGGCTATTACACACATTAAATCTAAAGTACTAAAGTAAATCAAGTACTTTTTCGTCAATAGCAAAAAGGTCACCCTCCCCAAATTGTTTTATTTGATGAAATTCCACAATTTTTTTATTTTATTTCGAAAATTAATTCCTATGGAAATTGAAAATGGGGGCTAAGAACTTAATCCCTGGTTTAAGTATATTATTGTGTATTTGGCTGCCCATAGCAAGCAAGCTAATAGTTCCCGTTTCGAAACTATTACCCAAAATAATGATTTCTGCAAAAATGAATTGTGTTTTAACATTTAAATGTAACACCAGATGATGCCTCAGACATTCAATAAATTATTTGTTAATTTACTCTATTGTTGTTATTTTATTTGATCAAATTGTGTTTTTTTTTGTGATTCCTGCTTCATAACATATTTAGAAAAAATCTTCTAAAAACCTAAAACAGAATGTTAATGTATGCAAAAACACGTCCGCTTTATATTTCAAACAATAGTCCACTAGCCTACATGTATGCGTATTGCTTAAATCTGTTCGATATTTGCTATGAAATTCTTTTGAAAGAAATAGTTATTGATAGTTTCCAGCTTCTCCAAAATGTAGTTTGCCGGAGGGAGGGATGATAACTCGTACACAACCGCCTGCGCTAATCTTGCTAATATGTCGTCGGTTCTGAACAGCTAATGAAAATCTCAACTCGCAATCTAGGAGTTTGATTGGTTGAGTCTGAGCTGTAGCACAGCTCAGACTCAGCCAATCAATCTGATTGATTTCAAGAACACTTTTCAAGTATTTTTTTTAATAGAAATAACTTCAAATACTGGCAAGATTAGCGCAAGCAGCGGTGTACATATAGCTGGTTTGGAGTTCTATACAGTGTCCGTGACTGCCAAACAAATGGGTCTTTTGGCATACGCAACCAGCGTAGATCCTGGTCCGATAGCATACGAATGCATCTTAATATTAATCAATACTCTTGTGTTTCACTGACTAAATAGCGAACAGTGAAGACACTGATCAGACTGCGCGGATGCGCAGTCTGATCTGTGTCTACACTGGTCGCTACGGCTATAAGCCCCATTTCTCCAGTCACAGCCACATTTAACAGTGGTTTAATTTGTACCTGGAGTTTGAACTGAATTATTTTCCTGCCAACAGAGAAATAGAAGATATTCAATAAACAATAAAAACTGCTCTTCTCAATAATGTATATACATGCATAGCTGTTCTGAGTGTCAACACATTCTATTCTATTCTATTTATTGCATAACCATAGCTACATTCATTAATATCGCATATTAAACGTGTTTTCTTTGCCAATCTCATTTACATGTTAGTATATTCGTTCATTCCTTTTCAAACACTGTGTTATTACGCGTACGCCAATGTTAAGCAATAAACGACTTTTAAATTATATATTACTTTTTAATCATCATAATCATTGATCGCAGATATTGTATACAACTGCCGCGCTAGGTGCAAACCTTCGTCTTATGTGTTCACAAGTCCATAACATTTATTTCCATTTTAATTTATTTACAAAAACATATAGAAATGAAAAAAAATAAAGCTTGAACTGATATTCAGGTGCAGGAAATTGTCCCCATACGGCGTTTTATTCCGCTCGGGGTAACACTTACGTGACGGGAATAAGTATTTCTGACTTACAGATCACCGACAGTCAGCTGGGAAAGTCGGGTTTATTGTACAGTGGGTGCATATATACCGGGAAACCTCTCTAAACCGGACACCCTGGGAGTTCCACAGGGTGTCCGGCTTAGAGAGGTTTCACTGTAACTATGCGATCACTAACAGACATTATCAAGAAACCCATCACAAATAAGATCACATGTGCTTTATTGGTGTCCGGTTTAGAGAGGTTCCACTGTATGTGGCTGTCACTGAAGGAATGTGGTATATAGGATTGTGTCCAGTCTGACTTCACATTCATTCAAGAAGATAATTGATTGAGGCACGCCATGTGATTTTGTACCTTCGGACAATAGTTTTCATAAATAAAGTCAAAATTTGATAAAACATTAATTTTGTCAAATTGACGGGAAATATTGTAACTTTTGTAAGGTATTTCATGAAATTACGCAGACGTCCGAATGTACAAAATCACATGGCGTATCTCATATGGATATTATGTTGTTTGTCAAAAAACATGACTGTCAAACGGGTTTCAATAATTGAGTGGCGAACAGTGCAGACCCGGGTATAGGTCTGCACTGGTCACCGATGCTATAAACCCCATTTCCATAGTGATCGTTACTTTCCGTAATTCTAATATAGACCCGTGACTAGAGAAACTGTGCTCATGTAATTTGTGGCCAGTGTAGCTCCTGATCTGTTAGCACACTCTTATACAGTGAAACCTCTCTAAACCGGACACCCTGGGAGGTCCCAGGGTGTCCGGTTTAGAGATGTTCCACTGTAAATCAGGCATATGACCATTCTGGGACATACTTATGTCTTTTTCAATCATGAACATGCATTGTTATCTGAGATGCATTACCAAATAATTCCAGCACAAAACTATTTACACAATTCCCTAACATTTGATTGGCTCGTAGCCAGTCTCTGTCCAAAATGTATATCCCAGTAAGCTCCCACGCCGAACTACTTTCCGTAACCGTGAGGCGCAGTTAAAATAATTCTTAAGAAAACGGAAAGTAAACACATTTTCTTGATGAATTTATTTCAATTGCTGGAATTATAAGGAATGAATGGCCTTTTTGTTGAATTTATCGGGGTATAAACTTGGAAAAATCGCGGGAATACTGGACGAGGCCTTCCGGCCTTCGTTCAGTATTCCCGCGACTTTTCCAAGTTTATACCCCGATAAATTCCACAAAAAGGCCATTCATTCCTATATAAAAGTATCAAATTGAGATCACAGATACATGTATATGCTTGGTGTTCGGATTAGAGAGGTTCCACTGTATCATTATAAGGATGGCTAAAGGACCATCATTGCAGACCCAGATCAGGATAGCGAATGTTTCAATACTTATGACTATTATACATATATATAATTGAGACACACCATGTGATTTTGTACCTTCGGATATCTGCGTAATGTCCTGAAATACGTTTGCAAAATTTACAATATTTTCCGTAAATGGCATCAAATTTGACAAAATTATCAGAGTACATGCGGATATGCATTATGTACTCTGAACATTTTACCAACTTTTGACTGTATTTATGAAAAATATTGTAAATTTTGTAAACGTATTTAATGAAATTACGCAGATATACGAAGGTACAAAATCACATGGCGTGTCTCATGTTAGGATGACATGGACAATATTTTCTCATGACAGTTTAATGAATACGTTTGGCGAGACACGCACATTTTTTTTGTAATCCTTTCAAATATGTTTATTGAAATAATATCAAAGATTTTAATATCATTTCAAAATCGGCACGCTTTTCCGTAGAGACGGGTCCAAAACGGGTCCTTTAGAAATCCCCGGATTATTCGCTGTGTTGCATCAATAGATAGCTATATAATTTCTACCTCGAGTGATCTCGAAAAATGGCGATCTGAAACGGGTAGGCGGATTACGATTATTAACTTATTTACTATTACAACTCTACCTGCACTTTTGGAAATTATATGTGATGATTCATATGTGGCTGTGACTGGAGAAATGGGGCTTATGGTATTTGTGACCAGTGTAGCTCCTGATCAATCAAACAGCACACGCATGTAGCCTGATAACTAAACGACCGTCATTCTTCTAATAAGCAATACTGGGGCCCGTTTCACTAAACTTCGTACAATGAAAATGTTCGTAAGTGCAAAATTATGATAGTCAGTACATTTCACATTAACAATGTTTTCTCGTAAACAATTATTGGATTTACATGTATTGAGCATAGGCTGCATATGCTCAATAAATGTAAATCCATCAATTGATATTTACAGACTATCCTTAATCTGCACTTACGAACATTTTAGTCGTACGATGTTTAGTGAAACGGGCCCCAATATTGCTTATTAGAAGAATGACGGTTGTTTTGTTGATGGAATGGCGAACAGTGCAGATCCTGATCAGACTGTGCGGATACACAGTCTGATCTGGATATACACTGGTCGCAAGTATTGGATATGAAATTTAACATTAGTCTCTCGTGGGGTCTATGACAGAATATTCCCGTTGTCTCCGTGCCGTAATATTCGTTGCTAAGCAACCGGCGTGGATACGTTCGACACATGCGGTCAGGTTTGAGTGAATGTCATCTAAGTATAAGTTAGATAATGTGTTCGAGTCGAATATGGTTAGTTAACAGCGCATGGGGGAAATTTAAAGGGCCGGAAATCGTCGAGCCGCTAGGCAATGACGTCACGAGTAGCGCGTGGTGGCTCTTCACGTCATTTTGTAAAAGTATGAATCCCATGTCCAGTTCTTTTATGGAGAGTTTATACTTTACAGCTTGGAATAAAATGTTTAGTGATACGCTTTTTTTGATAGTTTTACCATTTTAACACCAATGTACTATAATTACACAATCGGAATCGTATGCAAATCGTGTCAGAAGTTTATATTCTCCCTGTTTCGGCCAGAACATTTCTTGTCAATGAAGGTTCAAATCATTGCATTCCTTGGACTGGCGTTTTAATTCCGTTTGATGACTACATATTATGCTTCTTCATTGACCTAGATGAAAGACATGAAGGTTTCTTCTTCATTTCTACGTAGTTTGGGCGATTTTTTGGCGATTTGAACATGTTTCTATTTTTGCTCTGAACGAAAATTGTCAGGCACCAACCTTGCGGAAATTGTTCTCATTTTCAAACACTTTGTTAAAAATGTGATTGAGATATGTTGTATGCCTGACTAATCTATTCCCGTTTCATTCGCCCAGCTATGTCATTTATTTCTATTTTCTCAACATTATCTGCGTCTGTAATTGAAATCAGTCATACATGATGACGTCATAATGACGCCATTTACTGTATTAACGCCATGAACGCTACGTTAATGCGAATAACGTCAATGAATGCACGTGTCGTTAGAAAGATAATGGTTAAGTGACACTACTTATTGACCCACCCTCGTACACTAGGAAAGCCCATTTCATACCAGGCGCGGATCCAGATTTCGGGTTAGGGGGGGGGGGACGTAACTATTTTGCAATACTTGACTATATTATCGAACGAGCTAAGCTCGTTCGATAATATAGTCAAGTATTGCAAATAGTCGAGATAGCGCTAGGGGGGTCCGGGGGCATTCCCACCCGGAAAATTTTGCAAATCTACATCGCATTTCCTGCGTTCTGGCGCATTTTGGAGCAAAAATATTGACACTGTCACAGTATGTTTAGACATGATTTTTGATTGAAAACGTTTAAATTTTGAAACATTAAGAAAACGACCGAAAAATGCATGGAACACATGGCACTTGGCATGAAACTTGCCTTGTAACTTGTAAAAAATCTTTACTCGGCGAATTTTAGGGGGGGGGGCGTGCGCCGGGTCGGCACCCCCCCCCCCCTGAATCCGCCCATGCATACAGTAAGATTATTTACGTATTACGCAATGCGATTATTCATGGTATGCTATCTTTATATAATTATTTCGCGGTTAGGTACGTATCTGAAAAGTAATTGTATAAGTCATATTTCGTTACAACAGGAATTCAAGTTATTTTATTAGCTATTATATCCACATCTGAGGAGAAAAAACAGTCGTGTCATTTTCAATCAGACCAACGACGACAACACGATAGTACGATATCACGATGACGATACCACGATGCCACGATCGTGATAGTAAGATGAAGCTTATACGATAGTACGATGACGCGATATCACCATGTCAGGATGGCGATATTATATCGTACCATCCTATCGTACTATCGTCATCATTTTGTCGTGTTATCTTAGTATTGTACTCTCGTCGTTGTAATTTCGTACTATTGTGCTGTGGTGGCATCGGCCCGATATCGATACTAAGATGGCCTGATCGGAATACCATGAAGGCCAATATGTAATACGCTGGCTGCAGATGGAATTTGAATACGATATATACTGCTTACATATATATTAACACATTATGAACGGGACACAATTACCGTATAGAATAAAACATTGAATAAAAACAATATTTTCTATATTTATCTCCAAAGTATATGTTGTTACCATTCATTTGAACCGTCTCGGTGAGACGGTTCAAATGAATGGTAACAACATATACCTCAGTTGAGAAATAAAGAAAATAATCAGATATTTTTAATAAAAAATAGTGTATCTCTAGACTTCGTTGGGTTAATGGTATGATCATATCGTGTTTCGAAAAGATACACCTGCTTGTGATATATCATGAACTGTGTATATTTTAAATTTGAGTTTTAATAGACAGACGCCGGTGGGCTAAAATGTGAATCTTGTTAAAATGTAATTTTCTGACTATGTTTTTGCCCAGATGTTTCGTTGCATATCTGCATGTAACGCGCTGTTAACCTTTCATCGCGGAAAAATATATCAACTATGGCCGTGACTTGAGATGCAGTTCTTAAATTGTGTTATTACCAGTCTAGTTCCGAATCTGGGGGCCGTTTCACTAAACTTCGTACGGTAAAAATATTCATACTAATATTTAAATAAATTTGCTTATCACATAAACGTGTTTCTCTAATGCTACCGTTTTGTACGTAAGGGTTCACGTCATTAAATGTAGCACATCCACGAAATATTTTAAAAATCGGCCATCAAAACAAATGCTATTGTGGATTTCAATTTTGCACTTACGAACTTCTTAGTCGTGTGCTGTTTAGTGAAACGGGCCCCTGCTAAGGAATCAACCTGTCGTGTTCATTCGTGTGTGCACTTACACGCTGACCCCATTGTATTTCATGTATAACAAAAATTGTAAATATTTTTCTGCATTTTTTCTCATTTCGCATCAAAAGTGTATGTTGTTACCACTCAGTTGAACCGTCTCGGCGAGACGGTTCAACTGAGTGGTAACAACATACACTTTGGGTGGGTAGCGAACCAACATGTCGTGTTCGTTCGTGTGTGCACTTACACGCTGACCCCATTGTATTTCATGTATAAAAAAAAATGTAAATATTTTTCTGCATTTTTTCTCATTTCGCATCAAAAGTGTGTGTTTTTACCACTCAGTTGAACCGTCTCGGCGAGACGGTTCAACTGAGTGGTAACAACATACACTTTGGGTGGGTAGCGAACCAACATGTCGTGTTCATTCGTGTGTGCACTTACACGCTGACCCCACAGGCGATTCTAGCGTGTCTTGGATGGTCAATTATTGTTTGTATATACATAAAACACCTTTCTAAACAATGTACAAAACAATTGAAAAGTGCCCGGGTGTAAATATAATAATACTTAGAAAGGTACAAAACTCCCATTCGCCACCATTGTAACGAAAACTCACACAATGTAGACAATTGGAACTCGCCTATACAACGCATTACAGCGTGTCGAAACCACTGCTTGGGGTGGGTTTTCGGCATAGATTTTACAGTTGCTAATACATTAACATAAATCTCAAAGATTTCGAGTGTAAACTGTACTAAAAACGCGTCTCACTAACCTAAATTCGCTTTAAATCATACACGTTCACTTCCGCATTCTCAATGACTATTAGCCGCCATCTTTGAAAATGTTTCAATCACGTGCACGCAGTCGTTTGGTTGGTTACTGGAGACTGACGTCATTTCCATTAGCCAACCAAATCAGTGCATGTCATGTGGTTCGATATTTTCAAAGATGGCGGCTAACATTCATTTTTAATCAGGAAACGAAGGTGTATGATTTTAAAAAGCGGATTTAGGTTAGTAAGACGCGTTTTTAGTACAGTTTACACCCGAAATCTTTGAGATTTATGTTAATGTATTGGTAACTGTAAACTTTATGTCGAAAATTCACCCCAAACAGCAGTTACGACACGCTGAATGCGTTTTATAGGCGAGTTCCAATTGTCTACATTGTGTGAGTTTTCGTTACAATGGTGGCGAATGGGAGTTTTGTACCTTTCTAAGTATTATTATATTTACACCCGGGCACTTTTGAATTGTTTTGTACATTGTTTAGAAAGGTGTTTTATGTATATATAAACAATAATTGACCATCCAAGACACGCTAGAATCGCCTGTGGCTGACCCCATTGTATTTCAAGTATAAAAAAAAAATGTAAATATTTTTCTGCATTTTTTCTCATTTCGCATCAAAAGTGTATGCTGTTACCACTCAGTTGAACCGTCTCGGCGAGACGGTTCAACTGAGTGGTAACAACATACATTTTGGGTGGGTAGCGAACCAACATGTCGTGTTCGTTCGTGTGTGCACTTACACGCTGACCCCACTGTACATGCCTGTGCACAGCATAATAATGGTCCGCTGCAGTGGCAGATCCAGGATTTCGCCAAAGGGGGATGGGGGGGGGGGGGGGGTGGCATTTGAAATTTGAACTATTACATTCGAGTACCTAATGCTCATGTGATAAGGAACATGGCGGCAATATCGTCTGAATGGGCTCTCTATAATATCTGAACATTGATCTGATAAAATCACCCTTATTTGATAGTGCTTGCTATTTTTTGCACAGAATCCAATAGCTTCTCAATTGCTAAAAAATAATCTGAAATCCTGAAGTGGGGTGTCCCCCTCCTCGCCCTAAATCCACCACTGTACTGTATTGTTTGTTAGAGGCATAACATGCGATCTATGGATTAAATGGCGAACGGTGTAGACCCTGATCAGACTGCGCAAACGTGCAGGCTGATCTGCGTCTACACTGGTCGTACATACCATAAGCCCCATTTCCAGGTCATAGGCCCCCATGTGACTACGGGGTATATATTGTCAGTAGTTTATACATGTATATCTGTGAATGGAGAAATGGCTACATGAGTGTGCTATTTGATCAGGGGCTACACTGGTCACAAAACGCATAAGCCGAATTTATACAGTCACAATCATATATATGTATCTGTATATTGTGTTATACTCGATATTCGTGAACATTGAACCTACATAAGCCACAGGTGGAAGACTCGGACCTATGACACCAAAAAAATGCCTATTAAAAAAAATCCCATTGCCCCACCCACTTGGTCTCGTACAGTACTATACGTTAATTCAAGGTGACTATAATAGCGCTATTATAGAAAGAGCCCTCTTTTTTCCGGCTCGCACAAACACAATAAACATCGATTAAATGTATGAAATATGTCTCTGGCAATCGATAAAGGTATTAGGTGTGTGAATATACTCACTTCAAATCGCTGTTTCAAGTATTTATTGAGTTATTCGCGTTTTAATTACCCCATCCAAAACGAAAGTTGCGTGTACGAAAGAATCTCACACAGAATCGAAGGCCGTCCGGCGTGGATTATCGATCATATTTGACCAATAACTGATCGACAGCTCAAACTAAAGTGGTGCACCATGACCATATACATTAGCAACTCCAACCATACAAAGTTCGTCCAATTGTGATCATTCACCGATCTAAAAAACACCTTTTTTCCACTTTCATTCATGATTCACGTACTATCAGATTATGTCTTCCGCAATCCCGAAATAGGTTGAATGACGTCATACAGTTTAGATTTAGCCAATCAGAGATGTTCTTTACATAGACGCTTCCGGTTGTATTATGGAAGATGGTGCATTGACCCAGTTCCAGATAATGAACGAAATAAGACAAAAAAGTGTTTTTTAGATCGGCGAACGATCACAATTGGACGAACTTTGTATGGTTGGAGTCTCTAATGTATATAATCATGGTGTACGACTTTAGTTTAAGCTGGCGATCAGCTATCGGCCAAATATGACCGATAATCCAGCCGGACGGCCTCCGATTCTGTGTGAGATTCTTTCGTACACGCTTTCGCTTTGGATGGGGTAATCAAAACGCGAATAACTCAATAAATACTTGAAACAGCGATTTGAAGTGAGTATATTCACACACCTAATACCTTTATCGATTGCCAGAGACATATTTCATACATTTAATCGATGTTTATTGTGTTTGTGCGAGCCAGAAAAAAGAGGGCTCTTTCTATAATAGCGCTATTTATAGTCACCTTGAATTAACGTATAGTACTGTACGAGACCAAGTGGGTGGGGTAATGGGATTTTTTTTAATAGGCATTTTTTTGGTGTCATAGGTCCGAGTCTTCCACCTGTGACATAAGCTAGATACCCTGTGACGTCCGTACATCGTAACTGGTTTCGAATGGTCCCACTGTACGTTTGGTATATAAGCCATGTTTTTGTGCTCTGCTATCATGAACAGACATTATCTTTTTCAACGCTACATGTCCACAAGTCAAACGTTTGCAACCACTGAAGATCCTGCTTGCAACAAGCAGTCTCATCAGTGGGCCGTTTCACTAAACTTCGTACGACTAAAATGTTCGTAAGTGCAAAATTATAATAGTCTGTAAATTTAACATTAACAATGTTTTCTTGTAAACAATTATTGGATTTACATTTATTGAGCATAGGTTGCATATGCTCCATAATTGTAAATTCTTCAATTGAAATTTCTGTTTGACGTCATAAAAATACAGGACGTTCATTGTCGTTGTCAATAACGTCACACTATTGACTGGCAACGCCGCTGTTCTATGAATGTCGATAAAATGACACAAAACAATAAGATTCCTAATTTTCACGCCGTATTTGGTTATTTACATTGTTTTAAACATGCAATTTGGTCTGTTTAACAAATGTTTTTCATACTCCACGCAATGCAGAGGTTGAATACGGGATCAAACCCGTTGGTCCGGCCTTAATGGCCTGAGCTGTTGATAGGCAGTTAAACACCAACAAACAAATAAACCAACAACCATCATACTCCACGCACTTTAAACAGACAAATGCTTTTTCGTACTACAGTAAACGCAACAGCCCGTAGTTTTATTCTTTAATTTCATATTGCTCCGCAGTCTACTACAGTGGGGTCAGCGTGTAAGTGCACACACAGCGTGTAAGTGCACACACGAACGAACACGACAGGTTGGAACCAACCTGTCGTGTTCGTTCGTGTGTGCACTTACACGCTGACCCCACTGTATAAGAGGACGCTCATTTTAGTAGTGTGTCGGACTACTGATCAAAGGGTCGTGGGTTCGAGCCTGACTAGCGGCGTGCGTTGTGTCCTTGAGCAAGACACGTTATCCACACTGCTCCAGTTCACCCAGCTGTAAATGGGTACCGATAATTCGTAGTTGCTCTGTAAATACGAATTACCGGCTTCTCTCAAAAATCTCTACCTCCGTTCTTTCTACCATTCTTGGGAGACGGCATGCAAGGTCCTAGAGCCAGTGCCGCCGTTAAATATAAGCTAACACAAAAAGAACGTCGGATTTATCACCTTCCATTGTATTCAGTCAAGTACTACGGAGCCCCGCAGGGGACATGGATTTGTTTTTATTAATTCGTTCCCACGAAATAACAATTCCTTCCCTCAATTTAACAATTCGTTCCTTCAAATTAACAATTCGTTCCCACGAAATAACAATTCGTTCCCTCAATTTATCAATTCGTTCCCTCGAATTAACAATTCGTTCCCACGAATTAACAATTCGTTCCCATGAATTAACAATTCGTTCCCAATAAATAACAATTCGTTCCCTCGAATTTACAATTCGTTCACACGAAATAAAAATTCGTTCGATCAATTTAACAATTCGTTCCCTCGAATAAACAATTCGTTCCCACGAAATAAAAATTCGTTCCCTCGAATTGAAAATTCGTTCCCTCAATTTAACAATTCGTTCCCTCGAATTAACAATTCGTTCCCACGAATTGTTGTTAATTGTTAATTTAAGGGAAATAATTGTTATTTCGTGGGAACGAATTGCTAACTCGTGGGAACGAATTGTTAAATTGAGGCAACGAATTGTTATTTCGTGGGAACGAATTAATAAAAAAGAATTCTACGTCCCCTGCGGGGCTCCGTAAAGTACACTATCAAATATAATGGAATATACCTCACTCGTTCATGTTTCTAGATACAGTAAAACCTATCTGAACCGGACACGGAGACGTGTTAGTTCTGCTTAATTTAATTTTGATCGGATTCATTGCCATATATCTCCGACGATAATGACTGTTCATGATCGCAAAACACCCATGCGTGTCTTGTAGTAGTCATCTGTCAGTTTTACAGTTGAACCTCTCTAAGCCGGACACCCTGGGGGAGGTGTCCGGTTTAGAGAGGTTCCACTGTAGTTGCATAAACGGAGACATGAACGTTAGTTTTAAATTCTTAAACGCGTTAAATAGGAATGGGAGAATAAACGTATATGCTATCACAGTTGACATATTATCCCGTCAACACAGTGCGTATGTGCCGTGAAACACGGTGCCGTGAAACATTGTTGATATCCTGTCAATACGACCTTACCACTGCGTATGAATATGTGCGGTGACTGGGGTTAGTATATTTGCATTTAAAAGCCATTTTTAGGTGTTCACGGGATAAATAGAATAGTCGGTTATTGCCGTGAATGGGGAAAATATCTGGCGCGGCACGGAAACGGGATGTGCTCGGCAGAGCCTCGCCCATCCCGTTTCCTGAGCCTTGCCAGATATTTTCCCATTCACGGCATTAACCTACTATTCTCTATATCGTTTTCATGTTGTGCACGTAGTTCGGGCGACTGTCTTCTAATCATATAAAAATATAAATTAACCTGTCATACGGCGGATATTAAAGAAGCCTTTGATTGAAAGCGCCCGCGTGATGTTACAATGCGGATCACCTTTCATCATACCTTAAGCTGATAAAAGAGTAATTTGAAAATAATGATGTTTTCTTTAATATCTTTCTAGGAGAACGGGAGAGGTATATGAAGAAAGCAGCTTAGTAGTTGCAACTATTCAAGACATGCGCAAAATATTAGATACCTGCGTACTGTACGAACGTGTCTGTTGTGTCAACTGTTGGCGATGAAACGTTTGTTTTGTAGACAATATTATAATAATTTAGACCCGCCATGTGATTTTGTACCTTCGGACAGTCTGCGTAATTTCATGAAATACATTTACAAAATTTACCATATTTTCCGTAAATGGCGTCAGAAGCTGACAACATTTTCAGAGTACATGCGCATGTACTCTGAATATTTTGTCACCTTTTTGACTTTATTTATGAAAACTATTGTACATTTTGTAAACGTATTTAATGAAATTACGCAGATGTCGAAGGTACGCAATCACATGGCGTTTCTCATATATACATGTACATTCGAACCTCTCTGAACCGGACCCACGGAGACGTGTTAGTTCTGCTTGATTTGATCGGGATCATTGCCACATATCTCCGATGAAAATGACTGTTCGTGATCGCAAAGTACCCACGCGTGCCTTGAAGTAGTCACCTGTCAGTTTTATAGTGGAACCTCTCTAAGCCGGACACCCTGGGGACCACCCTCCCATTGTGTCCGGTTTAGAGAGGTTCCACTGTGCATGTATGCGTATATGACAAAGTGAACGTAATTGTGTCAAATGTAAAATTAATTGAGGTGGTACTCATCCTTTTCTAACAAAGAATGTGAGTGAAGATGAGAAATGTATGGAAGCGTCCTGGGGCCAATGATGAAATATATGTATCTCCTAATTGTATAGTAACTCTTAATTAGGAGATAATATCTCCAAATTAGGACTTATTCTCTCCTAATTAAGGCATATAACTCCTAATTAGGAGATAGTATCTCCTTTTAAGGAGTTAGTATCTCCTAATTAGGAATTAGGACTGTGTATCTCCTAATTAGGAGATACTGTATCATAATTAGGAATTAGTATCTCCTAATTAGGAGATAAAACATTTTAGCATTGCCACATATAGTACGTCCTATTTAGGAGATAGTAAGTCGTAATTAGGAGATACTAACTCCTAATTAGGAGCTAATATTTCCTAATTAGGACTTAGTATCTCCTCTCCTAATTAGGAGTTAGTTATCTCCTAATTAGAAGATACAAAATAGTTTAGCATTGGCACTAGGACGCTAGAAAGGCAACCTATGACAACCTGTTGTACTGTGGCAGGCTGGAAACGATACAGAAGAGCCTGGGTCAAATAGTGACAGTAAATGATGGCGGAAAGTGGACGTCTTCAGGTGGTTGGTTGGGAGCCTGCGATGGGTAATTTAACGATCAAGGTTCATCCTTACCAGAATCCTGACTGGAGACCTTATTTGGCCCTCACGTAATGTACGTCTTTGACTCTTTTTTTAGGGGAAGGAAGAGGCCAAGTGGTTTTGGTGTGGTTTTGGTGTGGTACGGACCTGGCACCAGGTCAGGTTATTCTAATTTCAGGGCTCAATACATTATTTATTTATATGTAAATATTCCGTTAAGATTTTGGTATCCGCCCATCCTCCAATGCAGCAGGTTAAATACGGGATCGAACTCGTTGGCCCGGCCTTAAATGACATTAGCTGTTGATATGCTGTTAAACACCAATTAATAAATCAACGAGAAGACGTACATTTTCTGAACGTTTTGCAAACTGTCAACATTGTTTGTTGATTTTATAGCATTTCTTCGAAATATGCAATGACAAATTACGGAGACAAAAACAGTATGTAGATTGTCTTCGAAATATGCGAAAATATTCGACACAACACTATTCGACCACTTTTAAATATTTCTGGCGGGCGGCAAGACGGGTTGTTAACCGTTTTCGCCTGATCATACGCGGTATAATTTATTACACAACCATATACAGTGTCATATCCCCGGGACCATCTGAGGTTCATCCAACAGCGTCTAGTATTTCTTAACTATCATATTATGAATAAAGATGATGCTCCTTCAGAAATATAAATCACGTATAATTTCATCTGATGAAGGCGATTAAATGGCGAAATAGATAAAAATCTCTCCACGCTGGAAGACATTGTTTGACAAACCGTCACATAACTGTGTTGTTATCAGTAGTTGAGTTGCGGGCAATTACTCTGCAAAACTCCCATACCTTACGGGAGTTTTGCAGAGTTACTGCCCGCAGCTTCCAGTCGCTGTTCACTTGTCAAACTGGTTAAGGCCTACCTCGATGAAGCCATTATATTGTATAAAATAACTTTGGAAGTGTAACAGCACAGTGTATTAAAACAATACTACTCTATAGTCTGTTTCACGAAAGCTGCCCAAATTTTACGGCCATATAAACAATTCAAAAACAATATTTTTTTCGATAATATTAAATTAAAGGAAAATTTAAGAATGCGCCTTCTTTTTATTTCGTGAAATTTGGTCAAATATTGATTTTATTGCGAAAACAAAATTTCCCCATGTTAAATCCCCATAGACATCTTCACGGAGTGAAGATGTCTATGGGGATTTAACATGGGGAAATTTTTTAGAATTTCAGAAATACTGGACCGATTTTTTAAATTTAACTTTTGTTTTCTTAGTTAGATCATTTCCAAGCTATCGTTTCAGAGTGAATTTCCAAATTTTTTCGTTTTTTGACTCCTCCCACACTCCTCTTCCTCTTTTTCCCCCATGTTAAATTCCCATAGACAAATCAATTTTTCGTAATAAAATCAATATTTGACCAAATTTCAGGAAATAAAAAGAAGGCTCATTCTTAAATTTTCCTTTATCGAAACAAAAAATTGTTTTTGAATTGTTTATATAGCCGTAAAATTTGGGCAGCTTTCGTGAAACAGACTGTAGTAACTTAACTTGAATGTCAGTACACATAAGGAATCAAATAGAGAATAGTAGGTTAGTGCCGTGAATGGAAAAAAATATCTGGCAAGGCTCAGGAAACGGGATGGGTGAGGCTCTGCCGAGCACATCCCGTTTCCGTGCCGCGACAGATATTTTTTCCCATTCACGGCACTAACCTACTATTCTATTTATCCCGTCAATACCTACAAATGGCTGTAAAATGCAAAAATTGTATTGACTGGATATCAAAAATGTTTCACGGCACATACGCACTGCGTTGACGGGATAAATTCCATTCCGCATGCCTTCTGAGGCTTCCTTCACCTTTGGTCGTAATTTATATCATTTACATCGGCGACACACGGGGGCCATGAGGGGCAATGCGATGACTGGATACAAGTATACAACTGCGTGTACAGGTATAATTATATTGAAACTAGATTCGGACAGATTGCAATTGAAATTAATACGAATACCGTCTTTAGCATGTAATACTAGTAAATGGACAGTTGAAGTCAAATCAAATGTGAACAAACCTCCCGGTTATACAGGCGTTTTATTTGACAGAACTGTCTTGATTTATCTTCATATCACGCTCAATAAGTATCTACGGAAAGTCGGAACAATTGCAGAACTATGGAAGCGTCCGGGTGCCAATGTTAACATTAGTTAGTATCTCCTAATTAGGACTTACTATATCCTAATTAGGACTTATTATCTCCTAGTTAGGACTAACTCCTAATTATGAGACAGTAACTGGTGACAATGTTAAAATGAGTTAGTATCTCCTAATTAGGACTAACTATCTCTAATTAGGACTTAGTGTTTCCTAATTAGGAGTCAGTGTTTCCTAATTAGGAGATAAAACATTTTTACCATTGACACAGATAATACGTCCTAATTAGGAGACACTAATTCCTAATTAGGATATATATTAAGTCCTAATTAGGATATACTAAGTCATAATTAGGAGACAGGTTGGTTCTATGGTTTTTACGAAACGTTCATGAAGATTTTTTGTTCAGTGTCAATATATACAGTACATGATACAGCAAACAGAGTCTTTGGCGTACGGTTATGGAGAACTGGGGTCCGTTGCACTAATCTTCGTACGACTAAAATGTTCGTAATTGCAAATTTAGGATCGTCTGGAAATTTCAATTGATGGAATTATGCCTATGCGGCCTATGCTCAATAAACGTAAATCCAATACTTGAAAACATAACGAACATTTTAGTCGTATGAAGTTTAGTGAAACGGCCCCCAGAATTCCAGTGACAACAAAAACCAACCAACTTTGATGCTGTCTTTTTTTTTTTGAAAGCTAGTAGTTTTTCATATTGTGAATATTAAAGCTGATATGAACGACAATTACTCAAAACTGAAGTGCTTTAATCGCACACTAAAATCCACTTGAAATAAATGCATATCTAAATAGGTTTCCCACCCCGATATTAAAAGAAATGCACCAACAGTAATTTATATTTTAATTAATTTTTAATTCAATTAACAAGGACTTAATGGAATGTTTTTTGAATATGCTAGAGTACTCTTGTAACGCTATATGCTTACATGCATTCTTTATATTGCAACTTGAGTACGGAAATAGGGCTTATGACATGTATGGCCAGTCTATATCATGATCAGCTAGCGCTCTTCAGCAACATGATATGGTTATATACTGTTTCTTTTCTGATAAATGACAGTGTTTCACGTATGAATTGCGAAAAATGTTATTAATGGTTCCATATATTATCATATGTTTGTCTGTTGTTGCCCACCAACGAAGGGTAGCACCTGATCAGTTAGCATATTACCATGACGTTATGATAATAACAAATAGTTTTTGACAAAGAAGACAATGTCTCATTTACTAAAATGGCGACCAGTGTAGACCCAGATCAGACTGCGCGGATGCGCAGGCTGATCGGGTCTACACTGGTCGTAATTATCAAGGGCCGAATTTCCACAGTCACACAAACACAAATATTAGATTTCATTTGTATCCACTTGACTAAAGCACGTATAGAACACACCATACCAAAATGGGAGTTATTGACATTTTGAGACATCTTTTTTTCTGACAAACTAGCGCAGTATAATACACGTAGTCTGATTTGGAACGTATTATTCACAAGGAACACCAGAACTATATATAGAAAAGTAATCCCGATTAATTAACGGTGAACATCGTGGATCCTGCTCATATTCACGTACATGTAAGCGGTCATGGTCTACGATGGCCGCGTCAGATCGTAGGACGCTTTATTATTGCGGTGCGTCACATATTGTTCATTTTGAATAGAAAGTTGATATTGCCAACAAGGTTAAGATGATATGTGAGCCAAATGGCATGTACATGTACATGTATTGGAATCAACTTCCACCTTTGGAAACACCTGGAGACACGTATATTCACAGCACGGAATATTATTTGAATTTTGAATAACAAAGCTCACGAGTTTACAAGTTGCCATAGGGATGGCATGAACCAATTGGGAACAAACTTCATTTGGACTCGCGAGTTTGCATACATTTTGCATGCTGCAATATTTATAAACTGCATAACTTCTTTAGAATCGAATGACTTTTGAAATAGTGTTATTTCTTTGTTTGGGGTGGGGCGGGTGGGGGCACGGTTTGGTAGTGGATGTATAGAGAATAGTAGGTCAGTGCCGTGAATGGGAAAACATATCTGGCAAGGCTTAGGAAACGGGATGGGCGAGGCTCTGCCGAGCACATCCCGTTTCCGTGCCGCGCCAGATATTTTCCCCATTCACGGCACTAACCTACTATTCTATTTATCCTGTCAACATTACAAATAGCTTTAAAATGCCAAAAATAACCCCAGCCGCATCTCCAAATCGTATTGACAGGATATCAAAAATGTTTCACGGCACCGTGTTTCACGGCACATACGCACTGTGTTGACGGGATAAAATGATTTGATTATACAAAGCATAATTGAAATTTAAAATATATTTTTGTTTCTGATATAACCATACTGCATTTCAAACACATCAATGATTTCCAAATTCCAAACAATGAGGTTACAGTGCATGGGGTCAGCGTGTAAGTGCACACACGAACGAACACGACAGGTTGGAACCAGGTTGACCCCACTGTAATTCATGTATAAGAAAAAGGTAAATATTTTTCTGAATTTTTTTTCATTTCGCATCAAAAATGTATGTTGTTACCACTCAGTTGAACCGTCTCGGCGAGACGGTTCAACTGAGTGGTAACAACATACACTTTGGGTGGGTAGCGAACCAATCTGTCGTGTTCGTTCGTGTGTGCACTTACACGCTGACCCCACTGTATTTACCATGTGTTCAATAAACTCGATAGTGTCAGGTCGTGGTCATGTACCAGTAGCAAGAATCTGCTAAATTCCAAAACATATGTATTAATTTATGTAAAGATAATGACTATTCATGATCGTCAAACAAACATAATTGTATTGTTATGATAATATACAGAGTAGAACCTCTCTGAACCAGACATCTTGGGAACCCCAATGTACTTAATACAGGTTCATACGGTAATTTATCTCTAATGATTTTATCTGTTCATGATTACAAATAAATAAACGTGCCCTGTATTAGCCATATACATGGACAACAGTGGAACGTCTCTACACGGGACACCATGGTGACCACCCAGGATGTCCTGTTTGGAAGTGTTCACTGTATTTTGTCTGAGCATACTCTAAACATGACAACAATAGTATTCCCTGATCGAGCACACACCGTACATGTAAACAATATCCACGGCAACACATATCCTCTAATGGGCTTCATGTTTGCGGGGTCACGGGGGTTAGACTCGTGCACGTGTCTCGAAACTTGCCTAACAACCGACACATTCGCTTTGCTTTCTATTTTATATAGTTTTATCATACGTATGAGTGATGTATGGCAAACGTGTGCTGTTGAATTCACGACCAGAGGAAACCCGTGACTTCTGTTCAGGTGCATGATATATTCTTATTCTACTATTTCACCCCTAAGTAACTGAAATCGATTTTGATATGTTAATTTTGCAACCAATTAAGCCATCACAATTTTTTTGCAAAACTCTTATTTCAGATACAAGTTACTCGTGCACTCGCAGAGTATGCATATACTAGAACCGTTCAACTTGTTTACTTTAGTGACTGCATGACACACAGCGTATTCTCTGATCGAACTGCACGGAAGCGCAGGCTGATCTGGGGATTCGCTTGTTGACAGCGTCTTGTGGTCCCTTTCCTCAGCCTTATGCCCATATCGTACCTACATGTAAATCACGTCCGTCATGTTACCCCCACTCAGATATGCTTTGTATCGTACTCGCTCATATACCACTGTGTGGTCCGAGACTGATCATAAATAAAGTTTGTGTTCTGTTCTGTTCAGTAGTGGATTTATGAAAAGGCGGTGTTTGTTCTTAAACATATGAAACTTGATTGCAAAATGTGCAGATCTTGATGAGACCGCTCGTCACGAGCCGGCTCATCTGGATCTACACGTTTTGCCAATACCACTATACAGGCCTGTGGTATTGACAGGGTTAACGTCAGCTTGATTCCCGAAATTATCACACACTGGGCTATAAATCTAGCGAATCAAAACGGTATTTTTTGGCTGTGTTTCACACAAATTAGTGATGTTTTAAATGTTTCGCGCATCACGGGTGCATTGCTGACAGCGAAATAATGTTATCTTTAACACACAATTTGCCATATAAATGAGGCCGATGGTTGACAACGAGTAGCTTAAGATCCTTGTAACTATCGCAAACCCCAGATCAGCCTGCTCGCATAGTCTGAACAGCGTGTGCACTGTTCGTCGTTCCGTTGTAAACGTCGTTTTAAGAACGTGCACCCCGATGTATATTGATGCTAGAAACATGAATTTCGTGTGTCTAGTATCATGTGGCACAGTAGGGTAACTGATACAATGTAATGCAGTACTTGTGGTTAAAACAGCCGCTATCCGGTTTATACAATGCGACACGATACTGGAAGCACGGATATCCGTGGCTGTAGTATCAGGCTACATAATGTGGCAACTGGTACACATTACTACAGTAAGTTTGTTTAAAACAGCCGCCATCCTGTTTAACCCTATACAACCCGATACTAGAAACACGAATATTGTGTTTCTAGCATCGAGTTGCATAGGGCGATGCGCCAATATGCAGGATATTCGTTTCCTACAGTGGCACTCAATGTGGCAATTTCATGTACACCACCGCCTGTGCTAATCTTGTCAATATTTGCGAATGTGTTTATTACAAAATACTTGAATATTGTGTTTGAAAGCAAGCAGCCTGATTGGCTGAGCCTGAGCTGTGCTACAGCTCAGGCACAGGCAATCAAACTGCTTGACTGCGAGTTGAGACTGCCAATATATGTTCAGAAACGTTGACATCTTGGCAGGATTAACGCAGGCGGTGATGTCGGTAATTTATAAACAGGGGAGAAATTAAACAAATTCGGATAATAAACACAGGTCATTTCCTCAGGACGAATGTGGATATCATGTGACACCAAACCGAGCCCGCTCCAGACAATTAAAATTTTATCTTTCGACATTTACATAATTTCGCGGAAACCTAAAACCGCATCTTTAATTCAGGTCACGCACTCTGTGCATAAAAAGTATACAAACGAGACAGGCGGCAGTCATACGTCTTTCCTGTGCATATGTATTCATTTATTATTCATCTGCGACGTGGTTACATCTGTTCGACATGGGTGAATATTCGATACATATGGCTTCATGTATAAGTACGCGAAAATAGGCTTAGGGGTATACTCAAATAGTGCGGTAAAATATCCTGATACATTTAGGCATTCGATTAGTCAGAAAAGCATATATACATGCCCATGCTGTATTTGCCGACACGAACAATTTATTACAATATGTATATATTCTTTGTACTGGGAGTGTAGTATGTTAAATGTAATAATACACTAGTGTGATAAATATGTAAATTATACATAATCACATAATTTAATAAATTTAAAAAAAGATGCATATTGCTACACAAGATATTACGTCAAACTTACAATATAGGTGACAACTATATTCCCTTTTATTATAAGCTCGTTAACCGACTTCATACGAAACTCAGCAGAAAAAGAAAAGTTTCTTATGCAGTCAGTCAACGAGTTAATAAAATGCCATATTAATTTATACCGCATGTAAAAGCCTCTATAGTAATACCAATAGTCATATCTTCTGTTTTTGAGACGTTTCGTTGTATCCTATACAACATGACAGTAAAAGTGTACACACACAGTGGTAGTCGTATCATATTATTTACCGGAGTGTATCCCCAAGTTTGGTCAAACAATGTCAACAGACCGCTTGAACGTAGCTGGAACAATAGTGAAAACCCACCTTACTGCATTCTGTGAGTTTCTATTATTAGCGAATAATGATCTAAATTATTGTTAGCATACTACCATAAGCTGCGTCGAAACTTTATTGAAAAGTGCAACTCACAAATACGAGAAATTGCTGTGAATTCGTTTGTCACATTTAGTTTTCACTTGCAACGTACATGCATTCAGTTGGAAATATCAGTAGCATACATACATTACATACACGGGATATTTTCTCCAACTGCGACTCGAGTGAGTGACAATGTTGTCCAATGTATGTCCTATACTCGCGTGTGGATGTACTTGAAATGCGCGGTATACACGGTTGTTTGGTCATCATTGGACTTGCCAAGTGATGTTTGGTGTTTGATTAAATACCCGGGGCTTCCTTATTTGCAATGTACCTGTTTATAGCACGATCCTTAGTTATAACGTAATTTCAGAACCATGAACTACATTTATTTGCATAAAAGTGGGTGTTGGCGTAATAACCCATTTCAGCATAAGTATACAATAATTTGTTTTGACAAAAATCTGATTATTTTGTTTAGTTCTCGATAATGGTATCTGTTGTTACCACTCGTTTGAACCGTCTCGTCGAGACGGTTTAAATGAGTGGTAACAATAAATATATTCTAAAGGAAAATAAAGAAAATAGGGATGTTTTCTCTCAAAGAGTTCATATACTATACTTATATCCCGTCCGTAATGATCATACTACTATGGTGTAATACATCATTAAAGATACATGCCTACTCAGTAAGCACAAAATGTTCTTTATAGGAATTAAATAAGTGTTGTGTCACTATTCTACCAGTTACATGTACAGTGGGGTCAGCGTGTATGTTCACACACGAACGAACACGACAGGTTGGTTCCAACCTGTCGTGTTCATTCGTGTGTGCACTTACACGCTGACCCCACAGTATATAAAAATTACGAGTGCCCGCTATACAGATATAATCATTTAGTAATATTTATTTTACTGATAGCTATTTCATATGCAAATGAGGCATGATATTTTTAATTATTTATACTAATTAAATGCTTCACCTGAAAAAATAATATTTTCGACAGATTGTAAAGTATGCTGATTGCATATCAAAAAATAAATATATGTACAGAGAATAAATAGTAATGTCCGTTAACATTTTAAAGAAACACGGTTATCACCCCTGATATCAGTGTGGAAATTTACGTCTTATATGAAATGTATAATAATGCCCATCAATACGTGTGGTAATGGTGACAGAATGTTTATTTTGTCAGGAAATGCCTCATATGATGTCTCTGATATAAATAACAGTTTGTATCTACTGGGTGGGCATGTACCTTTAAAGGTACATGCCCACGCAGCAGGTTACACTATACTACTACTTTTAATTTTCTGGCATGCCTTATATGAGCCATTTGTCTACCCACTAACGGGTTATTTTTAATTACGGCGCGTGTTAATTGGTGTTAAATCTCATTTTATATGCCGCGAGCAGAAAGGGTATTTTCCGACCTCGTGCTATTTTTACCAACACGCGTCACGTGACACGGTCAATCATATCACATATTTGACATGCGCAGTGAAGTATCGGAAGTTGAGAAGAAAAATCTCTGTTCGAGTCCAAATCTAAATCTCCACGTAACTCTTTCCATTTGGTGATCTGATCGTCAATATTAATCACTCATGTACTGCCTGTCCCTCAGACATTTCGTCTTTTTTTTTGGCCGACGCCGTTTCATACAATAAATGATTATATTTGTATAGCGGGCACTCGTAATTTTTAGAACTGGTGGAATAGTGACATAATTATACACTTATTTAATTCCTATAAAGAACATTTTGTGCCTACTGCGTGGGCATGTACCTTTAAGTAAATGAGCCCGCTATGCAAAATACGCAAGTTGATGAGTTCCGTGTATTGTGCTGCGAGTACAATTAAAATATAAACAAATGAAAAGTGAACGAGACGGACTGTTATGAATACATGTACATGTAGGCTACTTGCAAGTGTTTACAAATGATTACAAATAGTTGCTACATATGATTCACTTCGAAAAACAAAATCCTCACGGTTGCACCAAACATTGAAGTTCGTTAATGCACGTATGCCATGTAAATAGCTTGCATTGCAAAGCATGCTGACACGATTGCGTCCCTCTTAATATGGCAGGACATGATAGTGGTTATCGTCATATCTCTGTTACGGAGTGGCATTATAACTGTAGTACCCTCGAACCGACGCCTCGATATCACAATACAAGCGCCATTATGTGTCACAAAATACAGGTTTGTTAATGTTGTTACAATTTAATACAATTGAATACGTCCACAAGCCCGTTGGTGTATTTCTTGAATATGTTTGAAAGTGTCAATCCTTTCACAGTACAGTGGGGTCAGCGTGTAAGTGCACACCCGAACGAACAGGACAGGTGTGTGCACGTACACGCTGACCCCACTGTAAGAGAAAACCAGCAGATAAACGTGGCTGAAACGCAAAAGACAAGTTAAAATTCGGAACAGAAACGCAAACATCTCTGTATCCATGCATATATAATTAATATTGCCTCACAGAATATCGTAAATACTGTATTTTGGAGAACAAAATCTAGAAACGTCAGTACTTCAACCGCTTTGTTGCTAATTTACAAAATGTATGACATCATTTACGTAATGTATTGATATTACTTTTGCTGATCGTCACTTGCAGCCACATTACCGGACGTACATATAGATTACACACACGAGTTCGAGTCTACACGTGTTTATCGGTGAATATTTAGTAATCGCAATAGTCTCTGATCAACCAGCTGAGGAAATGTAACTTCCGACATTTGCAACATGTGTATACCCATAGGTTGAAGTAACGGACCGAGCTAAACAAATATAATTTTTTTTTACTCCCTCCATATAGACTCCATGTATAGAGTCTATATGGAGGGAGTAAAAACAATTTTAGCTTTTTTTTGTCTTCATTTATTGATGCTTTTAGGCATATTTAATGTATGTATAGACCTCGGTTCGTTACTTCAACCTGTGTGTATACCCTGATACAGTCGCACAGTATGATCCTCGTCTAATCAACAAGCTTTCCTCAGTAATAGGATGTGTAGTGGCGTAACCAGATTGTTTCCGAGTGGTGGGGGTGGGGGGAAAAGATATTGATTTCTTCATTCAATGTTCGATGTGTTACATGGTACTTAATAAGCGACAACCCCAACGTTCGTTCCAGCATTATAAGCATAAATGTCTTTATCAAGGAACTAGAAACAATGCATTGATAAAGGCCTGGGCCGAAACTTTGAAACAGTGACACTGTACACATGTTTCCGCCCAATGCCTTTATCAAGGAATTAATTCCTTGATAAAGGTCTTTGACCGAAATGTTGAAAGAGTGGTGTATTACGTATCAATATTGTTTAATCGTTTTGCTGACCACCACACAGCTACTTCAGTGCGAGAATCGTGAAAACGTAGGCCCGCGTCATCTTGCACAGCCACACAGAAGATATGACATTGTTCGGGCACAATAAACATTCATTATAGGAATGAATGGCCTTTTTGTGGAATGTATCGGGGTATAAACTTGGAAAAGTCGCGAGAATACTGGACGAAGGCCGGAAGGCCTCGTCCAGTATTCCCGCGACTTTTCCAAGTCTATATCCCCGATAAATTCAACAAAAAGGCCATTCATTTCTTATAATTCCAGCATTTGAAATAAATTCATCAAGAAAATGTGTTTATTTTCCGTTTTCTTAAGAATTATTTTAACTGCGCCTCACGGTTACGGAAAGTAGTTCGGCGTGGGAGTTTACCGATATATAAATTTTGGACAGAGACTTGCTACGGGCCAATCAAATGTTAGGGAATTGTGTAAATATTGTTGTGCTGGAATTATTCACCATTACCCGACTTGACTTGACTTGATGCTTACGTTTAACGGCCGCACTGACTCTATGGACTTGCACGCCCCATTACACGACGTATTATTTGGCAGTATTATACTTTTTATATCTAACGTGAATTTCCACATTGATATCAGGGACGATAACCGTGTTTTCTTAAAATGTTAACGGAAATTACTAGTCATTCTCTGAATTTATTGTTTGATGTGCAATAATCATACTTTATAATCTGGCGATAAAACTTTGTTTTCAGTTTACGCATTTAATTTGAATAAATAATTAAACAATGTCCTGCCTCATTTGCTATCAACATAGCCTGATACCACCGCGAGTCACGATCAGTACAGTAAATATTACTAAATGATTATATCGGTATAGCGGGCACTCGTAATTTGTATAACCTGTGGAATAGTTACACAATTATACACTTATTTAATGCCTATAAACAACAAGTTATGCCTATCAGATGGGACCCCAGCTTTAACAGCTCTGTTTACGATACCACGTGTACATGTATATCAATGAGTGGCGAACAGCGTAGGCCCTGATCAACCTGCGCGGAAGCGCAGGCTGATCTGGGCTTATGCTGGTCGCGGATGTAAAGTCAGTTTTCCCTGCCTTTTGTCTGTATGCCCGTACGTGCGTGCGGCTACTATCTTCTAGCTGGCGACACCTGTGTTATCAGCGTTACGTTGTGTCAAAATCATGACAAACATATTTATCCCAAATGTGAATTTTGGGAACTTGAAACGTTGATAATCTATCAGTGACTGCCAATCAAGTCAGTTTCTGTTTGTTCTGTCCCCAGGGTTGACGATATGGATGGAATTTAGAGAGGGAGATTATAGGGGCGAAATATCGTGGGACCGAATCAATCGGAATTTTTGTAATAGTGTGACTGTGAACGTGGATGTGGTTGGAGAAACCATGGTGCATCCGTTGTAATTCAGGCATATCGCACTCCAAGACGTGTGTGTGTGTGTGTGTGTTTTGCGATCATGAACAGACCTTATCAACAGAGAGATACGGCGAATACAAACAACAGATACAATATACAAATAAAACAGATTAAACAATATACAAATAAAACAGATAAAACAATAAGCTCCGATGTGTCCTGTGTGTTCGGTTATGCAATAGCATTTGCATATATTTGCACATTTTGGATAAATTGCATTGTATTGCATTGTATTGTAGTGTGTTCGGATTGGGCAGGTTTTACCGTATATAATAATCCGATGAGTTGTCGCACGTCTGGAGAATGGTGATAACTTCCTGCTGGGATAAGTGGCCACTTCTCACAATTATTCACCACACCATAGCACATTGGCCAACACCGTGATGGTCAGTCTTTGAAAAATACATATTTATTGAATTTCATGCTACCTATAGTAACATATTGAAATTTGTAGTAGTGATCGGTATATATAAAGCTGGTATTTAGCGAGATGTTCTGTTCACTTGCTGCAAACTATTCGATTGTTTTCCACGTATTTCGACATATGGGACATGTACTGTATATAATATGTTTTGCTTAGACAGCTCAATCCAGTCGATGGTTTAATTAGCTCCAAATTGCAGACCAATTTTTTTGTTATGTACATGTATTGTCAGTTCGGGAACATAGAAGATAATAGTTAGATCCCACTTCTGAATTCTATTGCACCCTTAGTGTGAATGTCCGCCCGTTTATGAACATCATGTCCATTACGTACGGAGCCCCGCAGGGGACGTATAATTCTTTTTTTTTATTAATTCGTTCCCACGAAATAACAATTCGTTCCCTCAATTTAACAATTCGTTCCCACGAATTAAAAATTCGTTCCCACGAATTAACAATTAGTTCCTCTCAATTTAACAACTCGTTCCTACGAAATAACAATTCGTTCCAACGGGAACGAATTGTTAATTCGTAGGAACGAATTGTTAATTCGTGGGCGAATTGTTATACAGTGGGAACGAATTGTTAATTCGTGGGGTGGGAACGAATTGTTATATAGTGGGAACGAATTGTTAATTCGAGGGAACGAATTGTTAAATTGAGGTAACGAATTGTCATTTCGTGGGAACGAATTGTTAATTCGAGGGAACGAATTGTTAAATTGATGGAATGAATTGTTATTTAGTGGGAACGAATTAATAAAACCAAGTCCATGTCCCCTGTGGGGCTCCGTAATAACGAGCATCATGTTCATTCATTGGAAATTCGTAACTATAGCTATTCCATTGTATACTTGTCGCACACTGCAACATTAACCCTTTGAACCCGAAAACCCGCTATAGCGGTATAGCGGGGTTTGCAAACAGTGCATATCCAGATGAGCGGCTCGTAACGAGCCGTCTCATCAGGATCTGCACTTTTTGCAAGTAATTTTCACATTTTTAGAACAAAAACACTTTTCATAAATGGACTAATCTGAAAATCATTTTGTGACGATTGGATTGGTCGAAAAATTAGCATATCACAGTCTATTCCAGTTACTTAGGGTTGAAAGGGTTAAAGGTGCATGCCCACTCAGTAGGCACAAACTGTTCTCTATATCAGATACATCATCTGAAACATTCATTGCTAATTTCCCCACGTATTGTTTGGCATTATTATACATTTTATATCAGACCTAAATTTCCACACTGATATCAGGGGCGATAACCGTGTTTCCTTAAAATGTTAACTGGCATTACTATTTATTCTCTGTATTTATATTTTGATGCGCGATGATCATACTTTATAATCTATCGAAAATACAGTTTTTTCAGGTGACGCATTTAATTTGTATAAATAAGTAAAAAATATCGTTCCTCATTTGCATATGAAAAACCGCGCGTCACTATCAGTAAAATAAATATTACTAAATTATTATACCTGTATAGCGGGCACTGGTAATTTTTAGAACTGGTGGGATAGTGACACAGATATACACTTATTTATTTCCTATAAAGAACATGTTGTGCCTACTGGGTGGGCATGTACCTTTAAATGTAACACTTAGATAACGTCGCATAACTTATTCTATGGTTTTTTGACACATTGACGAATACACACATATTCAGTGCAACAAATGGTGATAGCATCAGTTCACTGCTATTGATAATTATTACAGTAGTCATGTCTCACTTCTGAATTACTTGTACGTCTCGCGATAGGTGGTAATTGGCACGTTTACACACACCCGTACCTTTCTATCAAGTTCGTCTATTATCGTGGCCAAGTGTAGAACATCACCAACACAACGGTTGCAAATTGTCGAATGACCATGGCCTATCATTAACCCTTTCAACCCTAAGGAACTGGAATGGACTGTGATATGCTAATGTTCCGACCAATCCAATGGTGACACAATGATTTTCAGATTCGTCCATTTATGAAAAGGGGGTGTTTTTGTTCTCAAAAATATTAAAATTACTGGATCTGCACTTTTTGCATAAACCGATATAGCGGAATTTCGGGTTCAAAGTGTTAAAACACTATAGAATGCTATACATAGCAACTAAATACAAAACAGCCTCTAACATTATGAAAAGCGTGTGTTTTTTCTCTAAAGCACATGCAAATTACTTGCACAAAGTGTATATCCCGATGAGACGGCTCGTCACGAGCCGGCTCATCTGGATATACACGGTTTGCAAACATAGCTATCGAGGGCTGTAGTGTTGAAATGGTTAGCATGGACACGGTGCATCGACTTCTCAAATTTCCTTAGATTTGTGGCAGAGAGGTCCCACTGTAATTCTCGTACATGACAATACACGGCAAAACATATGTGCTTGCCTTGTGACCATAAACAAATTAGCCCGTTTAGGAGGGCCACTTGTCCGGTATAGCGAGATATTACGGTACACTGGAACCTCTCTAAACCGGACACCCTGTGAAGTCCCCAGGGTGCCCAGTTTATAGAGATTCAACTGTAAACAGACAGGTAACTACTTCAAGACAAGCATGAATGCTTTGCGACCATGTACATGCATTATCATTGAAGGTAAATGGCACAGAAACATACCAAAATCAAGCACAACTGGATGTTCTATGTGTCCGGTTAAGAGAGGTTCCACTGTATATTGGCCAATTGCGTGGCCGCTGATGAAATGCACATTGATACTTCGTTACTCTGTCACATTAGAGTTGCATACATTTTCTCATAACAATGTGTTACTTTCGTGGTATTGCTCTCCGCGACAACTTTGAATGAAAAACTTGAAATATAATTATACCGATTATATTTAAGTAACTTTCTAACGGTATAGATCTTATCGATGTCATGACGTTGCGTGTTATTGTGATTGATACCTGTTGATTACACTGGTTCTTTGAAAACTAAAACTTAGAAAATGTACTTTGAGAGGACATTCAGTGAAACCAGTCTGGCTCAAAATTAGCCGGCACATATACCAGCAGCCGAACATTCGCAGCCCAGCAGGGGACATGATTTTTTTTTATTAATTCGTTCCCACGAAATAACAATTCGTTCCCTCAATTTAACAATTCGCTTCCTCGAATTAACAATTCGTTCCCACAATATAACAATTCGTTCCCACGAAATGACAATTCGTTCCGGCATCAATTTAACAATTCGTACAATTCGTTCCCACGGGAACGAATTGTTATTTCGTGGGAACGAATTGTTAAATTGAGCGAACGAATTCTTATATTGTGGCAACGAATTGATAAAAAAAAAAGAATTCTACGTTCCCTGCGGGGCTCCATGCGAACAAGTGTTTGCATCTGGTCAACGTAAAGTATATTATATATGAGCCGCGTCGCGAGAAAACCTGTCTTCGGGAGTCTGACGACGTCAGAAGATATGACGTCGTGAACTCAGCTGACGTAATTTGAGCCGATATTTCCAATTATCGACGTTTGTCAGACCGCCATGTTAGGTTTGTTCCGTTGTGTTAAAGCTATCTAACGAACAGAATATATCTATAATCGGGCGTATGTGTGTGAAAAAAACTAAACAGTCTTCGATCTGTCATGGATCCTGTCTGAGAATGTATTGGATGAACGTTAGACTGCCGTACTAACGGTCGTACGATCGAAATCCACCATTTTTATTCTAAACGGGCACATCTTATGTTATGTTTTTATTAACAATAATGGCGTAAGGGTAATTTTCTTTTATTATTTTGCTGCTGATATCACATATAAAAATGTTTGTCTGTTATTGATATGTGTTTTTTATGTTCCGTTATTTTGACATATAATACTTTCTTTGACACAGTTTACAGATAACTGTCCACATTAACTGCTATCGACCATCATTTACAGGTGAAAACTCTGTGTAAGCTACATTTTTTATTTACATGCAGATGGTCGGCAGCATATTTGTAGACCGTTGTAGCATGGGCCCGGTTTCCCGCACAACTATATGTTTCAGATCTGGTTAACTCGACGCGAATTTTCAGTTTATTGCTCAATTCTTTCTTTCTAATATACATGTAATGTATAAAATTAAAATTTAGCGCAACCTTTACCGATTTTAAGAAAAATTTATCTCCTGCAAAAACAACAAAGCCATGAATGTTACGATGTCTCATCTGTGCACATGCACCGTCTGATGAGAACATAGGATGTCACTAGGGAATCCTTTCTTGATTACCGACAGGATATGGGTCGCCGATCTTACATTTATTGCAGATATTGTAAGGTCCGTTTTTTTCAATTGGTGGTCCAAGTACAGCCGTAAGCGGGACGATGTCTTGAACATTCGACATTTATGTTGTCTGAATATGAAAAGCTTAAATCTGAATGCACACTGACGTGTGTGTCATGTTAATATAAGAAATAGATACGGTGGGATGATAGTTCAAGGCAACATATGTTGGGAGACATTAGTATCATGGACCGTGACTGACGATCTGTCAAGTCGTGACAAATGCAATAATACAAACAATCAAGAACATTTATACAGTAATTCATTATTGTGTTCCTTTGCTCAGGGAAGTTGATAGTCAAGTTCTCGACTCAAATATTTATTTGACCCTTTCAACACTAGAGACCTCTCAGTACCGTAACCAGGATGAGGCAGACAATGAGGTCGCCTCGTCACTTATTTTGCAGATGCTTTTGTTGCTACTAAGAATTAAACAAATCTCTGGGTAGGTGGCGGGCAGAATGTTCCCTGACCCCATATGGGGGTCAGGGAACATTCTGCCCGCCACCTCCCCATGGACTTGGTTAGCCTCGTCTGGTTTTTTCCTCTGGTGATGGTCCTGCAAACAGTGTACATATATCCTGATGAACCGACTCGTAATGAGGCGTCTCATTCAAGATCTGCACCACTTGAGGATATTTTTCCTTTTTTTGCAAAATGACCCCCTTTTCTGCATAATGGAACTCTCAAATTTAACATGAAACAGTTCATTTCAGTTACTTAGGTTAATCGTCAAAGGTTGTAGCAGCATTGTCAATGAAAAAATAGCCGTATGGACAAACCTTTAAAAATCTAATAGCATAGACATGCACAGACGGACGGACGGATTGATTGACGCATCCACACATGCATTTTGTTCATTTTTACAGTATATGCGACGTAACCAACGACACGGACATGTCCATTATGATTGCAATGCTTATTATGACAACTGTGTAGTCTAACTCGAGCCAATATTGAAGCGCATCGTAAATACATCGGAGATTTAATCAGATACAATACCGAATCTACCCAACGTGGACGCCGCCATTTTGCTTTGAATCACGTCACTGGATTTGTGACGCATGGCGAGGGAATGACGTCAAAACATGACGTCACGCACGTTCAAGCAATTACGTTTAGTGCGGTATAAATTAAATACATGATTAGTGCCGTAGAATATAAATTATATTCGGTTTCGACCCGACAACTTTATAGGGGCTCGCTAAAGCTCGCCCCAATAAAGCTGTCTAAGGCTCAACCGAATATAATTTATATTCGACGGCACCAAACATGTATTTACTATATATACTGTAACGTCGTTTGACGTGGCTTTTACGTGACGTCTCATTTGCTCAAACGACCTGAATAGTGGTGTTGTATACAATATAATATTTTAATGAATATTGCAGATATTATGATCAAATAAAAAGCATTCAATTCATCATACAAATACCATTGTCATAGTAACAAAATGTTAATTTGACCAAGAATTTCCCGAAGACAGGTTTTCTCGCGACGCGGCTCATATGATATTGTTATACACTGCCGTCTGTGCTAATCTTGCCAGCACGTATTATTTTCTTTATTTCAAAATACTATAATATCGTGCTTGAAGTAAAACAGTTTGATTGCCGGGCTGAACCTGAGCTGTGCTACAGCTCATGCTCAGCAAATCAAGCTACTTGATAGCGAGTTGGCGTTGCCAATAGATGTTCGGAAACGTTCATAATCCGGGCAAGATTAACGCAGGCTGTTGTGTATGTAAGGCATAAAGTAGTTTCACTTTTCGGTTGTTGAAGTATTCGTAGTTTATAGGCCACCGTAACTACGAGCAGCTATTGGACTTGGTCAGCCGGCACATCTGGGCCCCGTTTCACTAAACTTCGTACGACTAAGATGTTCGTAAGAGCAAATTTAGGATCGTCTGGACATTTCAATTGATGGATTTACATTTATTGAGCATAGGCTGCATATGCAACCTATGCTCAATAAATGTAAATCCAATAATTAGAAAATTAGAAAACATTGCTAATGTGAAATGTACAGACTAAGATAATTTACACTTACGAACATCTTAGTCGTACGAAGTTTAGGGAAACGGCCCCCTGGATATACAGATATACAGTTGCAAGCATTGTGATTCGTAGGCTATAGTAGTCCTGAAAGGGTTAGTTACCTCTTTTCTTGCAGGGATTTAAGGATACGGGCTATAAATCAGAACACCAGCTTGTACATGGATGCTATTTCAGTACCATTGTACTGAGGCGTATAGATTCCGTCCCTTGCAAACTGGTTATATAACTACGGAGCCCCGCAGGGGACGTAGAATTATTTTTTTATTAATTCGTTCCCACGAAATAACAATTCGTGATCTCGATTTAACAATTCGTTTCCACGAATTAACTATTTGTTCCCACGAATTAAGAATTCGTTCCCTCGAGTTAACAATTCGAAACCAAGTGGAAAAGAATTGCTATATCGTGGGAACGAATTGTTAATTCGAGAGAACGAATTGTTAAATTGAGGGAACGAATTGTAATTTCGTGGAAACGAATTGTTAATTCGAGGGAACGAATAGTTATATCATGGAAACGAATTGTCAAATTGAGGGAACGAATTGTTATTTCGTGGGAACGAATTAATAAAAAAAGCCATGTCCCATGCAGGGCTCCGTATGTACTAAGGCGTATAGATTCAGTCCCTTTAAAACTGGTTATGTAACCATACCCCGTTTATCTTGTAAATTGTAGTCGCCACTCGGGTCTACACACAATCATTTCAATGGAATTAAAATAAAATATGTGTAACTAGAGGCTTTCGACGATATTGCTTTTCAATGCGACACGCGACGTCGAAGTATTCGTGACGTCTTAAGATTCGTATCGTTGCAGGTCACAATCAGATGCCAGGCTCACTTTGTGTATGCTGTTTTTTTTCTTCAAAACACTCTCTAGTATTTTTACGGCGATGTACATGTAGGTGGAAAATGGGCTAGAAATATAACATGTAACTGTTTGCTTTGGGTTTCTTTATTAATTAAGTTCACAATAAATTTGAGAATACTCGTATGTCACAGAAGTAGTAAGCTTTCCAAGTTCATGCATGCTCTTATTTAGCACATTTATTGTAATTATTTATAAACGCTGTATTATTTGCCATCTACAGTGAAACTTCACTAAATCGGACACCCTGGGAGGTACCAGGGTGTCCGGTTTAGAGAGGTTTCACTGTCAAACAGACAGATGACTACTTCAAGACAAGCGCGCGTGCTCTGAGAGTATGAACATATATTATCATTGGAGGTATATAGCAATAAAACGTATCTAAATTAATCACAACGAAAGTTTCTCTGTGTCCAGTTTAGAGAGGTTCGACTGTATAAGTCAGTGTTCTGGGGCCCGTTTCATTAAACTTCGTACGTCTAAAATGTTTGTAAGTGCAAATCTAGGATCGTCTGGAAATTGCAATTGATGGATTTACATTTATTGAGCATAGGCTGCATCTGCAGCCTATGCTCAATAAATGTAAATCCAATAATTGTTTACAAGAAAACATTGCTAATGTGAAACTTACATCACAATTTTGCACTTACGAACATTTTAGTCGTACGAAGATTAGTGAAACGTGCCCCTGCTGTCGAATGTGTGATTCAAAATGCAGTAAACACCCATTCATCAAGCAATATATATATGTAGAAAAATAACTATTCAGAATATTTCATGCGCTAAGTTGTATATCTGAATAAACTTTGATACAAAATGCACCAAACGCTCTGTCCGACATTATGCGGTGTGGCATATCGGTTTGCCAATTTATGACCACGCACGTACGCTCTTGTGGGTGTGCCATTGTTATGAAGCGTTTTACGAGGAGAACATTCCCATCTCGAGTGATCAGATGTTATTGCCCATGTTTGAGAATAAATTGTGATGTTTCCAGTCATGGGATAGTAGTTTCTATGACAAATTCGACATTTTCCGAAATTTAACTGTGAATTTCGGTACAAAAGTTGCGACCAGCGCTATGCTGGTCGCCACTTTTGTACCGAAATTCACAGTCGGTAAGTGCAAAGTGTTCGTAAGTGCAAAATTATCGTAGTCTGTACATTTCACATTAGCAATGTTTTCTTGTAAACAATCAGTCTGCGCTTTCGATCAGTCAGCTGAGGGTATAAGTTTTTGATATTAATTCCGCGAATACAGATACATGTACATGTATTGTATGTGTACATTCTGTAATTTACATTTATAACACACATAAGTTGAAACATTGTATTTAATGAATACAAACATTTCTATTTACATCATGCATATGCACCATTGGCCGGCAACCAGTAGACAGGAGGACCGATTAAGCGATGTTTGCTTTTGAAAGTCTAATTGATCAGGCTATACACTAGTACTCTGTGTTTACAAATGTCATTTTGTCAACCAGAGACCATCATATGTACTTGTATTGGTTGGTTTTCCTATTCATACTATAATTACATACCCGTAATACATGGCTCACTGTGCTTGGTTATTTATTTGACAGAGTAAACAGGTATAAAAAGCATGTTTGTGAATAGAATGAATGGACAAGCAAAGTGATAAACAGCTCATTGTTCGACCAATAGCACATCTGGTGAGTGAAAAAGATGAATATACAACGCAGGGGGTTGGTGAAGAAAATAACTGTGCTTTTGTGGACATTGTTCAAACCAGCGGGCACAACTAACATAGTTATTGATTAACTTATCAAACTACTAGACTATCTATCTCTGTTATACGAAAATTAACCCTTTCATCACAGGAGGCCATAATCCAACATGTGCAAACACTGTAGATCCTGATGAGCCGGCTCGTAAACGAGCCGTCTCATCAGGATCTGTAGCATTGATCATTATTATTCATCTCTAAGAAATCCACATTTTGAAAAAGCCAAGGTAGGATATACAGGGTTGAAAGGTTTAAGACGGGGTAAATGAGACTTTACAGAACATGAAACAAGTAGATTCTAATCAAAATTCCCATTCCCAATATCACAGTATCACAGCATGATCTAACCATGTCATTGTCGAAGATATACTTTATTAACCGAATGGTGAACAACATATAGGCGCTGATTAGACCGCGCGGATGCTACGGTGGTAATAAACGTCGTAAGAGACATTTTTCAACAAACCCCGAAAATAAAATAAAATGGTCAACGGCATTTGGTGGCAAACTGTATAACATTATACATTAATCGATTGTAAATTTACACCCCCACTGAGATGGGCGTGAGACAGGGCGAGGCGTTTTGTCATACTCTCTTTATGTAAGATATAACTTAAAATATCATCTTTCAATGAGAGGAGAAAGGGGTAGAATTTTATGTCAACCTCTGTTTACGAACTATCATTTAAGTAAACACAGGGGATAAGAGAAATCTTGGTGAATTGGTGAATACTTTGTTGGATAGATACCCAGAGGGTGGGAGATATAAGTGAAATAAAAGTCCGCAGAATTTTATTTTATTTGAAAACAAATCGTTTTCCCCGATATGCTGGCAGTGCCTGGTCGTGATACAGCAGTTGCGTGTAAATGTTTTTGAGTGAAATAAAAAAATATAATCGAATGGCTAGTTTAGTCACACTTTTAAATGTCATTAAGGTTTCTACTTCCCAAAATATATATCTTATTGTCGGTGTACGTCCATTGGTCCGGCTTAGATGGCCATATGATATGCAACCAGTCTGGAAGGACAATTCTTACACTATGTGACGAATTTTCCGGTTTCGACCGATTTCCCTTCGCACCACCGGTCTACGGGTTTCTCATACTGATTCTATCCCAGTCATCATGTTGATGCCATGTCCACGTTGATTAGGTTATGGAAAGATGACCCGAATGTTCTGGTTGTCACGCAGGGCGACTTACAAGACTTGTAAGTCGCCCTTCGTGACAGCCAGAAAGTTCGGGTTATTTTAACAACAGATCGGTTATCAATGTAATTATAATGTTACACCACCGCCTGCGGTAATCTTGCCAATTTGAATTTAGTTTTATTTCAAAATACTTGAATATTGTGAAGGATTGATTGAATAAGTCTGAGCTGTGCCAAAGCTCAGGCTCAATCAATACAACTGCTTGATTGCGAGTTACATTGCTAATACATGTTCAGAAGCGTTGGCATCTGGGCAAAGTTAACGCAGGCTCTTGTATATACATAACACAACATTTGAATCGTTTCGGCGACATCACGCAGTTTCACCACATACATGTCCAGTGAAACCTCTCTAAACCGGACACACTGGGAGGTCCCCATGGTGTCCGGTTAAGAGAGGTTTCACTGTAAATAAGGCATTTCATCATTCTGAGCCGTAGTTGTGTGCTATGCGATCACGAACAGACATTATCACCTGAGATAATTGACCAAGAAACTTGTCAAAAATAAGATCGCATGTGTTTTATTGGTGTCCGCCTTGGAGGGGTTCAACTGTGCAAGTATCAGTTGCTAGTATACGATACAAGGTAGACGGATATGTAGACTATCTCATAACGGTTAATAATCTGATGCACGTGGCGTACACGATTAGATATAGCTAGTCGTGATAATTTATTCCTTTGAACCTAAATTTGCAATTGCAGAATGTATGCATAAAATTATACCAACAAAGTCGTCGCTATCTTATCTCGTGACCCATTTAGGCCACATTTGAAAGTCGTTTATTGGTGTCGAATTAAGTGTTGTTTGAGATAGATATCTCGTTTTATTGAAGCTCCATTCAAAATTATCTGCGATAAAAATCGCCTGAAAGACGTGTTGGTAAAATTAAACTTTCTCCATTATTAAATTAGCATACCGTGAGCGGCATTCTCGGTGCAAAAATCTGCGATTAGTTAAAGGGCGGTGTGTGTTACCGATTTTTAATGGGCTCCGGACGCCGTTTGGTATGTTTCGAATTTTTAGCTATTTATCTACGGTCACTGTCAGTGAAGCTGGTCGGTGTGAACGCTGCTCATGAACATGGGGCTTGCGGTGTTTCCGTCCAGTGTAGGAATGCATACTTTCATATGTCATATTTTGTATAATATTAACAATTACAGTTGACCTGGGAGGACCCAGGGTGTCCGGTGGAGATATGTCACACGGTAATGTATGTATATTGGAACTCTAATTCATGATAGTACGCATAGAGAGTAATTATGACAGTGAAATCCATTAAATTGAGACACGCTTTAATTTTATGAATGCCCAGTTTATTGTTCTATTATACGTGGCTGTGACTGGAGAAATAGGGATTAAGGTTTTTGCGACCAGTGTAGATCCAGATCAGCATCCGCACAGTCTGATCAGGATCTGCACTGGTCGCCATTCCACCAATGAAACAACCGCCATGCTTCTAGCCAGCAACAGCGATCGTCAACAGGGTACTGGAGTTTGCTATTTGATCAGGGGCTACACTGGTCACAAATCCCATTAGCCACATTTCTCCAGCCACAGCCACATATAAAAACAATGCAGTGTTGCGTGTGGTCACTGCAAACCCAAATAAAATTGTACAAACTCAACGGGTCAGTACCATTTGCCAACGGGGACATTTTCTTACATGGGTGTCCATATCTGCCCTAATTGGCCGTGTTATGAATACCACCGTCCGCGGAAGTGACCAGTGGTCAAGGTAAACACAACACCACAGGATGACCAGATTGGGCTAATAGAATATGACATCCCAAGAGGAACGGGCCAGGCGCCATGTCTGGTGAACGTAGATGCCGTGCCATTTTATAATGTAAGAAACGTGTGTTAGTGGGCAATGTCATTGCGAATGGGTCATCTACATGTGTGTCAGATTGTACTTCTGGCTGTGGCTGGAGAAACGAGGCAGTATGGCATTTGTGATCGGTCTAGCTCCAGGGGCCCGTTTCACTAAACTTCGTACGACTAAAATGTTCGTAAGTGCAAACTTATTATAGTCTGTAAAGTTCACATTGACAATGTTTTCTTGTAAAAAATTATTGGATTTACATTTATTGAGCATAGGCTGCATATCCATTAATTGAAATTCCCAGATGATCTAAACTTTGCACTTACGGACATTTTAGTCGTACGAAGTTTAATGAAACGGCTCCCTGGGTCCCGTTTGACTAAACTTAGTACGATAAAAAAATTAAGAATATTTGTATAAATCAATTTCTCGCATTAACACGAGTCACTAATGCTACCATGCTTCATACATATGTACACACCAGTAACTTTGAACACATCCACAAACGATTTGCCAGCATCGGTTGTAAGTGCAAATGCTATTTTAAATTTAAATTGTGCACTTACAAACTTCTTAGTCGTGCTAAGTTAAATTAAACGGGTCTCTGATCTGCTAACGCACTCGCACGACTTGATACGGACATGTACACTGTGTATTAGAATAATAGTGTGCGTTTCACCGGTGACAATCAGTCAATGCAGTTATCAGGTTGCGTGAATGCACTGGTTGTAAAGGTTATCATAAACCCAATTCTCCAGTCACAGCCACAAATGTGGAGGAAATCGTAGGTCCAAGCTGGCCTAACAATCATCAGATGTTTCAGTCGATATCATCACGCGAATATTTCTTCAACATTATAGCGACCAGTGCAGCCCCAGATCAGACTGCGCGGACGCGCAGGCTGATCTGGGGCTGCACTGGTCGAAATCTCAATAAGCCAATTTATGTCATGACTAGTCACGTGATGATTCACTCAGAAATTGTTACGTTTAGTAAAGATCTGCAAATGTCAAGCTGTGGTACAACGTAGATTGGTTATCAGTTTAATTAAATATTTTAATGCAGCCATAATTCGTACTTTTACTAAGCGAGACGCACAGCGAACACATATATGTTATATTTCATATATAGCCCGATCGAGTTTACAGACCACCCAGCAAAAATTGCAACACATATTTGTTTTCGATAATATTAAATTTTAGCCAAATTTAAGAATGAACCTTCTTTTCATTTCGTGAAAATTGGCCAAATATTTATTTTATTACGAAAAAATGATTTCTCAATGGGAATTTAACATGGCGATAAGAGGTGGAGAGCTTAGAGGAGAAGTCGAAAAACAAAAGAGAAATTGAGTCTCCAACCTGTCTTGATAGGTTAGAAATGATGTAACTAAGGAAAATATCCCCATGTTAAATTTCCATAGACATCTCGACTTTGTTGTTTTTTCGTAATAAAATCAATATTGGACCAAATTTCGCAAAATAAATAGACGGCTCATTCTTAAATTTTGATAAAAGTTAACACTATCGAAACAAATATTGTTTTAGCATTGTTTATATAGCAGTAAAATTTGGGCAGCTTTCGTGAAACAGACGGTAGGAACCGTGTTGCACAATTAGATGTTGCCGTGTTGCCCGATGCCGACCTGTATAAAATATTACTGACTTAATTACAACAAAAGATTTATGTAACTTTAATACCTTTATTAATGTAAGATATTTAAACATGATATAGATTTGATAAGACGAATCAAACGTACCGTTTATACTACATGTACCATATCATTTAAAAATGTGTTGCTGTCATTATTCTAGTATGACAAATACCATGCATTGAATATAGAGAATAGTAGGTTAGTGCCGTGAATGGGAAAAAATATCTGGCAAGGCTCAGGAAACGGGATGTGCGAGGCTCTGCCTCGCACATCCCGTTTCCGTGCCGCGCCAGATATTTTTTCCCATTCACGGCACTAACCTACTATTCTATTTATCCCGTCAACACCTTCAAATGGCTGTAAAATGCAAAAATTGTATTGACTGGATATCAAAAATGTTTCACGGCACCGTGTTTCACGGCACATACGCACTGTGTTGACTTGATAAAATACTATTATTCACGCAAAGCCACAAACGTGACACATGAGGTATACATGTGGAGATTGGTTACAACGATGGGTACACACCGTTTGATCAGTATACCGATAACTTATTACATGTGCATGCAGAGCTCCAGTTAACATGCGTAATTTGATCAACTTTGGGGGGAATTTTGTTATTTATTCACCAAAAATGGCAAGTTGGGAGTGCTTTAGAATCGTCTCATAGAGACGATTCTAAAGAACTCCCAACTTGCCATTTTGGGTCAAGAACTAAGAAAGATACCTCGAATATTTGGTCAAATTACGTGTCTTAACTGGAGCTCTTAACTGTGCATGTATTCCTTCCTTCACTCGGCACCACTTCTTAACCCTTAGACCGCTACACACAACGATTCGTGTCTGCTATTGCTTTATATCTAGCCTTATTTCTCACTAAAAGCATGGTTTAACAGCACTTTAGAATCGTTTCCAATGGAAATGATTCTAAAATGCTGTCAAAGCATTTCTTTTTGGTGATAAAAATGGAAAATAGAAAATAAACAGCAGACGACAAAAAATAATATAGCGGTGTAAGGGTTAATACGTTTTGCCTTCATTTAGTCTACACATGTACTCCATGCAATCTGATACTAAACTCGTGACTATTCGTGTTTCTGGTATCGGCTTACATAACGTGTGGTTAAACAACCACGTAATAGCTACCTTTTTCATTCGTCCGACAACAAGTCTTATACTTTGACATCAGTTAGTATGTACTCTGAAACTACATGTAGTAACACGGCTATTCGTGTTTCTGTTATCAGCTTTCTTATGGCGTGGTTTGATAAATAAAACCAAGCAGTGACAACAGCAACTGCTATACGCGATTACCCTATACAACCCGATACAAAATACGCAAATAATCGTGTTTGTCGCTTCAGGTACGGTGATATATTGAATATGTGTGTTTCAAGTTTGAAAGCCACTCCATAAACATTATATTGCAATTCGACCCGGGTTAATGATTATGTTCGTAATATTGACCTGACTACTTGTGCAAATATTATATTTGTGACTTTAACTGGTGAAATGGGGCTTATGGGTTCTGCGACCAGTGTAGATCCAGATCAGCCTGTGCATCCGCACAGTCTGATCAGGATCTGCACTGTTCGCCATTCTCTCAATGAAATACCGATCAGGCTTATAACAATCGTTATGGATCGTTAACAGGCTACATGAGTGTGGTATTTTATCAGGAGTTACACTGGCCACAAAACTCATAAGTCCCATTTCTCTAGTCACTTCCAAATTTGACAATGTCATGACACAAAGGTACTCACATTATTGTGTGATTTATCAAGAATTGCTTTCGCCAAAGTAAATAAATCTTCGGCCCGTACAAAGAAGGCTTTATGTAAGCCAGAACCGATGATCCCCGCACAAATAGACACTATCGCTCTTATTGCCCGTGTACGGAAATGTCGGCGATAGCGCGCCTGGCCGGGAATATATGTCGCTGTGACTTGTGAAATGGGACTTACGTATTGTGCGACCAGTGTAGCTCTATATCAGACTCTGTGGATGCACAGTCTGCTATGGATCTACGCCGGTCAGCATTCCATCAGTGAAACACCCGTCATGCTTCTAACAAGCGAATTAGGTCGTTATCAGGCTACATATATGTGCTATTTGGTTAGGAGCTGCACTGGTCGCAAAACCCATACGCCCCATTTTCCAGTAACGGCCACATAGCTCCTGATCTGTGGTTTAACATGTATGAATGGAGCTTATGACATTTGTGGTCAGTATAGATCCTGATCCGTTATGTAGACGTGCAAGGAAATCTGCTGTTCTTTAGATGTATGCCAGGGCCCCGGCCGGTTGCTCAAAGCTTCTGTTATCTTAACAGACTGTTAAATCCTTAGCATTGCTAAGGATTTAACAGTCTGTTAAGCTAACAGACGTTTTGAGCAACCGGGCCCAGGTGATTGTGTGACATAGACTGAATTCGCGGAAAGTGATCCTGGGTCAGACTGTGGGGATGAGCAGGCTGGTCCGGATCTACACTGGCCGCAGATGCTATGAGCCCCATTTATCCAGCTATGAAGTGTTCTCGAATTCATATGTGATATTTCGTCATATGAATGATGTAGAAAAATATCTAATATCTAGTTAGGTTAAACATGTACATACCCTAGAATAAGGCAAGTTTCGTGTCGCCACACGCAACTCCAGAAAGTCATACAAACGCAGGCAAAGTCGCGCTTACCGTAAACTATGTTTATTTTCCCTAAAAACACAGCTGGTTTTCAGGATAATGTTTATATTCAACAAGGCAAATAATCTCACGCAGAGATTCAAATATAAATGATTATTGCCGCTTTGAAATTGGATATGAAATAACAATCTTGCACTCGGCGAAACGCAGAATCGTGTTTATGCAAAACTCTTTATAAAATTTAATGATGTTATTTTCCGCCATTCACATTTACATGTGTTATTTCGTGTGATATCGGAGACGTACAATCGCATTACAAACTGGAAGACATTTAGATGTCAGGCCCCTTTCAAACATAATGTATGCCCCTTTGGGGCCGGATGCCCATCCCTAAATAGAATGAATAGAGTACATAGCTGGAAATACGGACCCCACTCTAGAATATATCTGTTAATCTTAGAAGTTTAATTTTAATTCGTGAAATTTATTTTCGCCATGAAAAATATTTGTTTAACACTTTCGAAAAATGGCATGCATAATATATGTGTTCTTGCGTATCTCCAGCTATTATTATTATGTGCTATGGATTTACAAGGTACAGTGAAACCTCTCTAAACCGGACACCCTGGGGTGTCCTCAGGGTGTCCGGTTTAGAGAGGTTCCACTGTAAATGAGATATACGACTATACCAAAGAATGCTGCCGTGCTCTGCGAACTTGAACAGGCAGTACCATCAGCGATAGCTGACAAAGAGACCCATAATACTAAGGATGCATAGAGCTCTGTAGAGCCGACTATTGTTCATCAACGACTATCGTTCACGTGTATGATTAAGCCGGTTTTCCCGGCTTAATCATACACGTGAACTATAGTCGTCGATGAACAATAGTCGGCTCTAACATCAACAACTATAGTCGACGACTCATGTTCACCTATACTAATGTTGGCCTATAGTGAAACATCTTCAACATTTCCTAAACATCTTCAACGACTATTGTTCACGTGTACGATTAAGCCGGTTTTCCCGGCTTAATCATACACGTGAACTATAGTCGTCGATGAACAATAGTCGGCTCTAACATCAACGACTATAGTCAACGACTAATGTTCACCTATGCTAATGTTCGCCTATAGTGAAACATCTTCAACATTTCCTAAACATCTTCAACGACTAATGTTCACGTGTACGATTAAGCCGGTTTTCCCGGCTTAATCATACACGTGAACGATAGACGTCGGCTATACCATCAACGACTATAGTCGACGACTAATGTTCACCTATACTAATGTTCACCTATAGTGAAGCATCTTCAACATTTCCTAAGTTGTTCAGCGGTCCACAGTAAAGTTATTTTTCCAGGCTTAATCATACGCGTGAACTGTACCAAATGGATTTCTTGACCATTATATTCGCGACCAGCGTAGACCAAAACCAGCTGCCCAGTCTGGTTCGGTTCTGCACTGTCCGCGATTAAATGAATATTGTGTGCATCGGCGGTTTGAGTGCGCCGACACATGCGCATACGTGTGTATTACTGTTGCCGTAAATGACGTCGAAAGTTGGGATTGCGTCTAAGCAGTTTGTGTTGAGTTTCAGTTGATCTTGGGCCGCGGGTAGAGAAACAGTACATTAAGGACATTTGTGGTAAATATAGGTCCTGTGGGCCGTTTCACTAAACTTCATACGACTTAAATGTTCGTAAGTGCAAATTTAGGATCGTCTGGAAATTTCAATTGATGAAATTAAATGTATTGAGCATAGGCTACATTTTAATGTGAAATTTACAGACTATCATAATTCTGCACTTACGTACATTTGAGTCGTACGAAGTTAGTGAAACGGCCCCCTGGTCATTATGTACACTTCGAATATCGTAGACGCATACGTTGTAAGGCCTATAATTAAAATAGTGTTTGTTTGCCCTTTACCTACCCGGTATTTTAGACGTGGTAAATTATTTAATTTTAATTGAGATCGTCAATACAGCGGCCCGAGTCCATTGTAACTGTATTTATTTCGATTTCCGCACGGGGTTTGACCCAACGTAAGATGGTCGTAAAAATAAGAAAAACTGTGTTGGAAAACGAAATTTACATTATAAACGTTTAAGTCGGGTCTAAAAATTCGGGTCAGACGGTAAAAGATGAACAAACTTAATTTGAATGTATGCCTAAGGTACAGTGGGGTCAGCGTGTAAGTGCACACACGAACGAACACGACAGGTTGGAACGCTGACCCCACTGTATTTCATGTATACAAAAAAAATGTAAATATTTTTCTGCATTTTTTCTCATTTCGCATCAAAAGTGTATGTTGTTACCACTCAGTTGAACCGTCTCGGCGAGACGGTTCAACTGAGTGGCAACAGCATACACTTTGGGTGGGTAGCGAACCAAACTGTCGTGTTCGTTCGTGTGTGCACTTGCACGCTGACCCCACTGTACAGTCGGGGATCCACCTACAATACAATTTATCTGTATTTACTTAGATGCAGTGGAACCTGTCTAAACCGGACACCATTTAAAACACCTTTGACCTTATTGCTGATGAGCTTCTTGGTCATTTATCTCAGGTGATAATGTCTGTTCGTGATCGCATAGCACACAGCTATGGCTCCGACTGATCAAATGCCTGATTTACAGTGAAACCTCTCTAAACCGGACACCCTGGGGACTTCCCAGGGTGTCCGGTTTAGAGAGGTTTCACTGTACAGTGTTTATAATCTCGTAGACTGCTCTTAGCCACCGGTTGCTAACGAGTGAGTGTAAATTGAATTCAGAAACATTTTAATAAACATGTGCACATTTTAACATTAAAAGTCAATATTTATTGCTATGATTAACCTGCATCTGATTGATATCTCGACTGAAGGGCCATGAAAAACAGCTTAATATATACAACTTGTAACATTAAACTTTATGCCTAATGCGATGAAAGTGAACTCAAATGTAATATAAGTTTTATAGACATGTAGTTATTTTGAAAGCGTATATGTTTCAGAACTACTACTTTATACGAATACATGGCTGATATCTGGGCATTGATATTCAATATTTATTTCCTCTTCTCGGGAGATTGAGAAAATAAATATGTTCAAAACTTATAAAATGCATGTGAAAAATAATTACCAATACAGTGGGGTCACCATGTAAGTGCACACACGAACGAACACGACAGGTTGGAACCAACCTGTCGTGTTCGTTCGTGTGTGCACTTACACGCTGATCCCACTGTACATGTACCCCACTGTATGCTCGATTTTTTGTCACAAACAAAGAAGTAAATATGGGGTTCATGGGATATGTGACCAGTATAGCTCCTGATCATATGTACACTGCTGTAGTCTGATAACGATCTTACTTGCTTGTTATAAGCAAGACGGGTGCTTCAATGGTGGGATGACGAACAGTGCAGATCCTGATCAGACTGTGCGGATGCACAGGCTGATCTGGATCTACACTGGTCGCAAAACTCATAAGCCCCATTTCCCCAGTCACAGCCACAAATATGCAAGACCCTATGGAATATAGGTGAATCTATTCATTATTACAACGATCTGAATCGCATACATTATACGATTCCTAATGCATTTAGGAAATGATTTTACTCTGATTGCCTGTCGACAATGTTAATTATACGTGTTGTCGTATCCCTAAATGTTACGTACGCAAATATTTGCCATGTGAAATTAAAAACAAACATTAATAGTTACCTGACAGTGCGTGTCATATTTGTTTCGTTATTCTCTTTACGTGTGCGTGGAAATGTTCCACGGGTCCCCATCGGGTATTTTAATAGTGATACACCCTCGCATGCGTCAACGTTTCTGAACATATATTGGCAATATCAACTCGCAATCCAGAGTTACACCACTGCCTGCGTTAATCCTGCCCAGATATCAACGTTTCTGAACATCTATTGGCAATATATCAACTCGCAGTCAAGCAGGTTGATCGGCTGTATCGGCTGTAGCACAGCTCAGGCCCAGCCAATCAAGCTGCTTGCTTACAAGCACCAAATTCAAGCATTTCGTAACAGACAAATTTACAAATATTGGTAAAATTAGCGCAGGCGGTGGGGTACCTAAGCAATACATGCACCAATCAGTTTTGTTCTTCCGAATTAAGCTATGAAATTCCGTTTTAAAATACGCGCTGCTCAATATAGCAATGGCGACCAGTGCAGACCCGGAGCAGACTGCGCATAAGCGCAGGCTGGTCTGGGTCTACACTGACCGCAGGCGATATGAGTCGCATTTCTCAAATCATAGCGACATTTGACAATTGCTTCCATCTTATTGTCCTTTCGAATTTTAATGGTGACATGGCGCGTTTCCGGGGCAGATGGAATGGATATAACAGCATTTAACCACGAATTGTGACACAAAAACTACATCATAATATCGTCGTCTTCCGCAGACGATAATATTGTTTACATGTGTAACAAATAACCCTGCACCTGTGGCATTTTTACATGTGTACCGCTTATAATTATCCGATATTAAAGCTGGAAAACATGGCGGTGGGCGTGTCGAATTAGTGCCAACATGTCACATGCTATTGTCACGTGACGGGCTCGCTTACATCCGGGCCAGTGGCTGAGTCGTCTGCGTCAATCATAGCGGATCTCGGCTGACGGAACGACAATTGAAATATAATTCGATATCTTCTGGCTGTCAGGTCGTCTGCAAATCCGATGTCCACTGCAGTTTGGCAGGTACGATTTGCAGTTTTCGCTCAATTTTGCTGAATATAATTTGTGTTCAAGCAATGACTTGTGTCAGAACAGTGATATTGGTGGTCAAAGGTCAAGGTGTTCTCATATAATGAGACGGCTTCATTTGGTGGCTGGGGCGCTGGGTGTGGGGGATACAGTATGCCAGACCAATTTTGTTTCTATATGTTATTTGCAAATTGTATTGAATACAATTTGCAAATAACATATAGAAACAAAATTGGTCATTAACAGTTTCAGTAAATATTTTATCAAAATAAAAGTTAAACACAAAATGAAAAGAAAATTGTCCAATGGCAAGGGCTAAGCATGCCGCCGTCTCCTCTTCCATTTATCGCAGAATATAAATCAATTGCAATCTTATACAATAAACCGTTGTCTGGAATAACCATTCAATGCTCACATAAGACACCGTCATGAATCCAACTTCTCTGTTAAGTTATACATAGCCATACACATGACATGTGAGTTTATGCTCTGTCACGTACAAAGATGAACTTCCATCTGAAAACAAGAAAGAATTTAACATTACTTCACTTTCCCACGAGTGTTCCTCATGCATGTATTGTGCACCAGGATGTCCGGTGTGAAGATGTTCCACTGCACATATACATATACATATACATACATTTTGAAAATTGATACCATATTAATAAAGCACAAATGCAACATAAAACAACTCTAACCCATTTCATACCAACGTGACGTTTTAAATGTACATTAACTAGGGTTATCTACATGCATATCTGGGTTAAGCGGACAAAATTACCATATTCCTCTCTTAAATAAAATACGACATTTAATGTTTACCAACTGCGCTTTAATAAGCATCTTTGTAAGTTTGCGATATTTTCATAGCACAAGGCAACGTACAAATTTGTATTTGGTTGTAATATTTGTTGAAACCGTGTGTCCTCTTCACTTACCGTTTATATCATTTTCAAAAAGCGGACAAACATGAGACGCATACGTAGGCATACGTTCGTACGACTAAATTGTTCGTAAGTGCAAATTTAGGATCGTCTGGAAATTTCAATTGATGGATTTACATTTATTAAGCATATGTAAATCCGATAATTGTTTAGTAGAAAACATTGTTATTGTGAAATGTATAGACGATCATAAGTTTGCACTTACGAACAGTTTAGTCTTACGAAACTTAGTGAAACGGACCCCTGTATCGGAATGGGCTGTGCCTCAGAGTTCAAATGGGTATGACAGACGTGTTTGGTAAATACTACTAGTTTTGGCTGGCTTAAATATAAGCCGAATGAATGAATGAATTCAATTAGTAGTAGTCAGTGTACAGATTGCTCGCTAGTGACAAACACTCAATTTAGCCGATTTGAAGGTCGCACACACGCTGGATCGCCTTAGGGCGCCGTTTGGTAGACTCGGGACTCTGAGATGAAGGTTAACTCCACTATAAGATCGATTGCGTGCCAATAAAGTATGATTGCAAAACTACTACGTTGTTTCAGACAAGGTGAAACTCAGGTGGTGATCAGAAGAACGTTATGCAACGTCGAAGATGTTTCATACTCCTGAATGTCCTATAAACAGTTTTTGTTTTTTCTCTAAGTTAACCATTTCAAGAGGGATAATTATGTACTAATGCACAGGTAGTACTTTTTTTTTTTCTTATTTCCCAATAAAAGTACATGTATATGTTGTGAGCCCTCATTTGAACCGTCTCGCCTGAACCACCCTTAGCTTCTGGCTAACGAACCTTCCATTCTCGGTTCAAATGAGTGCTCACGGCATATATCGAGGATCTTACATGAGTGATGATTTAATATGGTATTTATTAAACGAGTTTACTGATTTCATAAGAAACGAGGCTATGCCTCGTTTCTTAATAATCAGTGAACGAGTTTAATATATGTCCTATTAAATCAACACAAATGTCGATTTAATCTATTACATAAGCACATCATCATTATTTGAAGCTGTATTGATTACCTAAAATGTTTCTGTAGCGGGCTCATTTGCTTATTTAGTATTGTTATTACATTGTGTTATTACACTATGAAAGAACATTTTATGCAATAAGTTTCTGTATAGAAATAAAAAATAAATAATGTTTTTTCGGGCAGTAAAATATGTACCATCAGCATAAAAATTGCTAAGTAGTAGTGGCATACCTGTAGACAGCCGGCGTTCACAAGGGTGAAGAAATGCATAAAGATACCCGACAACTGCGCGATATCAATCTAATCGAACCGTTAATATCTTATTTCCCAACCCCATTTGTAATAAAACCCGAAATTAAAAGTCGCCACCGCGGGCGTGAATGTGGCTGTCACTGGAGAAATGTGGTTTATCGGTTTTGCATCCAGTGTAGATCCAGATCAGTCTGTGCGTCCGCACAGGCTGATCAGGATCCACACTGTTTGCTATTCCATCAATAAAACACCCGTCGCGCTTCTATCAAGCAATATCGATCGTTAGCAGGCAACATGAGTGTGGTATTTGATCAGGAGCTACATTGGTCACAAATCCCATGAGCCCAATATCTCTAGTCACAGCCACACATGTGATTGAAGGACTTTATGTCTGCAAGGGGTTAATTCGATAGTTATAAAACCGGACAATGTCTCCTCTGGGCTTGCCGAATTAAGACTTAGGAGACACTTCCGCCCGACCATTTGTAAAGAGGGTGCATTTAACGTCAGCGGCGGAATTTTGTGCGCTTAGAAACAAGTCTTTGAACATGCTCATATTGGGGAAATCTATTAACATATAATAACACGCCGTGTGCATATTTTACACCTAAATGCAGTGGTTTAAATTGAAGTTACGGACATGAAAGGGTTTATAGTACAAATTGGGAGAATTTTAGTTAATGAATGTGCGATACTGTCGAAACGAAGTATCGATATGTGCTTCAGCTCATGAGATATAACGCGGTATGAGATCGACAATGTTTTTGCCACTTTGTTTCTAAAATGTATTGAGTATTGTCACATATGCTCTGAAGATTTCGTCATCTTTAAGACTACGTGTGCAATATAAACTATTGTAAATTGTCGTTGAATACCCACACAGTTGTGGGTGTGTACATATGTAGCACAGCGAAACCTCCGTGGCCTACGTGCCCATAACTTATACCCACGATGCTGTTCTCATGTGCATACTCAATATATATGGCAACCCGAATTTTCTGTCTGTAACACAGGGTAAGTCGCCCTCCGTTACAGACAGAAAAAAGTGGGTTATATATATGGGAAAACTGAGACAGTCAAGCTCCCGATCTGCCAATACACTCCTTCAACCTGATAGGCTTGTATTGTTCGTTAGAAGAGGCGAATGGCGAACAGTGCAGACCCTGATCAGACTGCGCTGTTGCGCAGTCTGATCCGGGTCTACACTGGTTGCAACAACCATAAGCTCCATTTCTCCAGTCACAGCCACAGTTATTAAAGTCGGTGCAACTGTAATTTCCCAGTCGAACTGTGCAACCGCGAACACTTCAAATCCCGCCGATAACAGTTATAATGGCAATGTTTCAGCCACAAATTCGCGCAATTACTTCGCGGCTATACCCAGCTATTCATTAACCGAAACATCAATGCAGCAAAATGTGTATCACTAAAATAAAGCCATCCCTATAATTACGCAAATTGCACACAATTCAGTTTAAATCGTCCCAGCGACGAGACGTCTGAACATTTTTGGCTATCAAACGTAATGTATGTGTATGTGCAATTATGTTTTATACGTATGTATTTTAATAATTGTTTTTCTTCGTGTGAATATTTTTTTTGAAACGTTCAAACAGAGAGGAAAATGCTGCTGTGCTGTGATTCAAACCTGGGGCTCATTTCACTAAACTTCGTATGACTAAAATGTTCGTAAGTGCAAAAGTATGATTTCACATTAACACTGATTTCTTGTAAACAATTATTGGATTTACATTTATTGAGCATAGGCTGCATGCAGCCTATGTTCAATGAATGTAAATCTATCAATTGAAATTTCCAGACTATATTTGCACTAGCGAACATTTTAGTCGTATGAAGTTTAGTGAAAGGGGCCCCACCTACCTATATTTGCCACAAATGTTCTTAGGTACCGCTTACTGGAACGCCACCCCTCCCCCAGATCGCTACATGTCACGCACAGTGCAAAGTCTCTACAACAGCCACTCATAGGAAGGCACAAAACTGACTGTTGTATAAAGGTGACTGTTGTATGGAGGTTAAATTAAATATAGAGGCAACTGTCCATTTGGGACATACAATATTGACTGATACAGAGAGGGGGTTGTTGTAGTGAGGTGGCAGTTCCCGGAGGTTCGACTGTATATACATACCAATGTCTTCCACGCTAGTTATATTCAGTATTATAAATGGATGGTTACTAATTTAAATTAATTTCACTAGCTCCTACAATGGGAGTTTCTTTCTGCGGTGGCATTCTATGATTATTATACAGATATTCACAGTTTTGCCTGACTGGTACATACATGTACATCGGTGATGAGCGCGTTTCTCACCAATGCGGCCGGGTTCGATCCTCGACCGATGCAGAATGTGGGATGGTACAACTGTATGGTGGTCGCCAGATCGGACAAGTGGCTTTACTCCGGGTACTCCGGTTTCATCCCACATTAAGGATCACTCTTACGCATTCATCTGTGCCAACGAACGCATTTGTATAAGTGCTCTCGCGCTTGTTTGTAATCGTTATAAATTAAATATGCTGTTTAATGCACAGTTAGATCACGGTTCGTCCGCATGTACGAGGAGATAATCCGCGAGCTTTAGCGAGTGGATTATCGATCGTACATGCGGACGAACGTGATCTATCATATATTCATGTCAATACATTGCCCATGCGCTGTGTTAATGCAGAAATAAAAGTTGAAAATGGTTCAAAGATGTGATAAACTTAGAAAGTTTGTGTTGTCTCGTAAGAAGAGCAGGACAGAAGTCAAATCCGTGGCCTGGCTACTATACATAATATAGCCGATATTTGTGCTAGATAAATAGATCGGTGTGAGAACAGTGATCCACGTAACTTCACACTTCTAACCCCGACTGATTTAAACAACAGATAATGAACGCATTGAAACGTCCACAATACTTGAGAATTTTTCAAAATTTTGCGCCGAAAATATGATACCTTGAAAACACATTTAGCCCGTTGTGTCGTACCGTGGCCTTTGTACGCTGTTTCGTGTTGTGCGTATAACACATTCCGTAAGTTATCGATTGAACACGATACTTTGCATTGGACGTAGTTCTGTTTTAGTGTTCAATAGCTTAGTGAACTAAATATGGAGAAAACGTGGGAATAAGACTAATAACGTACACTTCTCCCAACTATTTAAACACCTGGGGGCCGTTTCACTAAACTAAACTAAACTAAAAAAAAATAAAATAAAAAAAAATAAAAAATTGACGAGCAGACCGTGGCCGAGGGGTAATACCGGTCGGACTACCACTCTGGCGACCCGGGTTCGATTCAGGGTTCAGTTCCCGGCGTCAGTATTTCTGAGATACTTTGTATTTCCTGCTCTACTAGTCCTTTCAGATGGGGACTTTAAACGACGGTCCCGTGTATCAGATTTGAAGGGGCGTCTGGGCACGTTAAAGAACCAGAGGGGACTATTCTAATAAGATCTAGGCCCCCTGGGGCCGGTTTCCTCTGTATCCACCTCCTTTCTATCTCCCATTCTTGGGAGACGACATGCAAGGTCATCGAGCCAGTGCCGTCGTTAAATACAAGCATTTACATTTATTTATTTTCACTAAACTTCTTACGACTAAAATGTTCGTAAGTGAAAAATTATGATTGTCTGTAAATGTCACATTAACAATGTTGTCTTGTAAACAATTATTGGATTTACATTTATTGAGCAGCCTATGCTCAATAAATGTAAATCCATCAATTGCAATTTACAGACAATCCTAAATTTGCACTTACGAACAGTTTAGTCATATGAAGTTTAATGAAACGGGCCCCTGTTGTTTCTTTCAACGCAATTAGTGTCGTTTTCTTCAACTCATGTCGTGTCGTTTACACTCTTTACTTTTTTTTGTATTGAAAATGATATTTTCGTTGGTTTAAACGTCACATACGAATCGTTTTCTAATTTAATGAAATAAAGAGATGTGAAATCCGCAATGTGTGAACGATAGGCAATCGTTCGTTTGTGGAACCAGGAACAAATCCATATAGCAACTTCTATGACTGAACATCAGGTATCTCCTTGCCGTCACTTGTAATTATCAAAGAATGGCAAGTATACGTGTACCTGTGCTGTATTCTTTTGTTCTGTATGTTATGGTGTACAGGTGATGATACGTAAATAAACAATTAAACTAACTGATGAAGATTCAAGAGCACACCCTAGCGAAAACGTCAATTTTTCATCGCTAGCTACGGACGGTACGGGAGTAATTACAAGAGTTATCGTTCGCAACTAGGGTGTTGTCCTATTTTTGAGCACTTTGAAATGCACTTTCCTGTATTTTACGGCATTTAAATTCAGACTCCAACTGATGGTAAACTGTGATATATGTAAACTATGTGGCTGAACGGGGGGTGGGGGGATTGCAACCCCCCTCCAGTCCCGCCCCTGTGTGAGTATGGACTACAATGGTTGCATACTGAATATGCCGCTATTTGTCGAGGCGGGACGAATTTATTCAAATCGAAGTTCAAGGTGCATGATCACGTGGTTACAACAACAACAACAGTGGCTGAAAGTGTTGAAAGCTCGTCCACTCCAAAGTAAGTATTATTTTATATTTTCCTTAATATGCAACAGATTTTGATGAAATATGGCGCAGCAAACGCGTCTTCATGAGTTGCATTTGGTCGTCCAGGGAGTTCGGCACATACTTATGTCGATTTTGCGAAGAATCGATTTCGGTAGACACGAAAATCGATTCTTCGCAAAAACGACAGAAGTTTAGCCCAAAGTTCAGAGACCACCAAATGCAGCTTAACAAGACTCGTTTGATACGCCATATTTCATCAAAATCCGTTGCATAATAAGAACAAAATAAATACGTACTTTGAATCGGAGGGATTCTGGAAGCTTCAGTACTTGTTGTTGTTGTTGTTGTAACCACGTGATCATACACCTTGGAAGTTGAGAGCGATAGAGAAACAACTGCACTACAGAAACCTTCATCCCAATACGTAGATTGTATTCCTCAAAGTGGGACATGGTACCATGCGGCTGGTTGCATACTAAATATGATGCAAAATGTCGAGGCGGGATGCATTTATTCAAATCGAAGTTTACAGCGATGGGGAAACAACTGCACTACACAAACCTTCATCCCAATACGTAGAATGCATTCCTCAAAGTGGGATATGGTACTATGTGACGTGTTCGACCAGCGTATGCAATGACCAGACTGCGAATCTAATCAGGGCCTACGATATTCGCCATTCAGGCGTTGTAATATTCGAACTACCATCAGGAAAACGATTTGATTCTAAATATTCAAGAGGACCAAAATCAACAATTCTTACAAATTCCATAATGTACCTTTTATCAGCCAGTGGCGCCTATAAACTGCGCAAGAATATAAATGATGGTTCCCATACGAAAATGGCATCGTCAGACTGATGACGTAAACAGACCCCTATAATTGAGATACCACACGTATTGGCCTGTACTCCACGACAGCACAACCACTAAAATGTCGATGGCCATGACAGACGCATTGGATCCTCTCTAAGTACAATGAAACCTCTATAAACCGGACACCCTGGGGTGTCCCCAGGGTGTCCGGTTTAGATAGGTTTCACTGATAATGCATGTTCGTGATTGAAAACAATATATGTATGTACCAGAATGGTGATATGCCTGATGCATAGTGGCACAACTCTAAACCGGACACCGATATAATATATGTGATCTCATTAGGAGAGGTTTCTTGGTAGCCCATCTCAGATAATAATGCATGTTCATGATTGAAAAATATAAGTTTGTCCCACAATGGTTACATGCCTGATTTACAGTGAAACATCTCTAAACCGGACACCCTGGGGACCTCCCAGGATGTCCGGGTTAGAGATGTTTCACTGTATGACATAAATGGATGTATGCCAGTGTGCACGGTTTGGATACTTCCACTTGACACAATCACAGTCACTCACATTCCGTAAGTTGAGCGCCATTTTTGTTTTTTTGTATTTCTGGAAACGAACTCGGTAGCCCTCGGCCGATTCCGTAAATTGAGCGCCATATTTTTTTTATATGTCCAAAACAAATTATGGCAATGATTGAACGTTTTAGCGGGGAAAAACCCGGAATTATGACCGTTGGCACAGTGTCAAAATGGTTTATAATCATAAATTGTGTAATTACTCGAGAACCCTCGGCTGATTCCGTAAATCAAGAGCATTATTTTACACCTCGCGAAACGTATTTTGGTAATGATCAAACGTTTTAGCGGGACGGATCCCGGAATGATGGCACTCTGGCCGGAATGAATCGCGGGCAATGACTGACGTAATGGTGCTAATATAGGAATGAATGGTATTTTTGTGGAATTTATCGGGGTATAAACTTGGAAAAGTCGCAGGAATACTGGACGAAGGCCGGAAGGCCTCGTCCAGTATTCCCGCGACTTTTCCAAGTTTATATCCCCGATAAATTCCACAAAAAGGCCATTCATTCCTTATAATTCCAGCATTTGAATTAAATTCATCAAGAAAATGTGTTTATTTTCCGTTTTCTTAAGAATTATTTTAACTGCGCCTGACGGTTACTGAAAGTAGTTCGGCGTGGGAGTTTACTGGGATATAAATTTTGGACAGAGACTTGCTATGGACCAATCAAAAGTTAGGGAATTGTGTAAATATTTTTGTGCTGGAATTATCATCACATAAATTGAGGCACGTCATGAGATTGTGTACCTTCAGACATCTGCGTCATTTCATGAAATACGTTTAAAAAATTTACAATATTTTTCGTAAATGGCGTCAAAATTTGACAACATTTTCAGAGTACATGCGGAATTATATTATATTCCGCATGTACGCTGAAAATTGTGTCAACGTTCGACTTTATTTATGAAAAATATTGTAAATTGTGTAAACATATTTCATGAAATTACGCAGATGTCCGAAGGTACAAAATCACATGGCGTGTCTCATATGTGGCTGTAACTGAAGAAATGTGGTTTATAGCATGTATTACCAGCATGTGTGATCAGGGTCTGCCTTGTTCGCCATTCATGAACTGAAGCAACCGTCACGGTTTTAACAAACAGCATCGTATTAGATACAGTGGGGTCAGCGTGTAAGTGCACACACGAACGAACACGACAGGTTGGTTCGCTACCCACCCAAAGTGTATGTTGTTACCACTCAGTTGAACCGTCTCGCCGAGACGGTTCAACTGAGTGGTAACAACATACACTTTTGATGGGAAATGAGAAAAAATGCAGAAAAGTATTTACATTTTTTTTATACATGAAATACAGTGGGGTCAGCGTTCCAACCTGTCGTGTTCGTTCGTGTGTGCACTTACACGCTGACCCCACTGTAACAGGAGAGCGCTTGTAGACAGGTGTTAGGTAGGACACTAATGTCATAAGCCACATTTCTCCATGAATAGCAATATACGATAATGCTACCAATATTTAATAACTCTACATAGGATCTGCTCTGTTCGCCATTCAGGCCAGTGAAACGCCCCCTATGCTTCTATCAATGGGGGATCGTAGCTAGGTATCTCCCGTTGAATTTATTTATAGAAATCCGGTCCAAATTGTTTAGTTTATGGTCTTATTTCTTGTAAAAATACCGAATTTATCATAGTTTGTTGTGAAAAGGAGCAATTGTAGTGATTTCTACTAGTGTTGATCCAGATCATCCTACATATCTACGCAGTCTGATCTGACACTACATTATTTGCCAGATTCATATTTTCACACGTATTAATGTTATTGCGATCAGTGTAGACGCTGGCTCTACCCTGTTCGCAAAACCCAATGTGTGTACTATATAGCAAGAAATCAACGCCGAAATACAGCATAGACCGGATCTCTATAAATAGCTTTGCAAAGGGACATAACTGGCTACGATCCCTCATTAGTACAGATTCTCGTCAGGCTTGGGAGTGAGGTAGAAGACAGGGGACAACATGGCGAGACGTAGTGAGCGTTTGACTAGTGTAGCCCGTGTCAGGTAGCACTCACAAGCAGCCTGGTGCAGATCGGACGATTTTGTAAGAATGTCAGAAGTGTTTCCGTGACGACAATGGTGATCCGAGAAGTAGTGGCATATTTGTAATATAAATACATAATACATTGGAACCTGTCTAAACCGGACCCCCTGGGAAGTCTGCAGGTGTCCGGTTTAGAGAGGTTCCACTGTAATTAAGCACTCCATGAACAATTGTGTCATTTTCAATCATGAACAGACACGACAATGAAATAAATTACAGTGAAGCCCATGTAAATTAAACTCAATGGGGTCTCCAGGGTGTCCGGTTTAGAGATGTTTTCCTGTATACGTAACTGGTATTCAACATTTTAGCAGTGAAGATTCATCCTTTGAATAATCATGTGTTGATAGATGATTGACTTCCAACATACATCGCGGATGTATAAAGTAGTCCGGGGCTGCACACTCCATAGCCTTCATGGTGGTACACATTTAAGTGTCAACATGGCTGACAGGCTAAGCCCACGAAACAAAACAGTAATGCATAATTGGCTACTTCACACTGTTATGTCATTAACGCTTTTGTCAGAATTGAGTTAATCTCTTCAGGGCGATATCACTGAATAGTGTTACACAACAATGCGTCAAAGCGTCGTTGAAATTAAAGTTTCATTTTATTTGTTCAGTGCAACTATAATATTGACCCGGCTCTGGAACTACCACCATTATCGCGTCGCCGTATTTCGCCGATTTTGATTTCGAAAATCGTCCATATCTTCATCAAATGACGTCGAAAGTTGACATCAATTTCAGAGTTCATGCGGGATTTAATTCCGCATGAGCTATGAAATTTATGTCAACTTTGTTTCGATATCATTTACGGAAAATATTGCATTTTATTCAAATCAATATCGGCAAAAATCGGCGATGCGATAAGGAAGGTAATACCAAATCCGAGCGCATATTATGTTTTTTGAGCGCGTACCAGCCTACGCAAATTAGATAATGCTGTAGGCATATTTATTTAATGTCATGTGAACACCGCAAAATTTGCAACCTTTTTGAAAATCTGTTTCTCCAGTAACGTCATTTCCTTGACACTTGTAATTAACTGGGTACAAGTAATCTTTCACAACTATTATCTGAAGTGGCAAGTACCAGTGGCAACGAGGAACACAGTTAAATGGTAATGAAAATAAATTGTTATAGTTTCGTCTTTTCAATTTATATACTGGTATCGTATGTCGTCAGGTTATCATGTTTTCAACACATTTCATACCGTAAACTGATTCGCAGGTGTCTGAATCTGCCAGGAGTTTATTTCTATTTTCTTTACCTCTCATATTTTAAGAATATGTCGTTACCACTCATTTGAACCGTCTCGCCGAGACGGTTCAAATGAGTGGTAACAACATATACTTTCATCGGAAAATGAAGAAAATAGAAAAACAAACCTTTTATAGTTTATAGTTTGATACTTGTGAATCAGTCTCCCACATCAATATAATAATAATAAGGAGAAGAAGAAGAAGAAGAAGAAGAAGAAGAAGAAGAAGAAGAAGAAGGAAGAAGAAGAAGAAGAAGAAGAAGAAGAAGAAGACGAAGAAGAAGAAGAAGAAGAAGAAGAAGAAGAAGAAGAAGAAGAAGAAGAAGAAGAAGAAGAAGAAGTGTATTGCATTGAGCCAACTGACTCCTGAGCAAACATATACTACTGTCATATACTATACAAACTTTTTTTTTAAATATAATCAGATGATGTGTTATTATAGGAATGAATGGCCTTTTTATGGACTTTATCGGGGTATAAACTTGGAAAAGCCACTTTCGTAATTGGCGATAAAAATAAACAATTGGCGATAAAAAATTACAATTTTCGGAATTTTCTTTTTTTTTTTTTTTTTTTTTCGAAAATTGTAATTTTTTATCGCCAATTGTTTATTTTTATCCTATTGGTTATTATACGAATGAATGGCCTTTTTGTGGAATTTATTGGGGTATAAACTTGGAAAAGTCGTGGGAATACTGGACGAAGTCCGGAAGGCCTCGTCCAGTATTCCCGCGACTTTTCCAAGTTTATATCCCCGATAAATTCCACAAAAAGGCCATTCATTCCTTATAATTCCAGCATTTGAAATAAATTCATCAAGAAAATGTGTTTATTTTCCGTTTTCGTAAGAATTATTTTAACTGCGCCTCACGGTTACGGAAAGTAGTTCGGCGTGGGAGTTTACTGGGATATACATTTTGGACAGAGACTTGCTACGGGCCAATCAAATGTTAGGGAATTGTGTAAATATTTTTGTGCTGCAATTATGACATAGAAAACACATACTTTTAACGGAAACAATCAAACGAGAGGTAACCATATACTTTTGTTGTGAAAAACATAATGAAAATATCGTCCACAAACACCAAGTTGCTTTCGAAAATTTATATATGAGTGTATTCCAAATGCTCACATAATTATTATGCTATACTATGCTGTCCCTCAAAAATCGGCGTTTGTAATACATATGCAATGAATATGTGTCGCGTGGCTAAACATTTAGATTTTAAACACACTCCACAAACTATTAAAGTTTACAGATATGTATATGACATTTAATATAAATGATAGACAGAGCGGCGTGTGATGTTCATCTGTATCATAAATCATGCCATGACGCTACCACTGTTGCAGTGTTTTATGTATGTGTATTTACACATATGTATATGTGTCTATATGTACTTATATAGACATGTAATACTATACCACATTTAGAAAGAAGATATACATGTATATGGGTGTGTATATGTGCGTATATGTGTGTACATGTATGTGCATGTATGCATGTGTGTGTACATGTGTATTTCTATGTACATGTATGTCTATTTCTCATTTGTTGTTAAACATTAATACGAGCTATAGCATTTAGCACACACTATGATCAGTAAGCGGAGACTGTGCGATGTACATGAGTGTATGATACAAGTACAGATATATGTATTAGTGGTCGCGGCATGGTGTGAAATATATTTGCCTATTTGCCACGATTGTGGTGTTTCTGTATTTATTATATTTAGTAGTTTACCCATGTACGCCATCTTGCATTGTACGTATATTATACCATAGTCATATATGTATGCTCATGAGGCAGTTGCCTCGATGCAATAAACTAAACTACTACATAAATGATTTACGACTATACACAGTAGATCCTCTCTGAACGGGATAATATATGGCTGTGAGACCAGTGTATCTCCTGATCAAATATCACACTCATGTAGTCTGATAATCATCCATATTGTTTGTTTGAAGCATGGCGGTTATTTCATTAATGGAATGGCGAACAGTGCAGACAGTGCAGATCCTGATCAGACTGTGCGGATGCACAGGCTGATCTGGATCTACACTGGTTGCAAAACCCATAATCCCAATTTCTCCTGTCACAGCCACATATTACCCAGAACACCTCTATATGCTTAAGTTTGATGAGTTTCTTAGTGTTGTTGTTGTGTCTGTGATCATAATAACAGTATATGCTTGTGATTGTGCTAGTGGGTGAGTGGGTGTGTCTAGAGACAATTCTAAGCAATTTCCAACTTGTATGCGACCTCGGCGAATGCATGTTTCAGGACAGAACGTTACATATATTGCATAGTTCTGTCTATGTTGTACCAACTTTCCGATATAATGCTAAATAATTTCCAAATCCAAGTCATGTACGACATACTGGCGGCACTGCGTTTTCCCTTTAATAGAACTATGTCAATAAACATCGACACAACCGCCTGCGTTAATATTGTCCAGATGTCAGCGTTTCTGAACATCTAGTGGCAATTTCAACTCGCAATCAAGCAGTTTGTTTGACTGAGCCGGAGCTGTAACACAGCTCAGGCTCAACCAAATCAAGTATTTTGCACTAAGAGAATCGACAAATATTGGCAAGATTAGAGCAGGCGGTAGTGTATTAGCTTCACAGCTCCATCGTAGACAAAGTTACACGATGTTTCACATTTGCAGCCGACATGTTAATGTGACAAGAAATAGAGAATAGTATAGGTTAGTGCCGTGAATGGGAAAAAATATCTGGCAAGGCTTAGGAAACGGGATGTGCTCGGCTCTGCCGAGCACATCCCGTTTCCGAGCCGCGCCAGATATGTTTCCCATTCACGGCACTAACCTACTATTCTATTTATCCCGTCAACACTTTAAAATGCAAAAACAGTAATCCCAGCCACCGCACATATTCATACGCAGTGATTATGTCGTATTGACAGGATATCAAAAATGTTTCACGGCACCGTGTTTCACGGCACATACGCACTGTGTTGACGGGATAAAAGGCAATACTAGTTCACCTTGCTCCACTATTGTTAAACCATAGTGCTTTTCGAATTATTTTAGTAGACAAAATCAAAGTTGTATATTTATGTATAGCAGCAGATAATTATGGCCATTTGAGTAGCAAATTTGGATACGGCGGATTTGTGGTCAGTTTAGCTACTGATCACTCCTGTATTCTGATAATGATATGCATTGCTTGTTAGAAGAATGACGAAAAGTGCAGATCCTGATCAAAATGTGCGGATGCATTTCTCCAGTCACAGCCACAAATCAGTATGTTCATTGATGTTTACAAGTCTGCTACATTGCGCAAATGTACACATACTTGTTATTGCACTACAAATCTGCTAAGGTACCTTTAAACCACAATCACCATATTTCTGGTATTCACGTAATGAAATAGATTGACTTAACTTTCTATACCAAGCACCCTTCTCAGCGGAGGTAAAATGGCCGCCCTTTCATATATAATATTCTGTTTTGTTTGTCTACAATAAACAGATTATGTTTTACGAGTATCATAGTTACTCCGGAAAGACGGTCGTTTGCTTTTGCGATCAGTGTAGCCCCAGATCAGACTGCGCGATCGAATCGCGCAGTCTGATCTGGGGCTACACTGCGCAGTATTGTTCATGAGGCATCCACAAACGTATGCACCAAGTAATTTAGACAAGCATATGCAATGTTCACTATTATATCTGGTGGTTCGGACGAAGACCCCAAAGCTTCTGGTAATGTTGGTTTTGTAGTAGTTAAGTATATAAGGATGATGAATTAAACTTTGAAAGTCGTCGAGGTTGGAAAGTAAAGTCTTTTGAAAATGTTAAAACCAGTTAAGTCATAGGGTAAAGTTATTAAACTTTCAAATCGATTAAAATTATATGCGGAAGGCCCTGCTGTGCAAAATATTGTAACTTATACTTTTCTTGCGATATCTTGCTTGAATAAGTTTTGAATCTTCGAATCTAGTAGGTGTTGTATCTGTATTTGAAGAACAGTATGTGTTATGTTATCACGTCTTTGATACATGTTCCAGTGTTGGTTCTGCATTTATACAGCATATGGGCAATGTATGTACACGATGGTGTATGGTAACATAATTACATCACGTTCATCCGCATCTACGAGGAGATAATCCACTCGCTGAAGCTCGCGGATTATCTCCTCGTACATGCGGACGAACCGTGATCTAACTGTGGCCTGAACATTGAAGATTCTGGGTCCAACGTCTCGTCACGATAAAAAGAGCCTATTGCGTTTGTGTCAACTGTCTGTTTCACGAAACCTACCCAAATTTTACGGCCATATAAACAATGCAAAAACAATATGTTTTACAATAATATTAAATTTTATCAAAATTTAAGAATGAGCCTTCTTTTTATTTCTTATAATTTGGTACAATATTGATTTTATTACGAAAAATGATTTCTCTATGGGAATTTAACATGGGGAAAAAGAAGTGGAGAACCTGGAGCAGTAGTCGAAAGACGAAAAAATGTGGTAATTGATTCTGAAACCTAGCTTTGAAAATCGGTCCACAATTTCTGAAATATGAACAGTTTCCCCATGAGTAGTATATAGGGAGTCAGTTCGTTACCGCGAAGTGTGGGGGAAGAATTGAAAGCAGTGGGTAGCCCCATAGGTACCAAAAATAGTAAAATTTCGTGTTAATTTAAAGCGAAATAAATACAACCCACAGAAAAAATAAAATGTCATACTGTAGTATAAGGGAATGGCGGTTCTGGACCACTTTTAATATTCCCTCATATAAAGTGCGTGAGCCCTTGTTAGTCATTAGGTATATAAGTAGCTGGAATCGTGTTATCGTTATAAGCGGTCTATGATGTTAGTATTTTTCAGAAACCAGTTTATAACGTACACCTACAGGACCCTTATTTTAACCTAGGTGGGTACGCATGGAAAATTAGAATAGTTATCAATTGGGAGCTAGGTGGGAGGATACGCATGTGTTTGGTGCAGGTAGTTGAAACCTCATCCATTTGGGGACCAGTGTTAGGTAGCTGAATTAATTTTGTAGAAATTAGATCCATTTCGGGGCATGTCAAGGTCAATGCCGGTTCTGGCTCAAAACCCTAACCAATGACTTTAGTTTGGTTGAATGCTCTCTAAACGTGTCAGTTCGTTACCGCGAAGTGTGGGGGAAAGCAGTGGGTAGCCCCATAGGTACATTTCCTGTTAATTTAAAGCGAAATAAATACAATCCACAGTAAAAAATAAAATGTCATACAAAATGTTGCAGCGGTTTCGGCTACCCATCACAATCGTATGTGGAGCTGCTATTGTCTGGTAGTTGAAATAGGGTAGTTGAAACCAGTACAGATTTGCCACGGATTTTAACACGAGAAAACTAGCAGAAAGCCCCCTAGCCCCGACAAATATGTGTCTTCTATATGAGGTGTTACAATTAATTAATTGTAAAAAAATGAAAAAAACAACCTATTACATAAGCCATACAGGTATTTATATAAAACAATAAATTTTCCACGATTAAAAAATGACAGATATACGTAATAAAGTTACGAGAGCGCCTCGCCCTAAGTTAACTCGCACAAGGATTAGCGATAAAAGGGGTGTAAATCCATCTAAAAGTTCTTCTCCTAGGATTCGGGAATTAAGGTTAGAATTAATAAGAATGGGTATACCTTTTTCAAACCGTTTGAGGGAAAGGGGGTTAACTACACTAATAAATAAGGAAAAAAATGATGAATTTATGAAAAGAATGGCTCGCGGGGGGTATTTAAGGCGGTGGAAAAAAAGAATATAGAAAAGATAGCACAGAATATAGCCGATGAGGCTTCCCTCAGTCTTAGAAGCAGGAACATCGGCAAACCTCAAAAACGAGTGCAGAAAGCGCGTTTATTACAACAGTTAATAGAGGAAGGTAGCGAAATATTAGAAGATTATAAACAAATAGAAAAAGAAATAGTAAAAGGGCGTAGGATAACTACAATAACCCTGAAAAGAAAACTTCAAATAAATAACAGCAAAAGGATAATAGGTGAGTTAGAGCCTTTGTTAACCGACAGTTTTTACCTAAGATTCTCTTTTTCTTACAAATTAATTCACCAAGAGGAGAGAGACGCGAGAGGAAAGCCGACAACGTTGGTATGATAGGTGTTTAACATTGACCAAAGAACTCCAGCAGCAATATTTACAGTTTTGTAAAACCCATAAATTACCGAAACCAGAAGGCCCCATACAATTTGGAGATATCAAGAAAATAGAAGAGTGTTTTAAAATAGGTATTGATGCGTACGAACCTACAGAAGAGGGAACATGGTATTTAAGAAAAGTAGCGGCTCATTACGACAAGATTGGTAATAAAAAGATGAAAATAGGTATCTATAACGATCACGCCTTCCTTATTACGGATATGAATAAAGACTCTGAAAACAATTATTGTTGCTTCGACTGCAAACAACGCTTTACAAAGTCCAGCAATTTAACCAGGCACGCATTGACTTGTATGAAGGGATTAACAAAAGTATCGTGTAAAGGAGAAAAAATAGATCGCCCACTATCAGCGTTCGAAAAAGCTTTCTATCCAAAACCCAGTTGTAGCAAGAAATCGATCAGTTGGATAAAATCTTTACCAGGGCCCTATATTCACACTACAGTATGCGGTCACGGCGGAGAAAGAATAATCGCTGGTGCCCCAGTTGATGGGTATAGCCCCGAGACTGATACAGTTTATCAATTTCACGGCTGTTATTGGCACGGGTGTCCCAAACATTGTAAAGATTATAAAAATAAGCTTAGAAGATCCAACGAGAGAGACGAAGCAATTGAGGGTAAGTGTAAATTAGTAACTATTTTTGAATGCGAGTATGATGCAATTTGTAAACCTGAGGATGTAAAGGAACTCGAAAAGCCTCCTACAGTGATTTACCCATATCATATTGTATACGATTTTGAAGCATATTTAGACGGAAGTAAAGAAAAGCGTAACCCCACTAAAGAGTTAGTGTTTATAAACGAACATGTCCCAATAAGTGTTAGTATAGGGGATACTCTATAAACAACAATACTCACATATGTGATACTTCTCCAAAACAATTAGTAACCCTATTTATGGAAGATGTAAAGAGAAGGGGAGACAATATCCGAGAGGTCGTGGGGAGCAACAATACATATGGGTACCCTGCAGACATGGAGTATCTTTAAACTTCTCAGCAGCGAGAAATTACCCGTTGGATTTCACAAGTCCCAGTAATTGGGTTCAATTCCAGTAATTACGATCTTAATTTAATAAAGAAGCATTTAGTTGACGTTTTAACGGATAAAACCACTAAGGTACTAGTTGGTAAGAAAGCTAATACAACCATTTTTCTATTTACCCCAGAATTTAGGTCTTTAGATGTAAAATTGTATCTTGCTCCTGGTATCGATTACGATAGATGGGTTAAGGCTTATGGATGCGAAGGTGAAAAATCCTTCTTCCCATACGAATGGTTCGATTCTCCCGATAAACTAGCTTATGAGGGTTTACCACCGCTTAAAAATTGGACAAATAAATTAACTCCAAATAAAACGATAACCAAACAGCAGTTGGAAGAGTGCAACAACATTTATAGCAGATTAAATATGAAGTCTTTCAAAGACTGGTTAAAATACTATAACGACTTGGATGTTGGCCCCTTTTTAGAAGCTATCGGAAAAATGACAAAATTTTATCAAACAAAAGGTATAGATATGTTCAAAGATGCAGTTACCCTACCGGGAGTTGCTTTACAATACATTCTCAGAGGAACAATAAAAAACCATATAAAACCTTACCAAACCAAAGAGAGTAAGATAGCAGACGCGATATGTCCGCCACTGTATGCCCCTGGTGAGGAAATATATGAAATGTTAAAAGGAGCATTAGTTGGGGGTCCATCAATTGTGTTTACAAGATATGTAGAAGCAGGTGTTACGAGAATCAGGTCAGCCCCTGATGGAAATGGAAAGCTTTGCGAAGCCGTACTTGGTTTTGATGCAAACGCCCTATATTTATCAACATTAAACAAACAAATGCCATGTGGCGAAGGGAAACTACACGAGGAAAGCAGCCCTCACGACCCTATTAAAATAAATAAGTTTTCCAAGGCGGTTTTAAATGGTAAGTGGTTTGGCTTTGCTGAAGTAGATATAGAGGTTCCCAGTAGTTTAAAAGAGAAGTTTTCGGAAATGTCCCCAATATTTATAAATAGGATTGTTGAGGAGGAGGAAGTTCCAGAGAAGATGTTACAGTATTTACAAGAAACTAACCGCGCAAGAGGAGATATGGTAGAAAACTAGTAGGTGCAATGTCTGCTAAAAAAGTATTACTATTTACCCCATTATTAAAATGGTATTTGAAGCAGGGTTTAGAAATTACAGGGATTTACAGAGTAATAAATTATACAGCAGGTAAGCCCTTTGAATGGTTTGTTAAAGAAGTTACTTCAGCCAGGAGATCCGGAGATGTTGATAGCTCCAAGTCCCCAATTGCGGATATAATGAAACTATTAGGTAACTCATGTTGCGGGAAAATGATAGAATCCCCCGAAAAACACCTACAAACAACGTATACAAAAGATGAAAAATGTGTGGACAAAGCTTTAAGATCAGCGTATTTCGATGATTTAGAGGAAATAGGAGATTCTTACGAAATATCCTCAAGAAAAGTAAATGCCAATATGACTCGTCCATTTCACTGTGGGATTGCTGTATACCAATACGCAAAACTAAGAATGTTAGAATTTTATTACGATTTTATGGATAAATACGTAGATAGAGCAGATTTTCAACTAATACAGATGGATACTGATAGTTTGTATATGGGGGTTAGCATGAAGGGTGGAGAGCTGGATGGAATGATAAAACCAGAAATGCTAGATGATTTCAAAAAACATAAAAAAGAATGGTTAGCTTGGGATAAATGGAGTAATAGAGAACCAGGGCTATTCAAAACAGAGTTCCAAGGAGATCGTGCAATCGCACTATGCAGCAAGTGTTATGTGGTTGAAAAAGTAGACACAACCCAAGTAAAACATTCAGCGAAGGGGTTATCTGCCAGGCAAAATCATCTCACATGGAGAAGGTATATGGAGACCCTACACCAGGTTGGAACGGATAGAGGAACAAACAGAGGGTTTAGAATGAGAAATGGTGTTATGAAAACATATACACAAAACAAATTAGGACTGTCCGCTTACTACGATAAGAGAAGGGTTTCAGAAGATGGGATACATACAGAACCCCTTTAAACTTTCATTAAATAAAATTATGCAGCCTGTTCAATTTTTGAAGGTATCTTAGGTCGGGGCTTATCACGTGGTTTTGCCCAATTATCTCTAGATAATCCCATTATAAATTTATCATATTCCCACAGATCTGTAAGGCGTTTGGCGCCAATATGGTGTTTCTTTCTAACTTCATAGGCAGGAACAATTCCACGTGATTGTAAAATATCTACCAGCGCTTCCTGCGTAATAACCGATTTAGGCATAATTCTTCAAGAATTACTTTATATATATACATATAAATGTCTAACATATTTATTTCCAATTGTGATTTTATGTTAAACATTTATAATATGTAGTTATATATATATATAAAAAGATGTTCACAAAAGAAGAAGACGTAAAAACAAAATTTGATGAGGCTTGTTATGAGGATATTTTAGGTCTCCAAGACGGAATTATAGAACGTCTAAAAAAGTTACACGAGGGAGCTAGAAGCGGCTACAAAACGAAAACCTGTTGTTGAAATTTGCAAAGATTCGATGATGAGCCCGCTTGTTGAAGCCATTATAAAACAGTTCGAAAAAACCTACATGGCGAATTAATCCATATCTCCGGCAGTACGAGCTTGTTGAATTTGAACGCACCACCAAGAAACCTGCTAGAGCCCCAGTCGAATAAATCCAATACATATTTGAAGAAAGCGCTACCAAGGTTTTTCAATGTAGAAACCGGGGGTGCAGCTACAGATTAATTTTCTTTAAAAAAGGTAGCCGAAAAACCTTGGTAGCGCTTTCTATAATAGACAGGTTTTTGATTGAAGGTGATCTATCCAAACACATGTGGGTTATCAACTAACGCTTGTGCACTTACTACATCATATCCCTCTTCTAAATAGGTATCTATCAAATTACATATACGAACACATCCGGGTGAATACTCCTCATGGGGATCATAATATTTAATTCCCTTTTTCCTCAATCCATACGGCGTGCGGAAACTGTTATCAAAATTAGCATTATTTTCACAAAATGATGAATTGTGTTCCTCATTACAAGCAGTTTATCTATTATCTCTTCATTAATTAATTTATTTTCTTTGAAAATAGTAGAATTATCACTACAAGCAGGTTTATCTAATTTTTTTCAAAATTATCTGTGAAAATTGTTTTATTTCCTCACCACACGTAGACATATTTTATTATTATAAATACACATATTTCATTATTTAATACTAAGATTATTAACTCTTACTGAGTAATGCTTAACAATTACTGAGCAATTGCTTAACAATGCTGAACAAATGCTTAACAGTTACTGAGCAATGATTAAAATTACTGAGCAAAGCTTTACAATGTTTAACAACGCTTAACAAGGCCTAACAATTACTGAGCAATGCTTAACAATTACTGAGCATGCTTAGCAATTGCTTAACAATGCTGAACAAATGCTTAACAATTACTGAATAATGCTAACATTCTACCACGATTTTGCAAGGGTTTCAAAAGGGATACTCCATGTAGAAAGGGTCGCTAGGCACGTTTTTCCCCATTCGGTATGCCTAGGTGTGGTGCTGGTATGCCTAGTTGTGGTGCTAGTATGCCTAGGTGTGGTGCTTGTATGCCTAGTTGTGGTACTAGTATGCCTAGTTGTGTGCTGGTATACCTAGTCGTGGTGCTGGTATGCCTAGGCCTGGTAACGAGTAAGCCTAGTTGTGGTGCTGGTATGCCTGGTTTTACCTAGACAAATCATGTTGAACCTTGGGCAAACTATATTTGTATGTACTTACATATTTGTCCGACATGGAGAGAAGTTTGGAGAACCGGTTGGACGCGCTGGAACGCAGACTGTTGGACGCGATTTTCAACGATGCCGATTCCGAGTGTCCGAAGAAAGACGAGCTGGAGGTGCACGACATCTGGAGAACGATGGAGAATGCAAAGTTGTGTCATGGGATTGCTTTCGCTGTGTACGCGGTATGCAGACCACAGTTCCCATTCGTGACTCTAGAGACCTGTAGACTCTGGAAGAGCAAACCAGATTCCGACGCCCAGTTCGTGTACTCCGCAAAACAGTCCGGTACGCCGAATGGGAAAAACGAAACTAGCGACTCCGTACACCAGCACTCTGGTAGTCGCGACCCGTTCTACATGTAGTAGCCGTTTTTGGAAAAACATTATTTGTGTATATTTTTTGTCGCTGCTCGTTGGGTAGCCGAAACCGCTGCAACATTTTGTATGACATTTTATTTTTTACTGTGGGTTGTATTTATTTCGCTTTAAATTAACAGGAAAGGTACCTATGGGGCTACCCACTGCTTTCCCCCACACTTCGCGGTAACGAACTGACACGTTTAGAGAGCATTAAACCAAACTAAAGTCATTGGTTAGGGTTTTGAGCCAGAACCGGCATTGACCTTGACGTGCCCCGAAATGGATCTAATTTCTACAAAATTAATTCAGCTACCTAACACTGGTCCCCAAATGGATGAGATTTCAACTACCTGCACCAAACACATGCGTATCCTCCCACCTAGCTCCCAATTGATAACTATTCTAATTTTCCATGCGTACCCACCTAGGTTAAAATAAGGGTCCTGTAGGTGTACGTTATAAACTGGTTTCTGAAAAATACTAACATCATAGACCGCTTATAACGATAACACGATTCCAGCTACTTATATACCTAATGACTAACAAGGGCTCACGCACTTTATATGAGGGAATTTAAAAAGTGGTCCAGAACCGCCATTCCCTTATACTACAGTATGACATTTTATTTTTACTGTGGGTTGTATTTATTTCGCTCTAAATTAACACGAAATTTTACTATTTTTGGTACCTATGGGGCTACCCACTGCTTTCAATTCTTCCCCCACACTTCGCGGTAACGAACTGACTCCCTATATACTACTCCATGTTAAATCCCCATAGACTCTGTTAAGATGTCTATTGGGATTTAACATGTGAACAATTCGTTCCCACAAATTTAACAATTCGTTCCCACGATTGTTATTGTTATTTCGTGTGAACGAATTAATAAAAAAAATAATTCTACGTCCCCTGTGGGACTCCGTAGATTTGCACCTGTGTCAGTAACTACAATTACCAGCTCGCATTACCTATTATAATAAGCAATTAGAACAATTTGTTTAGATGTCTATGGGGATTTAACATGTTACAAAAAAAATCGTCACCAAATTTCACGAAATAAAAAGTAGGCTCATTCTTAAATTTTGCTATAATATAATATTTTCGAAAAATATATTGTTTTTGTATTATTTATATAGCCGTACAATTTGGACATGCTTCGTGAAACAGACAGTAAATTAGCCACAGGTCGGCATGCGAAGGAAGGCGGACTTTTTAATATCTACAAAAAAATGTTTAAGCGGTCCGATATCTTTGGAAGTTATAAAATATGTTTGGTCAAAGGTTGACATGAAAAAAATGAACTGGCATTAGGATAATTAAAGATGTTGACTACCAAGACAATTCTGTCTGTAAGAACGATAGCTGATCAATCACAGGTAGTACATATACGGGACCTAATGTACTGACAAAACGATAACCAGTGTATGCTCTGATTTGAGTCTATACTTCTGGCAAACATACGTATGCGCCTTATATCTGGTACAACTATGTCCAATTATGGTATTATGTTTAACACGCACATGCTAAATCAGAATTGAATTACACGCACCTGTTTATCAAACGTCAACACGTGACTGGCTACGACAAACATGTTGTGACTGTTTCACGCAGTGATCAGTCTCCATCCACATTCTTATCAGACTATACATTGTTCTTTATTCTGCAATGTTTTAGCCCATACCATTCACTATAAAAAACGCACTGTGTCCATTTGATCTGGATGAGACACACTTAGTTTACATATATACCACAGTATTATATAGTTATGATTAAAAAAAAATAAAACATAAAACTGGATTATTTACACACAAGAAATCACGTGCTGTATTAGATATGTACGGAGCCCCGCAGGGGACATGGATTTTTTTTTATTAATCGTTCGCAAGCAATAACAATTCGTTCCCTCAATTTAACAATTCGTTCCCACGATATATCAATTCGTTCCCTCCAATTAACAATTCGTTCCCACGAAATGACAATTCGTTCCCACAAATTTAACAATTCGTTCCCACGATATAACAATTCGTTCCCACAAATTAACAATTCGTTCCCGTGGGAACGAATTGTTATTTCGCGGGAACGAATTGTTATATTGAGACAACGAATTGTTATTTCGTGGGAACGAATTAATGAAAAAAAAAGTCTACGTCCCCTGCGGGGCTCCGTAGATTCGCACCTGTGTCAGTAACTACAATTACCAGCTCGCATTACCTATTATAATATGCAATTGTATATCACATAAATATATAGGTAGATAAATAAAATAAAAAAGCGTACATTCATGGGATTTATTTTTATGTTATATACATGTAATAACAATTTAAAACGATGATCACTGACTAGAGTTTCAATGTGGCTGTGATCGAGCCTGTGGCTGTCGCAATTTGGGAGCAGTGTAGACACTGTCCAGCCTGCGCATCCGCGCAGTCTGGACAGTGTCTACACAGTCGGTATCCCAAGGTAAATAGCATACCATGCTGTCGGAGCTGGCTAGCAGGTTATAGGATGGATTGGCCACACGTAAGACACAGTTTCCCGGTATTAAAGGAAAACTATGAAAATCATTTTGTAAATCAAAATTTGTCGCGAAATGCCGGGCCCCAATGTATGGCAATACCCATGGCATGGATTTATGTACATTCAAAATTGTTAAAACACCTTCTCTATTTAAGTATTCATCGCAAATCCATCACTCTCTGCATAACTGATAGTTAAAATATTATGGAAAATCAGGAATTATTTTTGTGGTCCGGCCATATACAGCACGACATTGCTGCATTCGAATTAATTTACTGGGCTGTATAATAAAAGCAATATACATTGTATAAGTCGTGTATTTCATTTTAATAATGAAAACACATCTTAAATTCATTAATGTCGGTTTATCATGACCCATACGTCATTTGGCATTGGGCCATTGGGACCACGCGACAGATCTATTGAAAGCACACGTATAGGGTTGTAGACAGTGAAAACGGGCCTTAGCGTATACTTAGCCTCTAAACAAGAGGCCCAGCAAATATACAAATATACTTGCTCTTCTTTATTTTGATGGGTTATGTTGTCATTTATATCCAACGGTGATATATGTTCATGGTCGCAAAACTGAATATTCGATATTTGGTTTGTTTGTTCTCATAAATAAATTTGAATCCATTCAAGTTTACAGTCAATAACCTTTTCATGCTCGCAATCACCGAGATTGTTACTAGTTGAGCACTGCGCAGGCTCTTCCAATGGCTTTATTTCGAGTTCACATCAGCCTTTTATATAATCAACATATGTAGCAGAATAGATGTGTGTTCGAAGACAGTTTAACTTTAACATTCAGTGAAATATTCTTTCTTACAATTTCTATGTATGCCACCCTCACTACGCGGGAGACGAAAATTGTCGTCTGCTGTTTTTAATCGTTGCCTTAATTCTGAACAAAAAACGATTCTCATGTGCTGTCAAAACAGGTTTTTATCGAGAAATATTGAAAATAAAACATTTAAAGCAGACGACAACATTTAATTCAGCATAGTAAGGGTTAAAGGACCCACACTAGTGTAACTATTCCATAGGGGAACCTATTACGTACAGGGATACAACTTGCATGTATCCATGCTACCTATAGCTAATTGAAGTATATATCAAATACAGTCGACCCTCCCTAAACCGGACACAGAGAAAAGTTAGTTCTGTTTATTGTGGATATGCTTCATTGACAGTTATCTCAGCGGATACTGTCTGTTCATGATCTCAAAGCACCCACGTGTGCGCTGAAATAGTCATCTGTCTATTTTGTAGTGGAACCTATCTAAACCGGACACCCTGGGGACCTCACAGGTGTCTGGTTTAGAGAGGTTCAGCTGTACTACATACATATACCGATAACACTGTCGCTGTTGGTGTCAGCCACGATGGTGTCGTGTGTCAAATCAGTTTATATTGACCTTCAAAATGGAGATAGCGCTGTTTCGTTCGAGGCACAAGTGCGTCGCCTGCCCAATTTACATATCTGAATAAACACTCAAGTGTAAACATACTTTTATGTTCGTCTGTGGCGATTAGGATAAAATATACCGGCGGTATGATATGTAAGAGATAGACGCGTGTAACGCCGGCAAGTCCAAACTCGTTTATACCATTTTATTATTCAAGTTGGCGTTTGCACGGACGAATTTAACCCGATTTCTGGCATGTGCGCAAAGCTCTTTTAACCAGAATTCCGGCATTTGCGCAGAGTTACTTTACCCAGAACTTTCGAATTTGTGTGGAGCTAGTTTTAACCCTTAGAATGCGGGAACCGAAAAGTGTCGTCTGCTGTTGCTCCATAGTTTGACTTTTCTCTCAGTAAAAACATGGTTTGGCAGCAGTTTAGAATCATTTCCAATGGAAATGATTCTAAATTGCTGCCAAATCATGTTTTTGATGATAAAAATGGGAACTAGAACACAAACAGCAGACAACAAATTTTAATTCCGCATAGTAAGGGTTAACCAGAATTTTGGCATTTGCGCAGAGCTATTTTTAACTAGAATTTCGTCGTTTGCACACAGTTACTTTCACACGAATGTTCTGGCGGTGGCGATGGTCGTCGAGTAGCCATGCGCAAGCGCTAGAAAACTGGCATACCACAGGGTGTCCGATTTAGAGAAGTTCCTTTGTCTATAGAAACAAGTTTACGTGTAATATCAACGCACATTTATTTTGCTTCAGAACTTGAGTTTTCATGTTATTATACCTGTATATGCTGGAGAGGAAAGGGAAGATTGGTGAAACTGATATCGCACCAATATATTCGGTTTGTTAGTTTTGACCATTGTCCCTTTGACAGCAACTTTAATATTCGTGCATCAGTGATTTCCTGTCAAATAATATCTGATTCAAACGACATAAATAAATTTATTCAAAATTCGTCTCACTGACTTGCGATTAGAAGAAACAGGCGGACTTGTTTTGCTAAATATGCGCAATCGGTAAGCTGGTCGAACGGATGCCGACGACCAAATGGGGTTGACTCACGTTAACCGCCTTATCGCATTGTCTATTCTTTGCCGATATTGATTTCTAAGATCATTCATAGTTTCCGTCGTAAATTATGTCGGGTGACGTTTCACTAAACTTCGTACGACTAAAATGTTCGTAAGTGCAAAATTATGATAGTCTGTAAATTTCACATTAACATTGTTTTCTTGCAAATAATTATTGGATTTACATTTATTGAGCATAGGCTGCATATGCAGCCTATGCTCAATAAATGTAAATCCATAAATTGAAATTTACAGACGATCTTAAATTTGCACTTACGAACATTTTAGTCGTAAGAAGTTTAGTGAAACGGGCCCCTGTACTGCCATGGCAATGTACACCAGAAAACACATGCGCAACTACATGATATATACACCACCGCCTGCGTTAATCTTGCCAAGATGTCAACGTTTCTAAGCATCTATTGGCAATCTCAACTCGTAATCAAGCAGTTTGATTGGCGGTGCCTGAGCTGTAGCACATCTCAGGCACAGTCAGTCAATCTGCTTTCTGCACAATATTCAAGTATTTTGTAATAAAGACAGTGACGAGTATATGCAAGATTAGCGCAGGCGGTGGTGTATTGTTGCGCATGCGTTACATCACACCATTGGTGCACAACTATTATAAGGCGCCATTTTGTACGGATCATTACGGAAGCCTATTGGGGCCACTTCACTTTTTTTTCTTGAATTTTCAATATACTTTCTTGAATTTTCGAAATCTTTTCTTGAAAAGAACTTGAAAATTCAATTTTTCAAGTTCTTTTCTTGAATTTTTCAAGATCTTTTCTTGAAAATTCAAGAAAAGATCTTGAAAATGCAGTGGCCCTAATGGTGGCCTAAAAGTGGCCCTAATGGGCTTCGTAGATCCTCAATTACAGTATGAAGAACGGCATACAAGTTCACAGGTATGTGCGAACGTCCCAGATTGTCATATTTGTTTGGATTTCATCTCAAATTTTGTTTATTCTTTTGGCTTCTAATTATACAAATACCCGCCTATTTGTCCGCTCTAATGTTTATACTAGATTTTAAACGAGATATTCGTGATGCGCAGTACAAAGCGTGCGTTACTCGCATTTACGACCACTGCAGACAGTCTGATCAGGGTCTACACTGTTCACCGTTGTCCGCGTTTAATTATAAATTATTGTGTTGCATAAAATCCGCTTTCGTAGTGTAATAATACAGTGTATTAAAACCATAATGCACTAGTGTAAAAAATATACAAATGAGGAGAAGATACGTTATATTGACGATATCGTATTATCGTCATCGTGGCTTCGTGTTATCGTAGTATCGTACATCGTATATCGTGCTATCGTTATCGTGCTGTCGTAGTATAGACTCGATAGCGTTATTAAGATGGCCTTAACGAAACACCGTATTTAGATGGTAATTTACTAACTGCTATATGGTCGAAATGGCAGACTGTGGCTGTATATAGGATTTATGGACTGAATGGCAAACCTTCGGTGTAGACCGTATAGTAAATAGTGCAGACCATGATCAGAATGCGTGTTTTTTCTAAACTGAATGCCCTAAACTATGTTCACAGTTTGTGTGTGGTTCATGGAATTAACGGAAATATTGCAGATCCTGGTTAGACATGAATGTCGCCTATTTCGCCAAAATCTTGCTAAGTACACTTTGAGGGAAAAAATTTCCATTGAAGGATAAATTTATTATGTTTTATGATATTGAATTTATTACATTATCACAGCCATTCTGGCTGTGATAATGTAATAACTTCAGTATAATAATTCTGCATATTTTAATCATCAAATATATGAAGTCGTTATATAGTTATATATGAAATCATGGCGGGTTAAATAAATGAGTACTCTCTCAAAGTACACTTTGCTAGATAAGTATGCTTAGCAATTTTGGTGCAATCGACTACTTAACGTAGAATGAATGGCGAATAAGGTAAAGCCTGGTGAGACTCAGATTTGTTCCTGGTTCCAAAAATGCCTCTCGTTTACACATCGTTTACGCATCGTTTTCATAAATAGAAAACGATGTTTTCTATGGTTTAAACGTGTCTGTCAATCGTGTTCTAATGAAAACAACGAAAACGGTATCAACACGATGCGTTGAAAGAAACGACATGCGGTTAAATAGGTGAAAGCCGAGTATTTAAACGAAACGATCGTTTTCACGTACACAAGCAAATGATACTCGTTTCTATGCATATCGCTGTACAAAACGATCGTTTCCACTTCGTTTTCCATTCGTTTTCGTTTCTTTAGTTTTGGAACCTTCGGCAAATATTCGCTGGGTGTAGATCAGACTGTGCAAATACATACTCTGGCACTACACTAATCTATAGTGATTGTTCAAGCGTGAGGGATGTTACATTGATGGAATGGCGAACAGTGCATATCCAGATCAGACTGTGCGGATGCACAGGCTGATCTGGATCTACACTGGTCGCAAACCCATAAGCCCCATTTCTCCAGTCACATCCACATATTATGATCGCTATCTGTTCACCATGGGGGACACCCCGTGACACCCGATTCCTTGTAATACTATCCATGTCTTATTTTTTGTTATCTAGTCGTTGGTCGAATGATGGGATTAGCAAATGTCATTTGAGCCACGGATGAGTGAATAATTTATCCCGTCAGCACAGTGCGTCTGTGCCGTCTAACACGATGCCGTGAAATATTTTTGATATCCTGCCAATACGACATAATCACAGCGTATGAATATGTGCGGTGGCTGTTGTTATTTTTTGTTTGCATTTTACAGCCATTTGTAGGTGTTGACGGGATAAATAGAATTGTAGGTTAGTGCCGTGAATGGGAAAACATATCTGGTGCGGCACGGAAACGGGATGTGCTCGGCAGAGCCTCGCCCATCCCGTATCCTGAGCCTTGCCATATATTTTTACCCAATCACGGCACTAACCTACTATTCTCTATAACCGTGTGTACGATGCCTATGAAATATCTCCCGAAGGAAATAGACACATCTTCATTCTTGTGTTCCTTAATATATTTTCTCGTATGTTTATATTTTTAGCTCACCTGAGCGAAGCTCATGTGAGCTATTGTTACCGCAATGTGTCCGTCGTCCGTCGTCCGTCGTCGTCGTCCGTCGTCCGTCGTCGTCGTCGTCCGTCGTCGTCCGTGAACATTTTCAAACGTCTTCTCTTCGGTAACCATTGGGCCTATAGTTACCAAACTTCATGGTCATAGTCCTTAGGTAGGGGGATTACAAAATTGTTAAAATGACGTCATTATGTAATCCAAGATGGCCGCCGTCTAAAAATAGCACAAATTCTTCAAAAATCTTCTTCTCAAGAACCGCTAACCGGATGTCGACAAAACTTGGTAGGAATGATCGATGTACAATGCTCTTTCAAAGTTGTTAAAATGGTGACCCCGGGGTCAAAAATGGGCGTGGCACGTGGGGTCAAATTGGGGTCAAATTTTATTTTTGACCGAATATGGCCATGTCTATATCAAATCGAAGGTATCAATGAGGCGATCACTCTAGTGCATTTTTTGTCGAAATCGGATGGTTATGTCAACCAAGATGGCCGCCGAAAGGTCAAAAGGTCGTTCTTTTATTAGAGATTTCAAAATTCTTCTTCACATGAACCGCTTGGCCCATGGTAGCCAAACTTAAAAGTTATGGTCCATGGGTGAAGCCTTTTCAGATTTGTTAAAATGGAGGTCATCGCTAATCCAAGATGGTTGCCGTCTAAAAACAGCATAAATTCTTAAAAAATCTTCTTCTCATGAACCGCTAGCGGGATTTCGATGAAACTTTGTAGGAATGATAGATGTACAATGCTCTTTCAAAGTTGTTAAAATGGTGACCCCGGGGTCAAAATTGGGCGTGGCCCGTGGGGTCAAATTGGGGTAAAATTTTATTTTTGACCGAATATGGTCATGTTATATATCAAATCGAAGGTATCAAAGAGGCGATCACTCTGGTACATTTTTTGTCGAAATCGGATTGTTATGTCATCCAAGATGGCCGCCGAAATGTCATAACGTCGTTCTTTTATTAGAGATTTCAAAATTCTTCTTCACATGAACCGCTTGGCCCATGGTAGCCAAACTTAAAAGTTATGGTCCATGGGTGAAACCTTTTCAGATTTGTTCAAATGGAGGTCATCGCTAATCCAAGATGGCCGCTGTCTAAAAATAGCATAAATTCTTAAAAAATCTTCTTCTCATGAACCGCTAGCCGGATTTCGATGAAACTTGGTAGAAATGATCGATGTACAATGCTCTTTCAAAGTTGTTAAAATGATGACCCCGGGATCAAAAATGGGCGTGGCCCGTTGGGTCAAATTGGGGTCAAATTTTATTTTTGACCGAATATGGTCATGTTATATATCAAATCGAAGGTATCAAAGAGGCGATCACTCTGGTACATTTTTTGTCGAAATCGGATTGTTATGTCATCCAAGATGGCCGCCGAAATGTCATAACGTCGTTTTTTTTAGAGATTTCAAAATTCTTCTTCACATGAACCGTTTGGCCCATGGTAACCAAACTTAAAATTATGTGTGAAACCTTTTCAGATTTGTTAAAATGGAGGTCATCGCTAATCCAAGATGGCCGCCGTCTAGAAATCGCATAAATTCTTAAAAAATCTTCTTCTCATGAACCGCTAGCCGGATTTCGACGAAACTTGGTAGGAATGATCGATGTATAATGGTCTTTCAAAGTTGTTAAAATGGTGACCCCGGGGTCAAAAATGGGCGTGGCTCGTGGGGTCAAATTGTGGTCAAATTTTATTTTTTACCGAATATAGTCATGTTACATATCAAATCGAAGGTATCAATGAGGCGATCACTCTGGTACATTTTTTGTCGAAATCGGATTGTTATGTCATCCAAGATGGCCGCCGAAATGTCAAAAGGTCTTTTTTTTATTAGAGATTTCAAAATTCTTCTTCACATGAACCGCTTGGCCCATGGTAGCCAAACTTAAAAGTTATGGTCCATGGGTGAAGCCTTTTCAGATTTGTTAAAATGGAGGTCATCGCTAATCCAAGGTGGCCGCCGTCTAAAAATAGCATAAATTCTTAAAAAATCTTCTTCTCATGAACCGCTGGCCGGATTTCGACTAAACTTGGTAGAAATGATCGATTTACAATGCTCTTTCAAAGTTGTGAAAATCCAAGATGACCGCCATTTAAAAATAGCACAATTATTTTTAAAACACATGAACTCAATGTCACATTGTCCTCTGGTGTTCATGGAGTCAGCTGAGCGAATTAGGGCCATCATGGCCCTCTTGTTTATATTTTGTTGGTGCAATGTCGTATGACACTAGCATGTATAGCATGTCCTAGAATGTTGAAAATACATTCCTTTACAACCACATAAAGAGCTATTTACGAATATCACGACAAAAAAGGTCGGTAAAATGAAACGTTTTGTGAACCTGGAAGTTTAGTATACACGTCATATTAAAAAAAAACAGGTATTATGAATTATTTATAAATATTAAAATTAAAAATGATTTTAAAAGGCGTGTTAGAGATTGCTAATGCCTATCAATGTCGTGTCATAAATCTTTATAGTGTAATAGATGTGCATTTCTGATCGATGTAATTTCCGGTTTGTCAGAAATAGCAGCCAGTATTATAATATGAGTTTTGACTGGCGAAAACTACGGCCTTATGGCAGTGTAGACCAGTGTAGATCAGTGTAGACCAGTGTAGATCAGTGTAGATCAGTGTAGATCATTGTAGTGTAGATCAGTGTAGATCAGTGTAGATCTGTGTATGTCAGTGTAGATCAGTGTAGATCAATGTAGATCAGTGTAGATATGTGTAGATCAGTGTAGATCAGTGTAGATCTGTGTATATCAGTGTAGATCAGTGTAGACCTGTGTAGATCAGTGTAGATCAGTGTAGATCTGTGTAGATCAGTGTAGATCAGTGTAGATCAGTGTAGATCTTTGTAGATCAGTGTAGATCAGTGTATATCAGTGTAGATCAGTTTAGATCAGTGTAGATCTGTGTATATCAGTGTAGACCAGTGTAGATCAGTGTAGATCAGTGTATATCTGTAGTGTAGATCAGTGTAGATCAGTGTGGATCAGTGTAGATCTGTGTAGATCAGTGTAGATCAGTATAGATCAGTGTATCAGTGTATATCTGTGTAGATCAGTGTAGATCAGTGTAGATCAGTGTAGATATGTGTAGATCAGTGTAGATCTGTGTAGATCAGTGTAGATAATTGTAGATCTGTGTAGATCAGTGTAGATCAGTGTAGATCTGTGTAGATCTGCGTAGATCTGTGTAGTTCAGTGTAGATCAGTGTAGATCTGTGGCCCATTTCACTAAGCTTCCTACGACTAAAATGTTCGTAAGTGAAACATTATGATAGTCTGTAAATTTCACATTAACAATGTGTTATTGTAAACAATTATTGGATGTACATGTATTGAGCATAGGCTGCATGTGCAGCCTATGCTCAATAAATGTAAATCCATCAATTGAACTTTACAGACTATTCTCAATTTGCACTTACGAAGATTTTAGTCGTACGAAGTTTAGTGAAACGGGCCCCTGTATACGATTTCACCAAAATAGCATTTAGTGAACTGATCTTGCTAAGTACACATTGAGGGAGAAATGTTCAATTTAAGGATACATTTATTATTTTTTATTGAATGAAATAAAATATGTTCTGACCAAATTATTATACTGAATGTATTACATGTAATAAATTCAGTATAATAAGTCTGCATAATTCTAATCATCAAATATATGCAGTCGTTAGTTCTATATGAAATAATAGATAATCGGGAAATATAAATCATTACTCCCTCAAAGTATACTTTGCTATATAAGTATGGTTAGCAATTTTGGTGAAATCGGCTACAGGTCTCCATGGAGCTAGCAAATCCGGACGGTACGGTAGTTTTGCAGGGTTACTGCTCACAACTAATTTCTAAACGCGACACAGGGTTAGTTGGTATGGAGATCCGTATATCAACAATTATCACATTATACAGTGGAAACTCTCTAAACCGGACACCAATAACATATATGTTCTTGGTAATGCATCTCAGATAATAATGCATGTTCATAATTGCAAAAGACAAAAGTATATCCCATAATGGTCATATGCCTGATTCACAGTGGAACATATCTAAACCGGACACCCTGGGAACCTCCCAGGGTGTCCGGCTTGGGGAGGTGTCACTGTAACGGCTACCTTACTTCTTAAATGGCGAATAGCTCTGACCCAGATCTGCACATACACCTGCCGGAAAATTCCCATTTCTCCAGCCACAACCACGAATATGGAAATTAAATTTTAATATCCAAATTAATTGCACATTTCGAATGCACACCTCGACAATTTCTGCTTGCTTATGGCTGTTATAATTTCCTGTCTGGCTAAAGATATTTGTCATCATTAAACTATTATGGAAATGTGTTTTGTGTTTTTGAATAAATAACTGGGAGCCATTAAATCGAGCATAATGAGATTACACTGGTTCATGCCGTACGCGGTACCGGGGTGTTTTTGGTTCACGCACTGAACGCATGTTCATTTCATTGCGCATTAAAACTTGCGAAATGTTTGAAAGACGTTGATCTTTATATTGAAACCCTACGGGCCAGACGGCTAAGATGTACAAACACTGTAGATCCAGATGAGCCGGCTCGTAACGTAACGAGCCGGCTCATCTGGATCTACAGTGTTTGTCACTATTATTCACCTCTAAAAAATTCCACATTTTGTTCTTAATTAAATAGTCAAACTATTAGCATCAAAAAGCCAATGTCGTATATCCAGGGTTGAAGAGTAAAGACGTTGTTGGCTCCATTTGCATGCACATTTGTAGGATATTTAAGTATTGTTCGAATATGAGCCGATGAAAAATTAACACCACTAAGGTGGTTTAGAGGAGAATAGATTTGCAATACTTTTCGATCAACCCTCGTGTGTTTTATTTAGCTTCTATCCGGTGCAGACAGGTTGCGGCTTATGTAAAAGTAGGTTATGTAGGTTAGAGAATATCAAATGGCGCAGAAGTAGTCCGTTATAAAAGAAAATAGTGCGCGCGTTTTGAGGTCACATACCTAGTTTGTTTGCAAATATTGATCTATTACTACCCAGTTTCACTTGAGGAACATTTTGGGGTGCCTTTAACACCGTTTTCAGCATATTGTAGCATTTAAAAGAAAACACTGAGCCTGTTGGTCACGTGTTGTAAACAGAGTTTCCGTGGCCGAAAAATGTAAACAATATTGGGGGATATGACGAGGTTGGATTTCTTAGGAGTAAGTGAACCTATTGTTTAATTCATGCAGAACCAGTACAGACTAGCTGCAGGTCATGTACAAGTGGGTCCCACAGCATCCATACGAATAGTGAAAGTAGGAGAGATTGGCCTTATTGGATAGGATTCGGTTAAATTGTATAGTAAAACTATTTGGAGTGGTCCAACCTGTAACATCCATATAAATATTAAAAGTAGCAACAAATGGTATACATGGGGTACTCGGTTCAATTATTTACTAAAATTATTTGGTATGTTCTAAAATGTACATGCAAGTGTATGTCCGTCACTCTCCCTAGCGGGAACAGGGATATACAGTTCGGTTCCACAAATGAACAATTGCCTATCGTTTACACATCGTTTTGACATCGTAGCGTTTCTATAATTAGAAAACGGTGTTTTTGTTGGTTTAAACGTGACACGTATAAACCAACGAAAACATCATTTTCTAATTAAAACCAACGGAAATGTTGTCAAAATAATGCGTTGAAAAAAACGACTGGCGTTTAAATAGCTGAAAGCCGGACAATTAAACGATAACATCGTTTAACGTACAAACAAAATGAATGATAAACGTTTCTATGCATATCGTTGTATAAAAGCAATCGTTTTAACTTCGTCTTTCATTCGTTTTCGTTTGTTTCGTTTGGGAACCTTCAACAAATCTTCACTGTAAATGCCTGTGGGCCGTTTCACTAAACTTCGTACGACTAAAATGTTCGTAAGTGCAAAATTATGATAGTCTGTAAATTTCACATTAACAATGTTTTCTTTGATGTATTTACATTTATTGAGCATAGGTTGCATATGCAGCCTATGCTCAATAAATGTAAATCCATAAATTGAAATTTACAGACGATCTTAAATTTGAACTTACGAACATGTTAGTAATAAGAAGTTTAGTGAAACGGGCCCCAGATGACCACAACTAACAACTGTTCCATTCCTGCATGTATTGACCGGGTGACCCGACATGTCCGTCCGACCATTAATTCTCAGCTCGTTTAAATTTCGCGAACAATTTTATTGTTTATTCAACATAACCTTATCTGCACCGGGGTCATTTTAATCGAATATTCGCCGTGGTGTGCGAAAACCGGTCGTATAAGCGATCAGCGAAGATCCTGACCAGCCTGCGCGTCCGCGCAGTCTGGTCAGGATCTGCACTGATCGCATAAATACCAATTGCTCACCTAGCAAACACTGTGGAGTGATAATAGGGCACATGGGCGTGACTTGTGATCAGGATCTACACTGGTTGGAAGTTAAATGTCTGGTTGTTTCAGATTTACGATGATTATTAGAACAAGCGCGTCAGCACAAATACCGACCTATTCACATCGATCACGCGCATGAATACAAACTGCAACATCTTGACAATTGGATGTACCCGTTTATCAACATCTCTAATTGCTTGTTCATGCTGATTGTTGTCGTTAATTTAATATCCAATTACAAGTCCGACAGTTCCGATTACTTTGTCCGTAAGGGAGAACGATGGACCGGCGAAAGCAAACTTTCCGAAAATATGCAGAATACGCCCTCATGTATGAATATACCGAATGAGGCCGTACATTGCACAGGGGTGTAAAAAATAATAAAAAAGGTCCGATAAAAAATAATTCCAAAGACAAAGACAAAAATACAAAGTTTTCCTGCAGAATCTTATTAATTGTTGTAGAAATCTGTTCAGGCTTGAAAAAAACACATTGTGACTCGATTTCCGTGCACCTTTGTATGGTAGTAAAAATATGTTCCAACATGAAGGTCACGTGGTGTAAACAGTAAACAATTATTTGTGGATCATTATTATAATGTTGTCCGAACAAATCGAGTTCGACCACCTTCTACACAAACCGACTGTGCTAATCTTGCCAAGATGCCGTCGTTTCTGAACATATATTGGTAATGTGAACTCGCAATCTAGCAGTTTGATTGGCTGAGTCTGAGCTGTAGCACAACTCAGGCTCACCCAATCAAGCTGCTCGGTTTCAGCCACACCATTCAAGTATTTTGAAATACAGGTAAATTCAAATATTGGCAAGATTAGCGCAGACGGTGGTGTATGCTAGTAGGATTACCATATAGATGGAATAGCCACCCCCACACCCACCACACCACCACCCTACCCCCCCCCCCCCTACTCTCCCACCCTCACTGGGGCGGGGGATACATCGACACGTGCATACATGTACACAATCGCCTGCGCTAACCTTGTCAATATCTTTAAATGCGTTTATTACAAAACACTTGAATATTGTGTTTGAAAGTAAGCGCTTGATTGGCTGAGCCTGAGCTGTGCTACAGCTCAGGCACAGTCAATCAAACTGCTGGATTGCGAGTTGATGTTACCAGTAAATGTTCAGAATCGTTGGCATCTTAGCAAGATTAACGCAGGCGATGGTGTATGTACAACAATGAAACACCACACGGGTTCGCATAGAAAACTATAAATTAATGCTAACACTAGTACTGGTTTCGCTAGGTCATCGCTCGCTACTTTCTAGCCTTGAATGTCAATTGGAGACCGGACAAGATAATGGGGGTCAAATTATGCAAATATGGAAATTAAAAACTTGATGTTGATAAATGGATGGTCAGCGTCAACGGTGACCTTTCTGTATAAAACAACACCGACAATATGCCATCTCATTTAGCGCTTCCAAGCGGTCGGTGAACAAAGTTAATGTTGCTGATAATATTTTGGCGCCAAACGAAATGTTTAAAAATGTAGATGTGTTCAGAGGAATTTCCCTAAACCGGACACCTTGGGAGGTCCCCGGGGTGTCGGATTTAGTGAGATTCCACTGTGATGTAACTGCTATAATGAGAGCTGCATGACATGCACGTGTGTTTTGCGATCATGAACATGCAGTGTAATCGGAGATAACTGACAATGAATTGTATCAAAATTAATCACATATTAGTGATCTTCCTATGTAGGTTGGTATACTTACTGTACAAGTTACAATGTGCGGATGTTTCGACATGTATTGTTTCCCGCGTAAACTAAATGCACTTTTCGCAATTCGACAGGACAAATAACACAGTCGCAATACTTTTCGATCAACCCTCGTATAGTGTATTTGAATGGTCAATGATATGTGACTGTGACTGGACTAATGGGACTTATGGGATTTGTGACCAGTGTAGCTCCTGATCAAATAACACACTCCTGTAGCCTGTGTTAGAGGCATGACCGGTATTTCATTGATGTAATGGCGAACAGTGCAGATCCTGATCAGACTGTGCGGATGCACAGTCTGATCTGGATCTACACTGGTCGCAAAACCGATAAGCCACATTTCTCCAGTCACAGTCACAATTATAACCAGATACTGAATGAACTTCGGACGATATGCATCCAGCTATCGACTAATTCAGCCTAACTCGTGTGTCGGTCGTTACGACATTGTACAAACAAAACTAATCGAAGCAGTCCACACGTCAACTAAGAGAATCTCTTGGCGTTATGAAAGAGGCTAATATGTAACGAACGATACCGCTGAAGAATACTCCTACCCCTAAGCTGTGTATCAGGTCCAAATTAAAGATTCGAACATGAAATACATTCACACGGGAATGTAGTTGTTGAAGACGAGTTCATGTTGCTCTCAAGACTCAAGGAAATGTATTGACAACAAAAACGTGCTCGTATCTGAAATTATTGAAAATTCTTCAGATAACGTCGCTCCATGATTCTGTATTATAGTTACAGCTCGGCTGTACATGTACAATTATTCCAATTCGCCATTTCATGTCAAAGTCCTGAAATCATACAGTTTCTGGCCTCTATATATTGTCAAGGGGGTTCGAGTGGGTGGTTGAAAAAAAAACGTGCAATTGCAAGGCAAGGCATTCATGAAAAATATAGTTGGCTCCAATTTTCCTAGAATAGTTAATACACTGCCGCCTGCGATAATCTTACCAACATTTCTGAATTTCTTAATTTACAAATACTTGAATGTTGTCCTTGAAATCAAGCATCTGGATTGGCTGAGCGTGAGCTGTGCTACATCTCAAGCTCAGACAGTCAATCGCTTGACTGGGGGTTGGCACTGCAGAATAAATGTTCGGAAACGTTGATAATCTAAGCAATATATAACGCAGGCGGTTGTGTACGCATATAATATATAAATGGAAGTTCTTTGAACGGCACAGGTACTGTAAAGGATATAAGTCAATTTTACATATTATGAGAAATTTTCACCAAAACTGTCATGTTTTCGCGTAAAAGATCGCCCATGGGTGTGACAAGGCGAATTATCTTATGACTGAAAAGTATTTGCCCATTAGCTGAAAACAGAAGCTTAATACATCTGCAACAATTGTTGCAGATGTATTAAGCTTCTGTTTTCAGCTAATGGGCAAATATATCAGCCCCCGTTGCACGTTCATACAATTGAATTGGAATAAACCTGTATTCATTTTACTAGTGGCAGTTAGCCTAAATCACTGATTGAACGGCGTATTGCTGGAGGCTGATCAGGGGATACACTGGTCGCCATTAGCCTCATGTCCATCTTCCCACCCGGTGGCCTACGTCTAATGATGTAAATGAGCGGGTGGACTGAAACGCGATATGAAATTGATCTTAATCATTATGATTATTAAATATTTGACAGTATCACTCTGAATTCACACTGGGTCGAAAAGATCAAAGAGCGAAGAAACAATACCCGAATCTGATGAAACGGTCAGAGAGGAGACTTTATTATCGAAACTATAACTCTTGCCGAAATCACCGACCTTAAACTAACAAACCTTACCAAGTGGTCACGAAATATGTCCGATAAATTAGAAATGTACACAAATTTAAACCGGCTCAAATGACCATATATTTGTCCGCAGTGAATGGCCATTGAATGGTGACAAACACTTCCTCTGGCCGAAATTCACTTTGGACACTGGTCAGTTTGACCCCGGCATTGATACCTGCGTGCGCAGACAAAATTCAGATTAATGCTAATTTATGGCCGGTTTGATGTATTGTTTATGTTGGTGGGTTGAGACGGAAATGTGAATATGACGGGAGAAAGAGGACTTATGGGATTGGTGGATATTCAAACTTCTGAGTTTCTAGTGCACTTTTGAAGCCGGGTAATGATCAAAACTATAAATGACGAGCATTACATGTGTTTCATTGATTGAATGGCGAACAATGCAGACCCTGATCAGACTGCGCGGATGCGCAGTCTGATCTGGGGCTACATTGATCGCACATTCCATAAACCCCATTTCCCCAGTCACAGTCACAAATTCATTCTAGCTTGCTAATTATAGAGGAATAGACCATCAATTTGTTAATACATGTCCAACGGTTAGAGTTCGCAGGTATTTTTCGACCGCGAAGATTTCATAGGCACCTCGAACATGATGTGAAATATGAGAATCGATAGACAGCAACGTTGGATCAAATATTTGATTCGTTAACAATGATTGGAACATATATTTGCTCACCATTTCAGTTCCACAAATCATAAATATGACTTATTCCGTCGATTCATTCGTTTATCGCGTGGTATCGAACATTAACCCTTTCATCCCTAAGTAACTGGTATGGATTTTGATATGTTAATTTTGCAACCAATCGCATTGTCACAAAATAGTTTTCAGACTAGTTCATTTATGAGAAGTTGGTATTTTTTGTTCTCAAAAATATGAAAATTACACTGAAAAAGTTACGAGCTGGCTCATCTGGATTTGCACATTTTGCATAAACCGATATAGCGGACTCTCGGGTTCAAAGGGTTAAGATGCGAACCTTTGATTTTACCCCACGTAAAGACGAAACCCGTAAAATGCATTTCTTCATTTCTATGCCGCCTCGTAGAACGTGCCAGTGTAGAAACGTATAGGATCGACATTTAATGCTCATATATACGTTAGGAATAACAAACCACTACATATAAAACCAATATTAGCAAACACTGAAGAGCCGTCACACAGATTCTGTTGTGTTTGTCAGTATTTTCTCATAAATGGATATTAGCAGTTAAAGTCAGGTAGCTTTTCAAACGTTAACATTTACCTGCTTAGATCATTTTCTAATCTGTTTCTAAAACAGAGAGCAATATATAGAAGTGCGCTTGAAACAACCCAATAAAACTAATTCTAGATCTGGCAGAGTTACATAGTAGTAACCTCGTACAGATGTGACCCCAGAACCTTCCGTATGAGACGAGCCATGCGAGTTTGTACATACGTACATGTAAGAAGATGTGCGATTTTTAATGAAAAATATTTACAGAAATTGCGATATATTCCGTAAATGACGTGGAAAGTTGACGAAATTGTCATAGCAAATGCAGAATTCAATTCCGCATTTGCTATGAAAATTCCGTCAACTTTCAACATCATTTACGGAATATATCGTACATTTTGTAAATATTTTTCATGAGATATCGCGAATTTTCTTAGGTACAAAATCACATGCCTTGTCCGTATGGAACTCCGCTTCCCAATAAGGCTCTCAAGTTCGTGACGGGTCTGGGTGTATATAGAGCGAGGATTTGTTGAAGGTTCCCAAACGAAACGAAAGAAGTGAAAACGATCGTTTTGTACAACGATATGCATATAAACGAATGAATCGTTTGGTTAGTTCTGTACGCGTGTTGTGTCGTTTTCCTCAACATATATCGTGCTTTTAAACAATCATCATTTTTGTTTGTTGTTTTTTAATTAGAAAACGATGATTTCTATGGATACGTTTAAACCAACGAAAACATCGTTTTCTAATTATAAAATAAAACAACATTTTTCGTTTTGTAATTAGAAAACAAACACGACGAGTTCATTGGTTTAAAGGTAACACGATTAAACACACGAAAACATCGTTTTCTAATTATAAAAACGAAAACGATGTCAAAACGATGGTAAACGATACTAACAAATATTTCGTTTGTGGAAACAGTATGAAATCCGGACTGTAATGTCGCCGACTGGAAAAGGAATTATTGAACTACGTAGTCTCAACGTCGGCGTCTGGCAATACCATTAAAAAGTGGCCACACTTCCGTTTTGGTTTAAAACCAAATGAACCAATGCCACGGTCACTTAACTTCTTTTCTCATTTGAAGATCAAACTTCAGATTGATCGATCGACCACTTTGTTTTAATAATTATTGACTCAAGACGTCGAAATGCGGCGCCGTAAAATATGGCCGTACTTTCGCTTAACGGTTCGTCAAATGTTTTCTTTGACACGGTCAAAACTTTCTTTCTCATTAGGTTGAAAAAGATAATTTACTTCACTGGGTAGGATGATAAAATTCGCGTTTAAAACAAATAAATCAGCGACCACATCTTTAAGGCTTCACTGGGTATTAAGAAGACGGGTTTTTAAAATGAAAGGCCACACCGCTATAATTGTAAAGTAATGGACCTTCGCGTCAACGATCAAAGACCAAATTAGGCATTAGGAAAATCGCTTAAGACGTGCATAGGCACGTCCGGAATAGTGACCTGAGAAGAAAAGCGTGTCCTTAAAGGTACCTTAAAGGGAATGTTTTTTTAAACATAATGTGTGTAAATTCGTGCAGTGATTTAATAATGCAGATTAACAACAGTGATGTATGTGTACATGTGCACTTATTATGTGTGTATGCGGTTCTCATAAATGTGGCTGTGACTGGCGAAATGGGGCTTATGGTATTTGTGACCAATGTGGCCTGATAATCTCCATGGCGCGCTAGAAGCATGACGGGTGATTCATTGATGGAATAGCGACCAGTGCAGATCCTGATCAGACTGTGCGGATGCACAGGCTGATCTGGATCTACACTGGTCGCAAAACCCATAAATCCCATTTCTCCAGTCACACCCATAAATTGGGCTTACAATAGATCAGTGTAGATCAGCTACATGATGTGGAGTAGAACCCACTCGGAACCCGTCGCACCAGTCCGTAAATCGAGAATCATAATGTCATATTCGACGCCATTTTGTTTGCCATTAAACGCGAAAAGATGACGCTGTGGACAGAATGGAGCAGAACCCTTTCAAACAGGGCACCACCCGAAAATGATGAGTTATGGGAGTGATACATAACAATGGGCAAACACACAATTTACATATTTATTTTCAATTTTCTACATTATTTAACAATTGAAATGGAATACTACAACACACATATTCCAATGTCAGAATATCATTGTCATTAATGAATGTACGTTTGTGATAATACATGTATACACTTACAATGCTGAATTAAATTGTGTCGCCCACGGTTTATTTTTATTTGCCATTTTTATCATCAAAATATGCTTTGACAACGGAAATGATGCTAACCATGTTCGACTAAGAATAAAGACAAAATATAGAACAACACCAGACGACACTTTACTATTCACCCATCCCTTACAATGTTGAATTAAATTGTGTCGTCTGCAGTTTATGTGTTATTTGAAATTTCAGCTGAAATGATTATAAAGTGCTGCCAAACCATGTGTTTATTGGGAATAAAGACAAACTATCAGTAATGGCATAATGTACATGTAATCTAAAGTTAGCCGCATACAAATATTCTTCAAGGTTATACAGAACAGTCTGAGATAATATTGCCCATATGCCAACGTATTAGCAATCTCAACTCGAAATCAAGCATTTTGATTGACTGAGCCTGAGCTGTAGCACAGCTCCGGCTCGGTCAATCAATCTGCTTGCTTTGAAGCACACTATTCAAATGTTCTGAAGTAAAGAAATTGGTAAATATTGGCAAGATTAGAGCAGACGGTAGTGTACAAACGTGAGTTAACATTAGCTACATACGCCCAACTGTATAGTGTGGTACATGCATACATACGTAAAGAGAGTTTGTTTGTTTGTTTGTTTGTTTGTTTGTTTGTTTGTTTGTTTGTTTGTTTGTTTGTTTGTTTTTGCTTGTTGGGGTTTAACGGCCTATCACCAGCTAAGGTCATTTCCAATATACTACATGTACAAGTACATGTACATGTTCAAGTACATGTATAAATGAGGGGAAAATCCCAAAATCAGAACTGAATATTTACAATAAAACACTATATATTCAGCCCTGAAATGAGAATAATCCTGATCTGATTCCAGGTCCTCGCCACAGTAGAATCACTTGGCCCCCTCCGAAAAAGGCAGTAGGATCAGTAATAGTCCTACTACTTTTATAATGGGCAATAACTCAATTCAACTCCCAGAATAAAGAGAGATTTAATCTAAACTGACTTCGTAAAATAATTCGTCAAAGTTATATATAATGTGGTATGTATTTCATTTTGTGAATGCCATGTTGTGACATCATCGTACACACTTATATACCTGTACTGATATATTATTAAGTTCTATCTGATATCCGCCATGACACGTTTATAACCCACGTTGCATTACAGATATTATCTTACACTTTATTCATTTAAGGCCACGATTTCATGAAACCGGGCTTATTGTCTATGCGGCCAGTGTAGACCCAGACCAGCCTGCGCATCCGCGCAGTCTGGTCAGGGTCTAAACTGTTCGATGCTTGGTATACGCGTTCAATATGTATAAGCTATTCGATTTGTATGTGGATATATGCACGAGTTCCAGAGCGTGCGGTATTCCGCGACTAAGGTGCGCAATATCGTTGCACGCAGAATCAAATAACATTATTTATAGTATACATCAGTCACAATTTATATACGCCTCAATATATACAAAATGTAAAAATAATAAACAAATTAGTGATGATTTAGAAGGAACTATTTCACTAGGTGAAATGTAGTTCCGGCACTGACCAATATGAACTCAGGAGGCGTCAATATGGAACACATATTAATGGCTTGCGTTCCATAATCCACTGTCTCTCAATAGGAAACGAAAATATTTATATAATAAATTCATAATACAGGAAACAGTGAAATTCAGTTGATAAAATATACCAAAGTAATCCAGGTACACAAAGAAATAACGTATGTGTTCCCTGATAACGCTTAACACCGTTGGCAATGTAATTTATGACGCATGGGGTAACAATGTATCGTCTTAGACATCGGCATAGTACACCCCCGCCTGCGTTAATCTTGCCAAGATTTCAACGTTTCTGATTGGCTGTGTCTGAGCTGTACCACAGCTCAGGCACAGCCAATCAAGCTGCTTACTTTCTCAAACACAATATTCAAGTAGTTTATAATAAACACATTGGCAAATATTTGCAAGATTAGCGCCGGCAGCTGTGTACGTTAGTAACATCCAGTATCAGCGAATAATTATCTATCTATCAGCACGGTAAGTTCTGTGTCCAATTATTCCCATTCAACAACGTCCACGGTAACCGCTCGCGATGTCCCATAATTACGTCCTATCTGGAAGGAATCGAATAAAGATACAATTAGCATGTGTGGTGGTTTTATAGCGAACACGTGAAATAGATAGCCTGTACCTATATAGATAAGTCAGCATGTCTGTTTTATTTTATTGCGAGCACACTGTGGGAACAAAATTAACAAATGCAGCGTACATGCAAATGACAAATGCATTTAGTAGTCAGCAGTGTGTTCTTTTGTTAAAGGCCCGGTGTCTCAGATAAACCTAGAAAGTGATGAAAAAGAATAAGAACAAATAGTTTAACTGTAGATTTGTATCGTATTTTTGAACCTAATTATAGATACAGTGGAACCCCTCTAAACCGAAACCTCTAGGGACCCCATTGTGTTTAATTTAGATGTGTTTCAATGTAATTTATTTCATTGTCGTGTCGGTTCATGACTGAAACTGACAACGATTGATCATCGAGTGGATAATTACGGTAAAACCCCTCTAAACCGGACACCCTGGGGTGTCCGGTTTAGAGAGGTTCACTGTTTAAGTCGCTTGTAAAAGAAAGAAAAGGGATGGGTAAGAAAAATGTGTGTCAGTGTTATAAGTATGTTTCTAAATCGATGGTGTGATTGATTTATAGTTGTCATGTACTGTGAATGAAGCGGGAAAAAACATATTGGTTATCCGAGACATCATCTGAGACACAGTCACTTTAATACTATCGTTTGTTTATTTGTTTACTAAAATACGATACACATTGTATATGCATGTGGTATGGACGGAGACTGGACATTCACAGTTACAGAAGCGAGTCTGTACACAACTTAATAATTGGTATTAACTTCCCCCGATATATACCAGAAAAATAAATTATCTACATTCACCCTTTCACATGTACCATAAAACAAACATTTGCAAACGCTGTAGATCCAGATGAGCCGGCTCGTAACGAGCCGTCTCATCTGGATCTACAGTGTTTGTAAGTATTTTTCAGATACATGTTTTTAAAAGTACCCCTTATTAACCCGAATTCTCTGTCTGTAACGCAGGACGACTAAGTCGCCCTGCGTTATAGACAGAACATTCGGGGTAACCCCTTAATTGATTAATAGAATCATTCATTACACATTTAGGGGTGGAATGCTTAATAACAACTTAATTGCATGAAGTTGTATATAATAAACTACTGTTACTAAATAACAGTATTATACGATCACACGATATACACATTAATCGATACATACATTTATATTAGAACATTAGCTCAGCGAATTATGTAACATAAACAAACAACATAATATATATATATAGATTCATAATATTAATATTGCTAAGCGAATGTTCTAATTTAATTCATATATCGTGAATCGTGAATCTCATGTCTCCATATAGTTAATTCAATATGATTGAAATACGGAAACACAGTTGATAGCTACAACGTACCTCATTAACGTTCTTTACTCCATTCGGTAAACTGTCTAGCAAAGGTTACCCTCGGGAAACCGGCTCGGTATGTTGTTGTTGAACAAGTTCGTCTTTATCTGAAGCAAACCATTATAAATGTGTTAAATATGACAGCTTTGTAATAAAGAACACGGTTACGTTATAACGCGATATACTATTATCCTTTTCTAATGGTCATATGACGTTCTGAGACGCATATCGTGTTTGTTTTATTTGATACAAACACATTTATGGCAACCGAGAGAACGGATAATGAATGAGACTATACATTGTTCAAGAGAATGATTGTGAAAGTATAAAATAAAGATAGTGTAATTTGCATACAATACGTTTCTTTGAATATTTGCAATATACAACACGTTTCTGATGAAGTGATTTGACTGAAATATATATTACAGTTGAATGAGTGGAATTAACGTAACTGAAAGGTATATAACAACTTGCATTGCAATGCAAGTTGTTATATATCTTCCAGTTACTTCACGGATTCATTCGCAAGACAAATATAGTTCAATCGTGGGCATCACCGAAACAACGATGTACATTTGGTATGTATATACAGTGGGGTCAGCGTGTAAGTGCACACACGAACGAACACGACAGGTTGGTTCCAACCTGTCGTGTTCGTTCGTGTGTGCACTTACACGCTGACCCCACCGTAATGTACTATTCTTTATGATAATGTTGAACATTAATGTGGTTTTGTGAAATCTGAATTGTACACGTACCTTCACCAATATTCTATTTCATCTCCAATCATTTCAGCTATCGTCCATGACGTCACTCGGTCTGGTACACTGGTTGGTGGACCTCCAGTATTCTTGACCAGTATGACCACCATCGTGCACTCAGAGACTGACAGCATTGAACACCGTATGTGTGTCAAATGCAACGTATCCATGTACGTATGTCCACATCCTTTGTTCAGGTGTTGTATGCGCTTCCATCCACGGTCAATGGAAACGTCTTGTCGACCTGACGTAGCACCCAGTATATATCCAAGACACTGATTTCATATGTGACGTAACTCACATTCCATCTATGACAGACGGGATGTCTTTATTTCGCTGCAGCAGTTCGTCAAATAGTTGACCAATCCCTACAACGTATCTATATCGCAACCACCTCGAAGCGCCGTCTTTCTGTGACATCTAACGCCCTCCAACGCCAATGTTAGACGCCATTCCGGACGGCACGGGTAGTGCGCGGGGTTGTATTGAAGCTCTAGTATCGACTAGCCGATTCAAGTCCGTGTCAGTCCCTGGTACACTCCATCGTGCCCTCTAGCTCCGCCCTGCGCGCCGCCGCCTCCCATTCCTCCAGATACGGTGCACACCCGAGACGCAACTCCCCCAACCGGATCTTTCCCGTCATCATGAACAGACCGTCACCCTTGACGATCCCACATTTGCGGGGCGCGGTGATCACCCCGTGGAGATGCGGGTCCGATCGGCGGAGGCGGTGGAAGTTAGAACCGCGCTGACGGACAATCTGGGAGACGGCGACGTCGATGTGCGTCGTGTCCGTGACGTCCGAGTGACGTACGTCAGCCATGTTGGCCACGACCACTGGAAACAAACACAAACACGTGGTTACATGTGCAGATATGAATGTGCATGAGCACTGCATCCCTTCAGCTCACGTCTTTACCAACTACTGACATGTCAGAGAGCGGGAAAGAGTAAACACAGAATGCTTGTACATAATCGCTTATTACATACTGAAGAGCAGAAAGCGTTTGGGGCATCATTTCGGCAGAAAATGTCTGAGACGAGAAGTACGACTTCCAGTACATCGTAAATTTATGTGTGTTGGTGTGTTCGGTATAATAAAATAAATGGTGCATCTCATCGCGGGTGAATGTGGATATTGTTAACCCGAGGAATTTCCTCGGGTTAACAATACCCACTTTCATCCTCGCAGGGATGCATATATTAATATAATGTACAACTGGAAATAATGTGTTGCGTTACCTGTAATTTTAAAATTGTACACCTATATTAATTTAGATACTGTCACCAGTTTACTTACCGAAATCACTGGAGCAGAACGCCTTGAGAATTTCCGCCTCACTGCATGGTCGGCAGTCTGGAACGAGACAGGAGAATAGACATTAATAAAATGCGTTACTGGGCGTTGGATAATGTCACTAGTCGCATATGGGGGGCTTATTTATGTATCAATATGAAACCATTTCTTATTTATTTTCTGTGCCACATAAGTATGGTGTTCGGATAGATTACCACATAACATATTCAGTGGTAATTATAGTTTGTAACTATGTAATTACCTGTTCAACACTACAGGCAATACATGTCAAGTTTCAAAACAGTGACGATCCAAATGAGACGTCTCATAAGGATCCGCCTTGCTCGTGATGATATTAGTATAAACATAATGTGTTCATATTATTGTTACATGATATGTACACGATGTAAATCACGAGCAGGTAATATTAATGGGAGTCAGAAGAAAGCAAGTTGTTTATGCGAATCTGTCTCCCGATGGGTATACATTGGTACGTTAACCACCCTTTTCAACACAATATTAAACACACGAATGTTCATGTTTCAATTATCAGGTGGCACAGGTTAAACCAGGATGGTTATCCTGGTTTAACCTGTGCGACCTGATAATTGAAACACGAAAATTCGTGTCTTTGCTACTGACTGTTTCAACCACGCATTACTACATCAGTAGCCTATTTCACCGAAATTACAAAGTATACTCATCTTGATAAGTACACTTTGAGGGAGACATTTTCAAGTTAAGGACAAATTTATTAATTTTTATTTAATGAAATTAAATATTTTCTGACCAAATAATTATACTGAATGTATTACATTATCATCACCATGGCGGTGATAATGTAATACATTCAGAAAATAATTCTGCATACTTTTAACCATCAAATAATTAGTATATTCAGTCGTTAGTTCTATATGAAATATTGCATTTCGGGAAAACAAATGATTATTCCCTCAAAGCATACTTAGCTATATAAGTATGCTTAGCAATTTCGGTGAAATCGGCTACAGTACTTTCTCAGTGATCAAAGCGCGAGTTTTATCCGAGATAGAGGGAGCCACTTCGAGCCGGATCTATTGCTCATGCGCAAAATATGCTGACACATTAACAACGTGTGTTACATAAAGCTACAGATTATATCCACATTAGCGGATATCTTTAACCAGGATATGAGCGACCGTTCATCTTTGAACCACATGGTGACGACGTTATGCCAGGCCGATTCGTCTAATGGGACACAATGTCGCCTATATATACCAATAAATCAGTCTCGCGCATCCATGACCTCGTCCCATATTGTACGGCTCGGCCTACCATCACTTCGTCCTCTTGTGTGTTGCAAACCCCACCCTATCAAGGACCCATGTTTGTCAATGAGGGCATTTATTTGCAAGAGTTGATTGTAACGTATAATGGATGGTGTGTAAGGATAGAACGAATATAACATTTGTAAGAAAAGTTAAAACGTTCCAACGTTAAAACAATCATTCTTATACGAGAATAAAGTCTAATACCGAACGTTTTGGTTATCCAAAGTTATCCAAAGTACTATGTACATGCCTTACGCTCAAAGGTGTGCACAATTGTGTCTTAATTACATGGACGCATGTTGATACAAATCTGATAATATTCATGATCATAATATGCATATGACTAAGACGTAACTATATATGTTGGTTCATAGTATATATAGTAGTACGACTACCCCACTGTTGCCAACCTGACAACTCGCTTGTATCAGACTACAAACTCGCGCGTTTCCCCGCGTGATGGATGAATCACAAAAAAGATAGTTATGATTGGTCTGTTTCTGTAACACTTGTCTGATCTTACGCTGATTAAGCAAGTGCATGCTTACGGCACGGCGTGAGTCACAATATATCACTTACACACGTTCATCAGTCCAAATATATAGCTTTTATTACACAAATATATTTAATGCATGCCGTACGTGTCATATGTATGAAACTTAGGTTTTTATAATGTTCATGTTTTTGAAGGGAAACATATGTTGTGGTCACTCATTTGAACAGTCTCCGCGAGACGGTTCAAATGCGTGGCCACAGAATAGTAGTTGACAGGTGAAAAACTGAAGACCAAACAATCCCAACTTCCCAGAAACAAAATATTAAAAATATTGTTTTCTCAGATCGTCTCTATCATTTCTACATACAATGTATATAAGTAGCAGTGTTGTTTGGCATATGCATGTTACAAGGTGCATGATCACGTGGTTATAACAGCAACAACAGTGGCTGAAAGTGTTGAAATCTTGCCCACTCCAAAGTAAGTATTATTTGATATGTTCCTTAATATGAAACGGATTTTGATGAAATATGGCGCAGCAAACGCGTCTTCATGAGCTGCATTTGGTCGTCCAGGGAGTTCGGCACAGACTTATGTCGTTTTTGCGAAGAATCGATTTCCGTGTCTACCGACACGGAACTCGATTCTGCGCAAAAACAACATAAGTTTGGGCCAAAGTACCGAGACTACAAAATGCAGCTTAACAAGACGAATTGATGCGCCATATTTCATCAAAATCCGTTACGTAATAAGGACAATATAAAATAATACGTAACTTGAATCGGATGGATTCTGGAAGTTTCAGTACTTGTTGTTGTTGTTGTTGTTGTTGTTGTTGTTGTTGTTGTTAGTACCACGTGATCATACACCTTGTATTAGTACACCTGTATAATTTACGAATGAATTTCACGATTGCTGCTTGCGATATTAGTTCACAACTGACTGATAATGGCGAAATTTAATTTCCAGTTTTCAGCCTGAACAGTTTCAATTTTCCATCACCTGTTGACAATAGAAAAACTAATTTCCATCCACGGACCAGATTGGGAATTTGCCATGGATAACACAACCCCCTCTATTAACTCGCGTTAATGACCCCCTGTCCAACGAGTACAATAGCATCGCGTTCAGCATCGGCACAAAAGATCCTCAAAGTCCCGAAATGACCCGAAATGGCAGTAACATGATAGCACGATACGCTTAAATAACCATAAAACGATATACCTTCGAGGTCAGCGATCGAATGTGATACGCAGAATCATTCTACATTATCGTTCTAATAGCAGATGGGCAATCGAGGTTCATTGAGAAGAAATTCTTCTTTTAATTGGGTGATGCGTGAAACATTGAAAGCATTTAACGGTAGGTGGTACGTTTCGGGCCATACCGTGTATTATTTGGGATAAAAATGTAATTTGTATCCGATTTTATTAAGAAACACATTATCCGGTCAGTCAATTTATTATGGTCAACTATGGAAGAAATGTTAATCACCTCGCGCCACGCATGCGCTTGTAAGCCTTACTGTAGTGTATATTAAGCGGGGGGAATACAAATAAAAAACCAGCGTATATATTAGTCTCTGCTCAATTGAACTTCCACGTTTTCGTTTAAAAAATGCCTTTCGAATATTTATAGTTATTATCTACACATACATATTGGCCGAGAGCTATGAAATTGTCTATTCCTCATTGCTTACGAGATATTTTAGTTGTCGGCCTATTGGTGTTGTTACATACACATTTATAAATCATGTGTATATTGCATACAGAGGGGTAAGCGTGTAGTGCACACACGAACGAACACGACAGGTTGGTTCCAACCTGTCGTGTTCGTTCGTGTGTGCACTTACACGCTGACCCCACTGTAATGTATCATATGTGGGCCATGTCATACTGGTTTCCTGGCTTGATATGTTTTCCAGTTGTTTCTTCCTTACGATTCGGGGCACTCAGCGAAAATAGTACAATTCGTGTAAGTGTGCGTCATGCTAATATCTCGCTATCCAGAAATGAATACTGAAACTTGAATAGAAAGTGAATAATGAAAGTATCAATAAGACTTGATACTTTCAGTGTCCACGTCCAATTCAATTTTCACTCTGTATTTACTTCCAGTTAACGAGATATTTCACGGAAATATCTCGTTAACTGGAAGTGAATACACGGTGAAAAGTGGTATTGTTTTCTTCAGCTAAATCCGCACGAGACAGACTGAAACATGACTACGTCCGGCCTGTTGACTGGCGCGTGCGCTTCTATATGATACATCGCATGTACATGTGACACTTGAATATTAAAAGCACTGGAGCATCACTATGCAAATTGAGTTGAATACACTTGAAACCCGACACCCATGGCGTCCGGTGTAATGTATATATTAGGTATCTGCACCTTATCATATACAAATTCGAGACGTGTCTCCATCCACCAGCATGGCACATGCTCAATATGTATCTTATAATCAGGGCTCCAGATAAGGAATTAGTAATTGAGTATTTTCACTCCATTGTTTCAGAAGCAATTGGGTATTTCAAAATTTTAATTGGGTAAAATAAAATCAAACTACTGTTTACACATCAACAGACAGCAATTATTGAGTAGTTTGCTTCAAAATGAAAACATGTGTTGGCATTTCATTAGAAGTGTCTTCTTGGAGACAATTCTAATGAAATACCAAGATGTGTTTTCGTGGAAAATACGACATATACGCTATACTTATGGTCTGTGTATTGTTTTCTGCAGCATGATAAAGGTACCACAAAATTGTTATTGCTTTTTAATACTCGCTACTTCTGATTTCCATTGGGTTTTTGGCAATTTTAATTTGGTATTTAAGCAAATACGCAGCTTATTTGGAGCTCTGTATAATATTACTGTCCTTCCCGCTTTAGAAATGCAAATGTAACAATAGAGGTTTGATATCGCCGCATCAAGGTATGGCAAAAAATATATACAAATACACTACGACCTCTCTAAACCGGACACCCGTACAATCTGTGTGTGCTTAATTACATGTGTTTACTGTCATCTCTCGCCGTTGATAACGTCAGTCCATGATCGCAAAGCACATATACCAGTACCAGTTTTGCGGTGCCCATATGCCTGATTCACAGTGGAGCCTCTCTTAAACCCTGGGGACCTCCCAGGGTGTCCTGTTTATAGAGGTTCCACTGTATGATATATCCAATGATGTAATACAGTATACCATACTTCAAGAATTGTATACATTTAATTATGTACGTACACACGTACATAACTATGAGATAAAAGTACTTTCATACGTACAGTGTGTCAGCGTGTAAGTGCACACACGAACGAACACGACAGGTTCCAACCTGTCGTGTTCGTTCGTGTGTGCACTTACACGCTGACCCCACTGTAGCTGTGGGTGAACAGTCATGCCATCGTGCACGTTGCCCACCCGCCAACTAAGCAGACAGTTAAAATGCAAGTCACGCCATGCAAGATGACAACAATATTTTTTTCAGAACTGACACGTTAAGTAAACCTATCATTACCGGATATGCAAAGACAGTCTGCATGACATCGTAGATACGCAATACCGAACGTATTATTTAGTAGCAGGATACGTTTATAGCGTGGTATATCTGTTTACCCAAACTGTGAACCATTTGACAACGGCAACTAATTGTGACCATGCATTTAAATATTAGATTGGAATCTCTGTTTTCCGGTTTTAAATGTAGCTCCTGATCAACTGTCGATCTCATAAGTAACTGGAATGGACTGTGATATGCAGATTTTCCGACCAATTAAATCGTCACAAATTGATTTTCAGATTAGTCCGTTTATGAAAAGAGCGTGTTTTTGTAAAAAGAAATATGAAAATTACTTGCAAACAGTGCTGATCCTGATGCGACGGCTCGTTACGAGCCGACTCATCTGGATCTGCACTGTTTGCAAGCCCCGCTATAGCGGGCTTTCGGGTTCAATGGGTTAAAGCAAATTATGTGAATGTCCTTTTGAAACGATTGATTATCCATGATCATTATGACATATTTATGTACTAAATTGAGAACAATATACGTCCTGATCAGAGTGTACTGATCTCAAAGAAAATAGACCGATATCGGTCGAATCGTTTAACAGTTACATATTTCACCAGCCTTTGTGGCAGCATGAGTTTGAAGATGTATTCGAGCAACTCGCTCAACTGCAGCCGTATTTATTCCAGCGGTCGACAGTCGTTTATTCAGTCACATGACGCCGTCACATGATCCTGTCACATGACACTATATAAATTCATCCCATAAATTTAAGCATCCACGTTTTATCCAAAATTGCTAGTATGTTAAAATAGTAGACGCCCCTGTCTGTTCAGTTCATTTAAATAACCACTTGAGAACCTAATAAATTGGAGTGTTAGCCCGTTAAACCGCCAAGACGCCATAGGTAAGCTGTCTGCATCAGCGTGATTTAGACAAACAGTGAAATTATGTAGATATGGTCTAGGTTATTGTTACAAGTAGGAGGGTAAAGTAGAGATTTAGAGCTGCTGGCATATTTATAGAGACGAATATTAGAATGAACATACACTCAGACAGTTAGACTACCAAACAACACTTGCGGCAGTCGATCAAGTCATTTGTGAACGCAGACCAAGCCAAGATAGGCGCAATGTGCAGAAATACGCAATGAAGATTGGGAACCTAGTGAAGAGGCAAACAGCAACTGTCATACATGTACAGACAGACCGCTCCAGGACAGACACATGTGTAGAACAACGCAATGACGAACGTAAACTATATAGTGACGATATGAGCAGCATATGTCCAAATGATCGTAGCTTTCTCAACCAATTAGGAAATTCAGATAATACACATGTATCAGTATTAATAGTGTATGCCATGACAAATGCACATGCACATTCATAATATATTCAATTTCTGCTCTTTAATCGTATTTATAACAAGTATAATGGTGATGTAATGGTACAAAGAGGTTGTTTAGCAATGCAGTGATGAATTGTGTGTTCTATAACTTAGAATAACGTTTGCTGCCTACGTTGCATCAGTGCATATTCAATTCGCCATTAAGTCACATATTTGTATTAACCCGAATGTTCTGTCTGTAGCGCAGGGCGTGTTACACATAAGTCGCCCTGCGTTACAGACAGACAATTCGGGTTAATCTTGCATAATTGTGCACTGAAAAACTCGAGTTAATCTTCAAAAAAAGTGTGCATCTGAATCCACACAAGCGTTGCTCTGCAATATCATCAGGTATTTTCTTGCCCGTTATAGCTAGAAACGTCCCAAATCTGACATCGTTCGACAAGAGGACAGTTTCACCCCCTCCCCTCTGTGATTACGGGTTTACGACTTAATTCTATGGGCGACGATCATGCTGTGAAGATAACAGCGAATAATAGTACCCATTGTGCATCGCCGAGTATGAATACTCGCTCATGTGAGATGATTCTGATAACTGTGATTATATGGTGTTTACCGAGCTTGCACAAATGTGGATGTGACTGGAGAAATGTGGCGTGTTGGTCTTGCGACCAGTGTAGATCCTGATCAGCCCGTGCATCCGCACGGTCTGATCAGGATCTGCACTGTCCGCTGGTCCATCCATGAAACACCAGACATGGGGTATAGATATTTATCAGGCTACATAAGTGCGAATTATTTTATTATGAGCTACGCTGGCCATAAATCATAAGCCCCATTTCTCCAGTAACAGCCATAAATACAAAAAAAAACGGTATTAAGAGCGGTATATATGGCGGACACGTAGCGGTTAAATAGCAATCATTATAATTATCTATTTCTACCCTTGTCAACAAAGACACGATTGTAATACACTTTAGACTGGACACGACCCCGCTACAAGTTTATTTCGTTTTTACAATCTGGGCGGTACAAGGCGACATAACGGCATTATAATCAAAGAATTAAAGCAATATATCCAGCGAAAACCGAACCCTGATAGTAGATGGGAGAGGGGTGGACGAGTTCATAGCGTACAAACGTTGAGAGCTCAACAGTCAACAGATCACCACGGTAAGTTCCACACACACGCACACCGACCCATTCCCTACACGTTGGAATAATACTTTCATTTAACCCTTGCAACACTAAAGACCTCTTTTCACTGCAGTTGTATTTGGAAATGATGCACATCCAGATGTTCCGTCCCATCAGGATATGCACCATTTGTGGATACTGTTATTTTTTTTTATAACATTAACCGTTTTCTGTATAACGAACTAGTCTGAAAATGTACAAGGAATAGTCAATGCGAGTTGCGTAAGTGTCAGCTTATTAATAAAGAGTGACATACAGGGTGGCAATTGAGTATGGTATTCAACCGCAGGTATATACATACTATGAGATACGTTTGCCTCAACCCTTTCATCCCTAAGTAAATAAATGGACCATGTCATGCTAATTACAAGGTTAATAATGAGAAAAGGCAAATCTTCATAACGGGTGTACAAACGGTGTCGATATTGATGAGACGGATCATCTAGTTCTACACCGTTTACAAACACCAGACTAGAGACACGTGTTGTGTTGAATGGTTCTTTACGTCGGTATCCAATTCAGAGATACCGATGTACAAAAGCGTGCATTGCATTTTATCATAATTATGCATCTTGCTCATTATTCCGAAAACGTGAAGTGGAAACACAAAATAACGGATATTTTGTCTGTGATGTCATAATCAGTACCCATATCTCCCGCTGGGCAATCAACGCGCACAGTTCGTCAAATAAACTTGTTACCACCGATATACAGTTTGATATTCGTTACTTCATATTACAAAGAAACACATTTAGCTTTTCTTTGGATTATAAAACCCGCATGAGCATAATCATTTCATCTGTTAATCCCATTATCACCTCATCTCAAATGAGCAGCTATCTTGACGTGAAATCTTCCACGATAATGCATATGGTCTCAGTGGAGTACTTGAAAGTAGTTTGTAATGTATGACACGTCGTTGAGTAAACTTTGCTTTCAGAAAGGGAATCGATAACTTCGTCAAGGCACTCCGCTGAATTGTCAATATCGGTTATTGCTGATTTTAAGATCAAGTATGTTTTTAAAAGATAGTGTCACCGGGATTTGTCGAAAATGTTTTATCCCGTCAACACAGTGCGTATGTGCCGTGAAACACGGTGCCGTGAAACATTTTTGATATCCAGTCAATACAATTTTTGCATTTGACAGCCATTTGTAGGTGTTGACGGGATAAATAGAATAGTAGGTTAGTGCCATGAATGGGAAAAAATATCTGGCTCGGCACGGAAACGGGATGTGCTCGGCAGAGCCTCGCCCATCCCGTTTCCTGAGGCTTGCCAGATATTTTTTCCCATTCACGGCACTAACCTACTATTCTCTATAACAATACCACGCGCGTACAAACCTTAAAGGTGATATACATACATGTATGTACACGTGAGTGTGTTTAACATGTACATGTATATAGCGGTGTGGTTTCCAATAACTTATACAGTGGTACCTCTCTAAACCGGACACCATGGGAGGTTCCCATGGTGTCCGGTTTAGACAGGTGCCACTGTAAGTCTGACATGCGAGCTCCCCAGTATGTATAAGGGCATTGAAGCTGAGATCAATCAGAGACATTTGTTATTTAGTTCAAGCTTGTCGTCATCAACAGACAATATCAGTATTAAGGATAAACTATTGCGAATTTCATCGTAGTTGCTTGTTTTCTATGTATCCGGTTCAGAGCGGTCTTACTGTACTGTACATGACAGTCAGGAGACAAGAAAGGCGTGTGAGAATGCCACAGCTCAGGTCAACAACCACAACAACAACAATTAATTCAATTAAAAATTGCACATCCACAGCGTGTGGTGTATCTTCTATATTAACAGCGATGCACTCATGTCGTTCATATTGTACGTGAGTGCTTGTGACATGGGCAAGTACATTATTCAACTTGTCCTGAAGCACGTTTCCCATGTATGTCACAAACAGCAGAAAAAACAGAATATAATAGAATTAGACGCGGTACTACGGCGATCATAGTTGACACATTATAAATTGGTTTAATTATTCAAATGGTTGACAATGCAGTCATCATAAATGATTATAACCTCGGTCACGGGGGCGTTGATTCAGTAAACAGCTAATGTGTTTTGTGTGTGGTATCTTCATTGTTAATCGGGAGTTAAAACAGACAATAATTAGTGCAACTAGACATCAGTGTTTGAGCCATACATATATACCTGCATGTAATAGGGTATACAGTAACATAGATTTCACGATTCATGTTCAAGTCTGACAAAATACATACCGTCAATTGACGACTCTGCTGTTGTTGGTGCTTCTATATCATACTGGAACTCCACTTTCTGAAAACCAAGGTCCTCCGACCATTCCGGTTCTAAATATAGTATCACAGTTTCTTCCGACGTAATACAGTATTCCCGACTCCTCCCTTGCACGGTCATAATTGGCGTCAGGTTGTTGTCGTTCAGAACATACTTCGACCTAGCCGAAGGGGACTTGGAAATAATGTGTGTATCAATTTCTCTCGATACTTTGATGATGGCGTTGCGAGTGTCCATGATAAAACACATTCGGAACGCTTTCAAGTCGTCTGGTTTGACTTCCATCCGAAGCGCTCCGATTGGACTGTACCACGTGACTGAACCTTCAAGACAGGAGAGCTTGGAATAATGGACGCTAGGTTGTGTGTCGCTCTGGTCACTGAAACGATAAAAGAAAGCACTTGTAAGAATAATTGATATGATAACCTAAATATGAGACAAGCCATTACATGTGATTTTGTACCTAAGAAGATGTGCGATAGCTCATGAAAAATATTTATAAAATGTACGATAATTTCCGTAATGGCGTTGAAAGTTGACGAATATTTTCCTAGCAAATGCGGAATAGAATTCTGCATTTGATAGGAAAATTTCGCCAACTTTCAATCTCATGTACAGAAAATATCACAGTTCTTTAAATATATTTCATGAAAAATTCCACATCTTCTTAGTGTCTCATATGTGCGCAAATACGAGTAGGTTACAATGTCAGTAACATAGAATACGGCTAGAGTAACAAATTACATCTTCATGTAACAACATATATGTAGCTTGCAACACATCACTTTTACTCAATAAGCGTGTTCTGACTTTCAAATGTTCTTCAATAATTTGTCAAAATAGAAGATGTACATTAGTTTCTATTATGTGTAAGAAAAAAAACAAAATAAACCACATTCTCTCAGAAGGCAATGACACAATATTAAAATATTATTTACACACTATGTGTATCAAAGATATATGAACATATCCTCAAGAACTGTGACACGAAAATGCAATGAAATATAGTATATGTGGACTTGTAAAATGTCATAATTCCATCGTATATCTAACTGTACATGTTGACATGTTGACATGTTGACAACAAAATACATGACATTGCAATGAACACCAAAGACTGCGTAAATTTACGTCAGCTTTTTGATACTGATATTCCTAGTATAAGATCGGATCGTAATTGATGGGTGTTCTTTTATTGGTAGTTGAGTGCATGCCTGTTTCCTACATTAGCATGTATTGGTAAATCCACACCGGGTGAAAGCCAGATGTCACCGTGTTTTGACATTATATGAGACAAGTCATGTGATTTTGTACCTGAGAAGATATGCGAATCGTAAAAAGTATTTACCGAAACTGTGATATTTTCTGTAAATGACGTCGTAAGTTGACGAAATTTTCATAACAAATACGGAATTCTATTCCGTATTTGCTCTGAACATTTCGTCAACTTACGACGTCATTTACATTTCGTCAACTTACGACGTAATTTTTGTAAATATGTTCCATGAGATATCGCACATATTCTTAGGTATATCACGGTACATAACTCTCTATGGGGAGGAAGGGTCCCGGCCCGGTGTACATTTTTCTCGCCCTGTGACAGTAACAAAATCACATGGCCTGTCTCATATAGTTTATTGCGTAATCCGTGACAGTTACACTGCCTCTCCGTCTGATTCATAGCTGTATATGGTTCGCTTTCCTCTCTGTTGACATTGTCTGTCCCACGTGACAGCTCATTTACATGAAACCACTTTCACTAAACACCTGCATGCTCTCGTACCGTGACATAAAAATGAGATCGTTGATGTATGTGCAAACATTACTTTATGCAATAGTTCCGAATAACAACATGTTTGAAATTCAGAATTGATGGCATATCAAAATAAAACAAGAACATTGTATGTTGTCCGTTCATTCGTCAATACGTCATGAGCAATGGAACCTCGCTAAACTGGACATGCTGAGAAATCACAACAACCACAGCCGTCATCCAAGACATCACCACAAAAATATCATGGCACAATGTCAAGTGTATAGGGTTTTACATAATAATACTGGCACTTATATCCTTAGGTAGTGCAAATGGCTTTCAATGCACAATGTCTCTCAATTCAAATGCGACAAGCCATGTGATTGTGTACCTATGAAGCTGTGCAATATCTCATAACATATGTTTACAAAATGTACGATATTTTCGGTAAAAACGTCGAATGTCGCATTTCCTATGACAATTTCGTCAACTTCCGACGTCATTTAAAGAAAATAGCATGTAGTTTGCCACAGTTAGATCATGGTTCGAACGGTGCGGACGAACGTGATCTAACCGAGTTGTCACATCCTCATGCCGATACATTGCCCATGTGCTACACTTCCAACCTGTCGTGTTCGTTCGTGTGTCCACTTACACGCTGACTCCACTGTATGTAAATGCAGAAACAACACTCGAACATGTATCAAAGATGTGATAACTGTAAAGATTTGTTCATAAAAATCGCACATCGTCTTATGTACATATCACATGTCTTCTCTCAAACGTAAGGTGATGTAAGCAAAATGTAGGTATACTTAGATGTACGATGTGTAGCTATTGTTCTAAAGACAATAGTGACATTACTGCACCGATAGAAACGGTCCGTGAAACCTAACGTGTGCCTATTGACGTGAATCTGGCAGACATTCAAGATCGGGACTATATAGCATTAATGCGAAGGGTGGCACCGCTGGCATGTTAACCGTGTTATACGTGCGTATTAATGGACCGATTAAGCAATTCGTCAGTCGATAGATATATCAATACACGAACATAATTAGGCACACAATACACAATGACTGTAGCGAAATAAATGGACCTGAATTCTTCTAGTCCTTGGTTCAGCCGTCAAAACAAATCTCTGTTATAGGTAACCTACATGTAATCGAGATACTCGTATGGATGATCAGCACATTATTGTCTGATGCAACCATTGTAGAAGTCTGCAATGATATGTAAGTTGTAAGTGCTTTAGAATCGTCTCGCTGAGACGATTATAAAGCACTTACAGCTTACATGTGCATGGTATTACGGAAAATAAGATTTCCACAGATCAAACTACCAGCTTAAATACATTGGTTTTCTCAGGTATTGCTTTGATTAGGCGTTAACGGGTAATATGATATTGGGAAATATTCTACAGTAATCGTTCCGTGTCCTGGATCGTGAATATGTACCAACACATAAAAGGAACCTTATTCTATGGAATAAGAAATGGACACGGAAATGAACCGAAATGGAATAACCAGCTTGTCATGCGTGTGTTAATTTTAAAATCGATTTTTAGATGCAAAGGTGTTCAACAGGAAAAGACTGTATCAAATGACGTTCACGTATTTAGCGCTAATGCTGTCAAGAATATGACCGAAACTGATCGGATATTCGTGAAAGGTTGGTCCATGCTCAGGGTGTTACCAATGAATATGTCAGCGAGATGTATAGTCAGATAGGTGGTCCACGCCGGTAAAGTCTACAAAAGATCTACAGATCTAGAAATGAGGTAATGTTTCAAGGTTTTTTTCATCTCAATCAGAGCATGTCGTCGATCTGTATGTGTTAGTTGTTGCTATGTGAGGAGTTGCTGATGGACTGTTGAGTTCGTCTGAATTCAGACCAAGTTGAAGTTGGACCAACAGTTTGGGTGCATGTAAATTACGGGAATGATTAGTTTAATGGTGTCAGTACCTGTTACCTCTGTCGTTATTTGTGGCTGTTACTGGAGAAATGGGGCTTATGGGTTTTGCGACCATTGTAAACCCAGATCAGCCTGTGCATCCACACAGTCTGATCAGGATCTGCACTGTTCGCCATTCCATCAGTGAAACACCCGTTATACTTCTAAGACGCAAAATAGATAATGATCAGGCTACGGGAGTGTGCTATTTGATCTGGAGCGACACTTGTCACAGATCCCATGAGCCCCATTTCTCCAGTCACAGCCACATTTGAGACAACAAGACAAGTACCATGAAAACTATTTACATAATTTACAATTTTTTCTATAAATGACTTTAAATATTTAATAGCAAATGCTGCATTTGCTCTGAAAAGTGTTTCGACTTTATTCGTCATTACAGAAACTTTCACATTTTCTCTGAATAGTGTTAGTGAAATAATCGCATATTTTCTTAGGCACATATTCACAGGACTTGTCTCATTTGCTCGACTGCGTATGTGGATGGGGTCTATAAATGACGATCTATTATTGGTAGCCTACATCAGTCTTCTTGAATGTTGTGTAAATTAATAATGATGGACTGTGGTCTTCGTCATCCTGCATCACAACAATGAAACCAACGACCGCGTCTATGTGACATACATGTCTTATCAGGCAAGCTCCAGATAAGGTGCGTATTGGCGTATTTTACGGACTTATTTTAGCTGAATACGCATTGATTATCAACAGTAGGAATACAAAATATGCACAGCAATGTGAAAATACGCATTTATTTTCGAGTCGAGTAGTGGAAATACTGTAATAAAGTTGAAAACGTACTTAGTTGAGCTGCAACTTGCTTTTTGCAGCTCATCTAAGTACATTTTCAACTGTATCACAGTATAAATAAGTGTATAAGTAATATTATACTAAAATAAGTGAATGTTTAAATTTGTTTTGATCATGTGTTCCCATTTTAATAATGAAGAAAATCAATAACCCATTTGAAACTTGAATCAGGTGGTACAATACTCGTTAGACACAAAGCTTATCTGGAGCGTGTTATCTGTATCAAAGCATCTATTGATAATCTCCAAACACGAGTTTAAAACAATGGTCCGAGTTTCAAATTGCCACCTTACACTACCAGTCTGATAACTTTTGAATACTTGAGATGGTATCGTATACCCTAGATTTTCATCGACAGGACATTAAAATCGTTGTCTCTTGACCTGGGAATGGATGTATATTATGTTGAGTAAGATTGGAGATTTCAGAATGTAAACAAGCAACGCCTTATGGGTAATGCGGCTCGGGTTACGAAGGGGACCCCGTTAATGGGGTACAATAAATGTACAGATAAAGCGGTGTGTGAGAAATTATTACTAGCCACGGAGGAGGTCATAATAACCGGGCGTGAGTCATAAACTATTATGAGTGCAAATGTGGCTTCATGTAAGTACGGGTTATCGGTACAGTGAAACGTCTCCACACTGTACAGGGATTAATTTATCATACACACAGGGGCCGCATTACCAATGTTAGGGGCCATTTCTGCTTCCCAAACTCTGAATAAAAAAAACAATCCCAATTGAAAAGTAAAAACAAAAAAAACATCTAAATTTATTAACATTTTTTTTCTATTTGCTTCATTTCTCAATTAAATTATAAGTTGCCACCACTCATTTGAACCGTCTCGTCGAGACGGTTCAAATGAGTGGTAACAACATATACTGTTGATGAGAAATAATAAAAACACATGTAATAATACAAATTTCTAATTGGATGACAGTTTATCTTTGACATGAAATGGATTTTAAAAAAAATGAGATGGAACATTCCCACTTAAGTGCGATTTTTCCCAAAATGATTGAAAATGACCCCTTCCCCAAATGGCTGTCGTAATCCCTGCTGTATAATATATTGGAACTCGGTGAACTGAACGTGTACTGGACGCACTGTAATGTAACTCAAATGACAAAGTTTGTCCATCATGTGGATGACGACAAAGAAAACGAACTTGTCTTGCTGTGGTTACATGCGCAGTCGAACATAGACATAGCACTGTGGCTTCACTACCGCTATGGCAATAGCAAAGTAAATACTAAATGATAAAAGTCAGATAATGAAAAATAGAAGCTAAACATGATATAGAGACATGACATGTTAGTCTAAGTCGAACCAATGTAAACCGGACAGAGAGACAAGTAAGTTTAATTTTGGTATATCGCTCCAGATAAGCTGAGTATTTGCGTACATACCAAATTAAAATTGCCAAAAACCTAATTGAAATCAAAAGTAGCGAGTATCAAAAAGTAATAAAAAATGATGGTACCTTTATTATGCTGCAGAAAACAATAAACAGACAACAAATATAGCATATTTTACTTATTTTCCATGAAAACACATCTTGGTATTTCATTAGAATTGTCTCCAAGGAGACAATTCTATTGAAATGCCAAGAAATGTTTTGAGTTCGAAGCAAACTATTCAATAATTGCTGTCTGTTGATGTGTAAAAACAGTAGCGTGATTTTATTTTACCCAATTAAAATTTTAAAATACCCAATTGCTTCAGAAATGATGGAGTGACAATACTCGATTACTAATTCCTTATCTGGAGCTCTGTGGTATGCTTCGTTCTCATGGAAACATCTCTAAACAGGACACCCTCGGATATCCCCATGATGTCCGGTTTAGAGAGGTTCCACTGTATCAGCATTATAGTTGAATATCTGCCAGCCGAACCCGATGGGAAATATTACAAGGGACCTCTCTAAACCGGACACCCATTGGAGCCCACGCAGTTTCGTTTATTCGTATGTTGCAATGCTTATGATGTGCAACTTTAGAAATAAGTTCTAGCTCTCAAATAGAAAACAATATACTACAGGTCCCGGCAGTTAGAACGCATTATACACATATAAACACAATACAGGGTACATTGTTGGAACGGTCTGTTGGTAAAATCAGTGTCTCCTTTCGATAAAAAAACGACGAGTGATACAAAGCACAGGACACACAATTCAAGTGGAAAATGGTCTACCACGTGCAAATAATGAAGTAAAATATGAACGAGCGTTTAATGCAAAGCTCAGAACGCATTATGTGGCTGCGACAAACGGGTTGTGCAACAAGTGCAGCTCCAGAACAGCCTGTGCATCCGCACAGTCTGATCAGTTGGGTATTTCAGGATTCCAGCAATAAAACACGCGTCGTGCTTCTAACAAGTAATATATATATATCGTTATAAGGTAACAAGACTGTACAATTCAATCAGGAGCTACACTGGTCACAAATACCATAAGCCCCATATGAGACATGCCATGTGATTTTGTACCTACGGATATCTGCATAGTTTCATTAAATACGTTTACAATAAATATGTTTCATAGATATACAGTGGGGTCAGCGTGTAAGTGCACACACGAACGAACACGACAGGTTGGTTCCAACCTGTCGTGTTCGTTCGTGTGTGCACTTACACGCTGACCCCACTGTAAGTCAAAAGTCGACATAATTGTCAGAGTACATGCGGAATACTCTGAAAATGATGTCAACTTTTGACACCATATACGGAAAATATTGTAAATTTTGTAAACGTATTTCATGAAATTACGCAGATGTCCGAAGGTACAAAATCACATAGCTTGTATCATATGTGTTCTAATTGAAGGAGAGCTACGCGTGATAAAACAAGAATATGGTGTTTCTATCATAACGCGTGATATATTGACACAATAACAATGCTGTATGCACGTCAGACCCGCGACATCTTTCTGCCTGACATTAAAACTCGCAATGGAAAGCATGACTAGTTTGTATAAACATGTCAAGTTTTGAAACTCATTTTATAATCAACACGTGTGCGTTTATCAGTTTGTACCAACTGTGGTTGATAGATGTACATTGCCAACTATCGCTCAACATCATTTATCCTGGTCGCATGCAGGATATATAACCTACAACAACAACAAGTCCATAAGACTTCGCCCCTTCTTCGACTAACCCATTCACATAGAGAAGGATCTTGTTGACATACACATTACATTGACTATGGGAACTATAGAGCAATGAGTATCAGCCCACAATACAAGTTTGTGAATCATATTCCTCACATTATTAATGAACTAGTCCATAATACATCATTTTGAATGTCTAACGAGCCTTAAAACACCAACCTTATAATGCAATCGCACCCATCACAACTGTACTGTGCCGACAGTCCGACCAGCGACAGAATAACGATGACAGCCGTCGGTAAATCCATGTTTACTGTGTAAGAATATTATTTTCACGACGTTATATTGTGATTTAATAATCCACGCAAGAATGTGTTTTCCACAAAAGTATTCAACTTTTAATACACCTGTACCGTTAAGAGACGACAGTGTGTTATCAGTGTGTGTATAACTGTTAGTGAAGAATATAAAGTGGTATAATTTCCCCCGATAGCTCTGCACTACTTCACAGTTTCGAGCGAACTGCTTGTTTGGCGGAGTAACTACCTGTATGTCTGCTCTTTCGCGAGACGCTGATTGGCTCGCCGTCTGCGGTAGATTACAGCCCTGCGGCCAATCACAGCGCCTGAGAGAACAAGCGCTCGAGCGGATTATATTGAGAATGCGCGGATGACAGAAATTGAAAACCGAAAAAGTGGTTTTGAATAGTGAAAAGTGTCATTTTACTGATAAAACAGGAACGTTGTTAAAGATCGTTAACACGTGCTGTGTTGGAATGCCGTAATGTGGCGAAAATTGCAATTTTGAAATACCAATTTGTAATAAATTACACGAATCTTGATCAAAATATTGTCGTTGGCTTTCAGCGCCATAAATGTGTTTTATATGTTGTCGAATGCCCCACGTGTGAAAGCCATTTTGTGATATATGTGAGCCACCGCGCGCGCTATATACATCATGATCAGCAACATCACTGTGTGCTACGTAAATTTGTAATTCATTACAATTGCAAAATTAAAAGGTGTATTAATAAAGTTAATAAGATACATACTACCTCACTAAGTTAAAACAATAAAAGAGTGCGTAGTTTTATCACAACTTTGAACATTTGAACCCGAAAGCCCGCAATAACGGTTTATGCAAACAGTGCAGGTCCAGATGAGCCGGCTCGTAACGAGCCGTCTCACCAGGATCTGCACTTTTTGAAAGTAATAATTTTCATGTTTTTTAGAACAAAAATACCTCCATTTCATACATGGACTAGTCTGAAAAACATTTTGTGACGGTTGGATTGGTTGCAAAATTAACATATCAAAATCCATTCCAATTACTTAGGGATGAAAGGGTTAAGTCATGTTTTTATTTAAGCCATATATATGTACCAGTGGATCACGACTTTTCGCCGTTATTAAAAAGGCTTTTTCAGCGATTACATACAGATAGACGATACATAAAATATGTCCATTTGTTAAAATGAAAACCGTTACAATACTATTGAGGCTGAAAAACGTGCACACAGTTTTCTTCTTCACATACTGCTGAACAATGATAAGTACAGTGGAACCTCTCCGGACACCGTGAACATACATGTGATCTTATTTTTGATGAGTTTCTTGGTCATTTATCTCAGGTGATAATGTCTATTCGTGATCGCATAGCACAAACTATGGCTCAGAATGATCGATCTCCTGATTTACTCTACAATAATTCCAGCACAAAAATATTTACACAATTCCCTAACATTTGATTGGCCCGTAGCAAGTCTCTGTCCAAAATTTATATCCCAGTAAACTCCCACGCCGAATTACTTTCCGTAACCGTGAGGCGCAGTTAAAATAAGTCTTAAGAAAACGGAAAATAAACACATTTTCCTGATGAATTTATTTCAAACGCTGGAATTATAAGGAATGAATGGCCTTTTTGTTGAATTTATCGGGGATATAAACTTGGAAAAGTCGCGGGAATACTGGACGAGGCCTTCCGGCCTTCGTCCAGTATTCCCGCGACTTTTCCAAGTTTATACCCCGATAAATTCCACAAAAAGGCCATTCATTCCTATAATGAACCCTCTCTAAGCCGTATACCATGGTGTGCTGTTTAGAGACGTTTCACTCACGGTACATGACTTTGTACATTTGTAATTCAACATGCCGACAGCTCCATAACATACGCAGTCGTATCGATACGAATCTATTTATGATATCATATACACTCATATGAGGTTTTAATATTGCAATTCCCTGTGTTTATTAAATATTTCCAGTATTACTGGCAACGTAATAAAATGTAATGACGACATTTATAACATTCTAATGAATTTTATTGTCTTATAGAATTCGCCGTCGGCTGTTCTAATTGTATTGATAACGACACTACATATTTAAATACAATACTGGTATACAACTGAGACACGTCATGTGATCTTGTACCTAAGAACATGTGCGATATCGCATAAAAACATGTTTGCAAAATTTACGATATTTTCTGTAAATGATGTCGAAAGTTGACGAAATTTCGTCATCTTTCGACGTGATTTACAGAAAAGATCACAGTTTCTGTAAATTTATTTCCTGAAAAATGGCACATGTTCGATATCTCAGGAAATATGTTTACGCAATTTACGATATTTTCCGTGAATGGCGTCGAAAGTTGACGAAATTTTCATAAATTTCGTCATCTTTCGACGTCATTTACAGAAAATAGTACAGTTTCTGTCTATGATCTATATGTCTTGAAAGATCTCACATGTTATTATGTACAAAATCTCATGGCGTGTCTCTATTGTACACATAGGAAAATAAATCGTTATAGTACAACTTCGATTTCTGAAACCAGTGCAGATCCATTTATATAATTTATGACACTGTGCTTCTGTTGCCGCGTAGTCGGATCAGGGTGTATACAGTTTGCCTAAAATGCTGACAACGTAAGCATACTCAATGACGGATTCAGGGGAAGGCATCCGGACCCGGCGCGAGCCCCACTAGATTTTATTTTTACTAGATTGCAACATTGCCTGTCTACATATTAATAGAGTTCCTAAACTATGCGCCGTAGCCGATTTCACCAAAATTGCTAAGCATACTTATATAGCAAAGTGTACTTTGAAGGAGTAATCATTTATTTATCCCGAAACGGATTATTTCATATAGAACTAACGATGAGTATTTGAAGATTAAAAGTATGCAGAATTATTATACTGAATTTATTACATTATCACAGCCAAAATGGCTGTGATAATGTAATAAATTCAGTTTAATAAACATTAATAAATTCATCCTTAAATTGAAAAATATCTTCCTCAAAGTGTACTTAGCAAGATAAGTATGCTTAGCAATTTTAGTGAAATCGGCTATACTGAACTACGCCCGAGAAATCGTCCGGTGTGGGTGGAGGGGGTGGGGGACGGGGATCCTGAAACCAAACCTGACATCTATGAATACTAGTATATACAAGTGCGGATTTTGCAACGTTCACATGTTTGCTTTTTCACATACATAAAATGTCAATAAAAATAGCGGTAGTGAATTTGGACGTGGATTAAGCGTGACTTATGTCTGCGGGCTCCCGTGCAGATGGACACGGTATGATAAGACGGTAAAACATGCCAATAGCCAATCGCCGGACGATATTAATGCATTAAAGAAAATTTGTATAGACAGATAAGGGCGATGTGTTTGGTTCCCATGCGTGTCGTACGTGGCATCACCCTGAGTGCAGTAAGCTGAATTGAAAACATAAATGTTTATCTCGACAATCGGTATAGATACTGATCAGTATGTGCGCATGTGCATTGTTTATGTAGACTTAGTAATAGTGACACGGTTTTATACTAAAATGCTATGCGAGACGGTATTCTAGAATTGCAAATATCATACTCATGCAGATTCGAATCTCTGTTGTTTTGTTATTTGTATTCTTTCATTTCAGAGTTTCCATTGAAATCAGCTGAGGCCCGTTTCACTAAGCTTCGTACGACTAAAATGTCTTAAGTGCAAATTTAGGATCGACTGGAAATTTCAATTGATGGATTTACATTTATTGAGCATATGCTGCATATGCAGCCTATGCTCAATAAATGTAAATCCAATAACTGTTTACAAGGAAATATTGCTAATGTGAAATTTACTGACTATCATAATTTTGCACTTACGAACATTTTAATCGTACGAAGTTTAGTGAAACGGCCCCTAGGTGTCTGTCGATGGGAAGTAAAACGCTGATTGCAGTAAACGTTACTAAATGTGGCTGTGACTGGACAAATGGGGCTTATGGGATTTGTGATCATTGTATCTCCGGATCAAATGACACTGCTGTAGTACGATACCGATCTATATTGCTTGCTATACATGTATAAGCATGGCGGGTATTTCATTGATGTAATGGCAAACAGTGCAGATCCTGATCAAAGCCCATAAGCCCAATGTATCTAATCGCAGCCATACATATGTTTTTTATAGGTTTGTACATCTCTCACCATATAGCAAAGTCACTGTTTCCGTATCAGAATCAAGCTTCATCGGAGAACTTGAACACGGTTTAAAGACATTGTATACATCGGTTGCGTAATGTCTTGAAAACCAGATAATCTTTCATTAAATAGCTTCTATATTGTCAAACAATGTCCACATGCAGATGGTTTCGAAAAATCGCATTTTCGTCTCAACCTGAATGCGAAACTGTCCCTTTTCGTATCAGGGGGTCTGTAATATTATTTTGTACATACATTTGGTCGGGCACTGAAGGACATAAACCACACACGTGGTGGGTCACGGTGGTGAGGCTTTTGAAGAACGTGAACCGTGAACAACACTTAGATAAATTGTCGCCGTAGCTGGAGAAATGGGACTGATTACAGTTGTGGTAACTCTAGCTTCTGCTCCTCACACGCTCTATAGAGGGCTACAAATGACATTGTCTTTGGTGAAAGGTTCATATACTCAATACTCGAAGTATGCTGGGTGATTGATTGACTGAACGACGAACAGTGTAGACCCTGATCAGACTGCGCTGATCTGGGACTACACTGGCCGCAAATGCTACCCAATTTCAAGTCACATACGTCACTGTGAAATAAATAATTTACCGACGAAACACAGACACGAATTAGCGGGCCCATAAAACATCGCGAGGCAACGTAAAACGTCAGAACAAACGGTCCAACGTCACGGCGTATCATTCAATGACCGTAGTGTGCCGTGATATAGCAACCGAAAGTTAAACTTTACCATCTCAGATTTATAGGAGAAAATTAGACTTTTAATAAATTACACCGACATATCTTATAAGGCAACGTGCCAGGGGATTTACTGTGCAACTGTACATCTCGGATCGGTGCAGCCTCTCTAAAGCGAACACCTAGAAAGTGTCAGTCTGTGTACTTTTGATCGATTTCATTGCCGTTTATTTGTAATTGTAATCTATTTGCATGAATACAATACATATACATATGTATATATGTATGGTATTAACTCATACTTACTCATATATATCATCATATCACTATAATCTACTCATACTCATACTACTATCATACTCATCTACCCTACTCAAACTATACTCATACTCATACTCATACTCATACTCATACTCATACTCATATACTCATACTCATACTCATACTCATACTCATACTCATACTCATACTCATACTCATACTCATACTCATACTCATACTCATACTCATACTCATACTCATACTCATACTCATACTCATACTCATACTCATACTCATACTCATATTCATACTCATACTAGAATTACCGTGGAACCTCTCTACCATGGGACCTCTCTAAACCGGACAACCCTGGGGACCGCCCAGAGGTGTCTAAGAGAGGTTCCACTGAAGTGTATTGATACGCACTCGCGGTGTAATTGTGGAATGAGATACGTTAATTAATGGCGTGTTCCTGGCACACAAGGCTATATGGATTATTTCCCTTTATTTCAGTGTATTCACGTAGGTCTAATAAAAACTTACATTTTGTCGCGAGTAAATAACCATATAGTTCGATAAATCGTCGAGGTAAGCTCTAAAGGGAGAGTGGATGCGAGTACACTCATTATAATGCATTATAAATGCAAGTTACAATCACGTGCGACAAATCTGTAATTGTGAATACGTCATTTATGTGACAACGAAGCTTTGTATAAACCGGACACTCCAGGGGTGCGTTTCACTAAACTTCGTACGACTAAAATGTTCGTAAGTGTAAATTTAGGATCGTCTGTAAATTTCAATTGATGGATTTACATTTATTGAGCATAGGCTGCATATGCAGCCTATGCTCAATAAATGTAAATCCAATAATTGTTTACAAGAAAATAATGTTAATGTGAAATGTACAGACTATCATTATTTTGCACTTACGAACATTTTAGTCGTAAAAAGTTTAGTGAAACGGGCCCCAGAGGCTCCCGGTGTTTTCCGGGGTACACCGGTTACGCTGTAAGTCGTGCATATGGCTTCTCCAACGACCACGAAATTATTGTGTGCTTTGCAATCATGAACATACATTATCATCAGGGCTAAATACATGTGCACCGCATGAACAATTTTAAAACCACGTAACAATGTATCTGTGCCGAGAAATTAGGAAAGCAAAACTTCTCCAAAGTATATGCTTTTATTTGAAAACGTTGGTCACCATGAATATTCATTTGTTTGTGGGGGTGGGGGGGGTAGTCTTAGAGTAGAACACAGTGCCGTTATAATAACCATTTCGGCGCTCGTCGTAGACTACAGTGGGGTCAGCGTGTAAGTGCACACACGAACGAACACGACAGGTTGGTTCCAACCTGTCGTGTTCGTTCGTGTGTGCACTTACACGCTGACCCCACTGTATGTATATTTATTTATAAAGATTACGTCTGGATCACAAGCATACACGCATTTGTACACGACCGCCGGCGCTGATCTTGCCAATATATCATCCTTTCTGAACATCCATTGGCAATCTCAACTCGCATTCTAGCAGTTTGATTGGCTGAGCCTGAGCTGTAGCACAGCTCAGACTCAGTCAATCAATTTGCTTGCTGTCAAACACACTGTTCAAGTATTTTGAAATCAAACTTAAATTCAACTATTGGCAAGATCAGCGCATGCTGTGGTGTAGAGCCCAGATTGCGCTTAGCTCAATTGCAAACTTCAGTGAATTGCCTGAATCAGATTAAAGTAAAATAATAACAATGTGCAGCCGCATATTGGCACGACAACGTTACACAATTTCGCAAACTGACGAGCGGTCCATTTCCGCAGACACCCAGGATCAAATATTCCTCAGCGGCGAGAAAGCATTATAATAAAATTAGGCAATATCACTTTCTGCGGCCATTTTACTGTTCGGGGATGCATCGATAATTGGTACCTATCAAATTCGCACAATTTCCCTTTGATTTTACTTCAAATAATTACCCCTGTCACTCTGGCATTGTCCAGTAGCTCGTTACGTTGTGCAATGTCCCCATTAGTGGAGGATTTTAGCGTCCACAGTCCCGTTAATCAAACGCCGTGACGTGGGCAGTTACGTTAGACGGTTCGTTTGATGGGTCGTTTGCGAGAATGAATGGGAGAATAGGCGAGTGTAATTTGCAATCAGTGTATATCCAGATCAGACTGCACGGATGTGCAGCCTGATCTGGATCAACACCGATTGCTACGTTCATATTGTGTCGAAAATCCCGATATTACTTGATAACTGTATTAATAAAACGCGATTCAGATTAGGTTGCACGGGCGTAATTGTTTAGTATAATTATGCTCGTTGGACGCGACATGTATACAAGTTGCAACATATTCTTTCTCATGCATCATGGTCAAAATAATTCTAATTTGATTAGAACAATCACGTTAGCTTTGGTCATTCTCACGATATATCACATCGGGTGACAAATTCGCCTTTAAGCAGTAACGGACAAAATTAACGATCAAAGGAAGGTTATTTTTCGGAGAATTAACCGTTATTAACCTATTAACGGTTTAGCGGGAACCGATTGCCCGAATCAACGAGATGATTGCATTGCACATAAATTGTCCAAACTCTGTCAGAATCTGCCGAAATGTTTCTGTGGTTGGTGGCTGACGCGCATGGTGCTGATTAAAGAAGCTGGAGTGCGCATGTGCTGGTGTCTCTAGGGAGTAGCATACCACGTGACGTGCAATATGTAATGATGAAAAGTATTAGCACGTTGTCACTAATTTGGCAACGATGGTGAACCGAGAAATTGCACACTTTATGTTAACTTGCGATCTGTTCAATCACGATATCAATGGGAAAATGCTTGGATTTAACGGCACTGGCTCGATGACCTTGCATGTCCTCTTTCAAGAAGAGGAGAAAGGAAGGAGGTGCATACAGAGGAAACCGGCCCCAGGGGGCCTAGTTCTTATTAGAATATTCCCCTCTTGTTCTTTAGCGTGCCAAGACTCTCCTTCAAATCTGATACACGGGACCGCCGTTTAAAGTCCCCATCCGAAAGGACTTGTAGAGCAGGAAATACAAAGTATCTCCGAAATACAACGCCCTGGAACTGGACCCTGAATCGAATCCGGATCGCCCGCGTGGCAGTGCGACGATATTATCTCTCATCCACGGTCTGGTCTATAGCGACGGGGCCATGCAGAACCCCCTACTGTTCACCCACCCCTAGTGTAACCCCCAGTTATAGTGGGTGAGCAGTTGTGGGTTCCAGGGATTTATGGTACTGTAATATGTCTCTATGTGTTCTAAGGTCATCACATAAAGTAACCCCTGGAGGTACAAGTATTATTTATGAATGACGTCGAAAGTTGGCGACCAAACAACGAATGGATAAGAATAGTAGATATGCATCTTACCACAGTAGGAAACAGAAAAAATAACGGATGTTAAGCTAACACAACCAGGCTTATCCATACCAAACACACACGACATACCCGCATTAAACATACAAAATAATATTACTATTACAAGAGTGGGCGCATTGTATTAAAGAATTCTTGATTTTCGGAACTCAAATGCTTCTGTTAAATAATGCACGTGGTTTAAAACGATGTTTTACTGAACGAAAGGCAGTTGCGCAGCTGACGGCTGGTCTCACAGGTGAATAACACGTGACAAGTATGGTAAATTGTAAAACCAGTGGAAAATAAAAATTGCCATGAACAACAAAAAAGAAACACTTTTTTTTGTTTTTCATGGCAATTTTTATTTATCTGACTTTGCTGGTTTCTAAACACAATTAGGAAAGTGTTAACATCCCTGCCACGAGTTGCATGTATTCACCTGTGGTTGGTCTGGGTCTAGACTGGTTGCACAGGTAACACACCCTCATTTTCATCTTGAAGTCTGCTCATTACCAGTTTCTAATACCTGTGGCTTATATCCTTACATGTTATTTTATTGACAAATTATATATACCTTACCGCTAACGTGCAACGTTTTAATGTAAATAGCGTTTCTGCTGGCAATTTTCTTTTATGTGAAAACATACCGGTACATGCTCTGCGGGTTGCGCTTTAGGGTGATTAAAACGAATGTAAGTTCGTTGAAAATGAAAGGGCCCTATAAGTTGAGGTGTTCGTCCGGGGGTCTGGTTTTTGTCATATTTCTCTTTGTAGTTGTTTCACTTTTTAGTTTGTATGAAATGATTTGTTAATTGGAATCAGGAACTGTATCATGTGCTGAGTAACCAATTCCGTGGAAAAAGGCGCGGATTTAATTCCCTTCTTGCATGTATTTCTGCACTAACCCTTTCATCACTAAGTAACTGGAATGAATTTTGATATGTTAATTTTGCACCCAATCCAACCGTCACAAAATTGTTTTCAGATGAGTCCATTTATGAAAAGAGCGTATTTTTTTCTCTCAGAAATATGAAAATTATCAAAATGTGCAGATCCTGATGCTCGTTACGAGCCATCTCATCTGGATCTGCACTGTTTGCATAAACCTCTATAGCGGGCTTTCGGGTTCAAATATTAAAAATAAAACAAGAGAAAATACAAAATTCGGATGCAAACTCAAATTATCGGTTTTAAACATTTTCTAATGTTTTTTCGACATTTAATAATCAGTATGTAAATATATTGTTGTCATCTAAAAGTCTCTCGAAAATAAACCAATCGTATGTTGTGTCACGGATATCCTTGCTTCCGGTATTCTTCTTTCTCGTGATTGGGCCTGATGCGTGTTTCGAATACAAATCCGCAATTTGAGCCCGTCTTGGTGTATACTGCATTAACCCTTTCATCCATAAATAACCAACATTGGATTTTCCAAGTATGTTTTTTTTTAATGTTCCATTAATGAGAAAATGTTGATGTTTTTTACGATTGAATAACACTGGCAACTTCTGCAGATGTCGACGAGACAGCTAGTTACGAGCCGACTCATCATGATATGTGGCTGTGACTGGAGACATGTTGGGTTTTCAACCAGTGTAGATCCAGATCAGCCTGTGCATCCGCACAGTCTGATCAGGATCTGCACTGTTCGCCATTCCATCAATGAAACACCCGTCGTGCCTCCAACACGCAATATAGATCGTTATCAGGCTACCGGAGTATGCTATGTGATCAGGAGCTACTCTGGTCACAAATCTCATAAGCCCCATTTCTCCAGTCACATACACATATACAGTGTTTGCAAATATTGGCTTTATGGTGGTCTGAATGGGTTACAGTGAAACCTCTCTAAACCGGACACCCTGGGAGAGGCCCCAGGGTATCTGGTTTAGAGAGGTTTCACTGTAAATCATGCATTTGATCATTCTGAGACATAGCTGTGTGCTATGCGATCATGAACAAACATTAACCCCCGAGACAAATGACCAAGAAACCCATCAAAAATAAGATCACAGATGTTTCCTTGTGTTCGGTTTAGAGAGGCTCCACTGTAATTGGAAAATTCAATATCGGTAGCCCTCCACTAATTCTATACTCATAACCCTGACAAGCACAAACAACAAATAATGCATTCACAAAACTGCTATAATAAACAGCACACAGATTAATTCCTGTGAAAAGATTGCTTTCTTTTTGTTTGGGCTCTAGCGTCAACACTGACGCAATTCACGCTATTCACGACAATGCACCTATGTTTGATCAAGCAGGAGTGTAACTTATGCGGATTACCCTGTGAATGAGAAAGTTTTACCTTTCACAATGTTGTACACGCGACAAACGACCAAACATGGGGTAGAAATGGCACTTTGCGCACACGATGACCGGCCAAACATGTTATAATGGCACTTTGCGTACACTATGAAGGTCAAACTTGGTCAGAAATCGAAATTTACGCAGACAACGTATGCCAAACTTGCAAATAATGGCACTTTACGCACGCGATGAAAACCAAACATGGTCATAATGCGACGTTGTGCAAGGATTGAACGGCCAAACATGGTCATAATGTCATTTTGTGCAAGCATTGAACGGCCAAACATGGTCATAAATAGCAATCGAGACGTCGAGTGAATACCACGGTGATCATCAGATCAGGTGATACATTGTTTGTATGAACAGTTATTCTTACAACATGATTTGTATACAAACTACAAAATATAATTGCATGAAAGGTTTTGCACATTATAGACTCGTGAAAATGATTGATCACGATACATGCATCGTTATGAGAAAACGGGCTTATTGCTATTGCGACCAACGTAGACCATGATCAGACTGCTCATACGCAGTCTGATCAAGGTCTACATTGTCTGCAATGGTGCATGTGAAACGTATTAAAGAACAGTTGAGATTGCTTTACAGCTGCACGAGTGTGCACAGCTGACCCGTGGCAAGGATAGTTAAGTATCCGTCATATATGAGACGAGCCATGTGACTTTGTACCTTAGAAGATGTGCGATTTTTCATGAAAAATATTTTCAAAATTTAAGATAAAATTTTCCGTCAATGACGTCGGAAGTTGGCGAAATTTTCATTCCGCATTTAATGCGGAATGAAAATTTCGTCAACTTTTGACGTCATATACGGAATGTGTCACAGTATTCGTGAAAAAAACGGACATCATCTAAGTACCGAAAATCATATGACTTGTCTCATCTGTATCCTGCTTTAGCTTTTACTACCGACGTTGGATACAGTAATATACAGTATACATGCACTACATCCATTGTTAAGCAGGCAGTTCGATGATAGTGTTCGATTGTTTCCGAATAAGTGATATATTTCCCACGGTATCGAGCCGTCCGACACCTGCCTGTACATCACAAGCGTCAATTGTATTATAATATATATGTAATAAGCATTTACTGGAGAATGCTATTTTTGGGAGAAGAATTTGTGTACGCATTTATACTTGTTTTCTATTATTGTATACTTTATTTTGTAATACATATTGTTTGAACTAAGCATCGATTGTATTATAATATATACCGAATGTAGAACCAAACTCAGGAATCAATCTATGTTGTCATTCTGAGTAAGAATTATTAGAAACTAAGTAGATATCGACATAGGTATGTAGTGATGACGTTTCGTCGGCATTCGACTTGTCAAATAATCTAAACGAATGTCCTAAATTTGCGCCAATTTCGAGTTGAATTATCTCGAAGACCTAACGGTGTTAACATTTGCTTTTGTAATCATGAAATCTCTTTTTATTGGGACAATATGCAGGACATGCGGCCTTGTGAGTGTATAAAAGATACTTAATCTACTCTATTCTTGATATGTAAATTCTACGCTGACGCCAGTATATTTTGTTCGATTAGAACATTGGACTAGTATACAATAGGGATCCGTTAGCTGTAACGCAAATGTGCATGCACGCGGTGAATTACGTATATGCATAACCCGAATTTTCTGTCTGTAACGTTGTACTCTGTACTTGTCACCTTGCGTTGCAGACAGAACATTCGGCATAGTGCATCCCGTGCATGTATCCAACAGTGTATGCACCTATATACGTTGTAATTCCAAACCACGTGGCAAGTGTCACAACTAAACACGTAGGCGAAGGCCGTAACAATTAAATTTGGTTGTACCACAATTTGGTAGTACCATTAAACTCGTACCACAAATCAGGTATATTATGTCTGCACCAATCTACTGTATATTGAATGACAATAGCATTTGTTAAAACTAAATAAACACCGCAAGTGTGGGAGTTGTGAAACAGCACCTTTTACATGTAACATTAGACGCAGCAGTAGCACGTTACCGCCGATGATCAAAGACCAATAGAGACACGCCTGTGATTTTTGCACCGAAGAACATGTGCGATATATCATGAAAAAGATTTACAAACTTTACGATATTTTCTGTAAATGACGTCGTAAGATGACGAAAGTTTCATAGCGAATGCGGAATTCTATTCCGCATTTGCTATGAAAATTTCGTCACATTACGGCGTCATTTATTGAAAATATCACAATTTCTGTAAATATATTTCATGGAATGTCGCACAGGTACAAAATGACATGGCGTGTCTCAATAGATCTCATTAAACTAGAAGAAAGCGCAGCTATTGTTTGCAGTGGTCTATTTGATACGGTGGGAATTGCGTGTCCTCTATACTCCCTGTCGCATACGGACAGTTGAAGCGACTAATTGTTGTATTTATCTCAACTAAACATATCAACATTTCTGTGACTGCAGATATGGAAAGATGACTGACAAAATGGACCTTGTGATATTTGAAGTAATTTGTGACCGTGCCGGACTGGATAAATGTGGTTTATTGGGGTTTTTGGCCAGTATAGCTCCTGATCAAATAGCAAACTCCAAGCATGATCATTACTTGCTTGTTAGAAGCATGGCAGGTGTTTCATTGATGGAATGGCGAACAGTGCAAAACTAGTCAAATACTAGTACATATGACTATCTGCTGCATATAGGATGTTACTCTGCCAAGGGGGCGACCTATTAAGCGGACTGAAACAGTGGAATACCTTGATCTAAGTACATATTATTTCCAGACTGTGGGGATGCACATGCTGATCAGGATCTACACTGGTCGCAAAACCCATTGTATCCATATACCCGGTCACAGCCACAAATAAACATATACATATTTCTGTGAATGACAAAATGGGAATTTAACAGACGAAACGGACTCTTCAGGAGATATACGGTAGGTTATCGTCATCGGCACATTTCCATGGCTGCACGCACCATGGTTGAAACCGTTTACTGACCACAGAATGCGCGCGTGAATATCTGAACGGCGAACAGCGTAGGCCCGGATCAGACTGCGCGGATGCGCAGGCTGATCCAGCCTATGCTGGTCGCATACGTCAAGAGATACATTTTATCAGCTGGGTCCAAATTGGGCTTCATTGCCAATACAGCCAGTCTAGCTTATATCTGCTACAACACTCATGCAACCTGAAAATGGTCTAAATTGTTTGCTAGAAGCATGATTGTCTTTTTTTGTTGACTGAATGATGAAGAGTACAGGACCTGTAGCATATTTCACCAACATTGCAAAGTATACTTTTCTAGCAAAGTATACTTTGAGGGAGAAATTTTAGGATAAATTTATTAATTTTTATTATACTGAATTTATTACATTATCACAGCCATTTTGGCTGTGATAATGTAATACATTCAGTATAATAATTCTGCATACTTTTAATCATCAAATATATGCAGTAGTTAGTCTTATATGAAATAATGCATTTCACGAAAAATAAATGATTACTCCCTCAAAGTATACTTTGCAATGTTGGTGAAATAGGCTACTGGTCATGCGACGACTGGTCTAGGTCTTCACTGGTCGCAAAGGTCATACGTCTCATTTCGCCAGGCACAGTTACAAATAAACACAGAAATATGTTATTAACTACACGCACACTACGGCCGCGAATTATGGGTGAAAAAATGAGAAACATTGGGAAATAGAATACTGGAATCTGTAAATAAAATTCACAATAATCGGCCGACGCACAACTACCCATGTAATATGTAATATCATGCTGTACCCGCGTTAGTTGCTTGCGTGATTTCAATCAATGGCCCGAATATTGTGCTCAAAACAAAGTCTTTCAAATTCCCTTTACAAAAGCGACCGCTGAATTCAATAAGTACGAACTACGAAGCGTAAGTTATATGCAGAGACACTTGTCAAACAACATTCAAGCTCATGAGTATCATATTCGCGTGCTTCTATGAACCACACAAATACACCCTTACATCCACTCTTACATGTACAACCATCCGTCAGCTGGAAAACGTTATGAAGCAAAAATAAAAATATTTCCACTTAACAAAATCCACCCTTACATCCACCCTGACAAGTACAACAATCCGTCAGCTGGAAAACGTTATGAAGCAAAAATAAAAATATTTCCACTTAACAAAATCCACCCTTACATCCACCCTGACAAGTACAACAATCCGTCAGCTGGAAAACGTTATGAAGCAAAAATAAAAATATTTCCAGAAACTGATTGAATAATTAAATAAGTTTCCATGTTTACTCAAGATTGCTTACAAAAAGTGTAGATCCAGATGAGCCGGCTCGTGACGAGCCGTCTCATCGGGATCTGCACTTTGTGCAAGTATTTTTCGCCAAATTTCGATGACATTTAAGAAAACAGTAGTACATGTATTCAATTTTACAGTTTATGCGCGAAAACCTGAAATTTAAAAATGGCGGGTTTTGCCACGTGGTGGTTGTATCAAATTCGGCAATATTCACACCGTTGCCTGAGAAATAGAATTATAATCAGATATATATTAACGTTTTATTATCTGACAGTGTGGAGTTACATTTTACTCAATAGACACGTGAAATAATATCTTGTATTTGAATAATGATGGAGGAACGTAATATTTTACTGAAACGAAACGAAATTACGCGAAATTGTATCATGTGACATTGGTAAAACGTGTAATATACCATGATCAGACTGCACGTGTATGTGTGAAGTCTGCTCACGGTATGCACTCATTACATGAACTTAATTGTGTTATTTGACACTGGCAGCACATATATAACCCGATAACATGTGAAGTAGTAATGATATTAATGTACAAGAGGATCCATGGTGTCTATGTTGCTTGAAATCCAAGCTAGTAACGTTTCATGTGTGTTGATTAACTTTTAAAAAGTTTATAAAGACCACCCCTGGCGATATTAAATATGTAAAGTACTGGTTTGTTTTGAAACGTTAGCAATACTAACTTTGCGAAAGTGGAAATAAGCGAATTAATACAGCTCGTGAGTTAATTATTCCCACGAGTCTAAAACTTAATAAAAGAAAGTGTACTTTCGAATGTTTGCTGTCCGATTGCGTGACAGTTTTATTATACATTTTCAATTTTCTCCCTATTCAAACCTCCAACTTTCAAGTACTTGAGATCGGGTTAATGCCGGGTGTATATTCTTTCATCAAATACAAGTTGAATTATTGAAATGTAATAGGGAGGTCATTCAGGGGCGGATGTAGAAGGAGGGGCTGCTCCGGGGCAACCCCCCCCCCCCGCCCATCCGCGTTCAGCCACGGAGTTCACATAGATCACAGTTTACCACCAGTAGGAGTCTGCATTTAAATGCCGCAAAACACAGGGAAGTGCATTTCGAAGAGCTCGAAATTAGGACAACCCCCTAGTTGCGAACGGTAATTCTTGAAATTACTCCCGTACCGTCCAGCTACGGACGGTACGGGAGTAGATTGCAAGAGTTACCTTCGCAACTAGACAACCCCACCGTTCCCCAAATGCTGGATCCGCCACTTTCATTGAGGTTACTTCTGTTAAAGTCGTGTGAAAAATAGTGTTGTTACAGTCGATTGTAACTACACACACCTCTATGGAAACATGTATATTGCCGCTATTGTTGCGTAGGTGTTCTCCCACAATCACAACACCATACGCCTATTTATATGGTTATGGGAATGTTTTTTCATCATGCATCATATCATCAAACAAAAATAAATTGAGAAGGTAACATTTTAGTTATTGATGAAATTATACTTACATTTAAATATGTTTTAGATTTAATGTATTTTATAGACAGTTATGAGACACTCCATGTGATTGTGTACATCAGCGTAATTTCATGAAATACGTTTACAAAATTTACGATATTTTTCGTAAATGGCGTCAAAAGTTGACAAAATTTTCAGAGAACATGCGGAATTATAAAAAGATTTGTCAATTGTTGACTTTGTTTATGAAAAATATTGCAAATTTTGTAAACGTATTTAATGAAATTACGCAGATGTCCGAATGTAAAAAAACACATGGCGTGTCTCATATTCGTCTGCACAAAAATGTGGAACAGTCAATTAGTGTATTTTGGTATCAGAGTCTATCAGGCGGGAAACAGTAAGCATTAATTTCCTAGCCATGCCTTTTAACTTTGATCATCGCTAGCCTTGCTAAGTATACTTATCTTGCAAAGCATACTTTGAGGGAGAAATTTTCATTTTAAGGATAAATTTATTAATTTGTATTATACTGAATTTATTACATTATCACATCCATTTTGGCTGTGATAATGTAATAAATTCAGTATAATAATTATGCATACTTTTAATCATGAAATATATGCAGTAGTTAGTTCTGTATGAAATGCGTGTCGGTTTGGATGAGTTCTGCTGTAATAATTGTTTATGTCAGCTTTCACATTCATGTTCACGTGCTTTGCAATCACGAACATACACTGCCATCACGACAGCGAACGTCCACAGCATAGAATAGTATGTTGATGTTCTCTACATTTTCTACATGGCCATCCGGTTTACATAGGTTATGTGTGGCTTTGACTGGAGAAATGGGCTTATGTGATTTGTGGTAAATCTAGCTCGTGATCATGCAATGTGGTTGTTATATACACGCCTAGATATAAATTAGTACAAATTCCATGCACTTTTTGGACAGCTCTCGACTAATTTAATAAAGTACCATTTTGACAATTCTGGAATGTACAGTCATCATTAACACCCACTTATCCCCCGCCATTTACAGACGGACATACACATACATCATGTCAATGGCAAATTGACCCCTACAGCAATGCACAAAAAAGGCTGATCGAATGTTTGGTCATCAAAAACCAATGACCCGGGGCTGCCTTTGACGTTTCTCGACGTTTTATTGACATAAGTAATGTTCCGTGATGGTCGCGGAGTCTTTCCGGTTAAACGAAGTTGCAGACGGTTGCACTATGCAGTTGAACCTCTAAACCAGAGACTCGGAAGATATGGATGTTTACCTTAGATGTGTTACACCAGGCCCGTACGCAGGGGGCGGGGGGGGGGGGTGGGTGCGACGGGTGCGTACGCACCCCCCTAAATTCGCCGAGGTCCGCTATTTTTCAAACAGTAATGTCAAAAAATATTGAAATGCATTAATATACAGGTAATTTGAATGAAAATGTCACAATCACCACCGTTGAAATCCGAATTTAAATGACATAAAATGCAGGAGAGTGCATTTCAGGCCATCTAGGTTTAAAACATTTCAGGGGGGTGCGTCAGGGGCGAGCCCCATGTAGTGGCGCGAGTACGCTAGGGGGTACGCTAGGGGGGTACCCCCTTAGCGTACTCGCGCCACTACATGGGGCTCGCCCCTGACGCACACCCTGACGCACCCCCCAATAGAAAATCCTGCGTATACGGGCCTGGTTACACTGTTATGTATCCCTGATTACAATGAATTGTCATGATTGCTAAACACTAGAATGTGTCATGAAGTGCTAACATGTCTGATTTACAGTGGAACCTCTCCAAACCGGACACCCTGGGGACTTCCCAGGGTGTCCGGTTTGGAGAGGTTTCGCTGTATATACAAAGTCAACAATCCGCAGTTTGTGTCAATAAATTCCACTGGTGCTGTACTCCGCGCCGGCGAAAAATGTTTCACGTCGAACAATACACTGGATTCCTGACAATATACGATAATTCCTGACAATATATATGTGTTATGTGATAAAAAGGTTCCCATGACATGTATGACCCGTGTAAATGCTCATCACAATAACATAATCATTAACCCTTTCACCCCTAAGTAACTGGAATGATATTTGATATGTTAATTGTGCAACCAATCCAGTGGTCACAAAATTATTTTCAGACTAGTCCATTTGAAACGGGTTGTTTTGTTCTCAAAAATATGAAACTTTCTTGCAAAAAGTGCAGCTCCGGATGAGACGGCTCGTCACGAGCCGGCTCATCTGGATCTACACTGTTCGCCAATACAACTACACAGGCACGCCACGTGGTGTTGAAAGGGTTAAGTTAACTACGAGAACTTAATGATATTGGTAAAACGTGCCCGGAGCATTGTAACCAGCGAACACGTGTTCCCTGCAGTGCGCATGCCACATACCCCACCGACGTCATCTCCCATCACAATCACTGCGCCATAAAGGCTGTCCACTTCACGGACACAATGGTCATCATGTTAGATAACCAGATTAGATTAGATACGGACCCAAATTGGACGTGCGTCCCTCCAATCGTAGTATCAATGGCCAACCACCCCGGGGTCTCATACGCAATTATTATCTCAAGATGATGGGCGATTATTCAATAAATACAAATGAAGACAATCGTTTGGGCGGGTAACCCGACCAGTTTCAGTACGTGCAGCCAGAAAAAAAACGGGTTAAGACTCACAGTTTTCCATTCTGAGTTACAAGTAAAAGCATAATTTGAATATACAATTTTAGATCCGTAATACAGTGGAACCTCTCCAAATCGGACATCCCCAGGGTGTCAGGTTTGGAGATGTTCCACTGTAAATCAGACATGTTAGCACTTCATGACACATTCTAGTTTTGCAATCATGACAAGTTTGACTTGTAATCAGAGATACATAACAGCGTAACACATCTAAGTTAAACATCCATATTTTCCCGCGTGTCCGGTTTAGAGGGGTTCACGGTAGATCGTGAAAGTGGTGGAAATTTGAGAAAAATATGATTCGCATATTTGTGACTGGAGAAATATGTGATTTCTGGCCAGGGTAGCTCCTAATCTGCACGCGCACTCCGGAAAATTGATAAGGATCTATATTGTTTGTTAGAAGCATCGCATGTATACATTGTATTTCACTGACCGAATGCCGATCAGTGCAGATCCTGATCAGACTGCGCGGACGCGCAGGCTGATCTGGATCTACACTGGTCGCAAATACCATAAGCATTAAGCACAATTTCTCCAATCACAGCCACATTTCATGAAGCTCAGATACTTGGTCAGTCGACGGCAACCAAAGCACCATTACAAAGTACATGTAAATGTATACCATTTGTGAACAGTGTATATCCTGAACAGCCGGCACATTTCCACAATCATGTCAGACCCAGTAACGGTGCATCACACAATATTATGAATGGCGAACAGTGCAGACCTTGATCAGATCATGCGACTGCGCAGGCTGATCTGGGACTACACTGATCGCAAGCGTTACCATGTACATTTTATGAACGAAGCACTGACCAACGTACCATGTAGACTTAAGTAAATCAGTGTCACGGGATTATGTAGATTTCTATGTTTGTTGTTGGACATACTGACACACGCCATATTGCACGTACATGACATGTACATTTCATCTCCTAAGACAGGGAATGAAATAAACATAGCTGGCATGCGTCATGGGAAAATGGGGCTTTATACTTACATGTTTTACCTGTTCGAGGTACATGTATAATATTATGTAGTTCGAAAGATGGTGTTGTTCCTAAAATAAAATCTATTTTTTTTATACCTGTAAATAATTCCAGCACTAAAGTTTTTACACAATTCCCTAACATTTGATAGGCCCGTAGCAAGTCTCTGTCCAAAATTTATATCCCAGTAAACTCCCACGCCGAACTACTTTCCGTAACCGTGAGGCGCAGTTAAAATAATTCTTAAGAAAACGGAAAATAAACACATTTTCTTGATGAATTTATTTCAAATGCTGGAATTATAAGGAATGAATGGCCTTTTTGTGGAATTTATCGGGGTTCCGGCCTTCGTCCAGTATTCCCGCGACTTTTCCAAGTTTATATAAATTCCACAAAAAGGCCATTCATTCCTATAGTAGTTCGAAAGATGGTGATGTTCCTAAAATAAAATCTAATTTTTGTTTACATGTTCTTCAATTTTCAACATGATTCAAGGAGTACTGATATATTTTACCAGGGCTCCAGATAAGGAATTACTAATTGAGTATTTTCACTCCATCATTTTTGAAGCAATTGGGTATTTCAAAATATTAATTGGGTAAAATAAAATCACACTACTGTTTACACATCAGCAGACAGCAATTATTGAATAGTTTGCTTCTAAATGAAAACATGTATTGGGCATTTCATTAGAATTTTCTCCTTGGCGACAATTCTAATGAAATACCAAGATGTGTTTTCATTGAAAATAAGAAAAATATGCTATATTTGTGCTCTGTTTGTTGTTTTCTGCAGCATGATAAAGGTACCACAAAATTGCTATCGCTTTTTGATACTCGCTACTTCTGATTTCAATTGGGTTTTTGGCAATTTTAATTGGGTATTTAAGCAAATACGCAGCTTATATGGAGCTCTGTAAACTATTATTTGTTTAATATTTCAGTACATCATACGTATTCACAAAGATCTTGACCTTTTGACATTCACAACTTTGCTTGGACGCTTTAAAGTTTCAGTTAATACGTTTGCAGGAGTTTCTCAATTCGATCATAGCTTCTACCCAACTTGAAGGATTTCTTTGATATTTCAGTACTTCATAGTTGTGCACAAATTTCATACACCCATGTTGCCATTAACATGACGTTTACATTTTTACCTTGATAACTTTTCTTAAATATTTATGTATTTTCAGTTAAGAAGTTTGCCGGATGTTCTCCAATCTGCCACCGGGGCATCCGTGTGCCGACAGACCACATTACCTTGTTTTGTTTATATTTTAGTACGTACATGTCTGGATCTACGTTGCAGTTGGTTGTAAAAGACTATGTTTACAGTTTCCATACATAAATATAACATGTGTTTTAAATAACAAGCAAGAAACTCTGTGAAATTTGATAATGGCGGAACATGCGATGGTCATAAACATAACTCACCAGGGGTCGCTGTTTGGAACTTTAGCTGACCCGGCGATCCGGGGTCACTAAAACACAACACAGAGCTCAACTAAAACTGTATATAATTAAAAGAAAAGGACGAAAAACACACACACCTTAATGTTTTTATTTGAAAATGGAATGTAAATGCGACGGAAGAAACGCGGTACCTGTATATGGCATTTGCAAGCAGTGTAGATACAAATACAGTCATGTGGCGCATCGGCACAGTCTGATAATGGGCTTCACTGTTCTCTATTCAATCAAGTAAAACACGAATCGGACGTCTATTAACTAACTCTTTCATCCATTAATACCCAACATTAGATGTTCCAAGTTAGTTCTTTGGCTATTTCATTAATGCGAAAATGCTGTTGTAAGAATGCAGACAAACACTGCAGATCAAGATGAGACGGCTCGTTACGAGCCGGCTCATCTTGATCTACAGTGTTTGCAAATGTTGTCTTTATGGTCCGTTGGGTTGAAAGGGTTAACAAACAGTGTGCTTTTCTTTCAGGCTACAGCAGTGTGCTTGCTAGTGGATCATCAGTTACCCTATTAAAACACCGCCATACTTGTAATATAAACAGGTCATCAGCAGGCTACAACACATTAGCCGGCCTAGATTGGTTTCACATGCCATAAGTTCCCATTTTTCCAGTCTAAATCATCATTATTAGAACAAAAACTGCATTTACAATGAGACATTTTATCTCAGGAACAAGGGAATTAAACTTGAACTACCTGGTGGCTATCCATCATCATTGAATGCACATCTTTGCACTAAACCCTCTCTAGGACACGAATGACATTAACATATAATCTGTTCTATGTAAATTACAGCGCAACTTATGTCAACATTAAACCTGTTTTACACCAAAAACCGATTACTCTCAATATATTCTTTTAAAAGGCTTGGTGTCTTTGTGAAAAATACATTTATATGTGATATGTGGTGTGGTCTCGTAATGCCGCACCAGAATTCTGGTTTAAGTACAAGCATGTGAACCATTTTATTAGCAATTCTATATACAAGCTTGCACGCCATACACTAGCAATTATTGCATATAACGTTTGAGACATTTGCTACATGTATAGGGGCTAAAGTTTCAACTGAAATATAAGGTTTGATCATGTCCAGCCGTGTGCAAACGTTTGCTGTGACCGGAGGGAACTCTTTGAACCCGCTTGTGGCAGGGCCGCAGCGGGTTCAAACTGTTCCCTCGGGCCACAGCAAACGTTTGCACACGGCTGGACATGATCAAACGTTATTGTTACATTTCCAACAAAAAGCTGATGTAATTTGAGCATTATATTCAGTATTTTCAGTACTTTTATAAATCGTCCCATTCACGTAGATAATTTTCGGTATTCATATTCCGGGGCCGCGTCATGAATGTCATGAAGTAGTGACGTCATGAAGGCACTTCCGCGTAGTGACGTCATGAAGGCACTTCCATTACGCGCGGCCCCGGAATGAGCATTGCCTAAAGCCATATACAAACAGCACGCGCTATATATGTGCAAACAACGGAAGCCATGTAACAATATAGGTTTTATTTCATATGCTAAGTTAACGTTCATGTTTTATAAGTGTTAGTACTCCTCTTTACCCTTTCACCCCGAAGATTCCAACATTGGCTTGTCAATGCTATACTGTTCAGACTATTTCATTAATGAAACAATTCAATCGCTTTTTACAATTGAACACAACTAACAAATACTGCCGATCCTCATGAGGCGGCCCATTACGAGCAGGCTCATCTGAATCTACAGTGTTGACACATTTTGGGTTAATAAAATACTTTCGAAATCTTTAGATTCTAAATTCTTTACAATACCGCTTGTGTGTACTATAGTTAAGTACATGTATGTGATGAATTCTGAAATACAATGACGTTTCAAGACAATGTGTGCAAGCATGACGATTTTAAAATAAGAACTTATTCGCATGGAGCCTTCGCAATAACGCTTAGCCTATACCTTATTTGTTTTCGAGAAAACGTTACGTGTGTGTTTGACTGTTTTATAAAGCGCACAAAGTTAAGTGGGGCTATGATTTATTTGCCATCAATTTCAAGTGCTTGAAATTATGCAAGTCTGTTAGATCTTTGGATTAAGTTGTCGCCAGTACATGGGTGCACGTTTTTATTAAAAGCGCTGCGTCGGACAAAACATATCTAATTCTTAGAAGAAATATAGGTCACCAGTTGATACAATGAGTCTTTAATTCTGCAATGTTTGCCAATATCAGATGAGCCTGCACAACCCTGCAGTCTCACCATGGTATACTGTTCGCTGTATTCCCGTCACAGGTTGAAGTAACGGACCAAGGTCTATAAATACATTAAATACATCTAAAAGTATCAGTAAGTGAACACAAAGTAAGTTGTTTTACTCCAAGTTATAACAGGGAGCAAAATACAATGTTTCCTACCAACGTATGCCCAGATCAGGCTGCGCATTCGCGCAGTCTGATCAGGGTCTACGCTGTTCGCTATATATCTATCTCACAGGCTGATATACTGACGTTTAATGATGTTTTTTTTGTTTTTTTTTTGTGATTTTATTTTTCGAAAATTGTAATTTTTTATCGCCAATTGTTTTATTTTTTTTGAAGTGGCGATTTTTTTATTTCCCCCAGCGGAATCACTGCCATAATGTCTGATCAGATACTACACTGTTCACCATTTTGTTTATATTCCCAGGCTGATACAATATAATAGCCCTATCTTAATTGCACCGCGCAGTTTGATCGGGTTATACACTTTACACTGTTCGCTATACCATATATATACCCGGTTGATAGTATGATTATTTATTACGGCATTCGTATAGTCTAGTCTGGGTCTGCGCTGTTCGCTATACCGTATATATACCCAGTTGATAGTATGATTATTTATTACGGCATTCGTATAGTCTAGTCTGGGTCTGCGCTGTTCGCTATACCGTATATATACCCAGTTGATAGTATGATTATTTATTACGGCATTCGTATAGTCTAGTCTGGGTCTGCGCTGTTCGCTATACCGTATATATACCCAGTTGATAGTATGATTATTTATTACGGCATTCGTATAGTCTAGTCTGGGTCTGCGCTGTTCGCTATACCGTATATATACCCGGTTGATAGTATGATTATTTATTACGGCATTCGTATAGTCTAGTCTGGGTCTGCGCTGTTCGCTATACCGTATATATACCCGGTTGATAGTATGATTATTTATTACGGCATTCGTATAGTCTAGTCTGGGTCTGCGCTGTTCGCTATACCGTATATATACCCAGTTGATAGTATGATTATTTATTACGGCATTCGTATAGTCTAGTCTGGGTCTGCGCTGTTCGCTATACCGTATATATACCCAGTTGATAGTATGATTATTTATTACGGCATTCGTCTAGTCTAGTCTGGGTCTGCGCTGTTCGCTATACCGTATATATACCCAGTTGATAGTATGATTATTTATTACGGCATTCGTATAGTCTAGTCTGGGTCTGCGCTGTTCGCTATACCGTATATATACCCAGTTGATAGTATGATTATTTATTACGGCATTCGTCTAGTCTAGTCTGGGTCTGCGCTGTTCGCTATACCGTATATATACCCGGTTGATAGTATGATTATTTATTACGGCATTCGTATAGTCTAGTCTGGGTCTGCGCTGTTCGCTATCTATATGATATCCAGGCATGAAACATATTAACAGAATTCAGTATATTTACCGTAAATGACATGGAAAGTTACGAAATTGTTAGAGTAAATGTGGAATAGAATGTGTTTCCGTTCGTGTGTGGGTCCGGTTAAGAAGTTTGCCGGAGTTTCTACAATCTGCCACTGGTGGCATTTGGCATCACAGGACTGTTGAAAATAGCCAAAGTTTACTGCTTTTCTGAGGGCGGCGGGTGACTTATAAAAATCACCGCCTCCCACAATCAGTTAAGGAGGCTCTTGCGACAAGTATTGAAAAATACTCGCAAATGAAGTAAAAATCGCGCGCCACAATAAAAATTCAGTAACCGCATCAGATGTGTTCAATTAATTTTTTACAAAGTTACCCCACCCACCTATTTTTGGCCAGAAATTTCAACACGACTGAATTTATCGGAATTGTTTTCATGAAAATATGAGGCACAGATACTTTGTTATGTCTTGTGCTATCACTTGTAACACCACACCATTTTCTGAAAATGATTTCAAAGCGGGGTCATAACCAGCTCAAATGTTTGCTACAAATGCCCGAAAAATACCTTAAATTCTGACGCGAAACCGTACCGGCGAGACAGCATAGCATGCGCCATTTTCCAAGATGTCAAAATCAACCGGAGCTAACATTCAGTTTCGTAGAATTATGAAATACTCTAAAAAATACACCTAGTCAAGCCTCCCAAAGTCAAGAAATATCCATAAACCTATTTTTCTAGACACACTGGTGTAACTTACAGGGTCGGTAGTGAAGTATATAGAAAATCGTCCACCCCCTTTTTAAAGCTTGTTGCCCACTGTCCCGTGAGACCTTTGCAGGGATTCCGCTCGGGAAAATAAAAAAATCGCCACTTCAAAAAAAATAATAAAACAATTGGCGATAAAAAATTACAATTTTCGAAGAAAAAAAAACACCAGAATGATAGTTACGTTTTAGATCGGGTACGGTATGACAAATAACTTCAGAGTTGCTTCCCTTGGGCCACAATTACGCCATTTGCTATTTGCTGCTCGACGAAATGACAGATGTTGTAAGTTGACATTTTCAACGTATTTCAGCTTCAAATAAATATACCTGATTGGTGACACCTGTACAAACAGTTGAAGTTATGATTTCTATATTCATTTCCACGGCGTAACGTCGATGACACTGCCATTAGAATGAGTTTTATTATAATTCTTACTTAGATTGAGCGATACTCGCCGAGAGGAGTAGTCGGATGGGATGTGTGTATATAATTTGACAAACTTAAACGGAATAATGAAATCAATTGGTGATTAAGGCATCTCAATACCTAGTTAACCCCAGTGATAACGTAAATTGATGGACATCACAGAATAAGCAGAGCAAATAACATTTATCAGTTATATAATGTTCACCAGAAATTAGTGCGCTGATACCTGGAACATTCGTGGTTTCTGACCCGAGGCGCTTACGGGTACTGATGAATGCAGCCTACGGAAATGGCCGAGGACTATTGTACGACTGGTGAACACACAGAAAAAGGACTGATGACACTTCGGATTCTGATAGTGAGAGTGACGGAACGAACTTGAATGAAGTGCAATCTAACTAGATATAGAGGTGTAATCCGATAGTTTAAGGGATTGTTTTAATAATGTCAGACCTCCAAGAGGATTGATATTACAATGGCGATGAGGATGAGATAATAGTTTTCAAAGCGTGGGAGAACTTGCAGTTGCAAAACAATTTTGCAAGCTGCTTATCTGGAGTTGGGATCCAGACCAGATCAGCCGGCGTGGGAAATTGTCCATTTCCACATTGGAATCCACGTTTATCTCTCCAAGAGCGTAAACACAGCATTGTATTCAGTATATAGTCCCCCATATTTGCTTGAATTGGATTGTATTTTCAATATATTGTGATTTAGTTCGTGTTTTGTTTTTTATTTTATTTCGCGATATAAGCTAGTGGCTCAATTTTCGCGGGAAAACAAACACCAAGCAGAAAATTCGGGTTTCCATCTAATTTTACAAGGTTATTATAATATAATCATCAATTGTAATTAATAAATAATTTCCCCAAAGTAATTTGTTTGTTTTTAGGTAAATAAAAAAGGAAATAATTTTATTTGTTTTGAAAGACGGTTCAAGTGAAAGGAAGGGGTGTCCATTCTGAAAATTTGCTTCAAGTTTCCATTGTTGATTCCAAGAATAAATTAAAATAGTGCATACTAAGTAGTAGTCATTGTGCAAGTGGCAAATTTGACTGGTATTTTATTTTATTTAAGGTCCATTTAGTACAAAATGGCCACAGCACAGTACATTTGATCCCCCAAACAAACCCCAGCCCCAACTCAGAATATTCTACAACCAAGTTGTAAACATGGTCAGGTAGTGGATATGACTGAGGAATTTGATGACACATAGTTAGTGGAGAGGCGGTTTATAGAATGGGAGGAGGAGGAATGTGCATCTATGGGCAGTTACTACAATATTAAGGCAGAAGTCGAGCAAACATTGCAAATTGTCTCTCACTTATTAAGAACTGAGCCTATAGTCTGTTTCACGAAAGCTGCCCAAATTTTACGGCTATATAGACAATTCAAAAACAATATTATTTTCGATAATATTAAATTAAAGGAAAATTTAAGAATGAGCCTTCTTTTTATTTCGTGAAATTCGGTCAAATATTGATTTTATTACGAAAAATTGATTTGTCTATGGGAATTTAACATGGGGGGAAAAGTGGTAAGGAAGTGTGGGAGGAGTCAAAAAACGAAAAAATTTGGAAATTGACTCCGAAACCTGACTAGATAGCTTGGATATCATCTAATTAAGAAAACAAAAGTTAAATTTTAAAAATCGGTCCAGTATTTCTAAAATTCAAAAAAAATTCCCCATGTTAAATAAATCCCCATATAAATTTTTTTTTCGCAATAAAATCAATATTTGACCAAATTTCACGAAATAAAAAGAAGGCTCATTCTTAAATTTTCCTTTAATTTAATACTACAATGTATCAAACAAATATTGTTTTTGAATTGTTTATATGGCCGTAAAATTTGGGCAGCTTTCGTGAAACAGACTATAGGTACAAGGGTGGTCTCCCAGATGCCGAGTATGGTGGTGTCGGACCCAAAGTTAAACATGAGGGTGATACTCGGGAGAGACAATCCAGGGAGACACAACTGCAGCAAGTGGGTGACGTGCTGTTGAACAACAATGGGGTACATAAAAAATGTGTGGAATCGGACAGTGAGCCAGAGTCGAAGCACACAAGGTTAAAGGGTGATATTTCCAGAACCAAGTTCTGGCATGGAGATGTACGGAAAAAAAGGACACTGACGAGAGATGTGAGTGGTTGTCATTCTCGTACCAAGTACGACAATGCCGAAGGTCGTGGGAGAAATAGGCGTACCTCTAGGTCGACAGAGTATGATGTCGAACGGGAGAGGTCAAGGTCATTTGGGTCACCTAGGGACGAAAGGTACTCGCGTACTAAGTATGGGAGTGAGGTGATGCATCGCCATAGACCTGCAAGGTCTGGGTATCGCACCCCAGAAAGTAGAAGTAGGCCAAGGTCATGTGGGATAAGAAAGGACAAACACACCTACACAGACATAGATCACATTCATATGTGGCATCTAGCCAAAGTAGGTCAAGGTCACCGAGAATGACTTTGCCGTACCATTTGAGTACCAAGTACTTGAATACGAGACCTAAGGTCAGTCATCACAGGCGAAACAGGTCACGGTCAGTGTCGAGCCAAAGAAGGTCAAGGTCACCGAGAACAACTTTACAGTACCATTCGAGTGCCTAGTACTTGAATACGAGACCTAAGGTCAGTCGTCACAGGCAAAACAGGTCACGGTCAGTGTCGAGCCAAAGAAGGTCAAGGTCACCTAGAACAACATCACGGTACCACTCGAGTACCAAGTACTCCAGTTACTGGAGTCAGTCAAGGTCGCGCACCAGTAACTTTGTAGACGTAATCAAAAGTTTACCTAAGGGTCTGCAATACGATGGTACTGGTAACTGGCTGACAATTAGACAGCACTTTCTCCAGTATGCGGACGCATATCAGTGGACACAAGTTGTTCGTGTCCATAGTTTGCGCTGGTGTTTGTGTGGGAAAGCTGCTGACTGTCAGGCCATGATAGTGACAACTGACATGACCTTTGATCAATTATTGAACAAATTAGAAAGTCGATTTGGTCAGGAGTTGATCGAAACTGTGCAGGTGAAGTTTCAGACGGCAGTGCAGAACCCTGGAGAGGAGCTCAGTGACTGGGTGGATAGGATACAGTTGTTGGCAGTTCGGGCATTCCAAGATTTGCCCGAACATTATTGTAATCAGCAGGCAGTAAATAGACTTTGTCAAGGTTTATTGGACAAAGAGGCAGGCCAGCATGTATATGGGTAGACCAGCATCCATGCAACAAGCCATTAATGATATACTCTGGTACCAGCATGTGCACTGTGCGATGTACGGTAAAACAAATCAAAGAGAGGCCAAGCGACCCCGAAATCTCGACAATGACGGACGCCAGATTTACCAGGTGAAAGCTGCGCAGCAGAGGGAGATGGTTTGCACTCCAGCCAGACCTGAACCAACAACTTCAGAAGGCCGCATCACATCATTGGAAGATGCGTTTGTGAAACTGCAGAAATGTTTGGAACATTTGATTGTGCTGGTCCGCAAAAGGGGATTCCATCAGAGGTGCTCCATATGCAGGAAACCAACTCATACATACATGGAGTGTCCATTGAAAAACAAATGTTTTGCTTGTTTGGAGGAAGGCCACTTTAAAAGGAATTGTCCTAAGAGCATTGGTAAGAAAATAGGCCATTATCCGGATGGAAAGTCAAAATCTGATGGAAAAGCTGCGGGTGCCGAATGGTTAGTTGATCCAACGATGGATACGTCTAGACCAAGTCTGATACCGAGTTTGGGTACCAAGTACTCAGACTCGTATGTGTGCACTAAGTGCGGAAAGGTGGCACTAGCCCCCAGCAGAGATGTAGAGATGAATGAAAGCATTAATTCCAAACTGAGTAGTAGTGGGGCCACTTTGTATCCATCTAAGATGGGTGTGCGGGAACAGTCGATGAGTCAATCGCCTAGTGGAAGTAGAAAACCTGAAATGGATGTCGGTCCGATTTGCCCGAAGGTTGATGAGTCACCAAGTGACTCAGGATCTCAGGTTGGAGATGGTGATAGGAACAGGGTTCCGGTTGAAGTGGAAATCCAGGATTCCACAAGGAAGGAAAACTTGTGTCCTGTAGCATGCAAGGTAGGTATGTATCCAAATGCAAGCGGGGAGAATGTGCGTAGCGAACACATTTGTCCCGGTTTTATCAAGGAGGAACATGTGCGTCATGAACATGTGTTCCAAGGTAGGGACAAGTATCATGTGCGTAGCGAACACGTGTTTCCGGTTGATTGCGGGTTGGAGCATACAATAGCATGCAAGGGGAGCAAACGTTTTCCAGGGTGTCATCAGAGGGGCAAACTTACCGTGTTTGCTCACCTGGTGGCGAGCGTGGAATGGATTTCGCAGATGAGGGCAAAGACGTCGGTGTTGTCAGTGAGAGTCCCGATGCTGAACCCGGCGAGACAGGGAAGGCCAAGCCACCAGAGGTACGGGCAAGGTTGGAACTGGACGAGCCTGGTGTCGATGTGATCTGGCCGTGGGATCCAGGAGGGTGTAATGACCATGGCGAGGGAGTTGTGTGTTGACTTGGTCACCCAAGGTGACGGTTTTACGTTTTAGACTGGTGTGTCCACAAGGGACGACAGTCGGTGTGCCAGAGACACCGTTTAGTGGTTGATTCTCTGTAGAAGAGCTTAGAGAAGCTCAATGAAATGACAAGGATCCAGAGTTGATCCTGGAATGGCTGAAAACGTCTGTTCAGCCTGAGAAAGCCGTTTTATTGATAGCGAGCCCAGCGACCAAGTCGTATTGGCTGAATAAGGAGCAGTTTGTACTCATTGAGGGGGTACTATACCGAACCAGAGATGAATGTGACGAGAAAGACTTGGTAGTACCAGAGAGTCTAAGACCTATGGCATTAAAGTGGAACCATGACATTCCATCTTCCGGACATCAGGGTGTGGTGAGAAATAAGCAAAGCATGAAAGAAAAGTGATTTTGGGATGGAATGGCAATAGGTCACGGCAGGCTCAAAGCCTACACACAGACAGTGCATCAATGGAGCGAGTGCAGACTGATTTCATGAGTCCTTTGCCTACTACTCCCCGGGAACATGAACACATCCTGATAATGTGTTCCGCTACCGTCACATACCGCTGTAGTAACCGCCAATTCAGCGGTTGATCATTTTTCTCGTGGTTCGGATATCCGATTCAGTCAGAGACATATCCCACTCCGGATATGGTAAGGGAGATGGTAGGAAAGGGGATAGTGGGGACCATTGGCTTGCATCCCAAGGGTGCAAGCAGAGCATCAAGGGCAGACATTCGGGCAAATTGCAAAGTTGGTGGAAATGCCCGAGGTTGTGGGGTTTGGCGAGATTGGGTTGGACGTAGTCACCTATCACGTCCAAATAGATGTCCTTAAGGAAGATGGCCAAGCGGAGTGGGTCGCGGCAATGCCTTGATCAGAGGCACCACATTTCAGGCAGTGCTGAGGCTGACTGCGGAGAATGACCAATAACTCTACAGGGCCCGGTTGTAGTAGAGTATACGTATATGTGGAGTGTTTTGCGGCAGAAATGGAGAGACCAGGTCTCTAAGTGTGGAGTTTCGTGGTGGTCGGACTGTGTTAGAGACCGTGTCTCTAGTCTCTAGGTTAGGACGTTTGTAGTAGAGTATACGTATATGTACACTAGCACGGCGGAAATGGATTTTACTATAGTCAGAATAGTAAATACAGAGAATCCGCTAACTGGGACATTTTAAATGGATTTTACAGTAGTAAAGACAAAGAATCTGTTGTGAACTGGATTTTTTATATGTACAAAGTGTTTTAATGTATTCTTAACTGGATGTATTGTGTGTAAATTCTTAATTGGATTTATTGTGCCAAAGACAAACTGTGATAATAACGTTTTAAATGAGTCTTATTTGGATTGACATGATGTACCAAGTACATCAAAGGAGAGACTGAATGTGCCAAATAAGAAATAGTGCCAAATATGTTTTAAGGACAAAGTCAGTTGTAAAGGTGTTACCGCAGGAACAGTACACATAGTACCTCTGTTGGCGATCTGAAAGTTCGGACCAAGTCCCGAACGTGCTTAATGAGGCTGAGCCAATAAGCGATTTCTACGGAATGATAATTTCTGGAGTGAACCATCCGACCCCGGGTAGTGACAGCTTCAAAAGAAAACAGGATGGAGTATAATGTTCACCAGAAATTAGTGCGCTGATACCTGGAACATTGGTGGTTTCTGACCCGAGGCGCTTACGGGTACTGACAAATGCAGCCTATGGAAACGGCCGAGGACTATTGTTCGACTGGTGAACACACAGAAAAAGGACTGATGACACTTCGGATTCTGATAGTGAGAGTGACGGAACGAACTTGAATGAAGTGCAATCTAACTAGATATAGAGGTGTAATCCGATAGTTTAAGGGATTGTTTTAATAATGTCAGACCTCCAAGAGGCTTGATATTACAGTTAATTCACTTTATAATTGAATGTGTCTTTGAAATTAGAGGCCAACTCCATGAGGGGAGTTAGTCCTCTTCTTCCACTGACCCCGTCAACTTTATACAAATGGAGAACTAGTCTTTGGTTATTCTGTGGCACACAGTCAATTTACATCATTGCTGTTGTCCCATAAAGCCATGACCCCCCCCCCCCCCAGCGCCCCCATTCCCCTCCCCCATTATTTACTCCAGTCGGTGTATGAGCCAACCAGTAGTTTCACTGGCCACAGCTGGCCCCATATCTCTAGTCACATACATATGAGACGTGCAACGTAATTTTGTACCTAAGAACATGTGCGATTTTTCATGAACTATACAGAAAGTGTAATATTTTCTGTAAATGACGTTTCCACATGTCAACTTTTGACATCATTTACCGAAAATATCATAAACTTTGTAAATATTTTTCATGAAATATCGCACATGTTCTTAGGTACAAAATCACATGGTGTGTCTCGTATTTGTTTTCAGTCGATAATATTACCAGTGTACAATGCAGCTGCTTGGCTTGATGAATGTCTGCAGTCCGTGCGAGATCAGGACTTCCAAGGATCACTACAGTTGTCCATTTACAATGACTCCAGTACCGTAAGTAAACACATTTGTGGCGTGACTGGAGGAATTGGGCTTATGAAATTTGCGGTTTACAAGTATCTGATCAAATAGCACACTGACGTAGCCTGAAAATAATATATATTACTTGTTATAAGCATGACAGGCATTTCATTGATGGAATGGCAAACAGTGCAGATCCTGATCAGACTGTGAGGATGCACAGGCTGATCTGGATATACACTGGTTGCAAATCCCATAAGCCCCATTTCTCCAGTGACTGCCACATTTCATGGTCAGGATACACCAATGATTTTGGACAGGAAAATATAATATAAATATTTGTTTGTCTTGTGTATCACAGTATGTATAGTAACCACTCACATGAACCATTCAAAGGTCTACAGCAAAGCGTTAGTCAATGGTGACATGAAAAGCTGAAAGGAAGTATGTCATCACTCACGTGGTTTTCCGATAGAACTATGATGAAATAGACCTACAAGAGTGGTTTAATACAACATAGGTCCTGAACATATTTGCAGTCTGATTTGGGACTACGCTGGTCCAATATGTTTAAGATATCTTCTCTCCGCCGGGGGCACATATATTATTTATCAGTAACTTGATTAACGGTAGGGATAGGCCGTGGCCTAGGGGATATGGCATTGGATTTCACTACTGGAGGTTGTGAGTTCAATTCTCACCATGGGCATGAAAAATACTTACATATTATTTCCATCCCACTGGTTGTCTGATGACACTTAAAACTGTCGTCCCATCTATATGACCATAGCTGTTGCTGGAATGTTAAACCCATTCACTTTGATTAATGTTGTTTTTGCTACATTACAGGATGACTCAATGACCATCATAGAGAGATGGAGGGAGAAATTAACACAGAGAGATGTGAACATTGTCTTAAGTGGACATAATGCAGCAACACCAAGGGGAGGTAACTTATAATCCATGTATGTATACATGTCACTCGCCATGGCAAAAAGGCGCATATTGCCTATTTGATCAATAAATACTTAGCTCTTCCTGGTCTAACCCAAAATTTCTGTCTGTAGTGCAGGGCGACTTACAGCCAGAACGCACAAAGGTTCTTTCCCTGTCAATTCTTCCTGCGCCCACTGGTGCATGTAGTTATGCATTTAAAAATCAATCATATCATTAAAATATCACAATTTCCTTGATACTACATGTTAATTGGACAATTATCTCATCAAAACAACAGTACCTGAAAAAATATTTCTCTTAAAACGTATTTATTCACATTATTTCCGTATCATGTCAACGGCATTTTGCAGTTTTCATGATATTAACGTAATTACTCCGTCTGTTATTTATCGTAATTATTAGTAATTAGGGATTAAAATGACTTAAAAACATATTATATTACTGTTATTATTGTACAACTTGACGCATATGAATAATAGCTATTATGTTTATTTAAGAAATAATTTATACCAGATTAAAACTGAAACTATTGTTGTCAGACCATTTTCTGAATTATTTAGCGATGTATATATATCATTTATGTACAACGTACCATTTCACAGTGTAAAGATCTTTGTGCATTCTGGCTGTAAGTCGCCCAGCATTACAGACAGAAATTTCTGGTTAGTGTTAGTGTATAAATATTTCTGAAGCTAGCTGATCACGAGTTACACTCATAACATATGCTAATTAAGTCAATATTTTATGACGGAAAGTCACCCATAGCCTCATGAACAACAAAATAGTTAGTAAGACTGCTTCAACCAGTGTTGACTTTTTAACTTAAACTGATTTAATGGTATTATGTTATTTATCGTATACTGAATTTATTTTAGCATTTTGGATGCTTGACAAAAGGTAATAATTCCAGCACAAAAATATTTACACAATTCCTTAACATTTGATTGGTCCGTAGCAAGTCTCTGTCCAGAATTTATATCCCAGTAAACTCCATGCCGAACTACTTTCCGTAACCGTCAGGTGCAGTTAAAATAATTCTTAAGAAAACGGAAAATAAACACATTTTCTTGATGAATTTATTTCAAATGCTAGAATTATAAGGAATGAATGGCCTTTTTGTGGAATTTATCGGGGATATAAACTTGGAAAAGTCACGGGAATACTGGACGAGGCCTTCCGACCTTCGTCCAGTATTCCCGCGACTTTTCCAAGTTTATACCCCGATAAATTCCACAAAAAAGGCCATTCATTCCTATAACAAACATGCATGTTGTTTATTTGTAGTTGGATATGCAAAGAACCGTGCTGTGGAACAAAGTACAGGGAAATGTCTGTGTTTTCAGGATGCTGTAAGTTTGAAAACTATTCTGCAGTATATTCAATATTTCATATAATAGAAAATCTTTAATTTTCTTCGAGGGGTATGTCTGTTGGTGCTGCAAATTTCAAAATCCTAGCACCAACATACTGTCTGTTACATGTTTGGCTGCCAACAAACTTTTGGCTATTAAACACATTAAATCTAAAAAATATTTAGAAGTAAGTAAGTTAAATTCCCATAGGAAAATCGTTTTTTTCTTCAAATAAAATCAATATTTGATGGAAGTTCATCAACTAATTCTTTTTGGGGAGGGTGACTTTTTTGTTATTGATAAAAAAGTACTTACTTTTAAATATCTTTTAGATTTAGTGTTTTTAATAGTCAAAAGTTTGTAGGCAGCAAAACGTGGAACAGACAGTAGTGTCATATATACACATTAGTATCGGAGGCTGGAGGCGAAAGTATGTTTGTATAATGACACTTTCCTAAATGACCATTTGTCCAGCTTTTAATTGTTATATATTTATCAAGTATGTGAATTCATTTTGTCATTTAGGATGACGTTATGGCTACAGACAGAGTAAGTCAACAGTATGAAGCTCTGAAGGCACACCAGATAGCAGTAAGTTGGTTTTCAATAGCGTCACTTAATTAGGATCTCCGCATAGCCTCGTTTCTTATAAAATCTGTAAACACATTTAATACAAAACATGATTTGACAGCGAATGAGAATTGTCTCCGCTGGAGACGATTCTCATTTGCTGGCAAATCATGTATTACATCATTACTCATGTAAGATATCCATTTGTGTTATAACAAGTTTTAGTGTTATAGGGGTGTTGAGATGTATGTGAGCAAGTTTTAATTTGTTACAGATAGTTGGGTGTCGGTTCCACCGTTCACCTGAGGGGTCCACAGAGAGATTTACAAAGTGGGCGAACACCATCACGCAAAGTCAGCTACATACTCAGGTGCGTCCAGCAATAGCTGTATTTACTCATATTTTAATTTTCTAGTTTGTTATAATTTAAAATGTATAAAAGTAATATCCTGTTTAGAAGTTGTACAACTCTACCATTCAAGAGTGAGTTGCTTAATAGTTCGGCCCTGTATTGATTTATTATAGGAATGAATGGCCTTTTTGTGGAATTTATCGGGGTATAAACTTGGAAAAGTCGCGGGAATACTGGACGAAAGCCGGAAGGCCTCGTCCAGTATTCCCGCGACTTTTCCGAGTTTATATCCCCGATAAATTCAACAAAAAGGCCATTCATTCCTTATAATTCTAGCATTTGAAATAAATTCATCAAGAAAATGTGTTTATTTTCCGTTTTCCTAAGAATTATTTTAACTGCGCCTCACGGTTACGGAAAGTAGTTCGGCATGGGGGTTACTGGGATATAAATTTTGGACAGAGACTTGCTACGGGCCAATCAAATGTTAGGGAATTGTGTAAATATTTTCGTGCTGGAATTATCTGTCTGTAAATATGGGTATTTACATTATTTGAAAATTCAGTGTAAATACATGTAATTATACATGTAAGTAATAAAACAATGGGCTGTTGCATTTACTGCGGTTTCGCAGAACATTTGGTCGGATTAAAGTTTGCGAGGAGTCCTTTGGTCTCCACGCACTTTAAACAGACCAACTGTTTTATATCTCACAGTGAGCGCAACAGCCCATGGTTTTATATCCTTAAATGTTTTCACAACTGAAAAGAGGTGAGTTGTCAGTGAAAGTACAGTGAAATTGCAATGGCTTGAAGTCCCACAGACTGCACATTTTTTCTAGTTTTCAGATTTTTCGAGCCATTGCATCTCATGATTTTGTTATATTGTATCGGCTGGACATGAAACCTATCTTGAGGTATCACATTTTCTGAGGTGTTCCATTTCATGCCGCACTACATTAAACATCTAGGGAAAATTGTTACCATTTCGAGAGAGCCCAGTATCACAAGGTCAATGTACATTAAGTTCTCATGATTTCACTGTGTATACCGGTATACATTGTGACCACTCATTTGAACCTCCACAGCCATTCAAGCTACTGTAATGACATTACATGTATTGTGCTTAGGAATATGAAAATATTTATAATTTCCATATGAAAAATGTGTCTTCAGCTTAATATAATATACAACAACCTTTCTGTCCATTTACCACATATGTTGTTACCACTCAGTTGAACCGTCTCGTCGAGACGGTTCAACTGAGTGGTAACAACATATACTTTACAGGTGTACACGTCACATGGCCCAAGCGTGATCATGCCGACCTGGTTCTGTCGCCGTGACCTGTACAACACAGTCGGCGGGTTTGACGAGGGGGGAAAGGTATGCCATAGCTGATGTTGCATGTGATGGGGCTGTCAGAAATACGCAAACCCAATTGCGTTAATATTTTGTTATCTTAAAGGCCCTGGGTCTCCGATATGCCTGAAAAGTGATGAATAAGAATAGGAAAACATAGATTAATTGTAGATTTGTATCATATTTCTGAACCTGTAAGTCGCCTGAAAAAGTTTTTTGGATTATTTCTTTTTTTTAGTGTTTGCAACATGAAAAACATTTTTTTTTCAATTGATGGTTACTAAATTATTTTATTTAAATTAATATCACTAGCGTCTATAATGGACATTTCTTTCTAAATGGGTAAAGTATTATCATTTGTCAACAAATAACACAATGTTTCGTTACTGGTACATGTATAGCGAAAATAACAACTTATGCCAATCCAAATTATCTCCCCTGCTTATCACAGTTCCTGATACCTAATATGTATTTCAATATAATACATTTTTTTGCAAATTTTATAAAAAAAACAAATATTGCAATTGACAATCAATTGATTGATATTATGTCATTTACTGTGCACAAACTGAAAAACCACATATTGTATATCTGAGGCATTTACATTTAGGTCTTGTTTTGTGAATAAATGTTAACCCCCTGTCAGTGTTTGACTATATTTGGCTATCATGTGTTTATTGCAAAAAATGGGCACAGTGTATTGAAAATCATACTCTGTTCCACGTTTTGCTGCCGACAAACTTTTGGCCATTAAACACATTAAATCTTAAAAATATATAAATGTAAGTAGTTTTTTTATCAATAACAAAAAAATCACCCTCCCCAAAAAAAATTATTTGAAGAAATTCCATCAAATATTGATTTTATTGCGAAAAAACTTTTGTTTTCTTAATTACCTTTCTAAGCTATCTAGCCAGGTTTCAGAGTCAATTTCCAATTTTTTTATTTTTTTTACTCCACCACTGCTTCCTCCTCATTTTCTTCCATGTTAAAAATTGTTTTTTTCGCTATAAAATAAATATTTGATGGAATTTAAACAAACAAATATTTTTGGGGAGGGTTACTCTTTTGTTATTGGTGAAAAAGTACTTACATTTAAATACTTTTTAGATTTAATGTGTTTAATAGCCAAAATTTCGTCGGCAGAAAAACGTGGAACAGACAGTAGTGTAATAAATATATCTGCAAAAATGAGCCCACTACAGATATGTACAGTAATCAGTATAGCTTAAAATTATGATTATGTGCTTATACAATAAATAGAATCGAACATTTGTGTTGATTTAATATGATATTTATTAAACAAGTTTACTGATTTCATAAGAAACGAGGCATAGCCTCGTTTCTTATGAAATCAGTAAACTTGTTTAATAAATATTGTATTAAACCAACACTCATGTAAGATTCTCTATATATCGCATGAGTGAGACACTTACGTATTCAGCATAATTGTTTGTCTAGGGGGTACCAGAAGACCTGATATTCTTCTACGCCCACCTGGAGAGGGGCGGTGGGCTACACCGGGTGGACAGGGACCTGCTGATGTACCGCTACCACCCCAACGCCGCTACATTCTCCGTCATGGAGTAGGTGGAGAGATTGATATATTACGTTTGCTTATACAGTCTACACTTGTTAACTCAAACTCTCTTAAGTTAAACTACTGATGACTCAGTCAAATTCTTGGTCCCTATTACATGTTTTTCAATGTAATAACTCCTGTTAACTCAAATTTTCATTACCTCAAGTATTTTCCTCAGTCTCCTGGACTTTTAGTAAACGAGTGGAGGCTGTATGTGGCTGTGACTGGAGAAATGGGGCTTACGGGCATCTGCAGTCTGATCAGGATTTGCCCTGTTTGGCATTTTATAAATGAAGCGCTTATGCGCTTAACCATTAACCATAAACCATTATGCGCTTAACAAGCCGTATATATTGTTAACAGGCTACAGGAATGTGCTATTTGATCAGGAGCTACACCGGTCACAAAATCCGTAAGCCCCATTTTTCCCAGTCATAGCCACATATGAAATGCTTATGAAGATGGAATACAGTGCAACCTGTCTACATCAGCCAGTAACAGGACACAAAACTGGATTTTGTAGAGAGATGGCTGTTGTAAGGAGGTTAAATATATAGTGATTTGTGCGATTGTGATATAAACTATGGGTTGTTACAGTGAGGTCGACTCTGTTCACGGAGGTTCCACTCTATTGTCACTTGAGAACCAGACAGACCAATCAATGATCTATGATAATAATTAGAAAGTAGTAGACTGGTGACATTATAGGAATGAATGGCCTTTTTGTGGAATTTATCGGGGTATAAACTTGGAAAAGTCACGGGAATACTGGACGAAGGCCGGAAGGCCTCGTCCAGTATTCCCGCAACTTTTCCAAGTTTATATCCCCGATAAATTCCACAAAAAGGCCATTCATTCCTTTTAATTCCAGCATTTTAAATAAATCATCAAGAAAATGTGTTTATTTTCCGTTTTCTTAAGAATTATTTTAACTGCGCCTCAGGGTTACGGAAAGTAGTTCGGCGTGGGAGTTTACTGGGATATAAATTTTGGACAGAGACTTGCTACGGGCCAATCAAATGTTAGGGAATTGTGTAAATATGTTTGTGCTGGAATTATAGGCAAACACACATTTCTCCCATCTCATATGTGGCTGCAGCTGGCGAAATGGGGTTTATGGGATGTGTGTCCAGCGTAGATTCTGATCAAATAGCACACTCATATACCACAATACTTACCTATGTTACATGTTATTTACAGCGTGTTTTAACACAATTTCTCAACATTTATTGCTCCGAGGAAAAATAATTCTAACGAGGAGCCCACGGGAATAAAAAAATTCCACGATTTTAATTGTTCCTCAATAAAACAAGTTGAAATTGTCTTGAATCTACCAAAATGGAATTTGTTAATAAATTTTTTAAATGTGAAACAAAACCAATAGGCAACCATATTAATTTTCCATTCCATCCTTGAAACGCCCATCATGCACCTAACAAGCAATATATAGAGGATCTTACATGAGTGATGATTTAATATGATATTTATTGAACGAGTTTACTGATTTCATAAGAAACAAGGCTATGCCGAGTTTCTTTTGAAGTCGGTCAACGAGTTTAATAAATCTCATATTAAATCATCACAAATGTTAGATTATATTTATTGCAAAAGTACATTATCATAAACTGTGTTGGTCACCAAACCTGTTTCTGTAGTGAGCTAATTTGCATATTTAATGCACTAGTGTAATATGAATTTTATTATGCCGTGTTAATACACTGCGAGCACCCATTTGATGTAATATAGATCAATATTGTATATTCCTGCGACAGAGGGACAATATGGGGCCTGCGTGTGGAGTTCCTGCAAGCACAGGTGCTGAATAAATGGCCGACGTTTACAATCTGGAATGCTGGGAAACAGGGCAGGAAGTTGTTCCGGTCATTGACCCCCGACAACCAGGCCAAGGTAACTGTCTGTCTGTACACTTATTGTTTGCCCTAGTTTCTCGACCAGTGAAAGTACAGCATTTTTTCTCATTTAATTGCATATTGTGACATTTTCGCCAATATCTATTAAATTAGTCATTAAATGTTGCAATATGAACACCGTGATATTTAGAACTGATGTCGAGGCTTGTTATCACAAGTTCACGAGTCGCACACCATGTTACCACACTCTCACTTTGGTGTCACGCCATCAATCACAATATAGTATTGCAATTGGAAAGCGTGTTTCAGGTGGGTCTACAGTCAAACGTACATGTTCACGCAATGGAGCAGGCCAGACAATAAGATAGTTATAGTTCACATATTGAAATTTTAATAAACTGATTTTTTCCCTCGCTCAAAATTAATTTAGTAAAAATTCAATATATGAACTATAACTGTTACATATTACATACATATTGGCCATTTCGTATTGCAACTCGATTTATTAATATTGATATTAGCACTATATTAGCACAATAAATAGTTATCAGGCTACAGTGCGCTATTTGATCAGGAGCTACACTGGTAAAAATTCCCATAAGCCCCATTTATCCAGTCATAGCCACAAATGAGGTATATATTATAGCAGCTACAGTGGGGTCAGCGTGTAAGTGCACACACGAACGAACACGACAGGTTGAACCTGTTGTGTTCGTTCATGTGTGCACTTACACGCTGACCCCACTGTATACCATCCACATCTGCTAGCACGGTCCTGCCCAGATTTGATATGCGTCTATGTATAGTGTAGTATTTGTCAGAAGCAAGACATGTGTTTTCTCATTGAATGCCCCATCACAACAAGTGAAATATGGGATTCAGCCCTGTTAACCTAATGTTGTGGTGGTTGGTTGGGAGCATGCAATGCCGGGGTGATTTAACGATCAGGATTCGTCCTTACCGGAATCCTGACTGGAGACCTGGTTTGACCTCAGGTACGTCTTTGGATTTCTTGTATGGTTATGCCCCTTATAAGAGTAACCCTATCAGTATTTCTTTTAGGGGAAGGGGCCAAGTGACTGGTGTGGTATGGACGTGGCACCAGGTCTGGTTATTCTAATTTCAGGACTGAATATATATTTATCTTAATGTAAATATTATGTTCTGTTTGGGATCCCCCCACCCCACCCCCCTCCTCTGCAGCAGGTTAAATGTGGGATCAAACTTGTTGGCCTGGCCTTAAAAGAGCTTAGCTGTTGATAGGCTGTTAAACACCAATAAACAAACTTGCCTAAAATGACCTGAGTTGTTAACAGGCTGTTAAACACCATTAAATAAATAAATCTTAGGTAAAAAGTCACATGACGTGTCTCATATTAGTCTGGTTTGTGGCATGATTTTGCTAGAATTCAGGTGCAGGTGGGTGAAGCCAGCTTGAAAATATTAGAGGATTTGTCTTTTACAATGAAACACAATGGACACAGTCATGAGATAACATTCTTATTACATTGCAAAATCTTCCTAATTTATTTTGGAAAATCTGCCATATTTTATGTGAATGTAATTTTAAGTTGGCAAAATATTTTGGAGCAAATGCGGAATTCAATTTCGCATTTGCTCTGAAATATTTGCTAACTTTCATTCTCACTAAAAATCATCAGATATTGAGAATATATTTGCAACAGTCATTAAATAAGGCATGTTTTTTCATGAACCCATCAACATTTAACGAATTCATGTATAGAACGCCATCATAGTAGGGTGGTGACGACTGTTCCCAAAAATCGTCACCAACAATAGACCGATGCCACTTAACCTGTTGGGCGAAACAATCAACTTTCACCGGGTCCGTAAACGGGTTTCTGGTGCGTGAAATTGACACATGGCCACAACAGGGGATGCAGGGACAGCGACTTAATCTGAAAACACATCCCGATAGGGAGTTAATGAACCAACAAATGGCTTTGTGAAACTTGTCTCTCGCTGATTGCTAATTTATTTCGGGGGTTACAGGAGCGTGAATGGTTTGGGTGGGATTTTGGCGAGGTTTAATACCAGTTGATTTGGTGTTTGTTGACTTTGCTGTTGGGAGACCTGATCCCGATTTTTTACTGATTTCAGAAATTGGGGTTTATGAGATTGGCGACCAGTGTAGATCCTGATCAGCCTGCGCATCTGCGCGTGTCTGATCAGGATCTACACTATTCGCCATTCGCTCAGAGATTCTCCTAGAATTGTAACAGAATTTCTGTCCTGATCTTGTTTTATATCTCCTGGCATATGATACTTATAAGGACTTGTTTGCTACCATCAGTAATTTCATTATTTACTGACCTATATTGCTGCATTGCATAATGTGAAGGTCAAACATAGACATTTACGCTAAAGTTTACACAAAATGTGTGTTAAGTTTTCGTTTGTCGACCAATAATTAGTTGTGCTCCATAAACATGCTATCCCCAGAACTGAAATTATTTTATTTCAATTTAAACCATCTTTCAAATATTCTGTTCTGATCAAGAGTAAACTCATTGCCCATCAACTGAAGATGTTGTGTGACAATGTTTAAAAAATATGTCTCTCATAATAAGAAAAAGGGGCCTACTGAATTAACAACCAGTGTAGCTCCTGATTCGCTCTCACACTCATGGGTGGCAGGTGGGAGCATCCGATGGGTAATTTAACGATCGGGGTTCATCCTTATCATGTAACAGTTGAATCTGGTTATACACCTTATGTGAGTATTACGATTATTCGTAATTCTATTTTAGAGGAAGGGGCCAAGTGACTAGGTGTGGTTTTTTACCTGGTACCAGGTCGGGTTATTCTAATTTCAGGGCTGAATATATATTTTTTCTCGATGTAAATATTCCGTTCTGATTTTGGGATTCCCCTCCCCCCAATGCAGGGATCGAACCTGTTTGCCCGGCCTTACTTGACCTTAGCTGTTGATAGGCCGTTAAACACCAATAAACAAACAAACACGCTCGTGTAGCCGGATATTAATCTGGAGGTTTTTTTGGAGCAGCAGGAATGTTCCACCAACTCAGTAGCAAATAGTATAGACCCTGCTCAGAGTATGACTGCACTGGCTGGTTTGTTTGCAAACTCAATAAACCCCTTGTGGCGAGTGACATATGCTAATTTGCAATTAGCTGGCTGACCATCATGGACGTTTGTAGACCAATTTTAAAAAAGACACATTAAAAGGCATGTGACCCACCACAACAAAGTGGCTTATTGAGTTTTTGGCGGGTGCAGTTCTTGATAAATTTCACGCTCATGTTGCCTTAAAAAGAGCTAACATTTGTGTTAAATACACCAATAATATTTCCCAAACTCGATCTGATGAACAGTGCAGGCTCTGATCAGTCTGCGCAGATGCGCAGGCTGATGTGGGGCAACACGGGTCGCATTGCCAATAAGCCCCTTTTTGCCATGGCATCACATGTGGTCTGAATATGTTATCTGGCTCCGTAGGGGTCAAGCAGGGATTACAAATCAAAAAGCCAGTTGACCAACCCCTCTCTGAGTTGACCACTAGATAAGGTGTGTCCGTATTGACGTCTCGTCAAAAATATTTATTCAGGTGGAAAATTTTGTATCCTTGAATGAACTGATTTGTGCAAGCACTTTGGGGAAGATTTAAATTATTTGGACTTTGGCTGATTAAAATAAAGGTGTTTGTGACCAGTATAGCCACAGATCAGTAATGTCTGATCTCTAGCTGATTTCACCAAAATTGCTAGTGCACTTATCTACCTAAGTGCACTTTGAGGGAGAAATGATCCCCTCGTCGATAGGCAAGAGGGGATATAGCATTAGCTCATGTACGTGCATACGTATGCACTTGCGTGTGTACGTACGTTAGTAACACCTTTCATTTTTCAATAACTTATGAACCGCTTCACTGATTTTGACAATATTTGGCCACAATGCGTGTCTTGAGATGGTGCTTTGTTTTCCATATGACCCACATTCAATCGCCAAAGTTCAACGTCATTATCAAGGCTGCCAGCAGGTGGACTAGTTTGTTTGTTGGGGTTTAACGGCCTATCAACAGCTAAGGACATTTAAGGCCGGGTCAATGGGTTTAGTACTAAAGCCCATATATTACCTGTACAAGTACATGTACAAATGTGGGGGGAAATCTCAAAATCAGAACTGAATATTTACAATAAAAGAACTATATATTCAGCCCTGAAATCAGAATGATCCTGATCTGATGCCAGGTCCTCGCCACGCCAGAATCACTTGGCCCCCTCCCAAAAGCAGAAGGATCAGTAATAATCTTACTACTTTTATAATGGGCAATAACCCAATTCAACTTCCAGTTAACAAAGAGAGCCAAAAACGTACCTGAGGGCCAAACCAGGCAAATCGTGATTCCCATAAGAAGGAACCCCACCGTTAATTTACGCCGTCACGTTCGCCCGACCGACCACCCACTGGTGGATTAGCTTAGTGATAACGATGCCCTTGTTTGCATGTATTGAAAACACATTATTTCTTAGAAACAAATTCCTATTTATATATGATTAAAAATATGCAGCATTCATATATCAAACTATGGCCAGTCCAGGATACCGCATTTATTACATTATCACAGCCATTGTTCTGGTTATAAAATAGTTTCTTTCATTAATTATTTTTAATTAATGCACATATTGAAACTTACTGATGAATAATTTAGGTTTTCACAAATGCATGGACATTCTCTCATGACTGGGATGGGTCGTATGACATTGGACATCAATACCAGAGGTTGCGAGTTCAGTCCTCCCCCTAGGCGTGAACAATATTGCATAGTATTTCCATCCCACTGTTGGATGAGACTTTAAACTGTTGGGACGTTAAACCCATTCACTTTTCACACATGATTAAGGCCAATATATAAAATTATCTGCAAGCATTTATTTTACAACTATGTGTATTACAATCAACGGTGAGAGTTTTTATTGCCATATATGGATGTGTAAGGGTGGGCCTTAATGTGGGAGGAAACTGGAGTACGCAGAGAATACCAACTAGTCTGATCTGGAGACCATCATACCATAACACATAGTGTGAGGATTGAGACTGGCCCACATGAGTGAGAGGTGCGCTTGTTACCAACTGTGCTGACCAGACAACTATTATTACTATAGGCAAACTATGGAGTGTAGATAGGGACAAGTCTCGACTTACCCTTCCAACATATGCAGTGGAACCTCTCTAAACTGAACACAGGAAAACATCTGTGATCTTATTTTTGATGAGTTTCTTGGTCATTTATTTTGGGGGATAATGTCTGGTCATGATTACATACCACACAGCTATGGCTCAGAATGATCATATGAATGATTTACAATGAAACCTCTCTAAACCGGACACCCTGTGGACCTCCCAGGGTGTCCGGTTTAGAGAGGTTTCACTGTACTCTTAAAGTGACTGTGCCTCAGATGAAGTCTCTGATATCCAATGTGTGGTTTTTCACTTCATGCACAGTAAATAGCATATATAATTCAGTCACACCATTCACACACACATTCCCAAAAACATGCGTTATATTCAAGTACATGCAATCCGAAACTGTGATAACCAGGGGAGATAATATAGCTTGGCATAATTTGGCATTTTCGCTATACATGTAAGGAAAACTTGTGAATGTTGTTATTGTGAAATGATATTATACTCAATTTATAAAGACGTTCCCATTATAGACGCCAGTGTAATTAATTTGAATAAAATAATTTAGTAACCATCGATTTAAAAACCTGTTTACAATACTGAAAAATAACTAGCGCTGCAAATACTAGATATTTTTTTAGTATAAGAAAACATTTTTTTAAAACTCCACAGTTTTGAACAGATGATTTATAGATGAAAGTAGGTTCAGAAATAAAATACATATCTGCAATTAAAGTAGGTTTTCCTATTCTGTTTCACTTATCACTTTCTAGGCATATCTGGGGGGCGTTTCACTAAACTTCCTACGACTAAAATGTTTGTAAGTGCAAAATTATGATAGTCTGTAAATTTCATATTAACAATGATTTCTTGTAAACAATTATTGGATTTACATTTATTGAGCATAGGCTGCATATGCAGCCTATGCTAAATAAATGTAAAGCCGTCAATTGAAATTTACAGACTATTCTAAATCTGCACTTACGAACATTTTAGTCGTACAAAGTTTAGTGAAACGGGCCCCTGAGACCCAGTGCCTTTAACCCTTACACCGCTATCTTATTTTTTTGTCATCTGCTGTTTATTTTCCATTTTTATCATCAAAACATTCTTTGACAGCACTTGAGAATAATTTACAATATGGTTTGACAGCAGCACTTTAGAATCATTTCCATTGCCATTGGAAATGATTCTGAAGTGCTGTCAAACCATGTTTTTATTGAGAAATAAGGCAAGATATAACGACAATTGTTGTGTGTAGCGGTCTAAGGGTTAATATTAAACATCTCTGGGTGGATTTTATTATCTGAACTCAATCACTGATACTTGACTATACAGGTGTGCTAAGGAGTCACCATCAGATAGCCGGAAATCTTTTTAACAACCGCTATACAGGACACTTCACCGTTTCTTTGTCCTCATTATTGCCATACTTACACCACATACTTCATCCACTGAGTATACTTGACCATACCTAGTTCAGATTATTGGCTACACTCAAAGTCAAGTTGTCCGCTGTAACAACCTTTTTTCGCAAATCAGCTCCCTTATCGTGATAAAATATTAATTTGAGCCCTTTGATGTAAAATAAGGGTGAATGTCTCAATAGAACCGATGACCATGGGTGTGTTTGAAGTTTTCTTTTCATTTTACCGTTAAATAAACAATATCATGATTATTAGTCAACACGTCGAGCAACAATAATGGGTATCAAATTGTCATTTTTTTCAATTTCGGACATCTTTTCAGAAATATCAGTGTACTGAGAGGGAGCAGCAATAAGTGATTTACAAGTCGTGTAATTGGGCGAGATCATGAGTTTTTTTACCTTATAGCATTTGCACGTTTCCCAGATTTGAATTCCGAGAAAATATATTTTCCTTCAATGAATTTGAAAGTTGACAAGAAATTTAGAGCACATGCAGAATTTAATTTTATTCTGCATGTGCTCTGAACTTTTTGTCAACTTTCTCTGTAATTTACAGAAGATTTTTGAGATATACCAAATAAATTTCGGAAAATTTTCATAGCCGATAATGCATGAACGAAACCTCGTACGCTAACCTATGTAGTTAAGGGAATATAATTTGGTTGAAAGATAACATGTTCAATGAACAATTGTGTTTTCTTGCATAAAATAATTTTCTGGTCTAACTTTGAAGACGGGAACATGCATAGAAGCAAATAGTTATTATTAATGATATTTAACCCAAAGCAAAAGGGGGTTTATGTAGCAGTTGACCAGTGTAGATCCTGATAATCTAGCACAATCAAATGACGAGAAACACTCCTATAGCCTGATGACGATCTATATTGCTTGGTAGAAGCATGCCGTGTGTTTCATTGATGGAATGGCGAACAGTGCAGATCCTGATCAGACTGTGCGGATGCACGGACTGATCTGGATCTGCACTGGTCGCAAAACCCATAAGCCCCATTTTCACAGTCACATATATTTCCCCTAGTGTGTCTTCAGTGTCGGTGCAATGATACATGCATGTATGCCGTACAAATTGTGCACACACTGAAGTTCAAAGGATTAATAATATGGTATGTGGTTGTCGGCGTTTTATATTAAATGTGACAGTGATTGGGTAATGGGGCTTATGGTATTAGTGATTAGTCTTCCTTGCTCCTGTAGGATCTCTACTGTCAAAGTGAGCTCTCATCAGGAGTTGCACTAATTGTGCATATTTCCTTAACCCTTACACTGCTGAATTAAATTTTGTCGTCTGTTTATTTTTAGCTCACCTGAGCGAAGCTCGTGTGAGCTATTGTTACCGCAATGTGTCCGTCGTCGTCCGTCGTCCGTGAACATTTTCAAACGTCTTCTCCTCGGTAACCATTGGGCCTATATAGTCACCAAACTTCATGGTCATGGTCCTTAGGTAGGAGGATTACAATATGGTCATGTCATGTCATATATCAAATTGAAGGTATCAATGAGGCGATCACTGCCGAAAGGTCAAAATGTCGTTCTTTTATTAGAGATTTCAAAATTCTTCTTCACATGAACCGCTTGGCCCATGGTAGCCAAACTTAAAAGTTATGGTCCATGGGTGAAACCTTTTCAGATTTGTTAAAATGGAGGTCATCGCTAATCGAACATGGCCGCCATCTAAAAATAGCATAAATTCTTAAAAAATCTTCGACGAAACTTGGTAGGAATGATCGATGTACAATGCACTTTCAAATTTGTGGAAATGGTGACCCCTGGGTCAAAAATGGGCGTGGCCCGTGGGGTCAAATTTTATTTTTGACCGAATATGCTCATGTCATATATCAAATTGAAGGTATCGATGAGGTGCAATATTTGTCGGAATCGGATGATTATGTCATCCATGATGGCCGCCAAAAGGTCCATTTATTAGAGATTTTGAAAGTCTTTTTCTCAGGAACCACATGGCCGATGCTGGTCAAACTTCATAGTAAGTTAAGATCCTTGGGTGAAGCATTTTCAGATTTGGTAAAATTAGAGTCATCGCTTAATCCAAGATGACCGCCATCTAAAAATAGCACAATTTTTTAACACATATGAACTCAATGTCACATTCTCCTCTGGTGTTCATGGAGTCAGGTGAGCGAATTAGGGCCATCATGGCCCTCTTGTTTATTTTTCTCGTCAAAAACATGATTTGACAGCAGTTTAGAATCATTTTCAATGGAAATGATTCTAAAGTGCTGTCAAACCATGTTTTTATCGAGAAAGAAGGCAGAATATAAAGCAACAGCAGATGAAAATGTTCATGCTTGGCAGTCTATTAAAGGGTTAATTTTAAAAACAATAACCCATTTCTGATAAATGGAAGAGTCTGAAAAATGACAGGTGGGTATCAATACCAGTTACATAGGGTGAAAGGGTTAAACAGATATTTTCTTGGTGTCCAGTTCAGAGAGGTTCTGCTGTCCTACCGTTGAAGTGTCTATTTCACCCACATTATTATTATGTCTTGTGAACTATTCCAATTACAGGTGTGTGCCTTCTGTGATGTTGATGAGAAGAAAGTGACCAAAGGTGTCTATATATACGAGGAGTCGAAGGTATGTATACTCTCGGGTCATGTTTATGATTATTTCCCTTTTCACATCTCCACATTGTGACACATCGGGTATTGGAACTGATACAATTTGTCTCAGTTATTTTCGCGGATTAGTTTATTGTCACCTGAAGAAATAGAATGAGGAAAGTTACTTATTGGCGCAATGTAAACAAAAAGTGAAAGTGAAATGGGTTTAACGTCCCAGCAACAGATAAGGTCATTTAGGGATGGGACCTGGGTTTCAAGGCTCATCGGAAATACCAGTGGGATCAAAATACTAGTATTTTTTATACTTAACCCTTAGACCGCTACTCACAACAATTGCCGTCTGCTATTGCTTTTATATCTTGCCTTATTTCTCAATAAAAACATGGTTCGACAGCATTTCAGAATCATTTCCCATGATTCTGAAGTGCTGTCAAAGCATGTTGTAAATTATACTAAAGTGCTGTCAAAGCATGTTTTTGATGATAAAAATGGAAAATAAAAAATAAACGACAAAAACAATAAGATAGCGGTCTAAGGGTTAAGGTACACACCCTAAAACTCACAACCTACAGATTGGAAGTTGGGTGTTCTAACCTAGGCCACAACCAATACCTCGCATTGCAAGCAATATTATCCTTGTCATTCAATTACATAATTTGTTACTTGTTAATAATGTTAACCCTTTCAACACCAAGTAACTTAATAGGATGTTCCATGCCAATGTTTCACGCTATTTCATTAATTTTGTTCATTCAAATTATCCCATTCTTCTAAAAGGGTAATCTGTACGACGTTTAAAATTATTAACAAACAGTGGAGATCCTGATGAGACGGCTCGTTACGAGCCGGCTCATCTGGATCTGCACTGTTTGCAAACATTGTCTCTATAGAGGTCTGTGGTGTTGAAAGGGTTAATATCCCCTCACCGATAGGCAAGAGGGGATATAGCGTTATTCCATGTACGTATGTTGGCATGACCTTCATTTTTCAATAACTCATGAACCACTTCACCGATTTTGGTAACATTTGGCCACAATGCGTGTCTATGGATGGTGTTCGTTTTGCATACGACCCACTTCCGACTGCCGAAGGTCAAGGTTACCGAGGACTTTCGTTCACCTTGTTTGTAAGGCAATTTCTTTTTCTTATCAAGGCTGCCAGCAAGGGGATTAGCTTAGTGATAACGATGCCTTTGTTGCATTTTACTGTAGATACTATTCATTAAGGAATGTGTTACATTTACATACAATTGCATGATAAGTAGTCCGGAGGTTGGACCAAAATCGTATGTTGTAATGTTTGTTTGTTTATTAGGGTTTAACAGCCTATCAACAGCTAAGGTCATTTAAGGCCGGATCAATGGGTTTAGTACTAAACTCCATATATTACCTGTACAAGTACATGTACATGTTCAAGTACATGTAAAACCCAAAGTATTAACCCAAATAAAATAACCATGATCATAACATTGAAAACATCAATAATTAACTGAATACCATTTGGGGGGATCCCAAAATAAGAACTGAATATTTACAATAACAAATACTATATATTCAACCCTGAAATCAGAATAATCCTGATCTGATATCAGGTCCTCGCCACACCAGAATCACTTGGCCCCCTCCCAAAAGCAGTAGGATCAGTAATAATCTTACTACTTTTATAATGGGCAATAACCCAATTCAACTCCCAGGTAACAAAAGAGCCAAAGATAAAAACGTGGGGGGAAAATCCCAAAATAAGAACTGAATATTTACAATAACAAATACTATATATTCAACCCTGAAATCAGAATAATCCTGATCTGATATCAGGTCCTCGCCACACCAGAATCACTTGGCCCCCTCCCAAAAGCAGTAGGATCAGTAATAATCTTACTACTTTTATAATGGGCAATAACCCAATTCAACTCCCAGGTAACAAAAGAGCCAAAGATAAAAACGTACCCGAGGGCCAAATCCATTCCTATAAGGAGGAACCCCTACCGTTAATTTATACCGTCTCGTTCGCCCGACCACCACCCACTCGTTGTAATGTATTTTGATGTTAAGTTTGGCATGGAAATGGTAGAATTCCTTGACAAGCCTTGAAATTCCTACATATTTCCTGGACTCGCCTGATCAATTTCATACAAAAAGACTATTATATATTCTGTTGTTCCTATATGTGACTGGAGAATTGGGCTGTATGGGTTTTGTGACCAGTGTAGATCCAGATCAGCTTATGCACAGTCTGATCAGGCCTTGCACTGTATACTTTTTCATCCAAACACCTGTCGTGCTTCAGAAGAGCAATAATGATCAGGCTTCAGGCACATGCTATTTGATCAGGAGCTACACTGGTCACACAACCCATAAGCCCCATTTCTCCAGTCACAGCCACCTATACTTGCAGGAGAAGCCCAAACCCAGGATCCCTGTGATGCACTTCAAGGATGCTAAACCACCATTCATTATATGTGTGAAAATGGTAAATCGGGGGTGGGGGGATTTATTAATTTATTTATTTAACAGCCTGTCAACAGCTAAGGTGAAAATAGGCCGTTTTAACCGGGTCGAATCTCATATATAACCCGTTGTGATGGGAGGAAACTTCCAAAATCAGAACTGAATATTTACAGAAATAAGATATATTCAGTGCTGAAATTAGAATAACCCGACCTGGTACCCGGGGGCCGTTTCACTAACTTTGTACGACTAAAATGTTCGTAAGTGCAAATTTAGGATCATCTGTAAATTTCAATTGATGGATTTACATTTATTGAGCATAGGCTGCATATGCAGCCTATGCTCAATAAATGTAAATTCAATAATTGTTTACAAGAAAATATGGCTAATGTGAAATATACAGACTATCATAATTTTGCACTTGCGAACATTTTAGTCGTACGAACTTTAGTGAAACCAGGGATGTCGGGATTCAGTTAAAGATGAAACCCATCGTTCAATTTACATTTTGTATGCTCCCAACTTTAATGCCTGTCCAATTTTAGATATTATGTGGCAACCGTGTTTTTAGACCACAGGTGACGGGGGAAAAAATCACACGACGGTATATATATAGCATATTATTAATATTTATACGACAAGAGATTATCAGATTTTCCCATCACCTGTGGTCTAGACATATGCCCCCCATGTCCGAAGTCACTTGTGTGATTTAAGCTGCCAATGAGTAGTGGATTCTCTTTGTGTACCAATGCCAGTTCTTGTTTATTTAAATATCTATTTCTACTTATCTACAGGATTTGACTGGAGGCGAGTTTGAGAAGAATCTCGAATCTCTGAATCTGACCGAGGGACACGATTACTTTCATTTCAACTGACATGATGGAGTGCCGTGTGGATTCACCCAATACCCAACTGGACGTGGTATGTCCCAGAAACTTCAACTGACCAGACCCCAGTGCCACCGTCGCGATTGCAATTGACCGCATGTGACAGGAAATGGAGCAGGTCTCGATTCATATAGGTTACTCAGCTGATTTGGCAACAGCTGGTCGCTAGCTCCTGATTAAAGTACCACAGAATTGAAACAACGATAAAGGAGGCCAAATTGCTTTTACAAATAAAAGTGTCAGTGGAAAAATGGGGGACTTAGCCCCCTTCTTCCACTGGCCCCTTGAAATGTAGATCCAGATCTGCCTGTGTATCCAGTGGCCAGATTAGCTCAGTAGGTAGAGCGTCGGACTGAGAATCCGGAGTCCCCGTGTTCGATTCCCACCTCGACCGCTGCTAATGGCAGATTTGGCGTGTCCTTGGGCAAGACAAGCTAGCCTAGTCCTATTGGATGAGGACTTAATTAGTCGGTCCCGACATACAAGGTCATCGAGCCAGTGCCGTCGTTAAATCAAAGCATTTCCATTTGGCTGTGTATCCATGTAGTCTGATCAACCAATATGCAGTCTCACGATGGGAATAAATATAGCAATACATACAAAAACATCTTCTTCAATCCTTTTGATTTAATATTTAGCACTTTGTTTCCGGATACAAAAATATACTACTAATCTATACAGGTACAAAATAGCCTCCAATGCAGATGAATTTTCTTGATTGTCAATACTGAAAGTTTAATTAGCAATCTGATGCCACACATCTTGCAATGAATGGAGATCGTAGTAAGTTACTCTCCTTTAAATTATATTTATAATGATGCAGATGCACATCAGTATCCACACTGTTTTCCATTCCGTAAAATGTGAATCTGGCGAACAGTGTAGACCTTTTTTGCAATATGTAGCATTTCACACAACAAAATTGGTCATGCTGAGTTTGCTGTCAGTGTAGCCCCTGATCAGTCTGCGCCGTATCAACACTGTCCAGGGGCTCGTTTCACTAAGCTTTGCACAACTAAAATGTTCGTAAGTGCAAATTTAGGATCGTCTGGAAATTTCAATTGATGGATTTACATTTATTGAGCATAGGCTGCATATGCAGGTTATGCTCAATAAATGTAAATCCAATAATTGTTTGCAAGAAAAAATTGTTAATGTGAAATTTTACAGACTATCATAAGTTTGCACTTACGAACATTTTAGTCGTACGAAGTTTAGTGAAACGACCCCCAGGTGAATCAGTTTTAATGCAGCTAACAGAACCATTGTACCTGTATCCGGCTCTATAAGTGAGCTCACTGATTGACAGCTATATTAGTCAATAGTAGATAAACCCCATTTACTTTGGCAAGTCACAATATGCTTATGTTGTTTTCTGGCAATAGTCGTAGTCCTGACTTTTCATGGATGGAGACATTAAATTGTAGCAGAAATAATTTATCTTACCATTTTGGCACTTCTAACTTCAAAAATTGAGAAAGTGTCAAGAAAAGGTGAAATGGACTGGAGGCTATTTTCGTTCCAAGTTGCCAAAATCTACACAATAGTTTAGTTGTATAGGAATTTTAGGAATTGGTTTCTGCATAATAATAGAACTTTATAGACTAATATTATAAATAGGTTACCGAAATTAGAAAATATCAATGTTACAGTGGAACCTCTCTAAAACGGACACCAGGAAGACACATGTGATCTTCTTTTTGGTGAGTTTCTCTGTCATTTATCTCGGGTGATAAGTAATAGTTACTTCAGTAACCCTATTGAGATGTTCATGTGTTTGAACAACCTGCGTGTGCCCATGGAACACCGAGCCGTGAAGCAGCGAGGTGTTTCATTGGCACATTTAGGTTGTTTAAACATATAAATACCTTAATTAGGGCAGTAACTGACTTACACATCGACTTACTGACTACTGATGGCACATATTCAGTGGAAATTGCTCACTTCCATTTGTCATTAAGGGAACCGTCTCTATATATATGACAGCCGATCAATAAAAGCCTTATCCGTTTTGATAGAAACATGTTTCAGATGGGGTGTCCATGTTCCATTGACACATTCATAATGATTATTTGTTTTTGACAGTAATTCCTGTATACGGCATTTGCTACAAACGGTGAAAGTGATTGGTAGCCTACACATACTTGTACATGTTAAAGTATACTAAGTAAGCAATCAGAATGCTGTATAGTATGCTTGAAGAATTTATACGAATTACAATGAAGTACAGTGGAACCTCTCTAAACCGGACACATTGGGAGGTCCTTAGCGCGTCAAGTTTAATGAATTTCAACTGTAATTAAGCACTCGATGAACGTTTCTGTCGTGTTCAATCATGAACAGACACGGCAATGACAATCATCATACACAATAAACACATGGGATCATGGTGTCCGGCTTAGAGAGGTTCTACTGTACATTTATATCCATAGCCCATCATGTATACGTTCAGCAGTTCCCTTACAAATCATCGAGGAATTGTATTGTATCAATTCCTCGATGATTTGTAAGGGAACTGCTGAACGTATACAGTCTACATTCGTTTACTCAAAGTCGGTTAAGTCGAATTCCCTCGTTACGTCGAATTCGTGTCCAAGTCCTGTTTCAGATCCTATTATTTTCAATGTAACTGGCTACCGTTACGTCAAATTTGTTACGTCAAATTTTCGCCAATTCAAACTAATTGTTAGGTCCCGAAAACAGAAATGTGTGGTATTTCACTCTCGTTAAGTCAAAGTGTCAGTTTGCGCTCGAAGTGCGAATTCGCAGCGCCAATTTTAAAGACTGGGCTTGTACATGTATACCTGTGTAAACCTGTGTAAACAAACTTTGAATAAGTGTTAAAGGTGATTTATCGACACCAATTAAACTTAGCTCATCTGACAGACTTCGAGTAAACGAGCGTAGACTGTATATGATGGGCTATGCTACACTTGATACAGTTGACTAGTACAGCCAGAAGTATAGATCGAAGGGCCTCTCGTAGTCTGGTGCAGTCTACACATGCATGTGAAGCATACTGTATACATATACCTATTACTGTTGATTTCCAATAAAGTGGCAAGGGCACGTGACATCACGAGTCAGCGGACTATGTCTATTTAGCTTTTTAGGGTTGTAGCCAGTTTGCTGTCATTTTAGGTGGTTGAATCGACGCCTTATCTAGAGCAATTTAGAGCTTGAAAATATATGTTCCTGATAGCTTGGGTGATAATTTAAATTACCGACTGGTTGACTGTTGAAAAAGGTGATTGTAAACAAAAATATATGCCATATTTGTCAATAATTCCAGCACAAAAATATTTACACAATTCCCTAACATTTGATTGGCTCGTAGCAAGTCTCTGTCCAGTATTCCCGCGACTTTTCCAAGTTTATACCCCGATAAATTCCACAAAAAGGCCATTCATTCCTATAATGTACAACGTATCGATAGTTGATTCATTTTGATTGCACAGTCTTGCGCAAGCATAAGCGTTATTGTCCCTACAACTCAGATGGTAGCACGCTCGGTAAATGCATTCAAACTGTGTTTCTTTTGTTCGAGGCTCGGAAAAATTATTATTTGGTTTTTATTAGCTCGACTATTCGAAGAATAGTTATTAGCTTCGACTATTCGAAGAATAGTTAGAGCTTATGCAGTCACCCGGCGTCGGCGTCACCGTCACGCCTTGGTTAAGGTTTTTAGTCAAGCTTGTATATGGAATATTACTGGCCCTACACCCACCATACTTGGACAACTTCATCTCCTAGTGATGTACATCAATAACCCCGATCTATCTATATTTGACCTTGACCTACATTTCCTCTTGAATTACTTACTTAATTCCCCTTGGTTAAGGTTTTTAGTCAACCTTGGTTAAGGTTTTTAGTCAAGCTTGTACATGGAATACTATTGTGCATACAGACACCATACTTGGACAACCTTTTCTCATAGGGATGTACATCAATAACCCCTGATCTATATTTGACCTTGACCTTGACCTACATTTCCTCTTGAATTACTTAGTTAATTCCCCTTGGTTAAGCTTTTTAGTCAACATTGTAGATGGAATACTCCTGGCCCAACACCAACCATACTTGGACAACTTCATCTCCTAATGATGTACATCAACAACCCCTGACCTATATTTGACCTTGACCTACATTTAACCTTGAATTACTTAGTTAATTCCCCTTGGTTAAGGTTTTTAACCTTGAATTAACTTGGTTAAAGGTACATGCCCACGCAGTAGGCACAAAATGTTCTTTATAGGAATTAAATAAGTGTATAATTATTATGTCACTATTCCACCAGTTCTAAAAATTACGAGTGCCCGCTATACAAATATAATCATTTATTAATTAGCAATTTACTGTTAGCGACGCGCGGTGGTAACAGTCTATTTTGATAATGTGCGGGGACGACGACTTTCACATCACGGCTTGCGGTGCGCATGCGCAGTGTACTATGCGCGCCAGTAGGCTTTCCAATATGTAAACAACATGTCGAAACGTCCAGGACGGAAATTGTATGAAATGGCGTTAGCCAAAAAAAAAGGCGAAATGTCTAAGGAATTAGTAATTGAGTATTTTCACTCCATCATTTCTGAAGCAATTGGGTATTTCAATATTTTAACTGGGTAAAATAAAATCACACTACTGTTTACACATCAACAGACAGCAATTATTGAATAATTCGCTTCGAAATGAAAACATGTCTTGGCATTTCATTAGAATTGTCTCCTTGGATATCCTTGGAGACAATTCTAATGAAGTACCAAGATGTGTGTTCATGGAAAATAAGAAAAATATGCTATATATGTGGTCTGTGTATTGTTTTCTGTACCATGATAAAGGTACCACAAATTTGTTATTGCTTTTTGATACTCGCTACTTCTGATTTCAATTGGGTTTTTGGCAATTTTAATTGGGTATTTACGCAAATACGCAGCTTATCTGGAGCGTTGCAGAGTGGTTAATATTGGCGACCAGGTCACCAAATGGAAAGAGTTACGTGGAGATTTAGATTTGGACTCGAACAGAGATTTTTCTTCTCAACTTCCGATACTTCACTGCTCATGTCAAAGATGTGATATGATTGACCGTGTCACGTGACGCGTATTGGTAAAAATAGCACGAGGTCGGAAAATACACTTTCTGGTTGCGGCATATAAAATGCGATTTAACACCAATTAACACGCGCCATAATTAAAAATAACTCTTTAGTGGGTAGACAAATGGCTCATATAAGGCATGACAGAAAATGAAAAGTAGTAGTACAGTGTAACCTGCTGCGTGGGCATGTACCTTTAAGGTTTTTAGTCAAGCTTGTAGATGGAATACTATTGTGCATACAGACACCATACTTGGATAACTAACTTTTTCTCATAGGGATGTACATCAATAACCCCTGACCTATATTTTACCTTCACCTACATTTAACCTTGAATTACTTACTTATTTCCCCTTGGTTAAGGTTTGTACTCAAACTTGGTTAATGTTTATAGTCAAGCTTGTATATGGAATACTCATGGGCCTACAGCAACCATACTTGGACAACTTCATCTCCTAGTGATGTACATCAATAATCCCTGACCTACATTTGACCTTCACCTACTTTTATCCTTGGATTACTTAGTTATTTCCCCTTGGTTAAGGTTTTTAGTCAAGCTTGTATATGGAATACTCCTGGGCCTACAGCAACCATACTTGGAAAACTTCATCTCCTAGTGATGTACATCAATAACCCCCGATCTATATTTGACCTTCACCGACATTTCTTCTTGAATTACTTAGTTAATTCCCCTTGGTTAAGGTTTTTAGTCAACCTTGGTTAAGGTTTTTATGCAGGCCGCGGCCACCTTGTTTGTCAAGTTATGTGTACATCGACAACCCTCGTAGTCAAGCTATGCTGTTCTCCTACAGCTCTTGTTTTTTATTCATAACTGATTCAACGTTTTCCCACATTTTATATGTATTTTATAGAGATTGACAAAGGGTCCTTGTGCCGTGTTCACAGACCACGCAGTCAGATCGGGGCATACGGTGTTCACAAATAATTTAATAAACAAATCTTATATATCTATCAACGGGGTTGTTGGCCTCTGAATTTTCGGCCGTTGGAAATATTTTGCTGGCTAAGCCAACCCCACACGTTGTATGTCCACCGCCCCCAGAGCGGGGAAGATATCGGTTGCATGTATATGTGTGGTCCAGACAGACATATGGATGTAACTAAGACGATTTAAATGACATTATGCAATATACGTACATGTATATATCAGTTTTCGAACGTATGTAAAAAAGTGTTTCTATAAACTACATTAAATAATATTAATAAAATAAACTTATTTACAACGGCAGATATGTGGGAGTATGAAGTGTGGAGGATCCAATAAAAAAGATACAACAATGGTGGTGTCGAACCCACAGACCTCAACGAAATATTATTGAAAAAAACATAACTGTAACCACTACGATACATGCATCAGATACAAAATGTATGTCTTGGTCACAGGTCGATATAGGTGCACGTATTTGTAACAATACTGTATGTTCTAAATTTAGATAATAAATCACAGGTGCATTGTTATCGATTAATATGGACTTAATCATGCATGCATTTCCCATGGAGTGCTTGATGTATGTTGGTGTGATACACATACGATTCGAGTGCTTGTGCTCACTATTTTCTTTTTTAACAAATATGTACAACAAAAGTGACAAATTGATTCAGAATATGCCTGATTGTTGTTTGAATATATTTCGGGCCAATATTGGTCACATACTTGCTACATAGTCGAGCCAATGTCATTTTTGCACTTTTTACACACCTACTGTACCTATTATGGTTCAATGTGGAATCTCCAGTGACCTTTGCCCTTGTCACTTTATCGGAAACCAACAGTAGTGGGTGGTCAATTATAATAAAAGTAAATTACGAGGGGTGTTCAAAACTTAAACGTAAAATGCTCTTAAACATGAACTGGCATCAACACTATAAATACAAATTATTAGTACAAATGTCACTAATCGGGGTTGATGATAAAGAATAATTATCATATACTTTATTATACTGAGAAAAAAACTAGCGTTGCAAATGTTACTTTTATGTGCAACTGGGGCCCGTTTCACTAAACTTCGTACGACTAAAATGTTCGTAAGAACAAATTTAAGATCGTCTGGAAATTTCAATTCATGGATTTACAGTTAATAAATGTAAATCCAATAATCGTTTACAAGAAAACCTTGTTAATTTGAACTTTACAGACTATCATAAATTGCACTTACAAAACTTATATTCGTACAAAGTTTAGTAAAACGGCCCCTGAACATGCTGAAGGTTGCTACGTTGTAATTTAATTGATTGGAATAATTCAACATGTGTCTAGAATAGAAATATACTTCTATATATGGGGACGGGTTGTACTATATTATTATTTGAAACCTAATTAATTTAATTAACGGATTAATGTATGTAATGGTGTTTAATGGCCTATAAACATCTATAGTCATTTTAGGTCGGGTTAACAGGGTCAAATCCAATGTTTCACATGTACTTATGGGTGCGAGTTGGGGCGGGGCTCAAACATCAGAACATAAAAAATGTGTAATTATTCAGCACTGAAATTAGAATATCCTTATCTGTTGCCAGACCCTCACCACAGCAGAGTCACTTTGCTCCAGCTCATAAAAGTAATGGAGTTAGTATTGATCTTACTACTTTTATATTGTGTATAGCCGGATTCATCTCTCACATACAAGAAAGCCAAAAACGTACCTGATGGCCAAAACCACGGATATCAGGGTTCTGGTAACGACAAACCCTATCGTTAAATTTACATTCGCATGCACCCAACCAACCACCCGCTATTTCAATCTAAAAAGCGCTATGTTTCACAAAGTGTGCTTCCTAGGAATGTAGTAACGGAAATTTGATAGCAGACTATCTCAATTGTTTATCACAGTACATATATGATAATATTTTCATAGTAATGCAATACACCACACACATAAAACAATTGTTGCAGTCGCATTCATTTAATGATGTTATATTATATATTGGTATGTATTTTGTACGATAAATAAGCTGTGTGCTAAACTATATGTAAACAGAAACCTGGATATTCGCCAGGTAGGAATTTATATTTTGACTTTAACAATGGTCCTAGTTGAGTCATTTCTTCCACCAGTCTCTGTTTGAAAATAGTTTGTCTATATGTCTGTTGTGGGCCTGATTCGGCACGAATTGTTTTTATTTTCAATTATGTCCTACTTGTCCCAGCACCATCACATTAGCGTGTGCATGTCGGTCCTAATGATGCTACGCTGATATCGCGTGTGAGCCGTAATATTCCGTACGTCAGCCACTGACCCAGGTTTATACGGAGCCCCGCAGTGGACATGTATTTTTTTTATTAATTCGTTCCCACGAACTAACAATCCATTCCCTCAATTTAACAATTCGTTCCCTCGAATTAACAATTTGTTCCCGCGTTATCCTCGAATTAACAATTCGTTCCCACGAAATGACAATCCGTTCCCTCAATTTAACAATTCGTTCCCTTGAATTAACAATTTGTTCCCGCGTTATCCTCGAATTAAAAATTTGTTCCCACGAAATGACAATTCGTTCCCTCAATTTAACAATTCGTTCCCTCGAATTAAAAATTCGTTCCCACGATATAACAATTCGTTTCCACGAATTAACAATTCATTCCCGTGGGAACGAATTGTTATTTCGTGTGGGAACGAATTGTTAAATTGAGGGAACAAATTGTTAATTCGTGAGAACGAATTGTTACATTGAGGGAACGAATTGTTATTTCGTGGGAACGAATTAATTAAAAAAAATAATTCTACGTTCCTTGCGGGGCTCTGTAGGTTTATCCCTACAACCCGTTTAGATGGGAAATCCGCCATATCAGCCATGCTTCCATTCCAAGAAGCCGAATTTCGCAAAATGAAATATATCAGACTGCACAATGCACAATACTGGTTTTACAATTTATGGTTGTTTTTGCCGTAGCGATTACTGTATAGTGCACCAATCTTTCCTGGGTCGCCGGCTAATAAAATAATCGTATGACACGTGTGTACAGATTCTTAACCCCCATATCATGCATATGTTGTCATACAGTCAATAAACTGACCAGAAACTGCTACTCGGTGACACTATTAACTCTGTATTGTTAATGAGTGTGCTAGTTGATCAGGATCTACGCTGGTCACATATCCCATAAGCCCCATTTATCCAGTCTCGGTCACAAATATGGAGGATATGCTGTCAAAATCGATAATCGTGAACAAATCAATAAATGTACTGTCTGTTTCACGAAAGCTGCCCAAATTTTACGGCTATATAAACAATTCAAAAACAAGATTTCTTTTTATAATATTAAATTAAAGGAAAAATTAAGAATGAGCCTTCTTTTTATTTCGTGAAATTTGGTCAAATATTGATTTTATTGCGAAAACAAAATTTCCCCATGTTAAATCCCCATAGACATCTTCACGGAGTGAAGATGTCTATGGGGATTTAACATGGGGAAATATTTTTGAATTTTAGAAATACTGGACCGATTTTTAAAATTTAACTTTTGTTTTCTTAGTTCGATCATATCCAAGCTATCTAGCTAGGTTTGGGAGTCAATTTCCATTTTTTTTTGTTTTTTGACTTATCCCACACTCCTTTACCTCTTTTTACCCCCATGTTAAATTCCCATAGAGAAATCAATTTTTCGTAATAAAACCAATATTTGACCGAATTTCACGAAATAAAAAGAAGGCTCATTCTTAAATTTTCCTTTAATTTAATATTATCGAAATAATATTGTTTTTGAATTGTTTATATGGCCGTAAAATTTGGGCAGCTTTCGTGAAACAGACTATAGTGAAAATGCAAACCACCAAACAACGCATGTGGAGTAAATGCACAGGCATAACATTCAAAGCATGCGACAAATAAATAAAAGGTTTGAACATTCAGATGACAGGTCCAGTGAAGGCGGTGAAGTGAAGTAAAGGTCAAGGCGGTGAAAATGCAGACAATAATTGATCTAAGTTGGATACTATGCACATGCCAAATCAATTACTATGAGGGAACCCGGGCGAAAAATAATAGAAACGTACGATTTTAGTTGAACAGTAACATGGACCAACACTAACAAGGCCACTTATATAGTTGTATGGATATGTATCCAAATATGGAAGAGTCCAGGGGCCCGTTTCACTAACACATCTTAGTGTGTTCATAAGTTCGAACTTAAGTTATAACTTATCACAAAAGTTATGACCGACTTAAGTCATTGTTTATTTGGTTTCACAAAACAAACTTAAGACGGTCATAACAAGTCCGTCATAAGTTACAACTTAGTTGTTGTTTACAGCTTTGGTATGTGCCGCGCGGGTTCGAATACGCTCGGCGCTTTTATTTTGATGATGTCTTTACTTTCCCTTTATGTGTTTTGACATCTAAAACAACGGAATTGCAGGCCTAATGTTCAGTTGAATATTATTCATTTTTAAAAATAATCTCGTGTAGAATATAAATGTTATCTCAATATTCCGACGCCATTGAATATATGTGGATATATTTATTACCAACTAGTGAACCTTATACTGTAATATATGCTGGCATATGACATGAAACAGCAACAAAAGAAGCAATTAACAATGTTTTTTATTTTTACATTCCAATAAAATTGTAGTTCCGACAATTTTGAACACGACAATACACTGTCCGCAAAAGTTATGCTCGACTTTCTAGAAACACTTGCTTTGCTAATATTGTGTACATCTCCAGTGACCGCCAGGAGTTGCGTAAAATCGCAATGCAGTCAACACTTGCTTTGACACTGGCAAACTGTGTGATCTCAGGGTTGACCTTATAATGTCAGCATGTGCAATGTCGCACTTGTTGAATAAGATCACGATACAGCCTGCATTTAGATATTAGGTCCTCGTTATCCATGAAGTCTATGGAATTGGTTCGGTCCTAAAGACTCGTTCCCGTCGTAAATTGCGCTCCTGGATTATAGCAACTGCAGCTGCCATCGTTTGTATGTTCTGCAAAGAACAAACAAAAGTCAGACAGTCAATCAGACGGACGGACGGACGGACGTTCATACATGACACACCGTTAGGTGGTATATTCATCCTTGTTAAAGAAAATAATGACCACTTAAGACACCGTAGGCTTAGGTTACAGAATATGTTGCATTGTTTTCCAACCACCATCCAAAAACTTGTGCACGGACGAACGGACGGATGGACAGACGGGCGGATGGACAGACTACAGACAGACGAACAGATATATAGACAGAGGGACAGACGGACAACAGGCAACAGAAAACAATGAATTTCTTCCGTACCACTTATTAAAGCCTATTGTTTCTTATTTATTAAGGGTCATTCCTGTTTGTAAAGACTGGATATGCCCCCTAAACAGTGCAATACAACTTCGTCCGGACCGACGGACGTACAGACGTAAACCAACGTGCATGCGGCAGGGCAGGGCAGGGGCAGGGCAGGGCGACCCCGACCGACATATACACCGTCCGACACCGACTGACACCGACCGACACCGACCGACCGACGGACCGACCGATACTGACCGAAACCAATCGACCGACACTGATCGACACCGGCCGACCGACACCGACTGACCAACACAGACCGATCGACACCGACCGACCGACACCGACCGACACCGACAGACCGACCGACGACCGACCGACCGACCGACCGACCGACCGACAGACACCGACCGACACAGACAGACAGACCTACAGCATACAGACGGTTCGCTACGAGCCGGCTCATCTGGATCTACAGTGTTTTGTAAATGTTGTCGATAACTGGGCATACCGAATACTGGTAACGCAATGTCCTACATCACAAATAGCAATACACGGGTAACTAGCACAGGTGTGGCCATCTATATGTAAGCATATATGGTTTATATGGCAGATAATTGCTAAAATAGTACGTTTATAGTGAACATTTACCTGCTGTCATTGAATTGTTTTCTCCACCTCGGCTCACATGGGGGCAGCCATCTTTGTTTATTTCATAAGTTCCGTCTTAAATATTTAAGTTATAACTTAAGACTGCTAGCTACCTGTCTTAGTTTTCCATCGTAAATTTCGATTGTCGTTCTTGCTAAGATGTTTTGTGAAACGGACTAAGCACGTACTCCGGACTTAAGTTATAACTTATGACAAAAGTACTTGCTTAGTTTGTTAGTGAAACGGGCCCCTGGTGCCAATCGTAACATATGTTTATCTCCTAATTAGGAGATACTAGCTTCTAAATAGGAGATACTGACTTCTAATTAAGAGATACTAGGAGATACTGAGAGATCCCAGGATGTACGGTTTAGGGAGATTCCATTGTAATTAAGCACTCTATGAACAATGTTTTTCATTTTCAATCATGACCAGACATGAGAATGAAATAAATTTCAGTGAAACCCATCAAAATAACACAATGGTGGTCCCCATGGTGTCCGATTTAGAGAAGTTCCACTGTAACAATATATATGTGTTTTCGCAACATATTCAGCAATGTGTAACTATTGATGTTTACTTTGCACTGGCGTATGACGAGAACGCCAGTGCAATACATTTGTGATTATATCGTGCAATTTGGAACACTTTATTAATTTCGTAACAATATATGCTAGCGGAAAAAAGTAACAGTGTAACATAAACAATCGGATAAAATTAACACCCCTCAATATTCTAGCCCGATGTTTTGCACAGTTCACCAGTGAACGCACCGCCACACAATCGCTCGGTCAATGCCTTATTTGCACTTGCCGTTTCGCTTCTTGGACATGGTTTTGTTTTTCATGCTTTTTTCGCCCAAATTTTACTGCGCCAACTTTAGTCGACTTTGCTACTGTCGGGTCATTGTTTGGCAACCGGGGGAACAGAAAAGCAGGTCTTTTTCGGTTGAAAGTGATCGTAGAGCAATGCCCAGGCTAAATGAAAATGACCACCTTCGCGCAATTGGTATGCTCCATCGCGCTGTTGGTGTCCACATAAACACTATTCAGGCTTAGTGGAGACGTTTTCAACAATTTGGTAATGTCAGAGACTGACCATGTGCAGGTCGTCCACACGTGACGTCACGACAGCAGGACAATCATATCCGACTCGTGCTCCTCAGGAATCGCTTCCAAACGGCAAATCTGACAGCGCAAACCATTCCTGAATTGCGTCGCCCGGGTGGTAAGGGACTTTCTAGCGCAGCAGAACATCGATGTGTTGCAATGGCCTGCAGTCAGACCCGATCTTGCACCAATCGAGCACGTCTGGGATGTCGTGTACGTGCGCTGCCTAACCAGCCGGTGACGTTGGCATCGTTGGATCAGACTTTAGTCCAGATCTGGAACGGCATTCCCCAGGTATTCTTCAACAATTTGGTAGGTTCTATGAGGCGACGGTGCTAGGCCTGCATAGACGCAAACGATGGCCATACGCGCTATTAACTTTGTGAACTGGTTTTTGACCCCCGTGTCTTTCATCACCAATACCAATGAACTGGCGGATGCTGTGACATTTTAAATGAATTAAGAAGTTTTGCAGAATTGCCTAATAAACAATGCTATCTGATCGTTTTATCGTTTTATGTCTTGAAATTATGTTTGTATCAACATGATAACCATACACAGTTACTTTTTTCCGCTAGTATACATGCGACAATACAGGGACGCTGAATTTGCATCGACAAACAGAAAAGCTTGAGTACTTTGAATTGTGAGTGGTCTGTTTCGGTAAGTGCTTATAATACCCGCATGCGAACATTATGCATACAACGTGTGTGTATTCATTAATATAACCAATTGTGTAGCATTGTGTCATTTGAACTTAATAAATGGAATACCTGTATGTTCAATCATTCAGCGTGTTTCGGCTTTCATCGGTATAACTCTCTCTCTCTATATATATATATATATATATATATATGAACAAGGCTTCTTACTTTGGTCGGACACGAGCTCGTATCATAACACATTCCGCGATTTTATTAACGCTAATGTGAATATTTTGGCGTAAAGTGCACACAGTCATGTTCATTTGAGAATTATTGTTATCTTGCTAAAATAACATAGTTAGAACATATTTATGCAAATAATATCGAATTATGTACAGCTCCTCTTTCTAGGTCTGACACAACCTCGTATCATAACAAATGAAATAATGTGTTTAATGCTCTAACGTCAATATTATAGTTCATATGATCATTTGAGAATTATCGATATCCTGCAGAAATACATAGAATGCATTGAAAATTACAATGTTAAATATGTTATTTTGTTATGATACGAGGGCGTATCCGACCAAATTTAGAATCATTGTTCATATATACAGAGCTATACCGTGAAAGCCGAAACACGCCGAATGCCTGTATGTTCAATGGCATATAGTTTGTGACGTCTAGCAATAAAGACTTCCTGGTTAGTTGGAATATAATTTTTGCGAGTAAGGTACAGTAAAACAATTGTACATTTTGGTATATGCTGTTTTATTAATTGAACAATCGCATACATGTGCATGTGTGACACCGTATTTAGTTGGAATATCGGTTTGACAAGTACATGTAAGGTACAGTAGTAAGTGCAATGTTGTACTTGGTTGTATGTTGTTTTTTTAATTGAACGATCACATACATGCGCAACGTGTGGCACCATATTTAATCACATACTTCCGTAAGTAGTAGTTTGATTGGCTGAGCATGAGCTCTGCTACAGCTCAGGCTCATACAATGGAATTGATTGATTGCGAGTTATGGTTGCAAATAGATGTTCAGAAACGTTGATAATCTGGGCAAGATTAATGCAGGCGGTTTTGCAACCATGTATATTCTATAGGTACGTGTTACTTCTTCGCTTCAATGCTTATGATTTATATTACAGTCAAGGCCTGTAAAATTGCTAAATAAATTGTTTATTAACGTCTCATTCACCGAATATCATAAAATATATAGCAATAACAAAACATAGGTACATGTACAATTTCCATTCTAAATATAATTTCAAGAGACGGCTACATGGGCCTGGTTCACGAAGTACACGACCGCCTGCGTTAATCTTGCCCAGATGTCAACGTAATTCAACATCTACATGTATCGGCAATCACCACTCGTAGTCATGCAGTTTGATTGGTTGAGCCTGAGATGTAGCACAGCTCAGGTTCAGCCAATCAAGCTGCTTGATTTCAAGCACAATATTCAAGTATCTTGAATGAATTTACAACTATCAGCAAGATTAGCGCAGCCGGTGGTGTATCTTCAGTCTGTATCGCATCGTCGTTTTTTCGCCGATATTGTATTCGAAAATCAGAAATATATTTTGCAAATGACGTCGAAAGTTGACATAAATTGCAATGCTCATACGGAATTCAATGATGAATACGGAATTGTATGTCAACCTTCCACGTCATTTACGCAAAATATAGCATGTTGTTCCTTTAACGGTGGTGACACATGACTCTTTCATTCTTTCTCCCAAACTCCATTCTCACTATCCACCTTCTCTCTGTCTGTCTATCCGATTTCTTTTTTCGTACATTCTGCAAACATATACCATTTGATTATTTATCTGTAACAAATGTACATAATACTGTTTACTTATCGCCATTGCTGTTACATTGCTGTAGTGTTGTAATACTCGGGTAAGGGCTGTAACAAATGTACATATACCTGTGTACGTACCGTCATTGCTGTTAAATTGCTGTAGTGTTGTAATACTCGGGTAAGGGCTGTAACTAATGTACATACATGTATACCTGTATACGTACCGCCATTGCTGTTAAATTGCTGTAGTGTTGTACTACTCGGGTAAGGGCTGTAACAAATGTACATAGACCTGTATACGTACCGCCATTGCTGTTAAATTGCTGTAGTGTTGTACTACTCGGGTGAGGGCTGTAACTAATGTACATAGACCTGTATACGTACCGCCATTGCTGTTAAATTGCTGTAGTGTTGTACTACTCGGGTAAGGGCTGTAACAAATGTACATATACCTGTGTACGTACCGCCATTGCTGTTAAATTGCTGTAGTGTTGTACTACTCGGGTAAGGGCTGTAACAAATGTACATATACCTGTATACTTACCGCCATTGCTGTTAAATTGCTGTAGTGTTGTACTACTCGGGTAAGGGCTGTAACAAATGTACATATACCTGTATACTTACCGCCATTGCTGTTAAATTGCTGTAGTGTTGTACTACTCGGGTAAGGGCTGTAACAAATGTACATATACCTGTATACTTACCGCCATTGCTGTTAAATTGCTGTAGTGTTGTACTACTCGGGTAAGGGCTGTAACAAATGTACATATACCTGTATACTTACCGCCATTGCTGTTAAATTGCTGTAGTGTTGTACTACTCGGGTAAGGGCTGTAACAAATGTACATATACCTGTATACTTACCGCCATTGCTGTTAAATTGCTGTAGTGTTGTACTACTCGGGTGAGGGCTGTAACTAATGTACATATACCTGTATACGTACCACCATTGCTGTTAAATGTCTGTAGTGTTGTACTACTCATACTACTCGGGTAAGGTCTGTAACAAATGTACATAGACCTGTATACGTACCGCCATTGCTGTTAAATTGCTGTAGTGTTGTACTACTCGTACTACTCGGGTAAGGTCTGTAACAAATGTACATATACCTGTATACGTACCGCCATTGCTGTTAAATTGCTTTATTGTTGTACTACTCGGGTAAGGGCTGTAACAAATGTACATATACCTGTATACGTACCGCCATTGCTGTTAAATTGCTTTATTGTTGTACTACTCGGGTAAGGGCTGTAACAAATGTACATATACCTGTATACTTACCGCCATTGCTGTTAAATTGCTGTAGTGTTGTACTACTCGGGCAAGGGCTGTAACTAATGTACATATACCTGTATACTGACCGCCATTGCTGTTAAATTGCTTTATTGTTGTACTACTCGGGTAAGGGCTGTAACTAATGTACATATACCTGTATACTGACCGCCATTGCTGTTAAATTGCTTTATTGTTGTACTACTCGGGTAAGGGCTGTAACTAATGTACATATACCTGTATACTGACCGCCATTGCTGTTAAATTGCTGTAGTGTTGTACTACTCGGGTAAGGGCTGTAACAAATGTACATATACCTGTATACTGACCGCCATTGCTGTTAAATTGCTGTAGTGTTGTACTACTCGGGTAAGGGCTGTAACAAATGTACATATACCTGTATACGCCCTACCGCCATTGCTGTTAAATTGCTGAGTGTTGTTACTACTCGGGTGAGGGCTGTAACAAATGTACATATACCTGTATACGTACCGCCATTGCTGTTAAATTGCTGTAGTGTTGTACTACTCGGGTGAGGGCTGTAACAAATGTACATATACCTGTATACGTACCGCCATTGCTGTTAAATTGCTGTAGTGTTGTACTACTCGGGTAAGGGCTGTAACAAATGTACATATACCTGTATACGTACCGCCATTGCTGTTAAATTGCTGTAGTGTTGTACTACTCGGGTAAGGTCTGTAACAAAATGTACATATACCTGTATACGTACCGCCATTGCTGTTAAAATTGCTGTAGTGTTGTACTACTCGGGTAAGGTCTGTAACAAATGTACATATACCTGTGTACGTACCGCCATTGCTGTTAAATTGATGTAGTGTGGTACTACTCGGGTAAGGGCTGTAACAAATGTACATAGACCTGTATACGTACCGCCATTGCTGTTAAATTGCTTTATTGTTGTACTACTCGGGTAAGGGCTGTAACAAATGTACATATACCTGTATACTTATCGCAATTGCTGTTAAATTGCTGTATTGGTGTAATACTCGGGTAAGGGCTGTAACTAATGTTGTGAGAACTTGTAGCCCAAGCCCATTGAACTTATATGCAATAAACTATGTTTAAACTAACATGTTTTATGTGATAAATACAATGTATAATATCATGTCATTGTCTTTTAATATCGAGCTTTTTCATACTATTCTCGGAAAATGTATGAATCCCAAGGCCCCGCGAGGTTCTGATAAACTTGAGACCAAAGTACACTAGCCTTGTATACTCTATATACGTTTTGGTTTAACCCTTGCAGATGGGATACTGATAAAGTAGTATGACATCTATTTTCCTTATTTATTTTTGAAAGTATACGTTGTCACCACTCATTTGAACCGTCTCGTCGATAATCTAATATATACTGTATCATTTTCAGTATTAAAAACTTGTTTCGCTTATACTGCAGCTGCAGTTATATGACCACAGCCGCCACAATGTTTAGAGCCTCCATTTTCGTCGCTATCCTCACGGTCACTGTGCATGCGCACTCGGAAAGTACGGTACTGACGTACAACACACTGTTGACGCCACAGTACGACGCCACACAAAACGTCACGGAAAACGCCACCATGATGGCAGAACGCCGAGATGAGATCATCCAATATGTCAGGAATATCGGTGCCGAAGTTGTCTGCTTACAAGGGGTATTTCAAGTTTCTTCATTGTTTAATAATTCCAGCACAAAACTATTTGCACAATTCCCTAACATTTGATTGGCCCGTAGCAAGTCTCTGTCCAAGATTTATATGCCAGTAAACTCCCACGCCGAACTACTTTCCGTAACCCTGAGGCGCAGTTAAAATAATTCTTAAGAAAACGGAAAATAAACACATTTTCTTGATGAATTTATTTAAAATGCTGAAATTATAAGGAATGAATGGCCTTTTTGTGGAATTTATCGGGGATATAAACTTGGAAAAGTCGCGGGAATACTGGACGAGGCCTTAAACAATTACAATTTTCGAAAAAAAAAAAAAAAAAAAAAAAAAAAACTTATTTTTCTCGAAAATTGTCATTTTTTATCGCTTCGTCCAGTATTCCCGCGACTTTTCAAAGTTTATACCCCGATAAATTCCACAAAAAGGCCATCCATTCCTATAGTGCAAACCCTTATACATGTACATTGTACAGTGCAACCTCTCTAAATCGGACACCAAGAAAATGCATGTGATCTTATTTTTTAAGAGGTTTTTTTTTAAGAGCTAATGTCGGTTCGTGATCGCATAGCACACACCTATGGCTCAGAATTATCCAATGCCTGATTTACCGTGAGTGAAACCTCTCTAAGCCGGACACCCTGCGGACCTCCCAGGGTGTCCGGTTTAGAGAGTTTCCCCTTTAAAACAATATCGACGCTAATGGGCACACTTCTAAGTAAGATCAAGCATGTGTGTTTTGTGACACAAGATCCGTAAGGTAAATGACATCGGGCTACATTTTTTGGCTGCTAGTTTAAATGGTATAATCTGACAATGTCAATTGCACATGGGCAATTAACTACTTTTACGTATACTGATGGATGTTCGTGCACTGTTTTGATGCCACGCATATGAAACGCCAAATCTACATAAACTCCAATAATTAATGTTATTTCTAGCATTAAATATGTAGAGCCAGCTCCAAATCATTTGAAGAGCTCTCTAAATCATTTGGTGCTAGCTCTAAATATGTAATGCTATTTAGAGCTATCAATAATTAATTGAGTTTATGTAGACGTATTCGGCGTTCCAGGAAAAAATGTGAGCAGTGTACCGCCTGATCAAATAGTACACTCCTGTGGCTTGGTAACGATCTATATTTGCTATTAGAAGCAGTACGGGTGTTCCATTGATGGAATGACGAACTGTGCTGATGCACAGACTGATCTGGATCTACACTGGTCTCAAAACCCATGAGCCCCGTTTCTCCATTCACAACGACATTTTAGTGCGGGTATAACACGGGTAAACGTTTTAGAAGACGGTTCATGTTCTTTTGACAAAGTTTGGCTTGTAACTATATCTGTGTGTATATGTAATATATGGATGTCATAGAGTATCATATTTCCTATTTCAAAACTATTCACCCGAGACTATGCTTTGTGTATTATCGTAACGAAACAATGCTTGTCCAGTAAATGGAGTACAATAACAAGCATTCTGTGAATAGCAGTTGGCCTAGATATGTGGCTGTGACTGGAGAAATGAGGCTTATTAGTTTTGCGACCAGTGTAGATCCAGATTGGCCTGTGCATCAGCAGTCTGATCAGGATCTGCACTGTTCTTCATTCAATCAATCAATCATCCATCATGTTTCTAAAAAGCAATACATATCGTTATCAATGTACTATTTGATCAGGAGCTACACTGGTCACATATCCCATTAGCCACATTTCTCCAGTGACGGTCACGTATAATCTACAATGTACATTTATATGAATCTTCGTGCGATAATACCATATTGTGTGTCTATATATATATATATATATATATATCACGTTTATCAGGTCAGGCTAGGTAATGCGTAGTAATGCCGAGGTGAGCCAATTTAAATGATTACTCCCTCAAAGTATACTTTGCTAGATAAGTATACGTTGCTAGATAAGTATACTTTGCTAGATTATATAAGTATACTTTGCTAGATAAGTATGCTTTGCTAGATAAGTATGTTTAGCAAATTTTATGAAATCGGCTACAGGTTTATCAGGTGAGGCTAGGAAATGGCAGTAATTCCGAGGTTTGCCGAGAAATTCCTACCGTTGCTGAACCTAAATATTAAAGGGGCATATCAGGATTGTTTGAAAAAATATTATAAAAAAATGAAAACATGCTGTCATCATGGCCCTGTGTAAAGTGGTTTAATTGAAGATATAATATGACGATACAAGGACCGCTGGGTTGTTTCTATGTTCACCCATATAGGTACATAACTATCGGATTTCCCAGCAGTCCTAGTATCGGCATATATCTTCCATTACACAGGGCCATGATGAAAATACATTTTTATTTTTTTATATTACATGTATTTTTTTTTCTTAAAAAGATTCTGAAAAAAAAAAAACTTATTTCAGCGGTCCTAGTATAGTCATTTATCCCGTCAACACAGTGCGTATGTGCCGTGAAACACGGTGCCGTGAAACATTTTTGATATCCAGTCAATACATTTTTTGCATTTTACAGCCATTTGTAGGTGTTGACGGGATAAATAGAATAGTAGGTTAGTGCCGTGAATGGGAAAAAATATCTGGCGCGGCACGGAAACGGGATGTGCTCGGCAGAGCCTCGCCCATCCCGTTTCCTGAGCCTTGCCAGATATTTTTTCCCATTCACGGCACTAACCTACTATTCTCTATATATATTCAGTTAAACCACTTTACACAGGGCCATGATGAAAACACGTTTTTATTTGTGATATTTTTTTTTTGAAAAATCCTGATATTCCCCTTTAAAGGTACATGCCCACGTGCCAGGTTATAATATAACGAGGCATATTTGTTTTGTCCATTCGTTAGATATGACATTGTTCGGGCAACATAAACATTATCTCACCATTTCCCGACGATATCATTGGCATTATTATACTTCGTATATTAAACATGAATTTCCACACTGATACCATGGGCGATAACCGTTGTTCCTTAAAATGTTAACGGACATTACTATTTATTGTCTGTATTTATTTTTGATGTGCAATGATCACACTTTATAATCTGTCGAAATTATTATTCTTTTCAGGTGACACATTTAATTAGTATAAATAATTAAAACATATGCCTCATTTGCATATGAAAATAGCCTGCTACCACCGCGCGTCACTATCAGTAAAATACATATTACTAAATGTGTATATCTGTATTAGCGGGCACTCGTAATTTTAAGAACTGGTGGAATAGTGACACACTTATACACTTATTTAATTCCTGTAAAGAATGTTTTGTGTTGGCATGTACCAACATACACTAACCTGGGGCCCGTTTCACTAAACATCATACGACTAAGAAGTTCGTAAGTGCAAAATTGAAATCCACAATATCAGTTGTTCTGACAGCCGATTTTGCAAACTCTTTCCTTTCATGTGTGTGCTGCATGTAATGACGTAAACCGGTAGGTACAACAGTGTCGCATTGGAGAAACACGTTTAATGCGAGAAGCAAATTCATAGAAATCTTCGTAAAAACATGTGTGTCGTAAGAAATTTAATGAACCGGCCTTTGGTATTCTCTATATCAGTAGCCTATTTCATCAACATTGCAAAGTATACTTTACTAGCAAAGTATACTTTGAGGGAGTAATCATTTATTTTTCCTGAAATGCATTATTTCATATAGAACTAACAAATGCATATATTTCATGATTAAAAGTATGCAGAACTATTATACTCAATTTATTACATTATCACAGCCAAATTGGCTGTGATAATGTAATAAATTCAGTATAATAAAAATTAATAAATTTATCATAAAATTGAAAATTTCTCCCTCAAAGTATACTTTGCTACTAAAGTATACTTTGCAATGTTGATGAAATAGGCTACAGGTAACGTTTTCTGCTGTACACTCGCCTGTGTTAGTTTTCTCTGATTAGTACCAAAGTTTCGGACCATCTATTGCCAATGCCAACTCGCAATCAAGCAATTTGATTGTCACAGCCCGAGGTGTAGCACAGCTCAGGCTCAATAAATCGAGATGCTTGATTTTAAGCATAATACAGTGAAACCTCTCTCAACCGGACACCCTGGGAGATCTCCAGGGTGTCCAGCTTAGAGGGGGTTCACGGTCAATCAGGCATTTAATCATTCTGAGCCATACGTGTGTGCGAACATACATTATCATCACCTGAGATAAATGACCAAGAAACTCATCAAACATAAGATCACATGTGTTTTATTGGTGCCCGGTTTAGAGGGATCCAGTGTAGTCAAGTATTTTGAAATGTAGAAAGAGATTAACTCAGTTACCGTTGAAAAGAACGCGCACTTGGTCACGTTACGTCATCACGAGTCTGAGCCGAGGCTGCAGGCCGTTTCACTAAACTTCGTACGACTAAAATGTTTGTAAATGCAAATTTAGGATCGTCTGGAAAGTTTAGTTGACGGATTTACATTTATTAAGCATAGGCTGCCTATTGCTCTCAATGACGTAGACTACGAGTGTGTCATATGCACTGCTATGTACAGACATAATATTTTTATACGCCCGTTTGTAAAAAAGTGTAGACCTTGATCAGACTGTGCGAGTCACAGGCTGGTCTTGGGCTACACTTTTCACAAACTCAATAAATCCCCTCTTGACGGGACACATTATTTTAAAGTAGAAATGCAAAGGATTTTTTTTTATTGGAAATGGTAATACTCGATTGAAGAATTAAGTGGTAGGAGGGAGCAGCGTTCATCATTACCGAGAGGCCGACATACATGGTTTGGCCCTCTTGTACCGTTTTGGCGCCCTGGTACTTGAGAGCTAAATCCAGTTATGCTCCATTATTAAATAATAAGCTTATAGGTAATCCTGTTACTTTGGAGCAGAGCTAAGTGACTCTGATGTGTTCTCTATATATCAAGTTTACGGACAGGCTGAAACTTCTCATGGCCGGGTGCTTTTGTCCCCGCCGTGAAAATTGAAATCATTCCCATATATTTCACGTTCCTTTTTGCCTTATATTGGAACATCTTGCATAATATCATTATTAATAGGCACATTGGGTATATACCAACACAGAGGTGTGAAAAAATACCGATGTGTTCTCTATATATCAAGTTTACGGACAGGCTGAAACTTCTCATGGCCGGGTGCTTTTGTCCCCGCCGTGAAAATTGAAATCAGTCCCATATATTTCACGTTTTTGTGCCTTATTTTGGAACGTATTGCATACTATCATTATTAATAGGCACATTGGGTATATACCAACAAAGGGTTGTGAAAAACTACCGATGTGTTCTCTATATATCAAGTTTACGGACAGGCTGAAACTTCTCATGGCCGAGTGCTTTTGTCCCCGCCGTGAAAATTGAAATCAGTCCCATATATTTCACGTTTTTTTTGCCTTATATTGGAACTTATTGCATAATATCATTATTAATAGGCACATTGGGTATATACCAACACAGGGGTGTGAAAAAATACCGATGTGTTCTCTATATATCAAGTTTACGAACAGGCTGAAACTTCTCATGGCCGGGTGCTTTTGTCCCCGCCGTGAAAATTGAAATCATTCCCATATATTTCACGTTTCTTTTTGCCTTATATTGGAACATATTGCATAATATCATTATTAATAGGCACATTGGGTATATACCAACACAGGGGTGTGAAAAAATACCAATGTGTTCTCTATATATCAAGTTTACGGACAGGCTGAAACTTCTCATGGCCGAGTGCTTTTGTCCCCTCCGTGAAAATTGAAATCAGTCCCATATATTTCACTTTTTCTTTTTTGCCTTATATTGGAACATATTTCATAATATCATTATTAATAGGCACATTGGGTATATACCAACAAAGGGTTGTGAAAAACTACCGATGTGTTCTCTATATATCAAGTTTACGGACAGGCTGAAACTTCTCATGGCCGGGTGCTTTTGTCCCCGCCGTGAAAATTGAAATCAGTCCCATATATTTCACGTTTGTTTGCCTTATATTGGAACATATTGCATAATATCATTATTAATAGGCACATTGGGTATATACCAACACAGGGGTTTGCAAAGCCACCGATTATAGATTAGTTTACAGACAGGCTTCAACTTCTCACGGTCGGTTACATATCGGCACATTCATATACATATATGCCATTTGGTAGAATAACTACGGTACGCGGTGTGCATATTGCGTAATATCATCTTTACCATTCATATTGTGTATACCAACAAATTGGTTTCCGCGGCTTAAAGTTCTCACCCCACCCAACGTGAGCCCTTTAAGCCTCTATGACTAGGCTGAAGGTTTTCACGGACTTAAGGGGCTCACACCAACAACAAAGGGTTGTGAAAACTACCGAGTGTTTCTCTATATATCAAGTTTACGGACAGGCTGAAACTTCTCATGGCCGGGTGCTTTTGTCCCCGCCGTGAAAATTGAAATCAGTCCCATATATTTCACGTTTATTTTTGCCTTATATTGGAAAATATTGCATAATATCATTATTAATAGGCACATTGGGTATATACCAACACAGGGGTGTGAAAAAATACCGATGTGTTCTCTATATATTAAGTTTACGGACAGACTGCAACTTCTCATGGCCGAGTGCTTTTGTCCCCGCCGTGAAAATTTAAATCAGTCCCATATATTTCACTTTTCTTTTGCCTTATATTGGAACGTATTGCATAATATCATTATTAATAGGCGCATTGGGTATATACCAACAAAGGGTTGTGAAAAACTACCGATGTGTTCTCTATATATCAAGTTTACGGACAGGCTGAAACTTCTCATGGCCGGGTGCTTTTGTCCCCGCCGTGAAAATTGAAATCAGTCCCATATATTTCACGTTTTTTTCCTTATATTGGAACGTATTGCATACTATCATTATTAATAGGCACATTGGGTATATACCAACAAAGGGTTGTGAAAAACTACCGATGTGTTTTTTTTTCTCTATATATCAAGTTTACGGACAGGCTGAAACTTCTCATCCGGCCGGTGCTTTTGTCCCCGCCGTGAAACTTGAATCATTCCCATATATTTCACGTTTCTTTTTGCCTTATATTGGAACATATTGCATAATAATCATTACTTAATAGGCACATTGGGTATATACCAACAACAGGGGTGTGAAAAAATACCGATGTGTTTCTCTATAATAATAGTTTACGGACAGACTGCAACTTCTCATGGCCGAGTGCTTTTGTCCCCGCCGTGAAAATTTAAATCAGTCCCATATATTTCACTTTTCTTTTGCCTTATATTGGAAACGTATTGCATAATATCATTATTAAATAGGCACATTGGGTATATACCAACAAAGGGTTTGTGAAAAACTACCGATGTGTTCTCTATATAAACAAAGTTTACGGACAGGCTAAAACTTCTCATGGCCGGGTGCTTTTGTCCCCGCCGTGAAAATTGAAATCAGTCCCATATATTTCACGTTTCTTTCCTTATATTGGAACGTATTGCATACTATCATTATTAATAGGCACATTGGGTATATACCAACAAAGGGTTGTGAAAAACTACTGATGTGTTCTCTATATATCAAGTTTACGGACAGGCTGAAACTTCTCATGGCCGGGTGCTTTTGTCCCCGCCGTGAAACTTGAAATCAGTCCCATATATTTCACGTTTGTTTTGCCTTATATTGGAACGTATTGCATAATATCATTATTAATAGGCACATTGGGTATATACCAACACAGGGGTGTGAAAAAAATACCGATGTGTTCTCTATATATTAAGTTTACGGACAGGCTGAAACTTCTCATGGCCGGGTGCTTTTGTCCCCGCCGTTAAAAAATTGAAATCATTCCAATATATTTCACGTTCCTTTTTGCCTTATATTGGAACATCTTGCATAATATCATTATTAATAGGCACATTGGGTATATACCAACACAGAGGTGTGAAAAAATACCGATGTGTTCTCTATATATCAAGTTTACGGACAGGCTGAAACTTCTCATGGCCGAGTGCTTTTGTCCCCGCCGTGAAAATTGAAATCAGTTCCATATATTTCACGTTTTTTTGCCTTATATTGGAACGTATTGCATAATATCATTATTAATAGGCACATTGGGTATATACCAACAAAGGGTTGTGAAAAACTACCGATGTGTTCTCTATATATCAAGTTTATTTACGGACAGGCTGAAACTTCTCATGGCCGGGTGCTTTTGTCCCCGCCGTGAAAATTGAAATCATTCCCATATATTTCACGTTCCTTTTTGCCTTATATTGGAACATCTTGCATAATATCATTATTAATAGGCACATTGGGTATATACCAACACAGAGGTGTGAACAAATACCGATGTGTCTCTATATATCAAGTTTTACGGACGGAGGCTGAAACTTCTCATGGCCGGGTGCTTTTGTCCCCGCCGTGAAAATTGAAATCAGTCCCATATATTTCACGTTTTTTTGCCTTATTTTGGAACGTATTGCATACTATCATTATTAATAGGCACATTGGGTATATACCAACACAGGGTTGTGAAAAACTACCGATGTGTTCTCTATATATCAAGTTTACGGACAGCTGAAACTTCATTCATGGCCGAGTGCTTTTGACGCCGTGAAAATTGAAATCAGCTCCCATACATTCTCACGTGCCTTGATTATAGGTAACGTATTGCATAATATCATTATTAATAGGCACATTGGGTATATACCAACGACACCGTGTCGAAAAAATACCGAAGGTGTTCTCATGGCCATATATCAAGTATTTACAGACATGGCTGCAACTCATCACGTTGTGGCGTGGCTATGCTTTTGTCCCCGCCGTTAAAAGATTGAAATCATTCCAATATATTTCACGTTTATTTTTGCCTTATATTGGAACATCTTGCATAATATCATTATTAATAGGCACATTGGGTATATACCAACACAGGGGTGTGAAAAAATACTGATGTGTTCTCTATATATCAAGTTTACGGACAGGCTGAAACTTCTCATGGCCGAGTGCTTTTGTCCCCGCCGTGAAAATTGAAATCAGTCCCATATATTTCACTTTTTTTTGCCTTATATTGGAACGTATTGCATAATATCATTATTAATAGGCACATTGGGTATATACCAACACAGGTTTGTGAAAAACTACCGATGTGTTCTCTATATATCAAGTTTACGGACAGGCTGAAACTTCTCATTGCCGGGTACTTTTGTCCGCGCCGTGAAAATTGAAATCAGTCACATATATTTCACGTTTTTTTGCCTTATATTGGAACGTATTGCATAATATCATTATTAATAGGCACATTGGGTATATACCAACACAGGGGTGTGAAAAAAATACCGATGTGTTCTCTATATATCAAGTTTACGGACAGGCTGAAACTTTTCATGGCCGGGTGCTTTTGTCCCCGCCGTGAAAATTGAAATCAGTCCCATATATTTCACGTTTGTTTTGCCTTATATTGGAACGTATTGCATAATATCATTATTAATATGGCATACTGATTGTATATCCACACACATTGTAGTGAAAAAATACGATGTGTTCTCTATATATCAAGTTTACGGACAGGCTGAAACTTCTCATGGCCGGGTGCTTTTGTCCCCGCCGTGAAAATTGAAATCAGTCCCATATATTTCACGTTTGTTTGCCTTATATTGGAACATATTGCATAATATCATTATTAATAGGCACATTGGGTATATACCAACACAGGGGTTTGCAAAGCCACCGATTATAGATTAGTTTACAGACAGGCTTCAACTTCTCACGGTCGGTTACATATCGGCACATTCATATACATATATGCAATTTGGTAGAATAACTACGGTACGCGGTGTGCATATTGCGTAATATCATCTTTACCATTCATATTGTGTATATACCAACAAATTGGTTTCCGCGGGCTTAAAGTTCTCACCCCACCCCCCCCCCAACGTGAGCCCTTTAAGCCTCTATGACTAGGCTGAAGGTTTTCACGGACTTAAGGGGCTCACACCCCCAGCGTGAGCCCCTTAAGCCGCTTGGCTAGGCTGAAGGTTTTTACGGACTTAAGGGGCTCACGTTACACCGGCACAGCTATCATATACATCTCATGCTCTCAGCCAACCGTCAACGGGTTGTCAGTTAGTATCCACATGTTCCCGCGGACAGGAGACTCTTTAAACGTCGGTTTTCAACATCAAACTTCAAGGCAATGAGATCTGGACAGTGTGTCACATACTTCCATATAAATGAAAGTTCAGGCTTGTATGATTCTAAAAAGTGTGTACATGTATTTATATAATGTATGCATTGCCCTGCAGTCCTTATGCATTACACATAATATATAACTTGCACCATTGTAAACAATATATATCCCTGGTAACCACATGAGAAGGTCATACTACATAACCTTTGCTTAGTAACATCGGTTATGTATTATAATGTATCGAATATATAATTCTTAGAATATAATATCTAAAATTATCATAATATAAGCTGATACATTGAAGGTAGGCATACATGCATACACATATATGCTGGCAGGCAAAATTATACAAATTAGCAGGGTTTTCATATTGGAGGCCTCATTGAATTAGATCTTACATATTGTATTGCAATATGCTGTATTTTATCAAGTTTATAGTTAATGTGAATTAGGTCCAGAAGAAAGACAGATGCTAAAGTAATTGTTTGTCGAGCCCATCGTGGAAAGCGAGACATAGTGATCATGATGACATATGTACGTCCGCCCGTGGGAGAGTCCGTCCAAAATGTACATCACTTATATCTCTCCAGTCATAATCAGACTGCGTTATAACGTTTTTCACAAAATTTCCTTTTTTTATATACCTTATACGTAGATCTACAATGCTAAGTCGCGTCAACTTGAAACGTCAAACGTTTTTAGTTTGTTACCATCCATACTTTCATTCCGTAGACCATCCATTTGGCCTTCCTACTCAAGGTCAATGTCAAATTGCATTGCGTTAACGGTTTTACGAATTTTACATTAAACGTTTGAAGTACCATATACATGATCATACATGTACATGTATATATATAACCACATATATACAACTTGATACGATCACTAAACATTGGAACTATCAATACACCCTCGGACTGGCAACAGCATAGGCAGGGTCAATATGCGGGCTGCGGCCTTCTGTTATGCATATTGGAAACGTTTATAAGTTCTGGCGGCCATCATGGACGCTATATTATTTCAAATATAAACTTATTGAAGCTTTAATAATAGTAAATGTAACTCCAAGAGAATTAAAAATCAATTCATATATGTTATGAAGAAAATGTAATTTTTATATATTTTGTTGGCAATTTTGGCGGCCATCTTCAATATTTCAAAGGTTAAGTGACTCATACTCATTGGGAATGTTCATATATGCATTGGTCAGTAATATGCTGCCACCCTATATGTAGATATGTTCATTATAGTCACCTTAATGTGTTTAATACATTTATGACAGCCATCTCGGAAGCCATCTTGAATTCAGGATTCAGCTCCAGTGGGATTCATGGGTAGTTTTGATATGTGTCTCCTAATGATATTCCGGACCTATACTGAAACATTCAGCTTTGGCTTATTTTTTTTCCGATCTTTGGCGATTTTATGTCTAATACTATTCGACTAATAGGTCACCCAATAGTTGGGATTCTTTTAGACAAATACAAAATTTCATCAGTATACAAGGTGATTTATATGTATTATTAATTAATTAGAAATGCAATGTATGAATGTATTATGCGATCACTCTAAACTAATTGATAAAAGCTGACCACACCCACATTAAAATGCATACAATTACAACATATCCCAGTAGAACGGCTAATACGGCGTGTGGACACACATGGTATTAGCCATTCTACTCGGAAATGTTGTCATTTGTGCGAATTTTACATGTGAGGGTGGTCGACTTTGATCAAATAGTTTACAGTGATCGCATACTACATTAATACAATCTTTTATACACTACTTTTCTAATGAATTAATATTACATATAAATCACATTTTATACTGATTGCATCTTGCATTTGTCTAAAAACATCCCAAATATTGGGACCAATTAGAACTTAGCGCAAGTGTATATATAGCTGATATCCGGTTGTGATTGGAGACATGCGCCTTATGGGTTTTGCGATCAGAGTATGATCTTCTCCGTTCGCTGTTCCATAAATGAAGCACTTGCGATGCGTCTAACATATGGAGCGACAAATCTACATAAAACTAAATAAATAATGCTGGCTCTAAATAATTATAGCTAGCATTAAATATTTAGAGCTAGCTCCAACTCATTTGAAGAGCTCTCTAAATTATTTGGATATTTTATGCTCGCTCTAATTATTTGAGTCTATGTACATTTGGCGTTCCATATATATTTAATGCTAGCTATTTAGGGCTAGCAATAATTATTTGACTTTATGTATATTTGGCGTTCCATACTAACACCCTATATACACCCTTATCAGGCTACAGTACAGTTTGCTATTTGATCAGGAGCTACGCTGATCACAAATCCCAACATCTCCCCGTTTTCTCCAGTCACAGCCACATGTTACAGGTGTCATATGCCGGAGACGTTGAGCAGATCATCGCCGATTTGAACAGCGAGTATAAATACTCGTACTCCCTGATCGACAACGATGATGGTTTTCCAACATCCGGGACAGGTAAACAACCAGCTTCCTGCACCGATGACGCATTACTACCCTACGCCAATTGCACAACTGTCGCCAAATGCTACTTGTTGTCAGGCGACCTCGAAACATACGATTGCGTGTATGCAAACTGCAAGGATCAGTTGCTGGCGCTGCCTCAGAAGTGCCTTCATTGTCTGGCTGTCCATGGACTGAGCGACGTCCGGTGGGAGCCTCCAAAGTAAGTATCTAAATTTGCGGTAACCCGAATTTTCTGTCTATTACAGGCAGAAAATTCAGGTTAGATTTGTGGTTGTGACTTGAGAAAACGGGATTATGCTATGTGTAGTGGGTTTTGCTCCGTCGTGCCGGTCAGTCTATCAGCCAACCAAATCACTGTGTGTCACGTGATTTAAAATTTGTAAGATGGCGGCTAATATTTATTGATATGTTTGAAGTTTCATGAAAATATGCCAAAGGGTATTCAAGTTATGCTCCGGACAAGAAATCAGTGCACGAAAAAAACAAAGGGAGTTAAGAGTTGTCTTTCTTGTTCGCAACACACATTTAGTTCGTGCTCTGTGCACGTGTAAACGTTTCATGAAAATATTCCAAAGGGTATATGAGTTCCGGACAAGAAATCAGTGTGCGATAAAACAAAGGGAAATAACTCAAATTAGTGATGCAAGAGTTGTCACTATTGCACGTTGCACACCTTTGGGTCGTGGTCTATGCATGTGTGGAAATTAAATGAAAATACTCCAAAGGGTATTCGAGTTATGTGCCAGACAAGAAATCTTTGGAACAGTAACTGAATGTATTATATTAATTACTTGGAGCACGTTTTATACCCCCGCAACGAATTGTGGGGGTATACTGGAGTCGGGTTGTCCGTCCGTCCGTCCGTCAGTCCGTCCGGGCCAGCATCGGGGGTTTAGGAGCTTAGGGTAAGGGTTAGTAACAAAGGATTCCTTTGTTATAGTCGGTAAGCTCGTAATTCCATTGATCTTTAGGAGCTAATCCTTTGATCTTTTAAAGAACAAAAAGCTCATAACTCCCAAATGTTTGAATGTCCGTGCATCCGTCCGTCACTAAACATAACATCAGATAAATATGTTATAACTTCTATTTCCTTGATCTAAAATGCTTAATATTTCACACATGCATTCATGTAAGGCTCTACTACCATGCTGTGCCAAATCCATGACCGTCCAACCCCCGCTGATCCCAAGGTCAAAGTCAAATACTTGGTCTCTTGACAAAACTTAAGCTCAGAGAAATAAGTTATAACTTCTATTTCCTTCATTGAAAATTCTTAATATTTCACTCGTGCATCCCTCTAAAGCTGTACTATCATGCTGTAACAAATCTGCGACCGTCCAAACCCCGCTGATCCCAAGGTCAAGGTCACATACTTAGTCTCTTTACAAAACTTAACATCAGAGAAATATGTTATAACTTCTGAAATTTCATAGAAAATTCTTAATATTTCATGCATGAATTCGTCTAAGGCTCTACTATCATGCTGTGACAAATCCCCGCTGGTCCCGAGGTCAAGGTCACATACTTGGTCTCTTGACAAAAATTAACATCACAGAAATCGGTTATAACTTATATTTCCTTGCTCGGATCTACTTCACATTTCACACACGCATTGCTCCAATGGACCTCTACCACCCTGTGGCAAATTCACGTTCGTGCCGCCCCCGCTAAGCCCAGAGTCAAGGTCACAAGCCCACACACTTGGAAATATTTTACATATTTAGGGGTACCTAGGCCCACGCTGGGGTATTCCGTAAGCCTCGCTTTAATACCAGCACTGTAGTTGACCAATCTAGTTACAGTTTGCTTCACGAAATTTGCCCATTGTTCATCGACGACTATCGCTCGAGTGTATAATTAAGCCGGGGAAAATAACCATTTCTGAAGCCATTTCACCTTTACTGTGCGTCGTTCAACAACTTAGGCAATTTTTAAGAAACTTCACTACCGGTGAACATTAGTCATCGACAATAGTCGTTGATGTTAGAGCCGACTATTGTTCATCGACGACTATCGGGCACGTGTATAATCATGATAATAAAGCCGGGGAAAATAACTTAGCCATTTCTGAAGCCATTTCACCTTTGTTCGTCGATGACTATCGTTCACGTGTATGTTTAAGCCGGGGAAAATAACTTAGCCATTTCTGAAGCCATTTCACCTTTACTGTGCGTCGTTGAACAATTTAGACACTTTTTAAGAAACTTCACTGTCGGTGAACATTAGTCGTCGACAATAGTCGTCGATGTTAGAGCAGACTATTGTTCATCGACGACTATCGTTCACGTGTATAATTAAGCCGGGGAAAATATCTATGCCATTTCTGAAGCTCTTTCAACCTTTACTGTGCGTCGTTCAACAACTTAGGCAATTTTTAAGAAACTTCACTACCGGTGAACATTATTCGTCGACAATAGTCGTTGATGTTAGAGCCGGCTATTGTTCATCGACGACTATCGTTCATGTGTATAATTAAGCCGGGGAAAATAACGTAGCCATTTATAAAGCTATTTAACCTTTACTGTGCGTTGGTGAACAACTTAGACACTTTTTAAGAAACTTCACTATCGGTGAACATTAGTCGTCGACAATAGTCGTTGATGTTCGAGTCGACTATTGTTCATGAACGACTATCGTTCACATGTATACATGTAATTAAGCTGGGGGAGGGATATCTTAACCATTTCTGAAACTCTTTCAATCTTGTTCATCAATGACTATCGTTCACGTGTACAATTAAGTCGGGGGAAAATAACTTAGCCATCTATAAAGCTATGTAACCTTTACTGTGCGTCGTTGAACAACTTGGACACTTTTTAAGAAACTTCACTGCCGGTGATTAGTCGTTAAATTTACTGTGCGTCGATGAACAACTTTCTCAATAAATTTCACTTGCGGTGAACATTAGTTTAAGGGTTTGTAGAGCCGACTATTGTTCATCGACGACTATCGTTCACGTGTAAGCAGGGTAAATTAGCATAGGCATTTCGGAAGCTACTTCACCTTTCTGTGGGTCGTTGAACAAGTTAGTCCTGCCGATATTTGGCCCGAACCCGGACTTGGCGTATATACAATGCTTTTTTTTGTGATTTTTCATCTACATACCATATATTATTAGAATCTGGCGGATGACACTCCTCTGTCATCCTTGAACATTTTCCAAAATTGAAGATGGTGTCCAAGATCGGTGCCCAAAACAACAAAACAAAGTATTTGCCTCTGAATAATGTAAATATACCGTTTTCTCTTTATTGTATTGCGCATTGCTTTCAACCAAATCATCAAATGTCATAATATTTTGTTTGGTTTTGTATCCAAAATAGCACTGAAGAAGGCCGCCAAATACGGTTCATAGTAAATCAATGTTTCACTATGGCTTGTAAATGTTCAAATATGCTTTATGAAGTAAATCGAACTAAGCACCAACAACTGTTATGCGAATGCGACTATCATGCAAGTGTTATAAGCATCCATTAACATTGCTTAGTGACAACATTTAATACATATAGCAATACTTATAGCAGCCTAGTGCTATCATGTAGCAGTCACATATACATGTACTATTTACACGGGTTTGCCGTCATACTATAGAAACTATTACACCTTAATTCGTAACATGCTTAGCATGTACGTATATATATTACGTCATATGAAACACATGGTATTCAATATGATAGCAGTTAACAGTGTTAACTTAAATATGTTGATTGTGCTGGATTGGTATTAGACGAATTGGCTACATACTTATTTAGTATGTTTGCCAATATGTCCATTTTGTTTGCATCATTCCAACATTAGTTTGGACAACGCCGTCCGTATTCATAAAACATAGAATGACAGAGAGTACATGTCGGAAGGTATATGCCATCATGCAAGTATTATACACAATATAACCACAGACCTAGCATAGTTGCTCTTTTAACTACACTTTAAATGTTAATATTAGTAGATTGTCTATTACATACCCACGGGTTTGTATTCGGATATGTTACATGTAAAAGCCACCTAGCAGATTTTGAAGGTGACACATATGTCAGACATTTATGACAAATATACAAGCTACTACTCCTGATATCGAATAGTTTAGCTTTAATCAATAATGTGACATTTTGTTGAGCCAGGGAAATCTGATATTACTAATGGTACACTCGCCATTGATGTTATAAGGCCAACCAGTCCTATACAATTAAGGTTGGGCAACATGAATGCATGGATTATTTTCACTCACTACCTGTCCCATATCCCCTACTGCGTGCCGGTCATCTTTGATACCATTTGGAGAATGCATATCTTAATCAGGGCTAATAACGTGAATTGTCGAATTAATTCTTGACTATCGAACAGTTTGAACTACCAGTGTTAAGGCATGTGACAATTGTTGTACACAATATAACATAAATGTAGTTCTGAGAGTAACATACAGTGCATGTTATTATTATTATTATTATTATTACTATTATTATTTGTGGCATACATTTGAGCGCCATCTTGAATTATACAAAGCTATAAAGTACACAAGAGTCAAACGCCAATAAAATAGGACAGGTAGATTCAAAATTATCACACTCTTATTGTAAGCTGTGTTTGGCAGAACAAAGTTAAATTTAAACTACTCGCATATTTTGTTCACAAATTAATTTGGCGGCCATTTTTTAAAACCAATTAATTTGCATGGTTTGAATAATTAGTAAATATACACCTGGACAAACGTTAAGCATCACCATCAAGTTATTATGGAAGGGGATATCCGCCACTACATTGCATGTTGCTTCATGACAATGCCGTCGACCATTGTTACATGTCATCCTGCACTGCGGCTACTCGTTACTGCTTAATGACAACTCCATCGTGCATTATTACATTTCACATTGCATACCTCGATTGGCTATTTGACATTGTTACATGTCATCCTGCATCTTGGCTATACAATACTGCTTAATGACAACTCCATATTGCATTATCACATTGCATATTGCATACCTCGATTGGCTATTTGACATTGTTACATGCCATATTCTGCCATGTGTCATTCTGCTTACTGCTTGCTGGGATGCGTATATGACTATATGAATTCCACCGAATGACGCATGCAAGCACGCAGAATGGCCCATGTCAGAATATGAAATGGCCGAATGAGGGATGCCAGCATCGCAGTAAGCAGTAGGCCGAATGGAACATCGCAAAATGTGCAACGCCCCCTGTTGTCATAATGGGAACGCTTCCATTATGACGCCAGGTGGCGCTCCAAAATAAGTAGTTACCCCCCTTCATAACCATAACCTCCATTTGCAAACATGAACACATATTTATATTGGTAAGCATTTTTAGCGCGCCTTCCGAAGGAAGGAGTGCTTATGGCATACCCTCGGCGTCGTAGGCGTCCGTCCGTCCGTCTGTCCGTCCGTCCGTCCGTCCGGTCCGGGCACACGAATTGGCAGTTACGTGACTATGTCACATAGGGATGGACTTGTTAAAGGTTAGGGTTAGTAACATAACTAATAGAAAAAACTAACGAATAATTTATTTATGTGACACTTATTCCGTTTATGTGACACCTTTTTAAAGAACAAATGGTCACATAAAACCGATTCGTTAGGACGTCCGTCCGTCCATCCGTCCGTCCGTCCGTCCGTCTGTCTGTCTGTCTGTCTGTCTGTCCATCTTCAAAAATTAGAAACCTTAACGCTTTCTTGGATCTGCTTCATATTTCACACACGCATTGCTCCACGGGTCCTCTACCGCCGTGTGACAAATCCACTTCCTTGCCCCCCTTCTAAGCCCAGGGTCAAGGTCACATACTCTGATAATCCCGAAACCTTAAGTTTATGAACGCAGTAAATTTGTGACATTGACCTTAGGTCAAGGGGTAGGCGGTGGGTTGTGGATTTGTGACAGGACAATAGAGGGTCACCTGAGAAATGTGTGTATGAAATCGCAAGGTATTCTATGCAAAGAAACATAAGTTATAAGAATTTACTCCAACGTTAAGTTTATGAACGCACTAAGTTTGTGACCTTGACCTTGGGTCAAGGGGTGGGCGGTGGGTCGTGGATTTATTACAGGATGATAGAGGGTCACCTGAGGAATGCGTATATGAAACAGAGTTATAAGAAATTTACCCCAACGTTAAGTTTATGAACGCACTAAGTATGTGACCTTGACCTTCGGTCATTGGATGGGCGGTGGGTCGTGGATTTGCTACAGGGTGATAGAGGGTCATCTGAGGAATGCATGTATGAAATATTAAGGTGTTCAAGGACGCTGACGCCGACGCCGACGACGCCGGGTGTATGCCATAATCTCTTCTGGACTTCGTCTTTTAGTTGAGCTAAAATTGACCGACGTGTCGTAGGCCGAGGTGTCGAGGGCCGAGGTGTCGCTTTTCCATGGTGTGGATACGACGTGATATTTCCAACTAGCCCTTACGTGGCCCGTCAACTGCCCGGCATCTTCATGTGACCTAGGCATAAACTGCCAATGCTAGTATTATACCAAGGGTATTACAAGAGTTGTCAGAAGACAAGGAAGCGCGCCTGGTGGTGCTTGATCTTGGAAAACATAAATTATAACAACCTTTTACCTTGACCTTAGAGGTGAAATATGTAGCAAGGAAATTTACCCGAGTGTTAAGGTTTCGGAATGCACAAAGTATGTGACCTTGACCCTGGGCTTAGAAGGGGTGGCATGAACGTGGATTTGTCACGGTATAGATCCATTGGAGCAATGTGTGTGTGAAATATGAAGCAAATCCAAGCAAGGAAACAGAAAATATAGGCCATTTATAAGAGCGTTAAGGTTTCTAATTTTTGAAGACGGACAGACAGACAGACAGACAGACAGACGGACGGACGGACGGACGGACGGACGAACGGGCGGACGGACGTTCCAACAAGACGGACAGACAGACAGACAGACGGACAGACGGACGGACGGACGGACGGACGGACGGACGTTCCAACATTTTGGGTTTATGGGGTATTTCCATTGTTTGAAGATCAAAGAAAAAGCCCCTAAACAACAATAGATTTTAGGAGCCTACGGAATAAATCAAAGGATTCTTTTGTTCTAGGCCACGCCCCTAACCTCTTAAACCCCCGGACGTTGGCCCGGACGGACGGACGGACGCCTACGACGCCGAGGCTATGCTATAAGCATTCCTTCCTTCGGAAGGCGCGCTAAAAATGCTTACCAATCAGGGGTGTATAATTCCACTCAACCGCTCGCCATGGCGACTTGGTCACCGTCTCGGTCGAGTAGCTTTGTGTAGACGGTCGTCCGACGGGTCGAGTGCATTTTGGATCATCCACGATTGATCGTGAATAAAAAAAAATATAGTTATGCACCGTTCTCCGTTTATTTATCATATACCATTGATAAGTTCATAAACGCTCTGAATTGAATAAAAGCGTTTACGCCAACCGGAACAATTATAATTATGGACGAGTTTAAATTGCGGCTCAAGCTGCGTGAATTGAAATTTTATCAATACTAGGCTTACCTATTTACAATATAAATGGGAAATACGCAAAATCTCCGTCACATAAATCTGGCAAGACATCGCAGCCACGGTTTCATCTTCACTTAAGTTAGTGCAAGTTATCGCGCAAGTGTCTCGATTTATGGGATGGTCGCCGGGCCTAGGCCGCCTGTTGTCCGCGATTTAAACTCGCCCATAATTAATTTATGGCATTCTGTAACGTCAATGTTCGCTTCCGGTGTAAACACGCAATATTGCTAGCAGACAGCCAGAGTTAGCACATGCGAAACTATCATTTTCTCCAAACTACACAGCATTCCGACGAGACGGATCGCTTGATTTTCGTTAGAAAATGATTTTCAGACCAGTCCAATTATAAAAAATGGGATGTTTTTCTTTGACAAATATGAACAATACTTGCAAACAGTGCAGATCCTGATGAGACGGCTCGCGGATTTACACTGTAAATATTGATATAAATAACATACATGTACAGTAGCATATATAGCCTACTAAAGGCGAACAAAGTGAATATTGAAATATCTGTATAAAATATAAGGGCGAGTGGCAAACCAGTAAGGGCGAGTAAGATTTTGCATCTACTAGACCTTAAGGGCAAGTGATATTTCAAATAATTTTACACCCATTGGCATTGGCAATATAAATAAGTGTTCATGTTTGCAAATGGAGGTTATGGTTATGAAGGGGGGTAACTACTTATTTTGGAGCGCCACCTGGCGTCATAATGGAAGCGTTCCCATTATGACAACAGGGGGCGTTGCACATTTTGCGATGTTTCATTCGGCCTACTGCTTACTGCGATGCTGGCATCCCTCATTCGGCCATTTCATATTCTTACATAGGCCATTCTGCGTGCTTGCATGCGTCATTCGGTGGAATTCATATAGTCATATACGCATCACAGCAAGCAATAAGCAGAATGACACATGGCAGAATATGGCATGTAACAATGTCAAATAGCCAATCGAGGTATACAATATGCAATGTAAGAATGCAAGATGGAGTTGTCATTAAGCAGTATTGTATAGCCAAGATGCAGTATGACATGTAACAATGTCAAATAGCCAATCGAGGTATGCAATGTGAAATATAATAATGCACGATGGAGTTATCATTAAGCAGTAACGAGTAGCCGCAGTGCAGGATGACATGTAACAATGGTCGACGGCATTGTCATGAAGCAGCATGCAATGTAGTGGCGGATATCCCCTTCCATAAGTTATTGCCAATATTAAAAAAGTTTTGTTTCATTTCCCGAAAACTGTTGTATTCTTGAAATGATCAACACATACAATACACGTTATGCTATACACGTTTGAGTTTATCTTTACATTACATGCAAGCAGACCGGTTTGGTAACACCAACGTCACACAGTAGAAAACACATGTTCAATGCAATGCATTGTAGCGTCTTGCACGGGGTGCAACTCGTCGACAACTGGCATCGTTTTGTTATTACACGAAGATGGCGAGACGTAAACTTTCAGATGCACAAAAATGGTAGGCCATAGGAATGTCTAACGCCGGTAGCAGCACCAGAAACATAGCCATACATTTTGAAGTGAATCGGTCAGTTATCGTACGTCTGTTGCAACGATATCGGGCAGACGGAGTCGTCAGTGAACGTCAACGTCAGGGTCGACCACGTAAAACATCAGCCAGAGATGACCGGGCGCTAGCTCGACTTGTCAGACGCACGCCAGTGTATACAGCGCATCGCTTACGTGAAGAATGGTGTTTTTCATATAGGGTATCTACGCGAACTGTAACTCGGCGATTAAATGACGTCGGTATGAGGTCGAGAAAACCAATCAAGCGACCGTGTCTCACTCCAAGGCACAAGGAGGCACGTTTGGAATGGGCACGAGCACGACGTAATTGGACACTTCGTAAATGGCGTCGAATCCACTGGTGAGATGAGAGTCGGTTCTTATTACGTCACGTTGACGGCAGATTACGTGTTTGGAGGTTCGGAAAGACGGCCTATGAGCAGCAGAATATTGTGGGTACGACATCGTTCGGCGGTGGCTCGGTTACTGTATGGGCATGCTTTTCACACGATTGCAAGTTGGACATGCATGTGTTGGACGGTACGTTAATGGGACAAAAGTATCGGGATAACGTCCTTGCTGACATTGTTGTTCCCCATTTCGACAACCACCGACTTTCCAGCAGACCATCGTACATGGACGACAACGCTAGACCACACAGGGCGCGCATTGTCAACGAGTATCTGCAGCAAGAGGCAATTGACGGCATTGCGCGGCCTGCTCTATCACCGGATATGAACCCTATAGAGCACGTTTGGGACCAGATCGGGCGCAAACTTACAGAACGTGAACCACCATGTCGAAATCTTAATGAATTGCGCGCAGTATTGCAGGAAGAATGGCGTTTATTTCCACAGGAGAAACTGAAGAAGCTTGTGAAGGGCATGCGACGTCGTGTGCAAGAACTGTATAGGAAACGCGGCGGATATACGACTTACTGAACCTCTTACGCATTTTTCTGATTCACAAGTTGTGTGACTCGAGGTTTATAGTGACTGGGCTGGTGACTTCTAACAACTTACACAGCCGAAATTGAAGGACAAACTGTTTTTGGTGAGCCCATATGTACCAAATTGCATACGTTTCTTTTATGTAATAAATTTCCTGTTTCCTAACATATATGTTTATTTATGGTGGATCAGTTTTACAACTCTGTGCAAATATAGAGGCGATTCTCAACTTTTGTCCAGGTGTATATATTATACGAAACACAAAATGGGTCTCAATATCGATCGCAATGCACGCATTGAATTTCCAACGCAGACTTGAACGTGTTAAAACCATTATGATAAATTAGGTACGGTATTGGTGGCCATCTTGAATGTTATTTGTATTATAAAACATACGTCTACCGTATACAGTACATATAAAATAGTAATACATATACTATATTAAAGAAATATGTATTGATTTCAGACTATTAAGGATCAAATACCTATTTGTGTTATTTTTGGCAGCCATGTTGGATTTTGGAAAATGCTCAAGAGTGACAGAATGTCATCCGTCGGATTCCAATAACATAGGTCCTGAATATACAAAATCATCAACAACTCATTGTATATACGTCTAGTCCGGGTTCCGTGGACGTTCGAGACGTCGTTGAAAAACTATCGGTAAACATGCGTCACAAGGTAACAATATACAATTATTGTCTTTTGAGGAGGTGTACATGAGATGTACAGACGCCGAAGGCGGAGGTGAACATCACTTTTCTCGGGTCCGTAAATCTCATGTACACCGACTCAAAAGACTATAATTGTTTTATTATATGACACTTTTTGGCCCCATATTAAAATATTTCTGGCCAATATTGTTTTCAAAATATCCGGCCGAAAAAAAATTTGTTCACTTTTTTTTGGTTTCACACAATTTTCAATAATTATTTATAAAAATGTTAGGGCCCCAAAAAAAATTCAGTGACACGCACATGCTGCTATACCTGAATATCAGTCTCGAACTCGTCTCGTCTCGTCCGAGAGTGTTATTCGAAATGTGATATTCACCTGGAGGGTTTTTTGGCCACGGAAACTCTGTTTGCGTCATGTGACCAACAGGTTCAGTGTTTTCTTTTAAATGCTACAAATATGCTGAAAACTGGTGTTAAAAGCACCCCAAAATGTTCCTCAAGTGAAACTGTGTAGTAATGGATCAAGATTTGTAAGCAAACGGTGTCTGTGGCCTCATGACAGGTGCTGTTTTGTGTTGGGCGATAACATTTTCATTAACTTTTGTCCAATCCGATAGTTCTTGCTGAAACATAAACTCACATGACAGTGTCAGGCGCGTAGCTGCATTAAGGCACTGCAGGCCCAGGCCTGCAGAATTTTCGAGAAAATGGAAAAAATAATGTGCCAGAGTGCATCATTTACCTTCTAGTTTCGATCTTTTTTCTGGGGGGGGGGGGGCATGACCCCCCTAGCATACTCGCACCAACGGTGCTCGAAGTCGTCAACCGGGCCTGCAGATTAAAATTGGCTAGCTACGCCCCTGAATGTTAAAAGGTATTATATTCCGATTTCACTTTCGGACAGTATGGGAGAAAAATCCCTGTTAAATGTTTGCAGCTATCATTTACAAGGTGCATGATCACGTGATTACAACAACAATGGCTGAAAGTGTTGAAAGAGTGCCCACTCCAAAATAAGTAATATTTGATATTTTCCTTAATAGGCAACGGATTTTGATGAAATATGGCGCAGCAAACGCGCATTGATGAGCTGCATTTGGTGGTCCCGGGAGTTCGGAAATTGATTCTTCGCAAAAAACGAGCCAAAGTTTGGGCCAAAGTACCGAGACCACCAAATGCAGCTTGACAAGACGCGTTTGATGCGCCATATTTCATCAAAATCCGTTACATAATAAGGTCAAAATAAAAGAATGCTTACTTTGAATCGGAGGGATTCTGAAAGTTTCAGTAATTGCTGTTGTTGTTGTTGTAACCACGTGATCATACACCTTGATTTAGCTTGCTACCAGGCATGGAATTACATCAACCCACTTCCCATCCCTAACACTACGGTCTGTTCCACGTTTTGCTGCCGACGAACATTTGGCCATTAAGCACATTAAATCTAACAAATATTTAAAAGTAAGTACTTTTTCATCAATAACAAAAAAGTCACCCTCCCCAAAAAAAAAAGATTTGTTGCGAAAAAACGATTTTCCTATGGGAATTTAACATGGGGAGTCAATGCCAAAACTTTTGGAAATTGACTCCGAAATCTGGCGAGATAGCTTGAAAATTATGTAACTAAAAAAACAAAAGTTAGATTTTGAAAATATTTTTAGTTTATGTTAAATTCCCGTAGGAAAATCGTTTTTTCGCAATAAAATCAATATTTGATGGAATTTCATCAAATAAAATGTTTTGGGGAGGGTGACTTTTTTGTTATTGATAAAAAAATACTTACTTTTAATTTTTTTTTTAGATTTAATGTGTTTTGATAGCCAAAAGTTCGTCGGCAGCAAAACGTGGAACAGACAGTACCTACTACCTCTATTCTAATTTTTGCAAACAGTGTTCATGTATAACCTACGGAGCCCCGCAGGGGACATGAATTTTTTTATTAATTCGAAATAACAATTTTTCCCTCAATTTAACCGTGGGAACGAATTGTTATTTCGTGGGAACGAATTGTTAAATTGAGGGAACGAATTGTTAATACGTGGGAACGAATTGTAAAATTGAGGGAACGAATTGTTATTTCGTGGGAACTAATTGTTATTTCGTGGTAACGAATTAATAAAAAAAATAATTCTACGTCCCCTGCGGGGCTCCGTAATAACCAGATGATTTCTCCACAAACATGATAAAGGCCGGTATATATTGTTACCAATCAAAACTGTCTCGTCGAGACAGTTCAAATGAGTGGTAACAACATATACGTTCAACATTGTTCCAGACGAAATGTGGCTGTGACTGGAGAAATGGTACTTATGGGATTTGTGACCATTGTAGCTCCTGATCAAATAACACAGTCATATAGATTGATAATGATATATAATATTGATTGTCAGAAGCATGTAGGGGGTTTCATTGATACAATGGCTAACAGTGCATATCATGATCAGACTGTGGATGCACAAGCTGATCTGGGTCTACACTGGTCACAAACATCATTTCTCCAGTAACAGACACAAATGCAGAAAATATACTTTTTTCTCAAAAGTTTCATTCTATTGTAATTGTATCCTGTCTTTGTCAGGGCGCGGATAGTGACGTTCTCCATACGTCCGCAGAAGCCTGTTCCTGATGTCTACAGGTGGGTCCCATCAAAAACACTTTGACATGACTATTTTATAATGCCTAAAGTTGTGGACACTGGATTCATTTTTACTCTTTTTTATCCGAGCTATTAGCTCGGATTAAGTAACTATATGAAAATTTTCAGTCATTGATTATGCTAATGAGTTAAGTGGCGGTCGCAGTGTCACTGTTTGCGGGTTTAACTTTAGAAAAACACGCTGTACTACGCCATAAAAATGTAGTTCAACAACAGTAAAACAGCGAGCTAACTTACCGTTTCAGCGTAATACGTGTGTTGTTTGCTTTTTTACGCTATATGTGTGTTATTGCAAAAGTTTTTGTATACTTTATAAACTATTAACTGTTATGTATTAATATGAGTTCTTTGCTATGTATGTTGATATTTTGCGCAATGATATAGTAGGGAGCGGGATTTCCCTATGACGTTTTTCTTGAATGACCAATCAGATTAAAGCTAGCTTACATTCTGAACTTTACATAGGTCAATGACTCGATAAAATCCAACATTGGACAGCGTTTGAATAATTATAGTTTCCGCCAAACGAACGAGTACGCCGAAATATATTTCCGTACAAATCCAATAACCTATTTATTATATACCCGTTCAACAAAACATGCATCCTAATCATTAAATAATCCGATTGTGTGATGAAATGCGACTCTCTATTATTTTTGTTGAACAACCGAGAGCCTGTGATGGCTTCAGTTTATGCAAATTGACAAGGTCATTTCGCGCACCTGAATCGATAAAATACACCAAAAACCAAGATGGCTGACATCACTACAGACACAACAAAACCGGGAAAAATGCGTTAAATTTGGATAAAAAGCCATACTTAACACGTAAGTTTATTTAACACATGTTTTATCTGCCGACGATATCAATGCATATTGTTAATACCCCAAAACTTTCATATAATCGTCTGCAAAAATATGAAGCACGAGGCCACATCCATTAGCATCGGATCGACTGTCAATAATTTCGACACGTTCAACAACTGCTGAATATAATTTTGTTCTGAAGACAAAATAACAACATAATACACAATATTGAATTATTGCATGTATCGGTACTACGGTAGTAAACTTCACGGCAACATTTTCAATACCATTGGCCAACAAAGCAAAAATGAACAAAATTCATCAATAAATGATAAAGACAATATTTTGTGTTTGCCCTGAAAATCTGCTTACTATCCCTCAATAAACACCATCCCCTCCATATCTCATTTCTGCGTGTGTTTTACACCAATTACATAATATTCAGTACAATACAGTCCCTACAATTAGTTGCGAACAGTAACTTGCATTCTACCATCCGTAGCGAGTAGCGATTCCACTCATAGGATGCAGAATAATTAGCTGCTAAAGTTGGAATAAAATCTGATTCGCTATTCTGCAAAGGAAGCCTATGTTTGTAATTGTAACTCGGACTACGGACGGTACGGCAGTAGATTGCAAGAGTTACTGTTCGCAACTAGCATAAAATAAGGTGATTTTCGTACAACTAAATTTTATTGACATTTATCACATTTAAATTTCAGATGTGATTTGGTACAGCTCCAAAGTTTCCGAAACCGTGGAATGTATTGCCAGACAAGAATGTTGCAGGAAATGGATTTTGGGCAGAAAAAGTGTTTGCTGACGAGGTGACATTTTCGATCTCCTGTAGCGGCAGAACATTCACACTACTAGGGACAGATACAGTGGCCGTGCTCGGTGGGGCGATTAATTGACCCAGTTGTACTGTGCTCGGTGGGGCGATATTCTGACCAGACTGTAAATTATTTAATATCTGACGATGTTCTCCGATAGACAGTTCGGCGTCATTGTGTGTGATGGATTGTATATTTTTATGTCCCGTAATTTTCATTATGTTTTGTGGGGGAACTCCTGCTTTCGATAAAGTGGTGACTGTTGACTTTCTAATACTGTGATGTGTCAACCGTGACGAGATTCCAGCTTGCTCTGCAGCATTCTTCATCAGACTGTCAAGTGTAGCCTCTCCCATGGGCCGTGGGTAATACCTGAAAATAAATATTTGGGAGAAAATGTGTAAGAAATACTTTTGAGAACTTTGCATATCGACCAGGCTGTAGAATCATTTTAAGATCACTATTCAGACACACTGAATTACATCTCATTTTTCACCAATTATAATAATTATCAAAAAATTGTCGTATTTATAACTATGTTACTTTTCTAACTAAATATTAATGTCACTTTCTATAAAACTTCATTTGATCTTCAGTCTTGTCCGTAATGATTTTCAGTGTCATATGATAATGTTTAAATAACATTTAAAAACAAAATGGAAACAAATCATAGTGCATTATTTCACATAATAAATGTCATACCATGGTTCATTTGCTGTGCCTTTCGATCGTTGTTCTTGTACTGCTGTCAGGTAAAATGGACTGTCAGCAGCCAACTTCTCGGAAGGTCGGCAACTTCTGAAGATCTCAAAACTCTTGACAGGGTCTCTGAAATGGAAATATTGGCTCATAAAAAAATGTATGTTTCTCATATATTGTCACGCCAGACGGCCGATATTGATTTCAAACAAAATATAAGTTTTTCCAACAACTTTCACAGTACATTGTATTCACAGAATTATATCTCAAATTCAACTTCAGATGTATTTATGGATATAAGTCGATATCAACAAAATACAGTGATAAGAAACAATATTGTGTTCAAGTGCTGGCCCAGATATATTTGCGAGCGGTAACTCTTGCAATTTGCTCCCATACCGTCCACGAGTAGATTGCAAGTTACCGTTTGCAACAAGCTTTATTCGCTGAGGTTTCCATGCCAATTCAGACCTATTTATCTTATTAACAATGATATAGTAAACTTTTTTTACTGAATGTATGAAAAGCAAAATACTTTGTATGGACTACAAGTAGTAGTGATCACAATACATCGGACCTCCGCTCGTATGCACCTAACTTTATTGTGTCTTGAGATATTTGAATTAATAAAAAATGTATAACTAAACAAATATTTATATTTGAATGCTGATATATTGAGGATCGATTAACATTATGCTCGTGAACATTTGATCGATTCTCCAAGTATCGTCATGACAACCGTGATAGTTTTCAAGTTATTAAATTCAATTTTCTATTTCTTACGACAATATCTCACGACTCAAAAACGTTTTGCGCTTACAAGGCCAGCAAACATACCTGGTGTTGTCTGTTGCAAATATCTTCGGTGTGGTCTCTCGTGTATTCGACAGATTCGCCCCATCCCTGGTCTTGCTTGCCCTCTCATTGAACTCGAGAAACTTTTCCCCATTGGATGTCGTTTTCATCTCTATATATTCCTTGTTGCAAGTCAACACGCTATTGTATTGTAAGTCGAAAAGGAGAAAAGGTCCAGTTTTCACTATAAATAGTGGCGCACATAATTAATGCAGCAGGTGCTTGTGACGTCATTCGAAACAGTGGTCTTTTCAATGGGCGTTTTCTTTGTAACTCCCGGGTAGCCTCTTGAATAACACGGGAGTTAAAACGAAAGTATCGTGCGTAAGACAAGCGTAAGTATGATTTGTAACTTTATTTCTTATATTTAAGGGTGGGAAATGGCTCGAAGACCTTCCATACCCGGGCATGTGTCCATAAATGATCAGGCCAATGGCCGTTGGCCCATTTGTTTCCGAATTTACTAATATATGCGATACAGTCGAAATATGTGCATTAAATGAAGGAGACGATGAGGCGGTGAGCTTAACCTAGTTAGTTCATTCTCCTATTGCACAATGCCGATATGTCAGACCGTGAAGAGGGCCGAGTGTGCGTGCACATGATATATGGATACTCAGCCGTTACATTGTTATATTACCTGCTAATGCTATTAGAGGGTTGGACGAGGCAATACAGACCAAGCAGAGACGGATCCACGTGATATGGGCAAATCCAACGCCCACAGAGGAGCAACAGCGCAGGCCGAGCCGGAGCCGACCCACCGACCCACCCACAGCAGACCGGGACTCCGCAGCCAGTGACAACCGGAGGCTCCGCACCGCAACCGCCACCCGCAGCGACGAGGAGCCAGGCAAGCCATGCCCAAGTCACCCACAAGGCCGCCACTGGCAACCCCAGGCAGCTCATTCCGCCACAGATCCCAAGGCGCATATAGCATGACACTGCCCAGTATGCAACACAGTGGAAACGACCCGATGTCGGGTCCACAGAGGCCTAGGCCACCTCCCACTGAGTGGGTGGTAGACACGAGCGAGGCCTGGTCCCCGAGGAGGGGGGACTAATTTTTATTTTTGTTGGTTCTGTTCTTCTCTTCGTTGGTGTCGTAGGCGTCTGGCTACACCGCGAGGACCGCATCTGGTTTGTGTTTGAGTGAGCTGTGTGCATGAAAATCACAGATGCCCTTATCTGGATTGTGTATGTATATGTTGTGGGTGCGTGCCTATCTAAGTGTGTCTGTCAGGGTTATGTCCAATGTCATATTGACTTGGCTCATCTACTGCCCTAAGGGCGAAATAGCTGGTCCCCATAGGGCCAGCTTCTGTTGATTGACTATATGGACAATATGATGAGACCACTATGCCCGGCTCGACCACTAACTGCACAGAAACAGTTCGGCGCTTTGAGGTATATTGATGCAGGCAGAAATCCTCCGTTCTTGTGCTTCTGTCTTCTAGCGTCGTGTCTGTATGGAGTGGATCCACCGGTTATTTGTGACACCCGGATTCACCAAGCACTCCAGGCTTTCAATCAGCGGGAGCAGCTTCTGTCTTCTATGACTTCATATGTTGGCTTGGTCGCCTTAGTGGTTTTACCGGACACAATGGGTGTGTGAGTTTATATTTGTTTATGTTATGCATATTCTTTACTACACTACACGCTGCTGTGCGGAGTATTGTGTACATGTATAATGCCTATGCGTGTAAGGGACCGTCCGTATTGGGCGGAAGTAAGCTATTATTGCGTGCTTGGATGTAGTAAAAATACAAAAAACTGTCACCCTGCCATTCGGGACGAGACACACGTAAGGGAGCTATGAGCCGCCCCCGTGTCTCGCGCGGTCTATCATAAGATGGACTGAGTGGACTTATGGGTGACATGAGTGTATTACGTCCGCAGATTCTGAACTCCCTGGACGCTTGCATGGGATGGACCAGACCAGTTGTGACCTAGTGAGAGTCGGTGATATTTGTCTACTTACTAGACAAGTATCGGTGTACCTGGATGCGGTCCTCTCGGTGTCGCTTCGTTGGTGATGCATTGGTGCTACAACAAATCTTGGGAGAAGAACATGTATGGTTATTCAGCATCGATTGTATGGTCCCTATCTGTTTCGTGTATTGGAGATGGGACTCCTGGTTATGCTATGCATTTTTGCATATGTACATATCATGGACATGTATACATATGTGTATTATGATTACTTCTCGGCGACAGTGTGGACCTATACGTATTTGTTCCTATATGTTTTTATTGATGTATTATCGGGCCAATTTTAAAATTACATTACAGTTAAAATACAAGTTTATATTAGAGCGGCACTTGTTTCAGACTTAGGATTTATATCTATAATGCATGTTGGCCGGTTTTGGGGCAAGTAGCTTGCTGGAGATCGTTAGAGTGTTCTGGAGTTGTTGGCTATTTTAGTGACATCAGCCGTCAGTTATTGGCATTGACATACTTAGCTACCCCGATTCAGTTATGCTACCCACCCTTCGACCAGACCGCTATGCAGTTATTTGGATTGTGACGTATTCTGGTAGAGGCTATGTTCAACCAAAGTCATTGCTCACTCGAGTAGTGCTATTTTCGAATAGTGTGTGTGCCTTGGGTAATTGCTTTTTTTTTAATTATTATTACTGTTTGTAACGGCTGATATCGCAGGGGTTCGGGACGACTTTACGGTTCCCGACAACGATATCCCCATGACACCAGCCGTCCCGGAACTTCGCAGAGACCGACAGAAGCCGTGGCATTTTATGCACGGATCGATGTCAATCTCTGCGAGTCCAGTATATTTTGTTATCAGACGGTGCGCGCTCTATATATGTACATGGATATATATACAAGTACGTCTATGCATATATGTAAAATCCCACCACTCACCCTATTGTTGCAGTTTGATTAAAATACAAGAAGTAGTCTGGCTTGAGTGGTTAGAAGGCAGGCCAACAATAATGCGTGCAAGAAGAGTCCGTCCGTCACCGAATAAACAGGCTTCGTCGGTGAAGCGAGTTCCACCGGTACCAGACCAATTGTTGACCCTTCCTCTTTCCACTCATTACCCTTACCACTACTATTAAATATAATCTACTAAGTCTAGTCTAACATAGTACATAATAGCATATCGGGATTGTGGTGGGTAGAATTCCGTACACTCGTTGGGTGGGATTACGTGTATGTTAATTTTGAATTCATGTGTTAGCCCACACGAGCATGTACATATCGTCTCGTTAATTTCCCAGTACTAATCCTCGATAAGGCAGTCCATACGCAAGAGACTTTCCCGGGCCAGTTCCGATCGAGTACATACCCATTGGGTGGACTTACTTGTATGTTAATTCTAGATATGGTTATGCTAGAATGGCCTTCGCAGCCGCAAGCGGACGGGATTCCCAGGTGGCGGCCAGCCATACGCTGACACCGCCCCCCGCGGCCCCGTCCCCATACGGTCCGTTCGGGAGTCAATACAGTGTCCAGCCAGGGAGCGGCAGGATATCGTTAAAATGATCGGAGCTACCCGATTCAGTTGTGCTAACCACCGTATGACCGGGCACCACATTAACTGTTTGAGTTTGATGGGTCTGTATGATTAATGATTGTAATAGTTGTTTGTTTGAGTTGATTGCCTCGTGATCAATGATAACCGCCAGGTACTACCATTATGGAAGAAATGGTATAGGTGCAGTTATATTATACTTATTTGATTGCATCGCATATCGTGACATTATGTTACTTTCCTTGTTGCAAGTCAACACGCTATTGTATTGTAAGTCGAAAAGGAGAAAAGGTCCAGTTTTCACTATAAATAGTGGCGCACATAATTAATGCAGCAGGTGCTTGTGACGTCATTCGAAACAGTGGTCTTTTCAATGGGCGTTTTTCTTTGTAACTCCCCAGTAGCCTGTTGAATAACACGGGAGTTAAAACGAAAGTATCGTGCGTAAGACAAGCGTAAGTATGATTTGTAACACAAAAATACGATTTAAATAGTAAATTAGAAATTCACTCCAATGCGACTCATTTGGGTTGACACATATTAAAAGCTTATTACCAGAAATTATTTAATTTCAATTGAAAATGGACGCCATCAACAACGTTAACGATCAAATTGCACCACCTTAGGCAATTAACTGCACTTGAAAAGAAATCGCATTTCACAGACAGGTAGAGTGCGGCTCGGCGGCCTTTGATCGTAATAAGTCGGACGTGGAGTTGTCAAAATTAGCCAAACACAAACTTCGACATCAATTTCGAGTCATCGTATAGCAAAATAGCGAGAAATGTGTCCGCGGGACTTGACAATTGTTTCAAGCGATCGCATTTTTCGAGGAGTTGCATTGCGAGCCATCGCATGTAAAATACATTAAACATATAGGGAAAATTATCGGGACCTCGACGCCATTTCGAGCGAGCCCGACATTACGAGCCATCGCATTTCGAGCCATCGCGATTTCACTGTATATGATTTTTTGTGTGAAATATTAAAATGGTTGAGCACGTACTGCGAAGGATTTCAGGACTTTCAGTCCTTTGATTTCTGAAGCAGGAGCCATGTATGAGCTGAGGAGCTGGAGGTGGTTTAACCCTTAGACCGCTACACACAATAATTGTCGTCTGGTGTTGCTTTAATATCTTGCCTTATTTCTCAATAAAAACATGGTTTGACAGCACTTCAGAATCATTTCAAAGCACTTCAGAATCATTTTCAATGGAAATGATTCTGAAGTGCTGTCAAAGCATGTTGTAAATTATTCTAAAGCGCTGTTAAAGCATGTTTTTGATGATAATAATGGAAACTAGAAAATAAACAGCAGACGACAAAAACATTAAGATAGCGGTGTAAGGGATAAGACTCACTTGGGTCAGATACGTTTTGTGGACAAAATGATTTTTTGCTGGCCTGAAAGAATAATGAGTCGGTATTTGTTCCACTTTTGTAAAAGAAAATAAGAAATATATGACATGCGTATGTCAACAGCTTTCAATCTCTCAAATGTTACTAAATTCAAAGCTCTAAGCACGAGTGCCGGAGGTCACAATATACGCCCATCGAAGCAGGGTCAGTGAAGAGGAAAAAAGAATATTCATCACAAGACTCCAGATAAGGAATTGTGAATTTGGTACTCTACCCTGTCGAGGAGCGCAAAGGGAAATCTGACCCGTGTTGCTATATATTTAATCATTTGTATACGACCGTTTTTAAAAAACGGTACGTATTATGTTTTACCGCGGGGCGGGCGGCTGACAGAAAAAGTGCATAGTTCGTGTACACATCTCCTCCGAAACCGTTCAGTCGATTGATCTGAAACTATACACACGTCTTCTACACAAAAATGGTTTAACAAAAATATCACCTTTTTAACTTAGCCATTTGTTCTACATTTGTATATACAATTCTATATAGGGTACAGAGATTGTGTACACAACTCCTCCGAAACCGTTCAGTCGATCGATCTGAAACTATACACACGTCTTCTACACATATTGAAGATGTGCACCTTGGTGTTTTTATGCCGAAAAAATATTTTTTAACAAAATTATCACCTTTTTAACTTAGCCATTTTGTCTACATTTGTCTATACAATTCTATATAGGGTACAGAGTTTGTGTACACAACTCCTCCGAAAAATTTCTGTCGATCGATCTGAAACTATACACACGTCTTCTACACATATTGAAGATGTGCCCCTTGGTGTTTTTATGCCGAATAAATATTTAACAAAAATATATATCACCTTTTTAACTTAGCGATTTGTTCTACATTTGTCTATACAATTGTATATAGGGTACCGAGTTTGTGTACACAACTCCTCTGAAACCGTTCATTCGATCGATCTGAAACTATACACACGTCTTCTACACATATTGAAGATGTGCACCTTGGTATTTTTATGCCGAAATAACATTTTTAAACAAAAATATCCCCTTTTTAACTTAACCATTTTTTCTACATTTTTGTATCCAATTCTATATCATTTCCACTTTACACATATCTGCCTAAATTAGCATACATGTTTAGCACAACGAGATGAAGAAATAATGCTATAGAGTTTCAAATTCTCATTAATGTTTCTTGCCTTGGTGACAGCCCATATTCTGGCCCATATTCGACGGGCGTATTTTGTGACTTACGGCACTCTTGTTAAATGCTTATATAACAACTAATTCCGGATCGTTTGAGAAAATTGAAATTGAAAATTGAAATTGAAAATTGAAATGCAAATTTATAATGTTGGATAGTAAATAAACAAATATTCTTCTGTTTGCTTACTGTTGGTTTCCGATACATTGGCAATGGCACTTGACGTCACGGGGTCAGCGGACTTTGTATATTATAGCCTTCTAGGGATGTAGCCGTTTGCAGCCATTTTAAGTGGCTGAATCGACGCCTTATCTAGGGCTATTTAGAGTTTTAAAATGCATGTTCCCGATAGCTTATGAGATAATTTAAATTACCAACTGGTTGACTGGTGAAACAGGCGATTGAATACCACAATAAATGCCATATTTGTAAAAGTAAAACGTTTCGATAGTTGATTCATTTTGATTGCCCAGTCGTCCGCAAGCATTAGCATGGTCGTCCGCACAGCTCAGATGGTAGAGCGCTCGGTAAATGCATTCGACCTGCGTTCCTTTTGTGCGAGTTCGAGCCTCGGACAATTTTTTTTATTTTTTTTTTTGTATTCATATAACAGATTCAACGTTTTCTCACTATTACGAAAATGTCTTAGAGTTTGACAAAAGGGTACTTGTGACGTCTGCACTGGGTTTACAGCGTCACAGATCAGGATGCACATCACTCAGTCAGATCAGGGCATACCATGTTCACAATTCATTTACTGAATACATATTTCACTATCAAACAACGTGAAACAAACGATGTAGACACATTTTAAATGTATAAGCGCGCAACCAATGTCCACCGCCACAGAGGGTGGAAAACATTGGTTGCACGCTTATACATTTTGTCCAGACAGACATATGGATGTAACTAAGACGATTCAAATGGCATTATGCAATATACGTCTTTATCAGTTTTTTGAACCACTACAACAAATATGTTTCTGTAAAAGTTACATTAAATAATGTTAATAAAATAAACGTCTAAAACGACGGCAGATATCTATCTGGGAGTATAGAGTGAGGGACACAATTCAATAAAAAAAGATATCACAGTGATGGTTTCGAAACCACAACCCTCAACGTTGATTAATTAAACAAAAACTTAACTATTACCACTACGCTATATGCATCAGATATGAACTGTATGTATTGGTCACAGGTTGATATAGGTGCACGTATGTATAACACTGCTTGCATGTTCTAAAATTAGATAATGAAACACAGGTGCATCGTTATCGATTAATATTGACTGGCTCATGCATGCATTTCCAATGAGCACTTGACATATGTTGGTGTGATACATATACGATTCGAGTGCCTGTGCTCACTATTTTCTTTTTCAGCAAATACGTAACAACAAAAGTGACAACTTGATTCAAAATATGCCTGAACGTTACTTGAATACATTTCGGGCCAACATTGGTGACATGCATGCTACACCGTCATGCTAATATCAGTTTTGCGTTTCGAACACACCTACTTTACCTATTATGGTTCAATATAGAACCTCCTGTGACCTTTGCCCTTGCCACATTATCGGAATTCAACAATTTCCTTTTAGTAGTATTTACATTAATTCTAACAATATTCAAGATGTATAATCACGTGGTTACAACAACAGCAACAACAACAACAAGTACTGAAACTTCCAGAAGCACTCCGATTCAAAGAACGTTTTCTTTTATTATGTAACGGATTTTTAGCTCACCTGAGCGAAGCTCATGTGAGCTATTGTTACCGCAATGTGTCCGTCGTCCGTCCGTCGTTCGTCGTTCGTCGTCCGTGAACATTTTCAAACGTCTTCTCCTCGGTAACCATTGGGCCTATAGTCACCAAACTTCATAATCATGGTTCTTAGGTCGGGGGATTACAAAATTGTTAAAATGACGTCATCACGTAATCCAAGATGGCCGCCGTCTAAAAATAGCACAAATTCTTCAAAAATCTTCTTCTCAAGAATCACCGACCGGATTTCGACAAAACTTAGAGGGAATGATCGATGTACAATGCTCTTTCAAATTGTTAAAATGGTGACCCCGGGGTCAAAAATGGGGGTGGCCCGTAGGGTCAAATTGGGGTCAAATTTTATTTTTGACCGAATATGGTCATGTCATATATATATCAAATCGAAGGTATCAACGGGGCGATCACTCTGGTGCAATTTTTTTGTCGAAATCGGATGGTTATGTCATCCAAGATGGCTGCCGAAAGGTCAAATGGTCGTTATTTTATCAGAGATTTCAAAATTCTTCTTCACATGAACCGCTTGGCCCATGTTGGCCAAACTTAAAAAGTTATCGTCCATGGGTGAAGCCTTTTCATATTTTTTCAAAATGGAGGTCATCGCTAATCCAAGATGGCCGCCGTTTAAAAATAACATAAATTCTTAAAAAATCTTCTCTCATGAACCGCCAGCCGGATTTCAACGAAACTTAGTAAGAATGATCGCTGTACAATGCTCTTTCAAAGTTGTTAAAATGGTGACCCCGGGGTCAAAAGTGGGCGTGGCCCGTGGGGTCAAATTGGGGTCAAATTTTATTTTTGACCGAATATGGTCATGTCTATATCAAATCGAAGGTATCAATGAGGCGATCGCTCTGGTACATTATTTGTCGGAATTGGATGGTCATGTCATCCAAGATGGCCGCCAAAAGGTCAAAAGGTTGTTCTTTTATTAGAGATTTCAAAATTCTTCTTCACACGAACCGCTTGGCCCATGTTGGCCAAACTTCACAGTTATGGTCCATGGGTGAAGCCTTTTCAGACTTGTTAAAACGGAGGTCGTCGCTAATCCAAGATGGACGCCGTCTAAAAATAGCACAAATTCTTAAAAAATCTTCTTCTCATGAACAGCCAGCCGGATTTCGACGAAACTTGGTAGGAATGATCGACGTAGAATGCTCTTGTTAAAATGGTGACCCCGGGGTCAAAAATGGGCGTGGCCCGTGGGTTGACCAAATATGCTCATGACATATATCAAATTGAAGGTATTGATGAAGCAATTGCTCTGGTGCAATATTTGTCGGAGTCTGATGATTATGTCATCCATGATGGCCTCCAAAAGGTCCATTTATTCGAGATTTTGAACGTCTTTTTCTCAGGAACCACATGGCCGATGCTGGCCAAACTTCATAGTAAGTTAAGATACTTGGGTGAAGCATTTTCAGATTTGGTAAAATGAGAGTCATCTAAAAAATAGCACATATTTTGTTAAACACATATTAACTCAATGTCACATTCTGCTGGTGTTCATGGAGTCAGGTGAGCGAATTAGGGCCATCATGACCCTCTTGTTATTAAATCTGGCGCATCAAGCGCGCCTTGTTAAGCTGCATTTGGTGGTCACTGTACATTGGCCCAGACTTCTGTCGTGTTTGTGCAGAATCGATTTCCGTGTCTACCGACACGGAAATCGATTCTTCGCAAAAACGACATACGTAATACTATGTGCCGAACTCCTGAGACGACCCAATGCATCCCATGAAGACGCGTTTGCTGCGCCATATTTCATCAAAATTCGTTGTATAGTAAGGAACATATCAAATAATACTTACTTTGGAGTGGGCAAGATTTCAACACTTTCAGCCATTGTTGTTGTTGTTGTAATCAAGTGATCATGCACCTGGTTATTTACTGTTGTGAATATGATGTATCGTAGAGTGAAATATATCGGGTTTCCGGCCCCTAAGTTGTGATGGCCGAATTTATGTCACGTGACCTATTTAATTACGTGATACCACGTTCAGAATAGCCAATCAGATCTGATTCGCACTTCAGTAGTTAATTGTGAAACATTTTCTATATTTTGTAACTGAAATGAGTGCCAACATTATGAAAATAACATATTCCTGTAATCATGACATAAATTTACATCTGTAGATGACCTGATAAAGTAAATTTAAGCTAGAATCAACAAGTGACCCAGTCAGTGGCAGCCCAAATTCAACATGTACAAGTTGTGATGGGGTCCATTTTCTGGAAAGGCAAAATTAAATTTTCTAAAACATTTACAATAGTAAAATTTGTTTCAGAATTATCAGCTTTTCTTACATTTCAGCCGGTTGTTTATAGAAATGTAACGGTGACTTACACTTCTAGGCAGCAGTAGTTTACCATGGGCGGATTCAAGGGGGGCGGACCCGGCGCACGCCCACCCCCCCCCCCCCCCCTAAAATTCGCCCAGTAAAGATTTTTTACAAGTTACAAGGCACGTTTCATGCCAAGTGCCATGTATTCCATGCATTTTTCTGCTCCTCTCCGCTCGGTCGACTATTTTGCAATACTTGACTATATTATCGAACGAGCTTAGCTCGTTCGATAATATAGTCAAGTATTGCAAAATAGTTACGCCCCCCCCCCCCCCCAACCCGAAATCCTGGATCCGCGCCTGTTTACACCACTCTTGTGTTTACCATATATGGAGAAATTACATCAGTAACGTTACAATGACGTGTTTCCTTCGATCAATCAAATCACGTTCTCAGACACACCCTCTGAATCGCGAGACAGTACTCAGAAATTAATTCGCAAAACTCTTGGCCATATTTTACTCTTGATTCGTTATGTTTTTATGACAAATCATATGTGAAATGTAAGAAAACACTTATTTAACAAAGTAAACTGATTATCTTGAAATACTGCCTTCATGATTGGAACCTACCGCTAAACCAACTTGTTTCGCTACGCTCATTCGTTTGTTTAGCAGAAGAACCCAATCACTCGTGCGTTATTTCACGATAATCAGTTCACTTGGTTAAATAAACGGTATGTAGGCTACATGTATTACTAATATAATAATAATATTTTGTTCAGCTTGAAAATATATCAAATATGTCACAATTAATTAACTGCTAAAGTGCGAATCAGATCTGATTCGCTATTCTGCAGAGGAAGTCTATGAGTGGAATAGTAATTCTGGCTATGGACGGTGCTGGAGTAGATTGCAAGGTACTGTTACTACTCATTTGTTACGACGAATAGTAAATATAGCTGTTTCAGTGATTATGTTTCGCAAAAAAAGCTGCCGAATTTGAGAAAATTTGGATTTGTAAGAATACACCACGTGGTGAAGTCGTTTTGTGTCGATTTGGACGGATATCGTACTATTGCCAGAGCATGATGCTCGGGTAAAATGCATAGTCAAACGACACAGGTGGAAGACTCGGACCTAGGATCCAATAAATGGCTCATTTGTTGACCGTTACCCCACCCACCAATTTCCGTATAATAGACAGTATAGCCTTTCAAGGTGGGAAAGAGCTTGGGACAATGTCATCGACAGGCTTAGTTTCGGGCTCGCTCAAACACCACGCGTTTCAAATTTTCTGCTGACTTACGCCTCTGGCAAATAATAAATGCCTTAGGTCCCCAAATATATTCACTTTAAACATCTGTGTTTAGTATATTGTTTATTACACACGTTTTAGCTACCAACGATACAGAGAAATATCTCTTTCCGAAAGAATCCCACACACACATCGCCACCTGATTGGCTGTACTATTTTTAATGCTCCAGCTTAGGTTTTCCCGTGACGTCATTATTGATCATTCTGCGAATATAACAAAGGAAATCCGAAAGTAAAATTCACGGAAGGTTATGTCGAAATGTTGGGACGCAAAACAAAATAAACGCACGTTTTAGATCATTCAAGGTTAGTGAATGACACTTATTAGTCACAAATTGTGACATCGGATTTACTGATATTTATTTCAGTGATTCACGTCATTAGTTGAGACTGTAATGGGATTTCAGCCATATTTTACACGTAATTTATGCTTAGACAGCCTACAAAAATGTGTGACATTCTTTCGTACACACAATTAAAGCTTGGCTGTGGTAACTAATTTACCCGTAACTAACGAAATGCTTAGAGCAGATGATTGAAGTGAATATATTTGAAGGCATAAGACAATTATGGATTACCAGAGACATAAGGCAGCAGAAAAATCGAAATGTGTGGTGTTTGAGCGAGTCCGAAACTACGACATTGTCCCAAGCTCTTGCCCACCTTGAAAGGCTATACTGTCTATTATTCGGAAATTTGTGGGTGGGGTAACGGTTTACAAATGAGCCATTTATTGCGTCCTAGGTCCGAGTCTTCCACCTGTGTCAAACGATACCGAAAAGACAGACTAAACAAGCATGTAACCATTTAACATCACACTATGAGTTTTTAGTAGGCTCGAGGTGCACTCGAATATGATTACGATATAAACGCATACGAAATTGTTATCACATAATTTGTCATACCGGAGATAGATTTCTCGCGTTCTGATTGGTCGGCTTGACGGGTAATACGAGCACATATTAACTGTCAAGCCCGTCAATATTGCTCGAATGAAATTGGCAGCGATTCGAGGCGGAGTCGAAAACGACATTTTTTGGGGAAATCACCTCCGAAACATAGTCATATCAGTTGGTAATGACCTACACGTAACTAAGATAACACAATTTAGCTGCGCCTCGGGTGAATATAGATTCAGACGGGCAATATGACACCATATTGACTGTGTATAATCACAATAACTTTATAATATAAGTGACATCCATGTAGATTGATGTTATTATTTGCAAATGTGCATGTGCTCCACAAATATTTCAGTCTGTCGATACACAGCCAAGTTGGAATTTCTTTAGAATCGTGTAACGTTCTCATCACCTTGTCCCTGGAACCTCTCCAAGAACGTCGTTACGCAAACATACTTTATTAGCGTGCAATCGATCGTGTAGTGGATTTGTTCTAAACTAGTGTTCCTGTTCGGCATCCGTGCTCAGACTATCTGATGGCGCCCACAAGACGACCACAGCAGGTTTCTGACCCTTCTAATCTTCTAATCAGCAACCTAGATACATATACAGTGAAACTTCTCTAAACTGGACACCCTGGTGAGGTTTCACTGTGAATCGGGCATTTGATCGTTCTGAGTCATAGTTATGTGCTATGCGATAACGAACGGGCATTATCACTTGAGATAAATGACGAAGCAAATCATCAAAAATAAGATCACAGGTGTTTTCTTCGTGTCCGGTTTAGAGAAGTTCTACTGTAGCATCTATGTCTGTGGTATACCACAGGTGGAAGACTCGGACCTATGACACCCAAAAAATGCCTATTAAAAAAAATCCCATTACCCCACCCACTTGGTCTCGTACAGTACATAACGTTAATTCAAGGTGAGCATAAATAGCGCTATTATAGAAAGAGCCCTCTTTTTTCCGGCTCGCACAAACACAATAAACATCGATTAAATGTATGAAATATGTCTCTGGCAATCGATAAAGGTATTAGGTGTGTGAATATACTCACTTCAAATCGCTGTTTCAAGTATTTATTGAGTTATTCGCGTTTTGATTACCCCATCCAAAGCGAAAGTTGCGTGTACGAAAGAATCTCACACAGAATCGGAGGCCGTCCGGCTGGATTATCGGTCATATTTGGCCGATAGCTGATCGCCAGCTCAAACTAAAGTCGTGCACCATGATCATATACATTAGAGACTCCAACCATACAAAGTTCGTCCAATTGTGATCGTTCGCCACCGATCTAAAAAAACACTTTTTTCTATAATTTCGTTCATTATCTGGAACTGGGTCAATGCACTATCTTCCATAATACAATCCACCGAAGCGTCTATGTAAGAACATCTCTGATTGGTTAAACCTAAAAACAGACGCGAGGACTTTCCCTTTTCAGGGTTTCCGGAAGACATAATCTGATAGTACGCGAATCATGAAAGAAAGTCAATAAAATTAGAAAAAAGTGTTTTTTAGATCGGCGAACGATCACAATTGGACGAACTTTGTATGGTTGGAGTCTCTAATGTATATGATCATATGGTGCACGACTTTAGTTTGAGCTGGCGATCAGCTATCGGCCAAATATGACCGATAATCCAGCCGGACGGCCTCCGATTTTCTGTGTGAGATTCTTTCGTACACGCAACTTTCGCTTTGGGTGGGGTAATCAAAACGCGAATAACTCAATAAATACTTGAAACAGCGATTTGAAGTGAGTATATTCACACACCTAATACCTTTATCGATTGCCAGAGACATATTTCATACATTTAATCGATGTTTATTGTGTTTGTGCGAGCCGGAAAAAAGAGGGCTCTTTCTATAATAGCGCTATTTATGCTCACCTTGAATTAACGTTATGTACTGTACGAGACCAAGTGGGTGGGGTAATGGGATTTTTTTTAATATGCATTTTTTGGGTGTCATAGGTCCGAGTCTTCCACCTGTGTGGTATACCAATATATGGCAGCTTTGTACCCGTTTTATTGTGAGAATTAGACAATGCATGGATATGGGAGTGGGATAAGTTATTTATATCACGGTTGTCCGCCTGTGCGGTCGATAATTCGCGAGCTGCAGCTCACAGATTATCTCCTCGTACAGGCGGACGAACCGTGAAGTAATTATTGTAAATTAACAAATGAAAGACTCGGACCTACATGTAGGACCTTGAAAATGGCCGATTCAAACAAAATAAAGTAGTTAAACTTTATTTCTAAAGTGGTCGAATGGGTGGTGGGGAACATTATTGCATGGGACAGTTTTTGTGGGTCCTACACAACCGCCTGCATTAATCCTGCCCATATTATCAACGTTTCTGAACATTTCTTGACAAATCCAAGTCGCAATCAAGCAATGTGATTTCCTAAGCCAGAGCTGTAGCGCAATGCTTGATTTGAAGCACAATATTGAATTCGTTTGATATAAAGAAATTGAGAAATATTGGCAAGATATATAGTCTATACTGGTCTATATAAGTGGGCGGGGTGGGTGGTGGAGTAATATTATTGGATGCGATCATTTTGAAGGGCATACATGTAGGTCCGAGTGGTTCACCTGTATATACACTATCGTCTGCGCTAATCTTACCAATATTTATAAAGTTCTACATTTCAAAATACTTGAATATTGTGTTTGGATTCAAGCAGCTTGATTGGCTGAGCCTGAGCTGTACCACATCTCAGACACAGCCAATCAAACTGTTGATTCCAAACACAATATTCAAGTATTTTGAAGTAACTGTTTGATTGCGAGTAGTCAATAGATCTTCAGAAACGTTGATAATCTGGGCAATATTAACGCAGGCAATTGTGTACATATATACGCAGATGCACGGGTTCAGCATCGGTGGGAAACGTGAAGATGAACGACCCGGGATTGCTCCTGCTGAGTAAACGCCACATAAAGTCGGCCAGCTACGTCGATTACCACCCGGGTGTGGTACAATTCTTCAGGAGGGGCTACCTCAACGCTTACGTAATTATTGCCATTGTCTATTTTATACTTATATCATAACGGTCATAACATAAATTTTAAACCTAAAAATACTGTGACACGTCGAGAAATAGGTTACCTAACTTTGAAGATTACTAGAAATTGGCCGGGGGGGTGGAGGGGGGGGGGGGGGTAGGTAGTTGCGGGTGGTATAGTGGGTGAGCCAGACCCATGACAACATGGTTGTCATTACCACATGGGGGGGGGCATGATATAGCAATCTGTAAGTCTTCGTTTAAAGATTGTATAAGTGGACCACCCTAACAGCAATATTTTCTGCTAAAAAGTAGCAGGTTTGAGACCAATCAAGTAACAACAATGCAAACTCGCATTCACATATTGAAACAGTACTGAAAACGTGACAGCGGGTAATTATAATTTACATGATATCGAAATTAACCATTTTCATCCAAAATGGCCGCCAAAATTCAAGATGGCGACCAAAACCCACGTACAATCCCCCACCACACTAAATATGTACGAACTACATACATTATTGGTCCTTTTATGGTTGAACTATGTTCTAAGAATAACATATAAGATGATAACATGTTTATAAATACGTAGCAGTTCGGAATGTATGTAAAAAATCCAATATTGCCGCCAATTATCATCATATTTGCCCATCCAGACCATATATGTGAGTTTTAAAAATCATGTAGCATCAAAGAAAATTTGCATTTACGCATTTTAAAACGGTATGAAAACATGATAATCCATGGTTGAAATGTATAGAACATCGGAACTTGCAGTTTCGTAAAAACCGCTGCCAAAATCTAAGATGGCCGCCACAATTATAGCAAGTTCACTCACCAAGCCAACCCACCGCTAACACAATCAAACTCATGCAATAAATGGTAGTGTATATAAACGTCATCACCTTGTTGCATTATCTGGCAGCGACACATATTGAGATATATTCCATATATATATATATCCAAGATGGCTGCCAAATGTCAACATTTCTACACTTTACGTAAATCCTAAGATATTATATTTGAAGTAGTTAACGGCAATCACAAATTGATGAACTAGTCACAATAAATTAGTTTGATAGCGTTTTAACTTATCAAAACCAGCTTTCATTTGAATATTTAATGGTGATACTAAAATCAAGATGGCTGCCGAAATTAGTATTCCACAATGTATCGGTGTTTCAGTTTGTCTACCATTTTGAGTTTGTGTGTTATATTGGTCTCCTCTGAAATAAATTATGTGTTATCGTATGGAAGAAAACATATCTGAATGTTGGTTTGTCACGCGCATTTGAGACGCGACGCGCTGGTCAATTAATAACTGTGTATTATGCTTCAATTTTGAATAAAGCCATGCATTTCCGAAACCATTTATATGTACATGCTTACTGTTTACTATGTTCTTAGTGAAATTATTATGCATGTGTGTTTTATTAATCTGCGATGCTATTAATATCAGTATGATTTATCATCTGTTTGCATCCAAATGTATCATTTGTTATTGTAATTTCAAGGACATGCTGTACACGTCATATAGCTGTGCTAGTAGTTTAATGAATCTCGGCCATGCTACCAGTTTCAGAACGACAGCTACGTTTAATGATCGGCATACTCACTTAGATATTACGTTGATACTGTAAGTGAGTGTTTGTTAGCAATGTACGACTCACAGCGAAATAAGCGCATTATGTATTCACTTAGATATTACGTTACTACTGTACTAATATGTGAACCAGGGCATGGGAAACATATAATGTGGCATAAACATGACATGTTCACGTTTCATTATTCCATAAACAACATTATATTAGGATTACAATGATATATTACCTCGAAGTACATGTATATACCATTGATAAACACTTCACATTGTTTACAGAAAACTGTAGCTACATGACAAATACGTCAATACAACGTTGGCAATATTAACTATTTATGTTACAGGCCCTGAGAAATCGGACGTCGTGTAAGTTTGCATGTCCTACGTCTTCTCATCTGGTACATTTATTATTCCAAATAGAACAAATCTCGCGATTCTGAACACGTATATTTTCAAAAGCCGCAGTCTTTGATCTTTGTATGTGGCTACCATACGCCTAAGTGTGTGTTGGCTGCTTTGGCTCCACGCCATATAACTCCGTGGCATAGCATTTACCACGCCAATATTGGAAATGTCATGGACAGTTCCATTTTTTCAGAACAGTTCGTATTATATTCTATCAGACAATAGTTTCTACGTGCTCACCGAGCATACATAACTATATAAATTCAAAACATTCTGAAATCCTTGCGACTAGTATTTAACACATACAAATGCATACCTTTCAAATATAATCTGTTTCATAACATACGACACTATGTTATGCGACAATGTCCCTGTCTATTGGTTGCGCGTAGCTACATAAACTTTACACCAGTCACACATATGAAACATTGCAACTGGCAAGCGTTGTAATAATGGTCTAGTGTCATACCGCTAAACACTTAGTTAACAATTCATTCATTCATTCATTCAGCTTATATTTAAGGGTGGGAATTGGCTCGAACACCTTCCATACCCGGATAATAGTTAACGAGATTAGCATTACAATATGTATTTTCCAATGTAGCGTTGACGATAATATTTGCCATTTTACACCACCGGCTACACAATGTTGTTTTCAATCATATTTCCTTTTACTAAATTCATCTGATATTGAAACATTTAATATCCAATTCTACAACATGTCCTGGAAGTATTTCAACATACCACTCCATGTTAAAGGTTAATGCATTGTACTAACTTAAAGTTAGTCACTGCCAGACATATAGTCGACGACAATTTCTACCTATGACAATCATTGAAGTGTATTCTATAAACCGAGCGGGGTTGTTCATCTGATGTTCGAATTGGCTATCATTTAAATGTACTTACTATCAGGACATTTATTTCTGTTGGCGCCAACTAGTGCTGAGGGTGGATGCTGTCAAATGCAGTTATGAGTAGTATTTAACTATATATGTTGTGTTTAAGCGCTACTGATATTACTTTGAAGTTGCTATTACGTGCTTCTAATTACATGGCATGTGTAAAAGGATGTTGTCCAGCAGAGCTCGTGACAGCTTTCACAATGCTACTCAATTTGATCATATTGCCCCTTCTTTTGTAGCATTTGCTTTGTTTTATTGTACTTTTGGGCGACCTGTTACATGCTTGTCGCACATTACACTATAGTGTTACAGTTTGTCACTGTCAGGGTGTTGCCTAATTGGCCGTTTTATTTCGTCGCTGTATATTTCCTCTATGTTACTGTCTCTATGCTCTATGCTCCATAATAAGATGCTAAGTAGACCGTGCGGGCGTTGCAGCAGGTTTAACTGTCTCTTAGAACTATACGATCACTGAAGATTCGACAGGGTACGTTGTTGTGCCTCCTTGGACTGTACGGGAGTGGCTTTTTTGAAAACATATGCAGTAGATATCCGTGTTTATATATATCTTATGTGTGGTTTATCAAAATGAATGTCGAAATAGTCTGACACATACTGTTATATGGAATATGTAGCAGAGGTGCCTGTCAATGACGGACCCATACATCAAGCAACAAGACGTATATGGATTTTCAATATATATATATCGTCAGATTATAATCGACTGGTGCAAATAAGATCATGACTAGTGATTAAATAACATAGTTATTATAGTATTAAAATGAGTTCCACATGCAGCTTATAATGAACATGTAACAATGCTTTATGATGTTCGAAAACTGGGTATTGGCATGAGATGCACCTACATGTATGTTGTTCACATCATGTTCGTTCGTGAAATCCGCTCAGTGAAAATAGAAAATGGTCTGATGGAGTAGAGTAGTTTTAGACTTAGTTATATATACTTCGTTAACAGGTAAGTGCGTATGAAGCTATGTCTGTAATGTGTCAATGTCAGTGGAACAAAACCGCTTACGTTTACTGGATGTCATATCGCCCAACTTCTAGGTTAATGCACAGAAATAGTAATATGAAGAACATGTAATTGTATAATTTGAAATATTTCACCATCCCTGCGTAATATTACTGCTTTGGGAATTCAAATACGTATACCAAAATCAAATTTACAAAGTGACTATGTCTGTTTCATACAAAGGCCGTACTTACTCAGGTATATTATAATAAATTCCAAATTATAAAGTGTGTCACAACAGAAAAATAAATATTACGGTAACCGTCTTATCCAACAGTATATAGTCCATACTAATAAATTGCTGCGGTACAATGTGAACTTATTGCGGCCATCTTATAATTTGGTGAACTGGGCATTTACCCAAAGGATGTGTTACATTAGTGTTACTGTGTCAATATAATACTGTTTGCTTGTTTCAAATGATTAATGCCATTACATAGATAACACGATGCAAATTGATGAGAAATCGTGATATTTGGCGGCCATTTTGGATTTTGGTACACAAAACAGTTGTCCAATTATGTTTTGCTATGGTCATTGCCAATTACTGTGTACGTATGATCGTACGTAAGTATGTTTTGAAATGTTAAATGATGATATATAAGTGACACGGTGGCAAATTAACGGAGATTGTGATTGTTGGCGGCCATTTTGGATTTATGTACATAATTTCTCAAGTAATAAATATTTTTGAAGCAGCATAAAGTTTTATTTCACGAATAAACCAATAACTGGGTCATATAAAATAGAGTGTTATATGGTTTAGTGTGGTGGGGTAAGGTGGTGTATTGGCGGCCATCCTGGATTTGGGCGGCCATTTTGAATGAAAATGTTCTAGTTCGATTGTATGTAAATTACAAACACCAATTGCAATGTTTTCTGTACGTTTTTTGCAGCGTGTACATGCGATTATGCAGTAGTTGTATGTGAACGTTTGCAAAACAGCCCTTTTACGGGAAGAAATGTTGCTCTAAGGGGGGTCTACTTATAGAGTCATAACAACTTTAAACGAAAACTTATACATTGCTATTATGCGGAAGTGATATGCTGGGATATATACCTTTCAAGAAAATATAGCCCCCCAAGTGGTAATGGTGACCCCTCCTGGCTCACTCATATCTCTGCAAAACTACCGTACCGGACGGCACGGGAGTTTTGCCGAGTTACTACGTGCAACTACGGGAATGATGATCCTCCTGTATCATGTATCCCTTCCCAAACTCGATCCACAATTCGTAACCCCTTTGACAACAACCTGGCTACGCCATTTTTCCGGGCCATCCTTGCGGTTAACAGTGGCGAGATGTTTCAATTTCACGTCAAGTCGCCTACTGTCTGTTTCATGATTCCGGCCCAAATTTTATGGATATATCCGCAATGCAAAAAAAATTAATTGTAATGTTAAATTTTAGCAAAATTTAAGAAAGATGCCAATATTGATTTTATCACCATATTAAAGGTACATGCCCACTCAGTAGGCACAAGATGTTCTTTATAGGAATTAAATAAGTGTTTAATTGTGTCACCATTCCACCAGTTCTAAAAATTACGAGTGCCCGCTATACAGATATAATCATTAAGTAATATTTATTGTACTGATAGTGGTGACTCGCATTGTTATCAGGCTATTTTCATAGGCAAATGAGGCATGATATTTTTTTAATTATTTATACTAATTAAATGCGTCATCTGAAAAAATAATAGTTTCGACAGATTATAAAGTATGATCATTGCACATCAAAAAATAAATACAGCTGATAAATAGTAATGTCCGTTAACATTTTAAGGAAACACGGTTATCGCCCCTGATATCAATGTGGAAATTTACGTCTGCTATAAAATGTATAATAATGTCAATCAATACGTGGGGTAATGGTGAATGTATGTTTGGTTTGCCAGAAAATGTCTCAGATGATGTATCTGATATAAATAGCATGTTGTGCCTAGTGAGTGGGCATGTTCCTTTAACATGGGAATTATTTTTCTAATTTCACAAATAGTGGACCGATTTTCAAAATGTTGCTTTTGTTTTCTTAGTTGGATCATTTACATGCTATCTAGCCAGGATTCAGAACCAATTTCCATTTTCCCCTACTCCTCTGCCTCCTTGTCCCCCATGTTAAATGTGCATAGAGAAGTAGTTTCGGACAACACAAACGTCGATGTTCTATAGGACGCTACTCTTGATTTCTATATGTCATATGCGACAAGCCATGTGCTATTCTATCTAAGCACATGTGCGATTTTTCATGAAATCTCTTTACAGATACTGTGATATTTTCTGTAAATGACGTCGAAAGTTGACGAACATTTCATAGCAAATGATACGAAGATTTTGTTAACTTTCGACATCATTGAAGGAAAATATAGTAAATTTGGTAAATATTTTTCATGAAAAATCTCACATGTTGTTAGGTACAAAATCACATGGCTTGTCTCATATGAGACACGCCATGTGATAGTGTACCTAACAACATGTGTGATATCTCACGAACTATTTTTATTAGAATCCCGCATTTGCTATGAAAAGTTCGTCATCTGTCGACGTTAATTACGGAAAATCGCACAGTTTCTGTAAATATTTTTCACGAAAAATCGAACATCTTCTGATGTACTAATCACATGACTTGTCTTGTACGTTTATACAATGTGAACAATGTGCCCCGTTTTAGTCACGACGTGTCTCTTTTCACTGGAAGCAAGTGCGCAATTGTATTTCAGTTTACCTCTTAACATTCTGGTGTGCAATATTAATTTCATTTTGATTACTATTGTACCGCTGATGTTGTATGCCGGGGTATAAACAAATCAAACATATGCACGGGATAGGCGCATATCCTGATCAGTGCACATGTGCTACTTGATCGTGATCTGCACTGTCCGATTTGTATGTCTGCCGACCGACGTGGCATCTCTTATGGTGTAAGGGAAATAACTCTTCGTTATGTTGTGACTGCTTGCGAAAGTATAATACATAAAAGTGTATTATGAGTTGGCGTGCACTTCGAACTTGACGAAATATCTAGAAAAAGTATTGTATTCTAATTATCATGCTTACACCAGCGTGTGTCACCTTGAAGAATATCGTGATTAAAATTCCATGTGTATGTATGTATGTATGTATGTATGTATGCGTAAGGCAGTAGGCATATTGCAAATAAAACAGTATATACATTTATCTACAGGTAGAGGGTATGGGTGACGTGACCTGTACGCAACTGTCGCCTATTACGCCGAACTATACGGAGCGTAAGTACATTTACACTACTAGCTGCGTCAATCGTGCCCACATACAAGTCTCTTTCTTTTTTTTATTTGATGGAATTAAATAAAAAATAATTGGGGAGGGTGACTTTTTTGTTATTGATGAAAAACTATTTACATTTAAATATGTGCTTAGATTTAATGTATTTAATAGCTAAAATTCGTCGGCATCAGAACGTGGAACATACATTAGTGGATAAGGCACGCGCCTCGCAACAGGTAATTCAAAGGTTCGAGAGGTCGAAAGTTCGAACCTCTTCTCAGACTGATGTAGCCGGTTAGTGAGCCGCCAGCTAGTTGAATGTACTGGTACCAATTACCTTCCTACCGTGTCCCTGGCATAAATGATACGAATTGGCACGCGCTGCTTGTTCGATAGAGTGTCAATAAATCAAATAGTATATGATTGACGCTTTCAATACGGGTGACAGCATACGGTGATATATCTTAACCGCTGTCCATATATAATGTATATATTGACTTAATGCAATCATTTGTTTTTCAAATATAGTACCATTTATATGTACATGTACAAGTAGAGCTCTGTACAACTTACTTTATACTAGATGTTAGAAACGGCACTTGTGACATGGATCGCCACTCATAGTAATGAGCCGTCAGAAAACCGTGCTCTAAGCATTGCTTATGTACTTATGTATACTTTCAGCGCACCTTTCTAACTCAAGTACCTTTACCAACTTCAAAGATCAAAACGCCGACGAAATTCAGAAACTGATCAAATATGTGCATGTAACAAAGAGGGATAAGCCACATATTATACTGGGTGACTTCAGTACAGGACCAGCCGTTCCCGATCAACAGATATCGGCAGCATATTCCGGTATGTGTATCAGGGCGTGAGATCACGTGCTTTTCAAACGGCGTGACGTTATACTTTTAGAGTTGTCTACAGTAGATTATAGAACAGATTGCCTTTTATTGTACAGTTTGCTTCAATCTCATAATTATTTTGTTTTGCCCGAAGAATCGGTTTAGTAGGAAATGGTGTGTTGATATATACTATTCCCGTCGGATTATTTTAGTAGAAACGATTTTTTTATCTAACTTTGTTTTTCAGGTCATTCTGAACTGAAACAAATTTGGTGCCATTTTTTCCGCCGCCATCTTGGATATATGGCGGCCATTTTTCTACATACCTGTCATAATAAATGCTAATGGTACACATAAAAGTATCAAATTTTTACACTTTCTGTCATTGTAATGCTGGCAAAATGATGTTTGCTTGGAATATATTGCAATAACAAGCCAATTAAGTCTAATAAAAACAAAATGTCCGCCAAATTAGAAAATAATATGTTACCAAAAGAACAGTTTAGAGCTCCAGTGCTTTGCTCTCTTTTATGTTTGCATGACCGGTCTGTACAAAAACGCTTGGGTTATCAACGTGGTTCTTATTAACTCCGGTTACAGCCCACATTTTAACTCATAACTGTTTAGGTATGTGGATCAGGGATCGCTAGACCCCGCACTAACTCCCCCATCCTTCACCGACCCCAGGCACAATCCGCTCTTCGTGAAATATACGACCTATATGCACTAAAGTATAACTACAAATGTATATGCTAAACGGTATAACTATAACAGTGTAAAAATTCTACATATTCAATAACAGATCACCAATTATAACGACAATGGCACTTTTGTGCCATCATACATAAAATATGTTGTTGTTGTTGTTCTCCTAACCAGAGGTGTTTTAATTCTCAAATTGGTGCGTTTTTGCTGTCACCAGTCCTAACGAAAATGTTCCTGTAGCCTATTTCATCAACATTGCAAAGTATACTTTAGTATCAAAGTATACTTTGAGGGAGAAATTTTCAATTTTATGATAAATTTATTAATTTGTATTATACTGAATTTATTACATTATCACAGCCAATTTGGCTGTGATAATGTAATAAATTCAGTATAATAATTCTGCATACTTTTAATCATGAAATATATGCATTTGTTAGTTCTATATGAAATAATGCTTTTCGGGAAAAATAAATGATTTCTCCCTCAAAGTATACTTTGCTAGTAAAGTATACTTTGCAATGTTGATGAAATAGGCTACTGGTATGTAAAACATCAGTACATAATGTATATCACGATACATCGCCATATAATGCGGATTATATGAGTTATTAACGTGAAGCTAAGCACCTCTACTTCGAAAACCTCCTACATATTATTCTACATGGTATACCATATTGTGCATGGCCCAAGGAATTTCGGCTGTGGTTGTAGGACCAGACCGTCGGACTGTTATAACTCTGGATCTTGAGTTATATGGGAGAGCCCTAATACTGCAGTCATCAACAGGAAACAGTAATTGGGTACTGCGTCTTGGTGAATTACATCTTTGTTTTGCTTCTTTGCATGCGATTGCAAAATACATTGAAGGCAGTGGATTGGACACCCTTAGCATTGAAGCCGGTATCTACTCTCCAGCGACAGTGAGACAGATTTTCACTGGGAAATGGTATAGAAGAGGCATCGAGTATCATATGACACACATACTCGCATGCTACGATCTCCTGTTTGAAGCAATTTGACTACAACATTTCAGATGACCAGGATTCCCACGAGGATTAGGTGATGACATTCGAATCAGCGACGCGAATAACATATATCCATGTAAATTGTAATAAACATGATAAATGTGGAAAATTGTTTCTGTCGACCATCTTGAATGGTAGAATCGCATGGATCTATACTATTTAAATGGCAATTTATCAACATTAAGTCCTGACTGAAATCCGTTTATATGTGTGATAGATTCGAGAAATAGGTTGTAATGGATATATTAGTGTGTATTTATGACACTCTAAGATGGTCGTCAATGGTTCAAAATGGCTGCCAGAATAAAATTACAGCAACTATTTATTTGGAATCCAAAGGAAAATAAGTTACACAACATATTACACAAAAATCTAGCTGTTCTGAAGGTAATGGAACTCAACATCGTGGTTGAATAAAGAAAAAACTCATTTTTGGGTGCCATTTTGTTTTTTACGTGATATATTTGGAGACCCAGTGCACTATATCGGATTAGATTGTATACGTAGGTCATTATCCTAACGGTTTAAGACAAGAAATTACAAACATCATGTAGCACAACCCGATTTATACTTGCTTTATATCTTTGGATAAGGAGGAAACGTCACTAAATACAAGATGGCCGCCAAATATTCAAGATGGCGGCGAATAAAAATGGCACCGAATTCTTTTCAGCTTAGTGTGCCCTAAATAACAAAGTAAGACCATAACATCGTTTCTACTAAAATAATCCGACGGGAATACACAGGGGTCCCTACTAGTTACAGCAAATGTAAATGAAATATCGAGCACATGAATGCAAGAAATAAACGGTACTCGATTTCTAAAGTACGTTTAGAGCAACCATAAAACACATACGTGGTGCGCTGTATGTCATCACAAAATATACTGTAAAAATGACGTCACAGATTACGTCACGTAGGAAAATCATATGAGTGGCATATGTCAGTTTTAGTTGAGTAAACTACATGCAGTAGTTGAGTATATGAGTATACATCGTAATTTGCACGCCATGTTACTGTACAGTGAGCTTTGGTATGTGGTCCAAATTCTAGAGCTATATTTAATATGTGATCCTGGAATAGTGATTCTGGTATACAACGTCGGTTTGAGAATTTACGTCTAAAACTGACGTTGAAAGGATGTTATGTCATACAATGTTTTATATCTTCATAAATAAACTAACTATTGATACATACCTACATGTACATGTATCGTGTGAGATAGGACTTACAGACAAATTAAAACAAATCTCAAATTATGGTGTTTTTGGCACAGGCATTCGGCGTGTTTCGGCTTTCATGGGTATAACTCTTTATATTTGAACGAGCCTTCTAACTTTGGTCGGACACGACCTCGTCTCATAAGAAAATAACATGTTTACATTTGTAATTTTCTATGTATTTCTGCTGGGTATCGATAATTCTCAAATGATCATATGAACTTGCCACTACAATATTGACATTAGAGCCGTAAACACAGTATTTCATTGGTTGTGATACGATGTTGTGTCCGACCTAGGAAAAGAAGCTGTAATTCGATATTATTTGCATAAATATGTTCTAATTATGTTATTTTAGCAAGATAACAATAATTCTCAAATGAACATGTTCACTTTCCTCAAAACAATATTCACATTAGCATTAATAAAATCGCGGAATGTGTTATGATACGATGTCATGCCCGACGAAAGTTAGAAGCCTTGTTCATATATATCATGTATGTAGAGTTATACCGATGAAAGCCGAATCACGCCGAATACCCTGTGAGTTTTTCCCGATGCAACATATTTATACTTCCATCATTAAGTGCTGACTATATAGAATATGACATTTTGTTTCAAATGTAGTAGATTCATACATGTGACTGAATATGTATATAAAGTATATTCGACCCTTCTTAGAGTATATTATATAGAGCATTGAGTTGCCATTTCCGCCATTTTAGTTTGTACATGCTATCGGACAGTTTCGCCACTTGGAGCGTTTGACACGTACAACCAATACTATGGCAGCAAATCTGATACAATTTGGTGCAATACGTGCAAGATATATAGGAGGACAACGTCCTATAAATATTATTTCAGCAGACTACACAAAACGCTAGATTATCTGAGCTTTTCTACCAACACTTACACAATATGCAATGGACAGTTATTCAATGTGTACAATGTCAAACTGGTGCACTGTCTATTATTAGAAGTACACCTGACACAGGTAAAAGCCGTATTTACTCGCATAGCAGGCAAGTAGACAGTAGTGGCAATACACTCAGATAACTGCTTACAAGCCATGTATGTATGGTAATACATGTATATATCTACAGCACTGTGTATCGTTCTTACTGTTACACATTGTTTACTGAATTCTCAAACATTTTAACAAAGGGTCAACCAACCCTTCAGATATCAGACTTTGTATATAAATTTGATGAAAACAAGGCTTAACACGCTGTAGTATGATGTATCCCCATGATGTTGCACCAAATATGTTATTAATGTTTTTTGTCATATTATTAGTGGTATGTGTCAAACGCAATAAGAGATAAAACTAACCGATGGCTTGTACACACTAAGATGGCCGACAAGGCAACTCCATGCACTGTGTGGGATATAATAAGAAGACAATGCTCATGTGTATGGTATGCATATATCCCCGTCACATTTATGAAGCATGAATCATTGGATGATCAGGGGCCCCACGGGTCCTTAAATGGCCACCACACAATTGGTACCTTTTCCATTGTCGGGTCACATTTATAGGATTTTAAAAATAACAAACAGTGCGTGCATTACATTATACACAATCACCTGCGTTAATCTTGCCCAGATTATAAACATTTCTGACCCTCTATTGGCAATGCCAATTCGCAATCCAGCAACTTGATTGGCTGAGCCTGAGCTGTAACACAGCTCAGGCTCAGACAATCAAGCTGCTTGATTCCAAGTTCAATATTACAGAAAAATTAAAATTCTGACACATATTGGCCAGATTAGCACAGGCGGTATAATGCATTGTCTGATACGAGTTTCGTAGCATTGAATCGACCTGAGAATTTCTCAATGGCTTCTTGTATGGAACGCCTGAAATATACATAAGGTGAATTAATTAATGCTAGCTATGAATAATTAGAGCTAGAATTAAATATTTTGAGCTAGTTCCAAATGATTCAGATTAGATAGCTCTTCAAATGTTTTAGAGCTAGCTTTAAATATGTAATTTCTAGTTCTAATTATTTAGAGCTAGCATTAATTGTTTGAGTTTATGGCGTTCCATATTCTTGTAGTAGTGTATCGCATAATGGCAGCTGGGTTTGATTTTCAGAAAACTACGATGCCTTGCTCAGACGACTGAACACGACTCTACTGGAGGAGTGTACTTATTGCAGGAACAATTCCTTTGTGAATGGTCAGCACCCCAGCGTGGTCATCGATCACATCTTCATGATCAATCACTACCATTTGAACGTGTCCGTAAGTTCAAGTAGTTATGTACACAGGTGTTAAGTTTTGGAAGAATACTATTACCTCTGCGTTTCGACTGCTAGATCTATTTATGCGAAAGACATTACATGTAACATCTGGTAGCGGTACTGAACATGCACCTGAATTATTGACAGCTTATCTCTCGATAATATGTACAGTGAAACCTCTCTAAACCGGACACCCTGGCGTCGCCGTTGTGTTTAATTTAGATGGGTTTCATTGTAATTTATTTCATTGTCCTGTCTGTTTATGAATGAAAATGACAAAATCTGTTAATGAAGTGATTCATATGTTGGTGCCTCTCTAAACCGGACAGGGTGAGAGGTTCCACTGTATATACTGTAAACATGCCCCGACTGACGTCGTGCGACGTAGTTGATTGGTTAACGTTGGTTAACGTCATTAATCTCCACGACGATTGATCGGCATGTCGCTTGAATTGCGACAAAACCAGGTAAACCCAGAAGAATCTTAATGTTAACGGAATATTTGGTTATTTACATTTTTTGTCTTACATTTCAGCCAGTAGTTTACAGAAATATGACTCGGCAGCAGTAGTTTACACCCTCTCGTGCTTACCATGTATGGAGACCTTACGCCAGTAACGTCGCAATGGCGTGTTTCCTTCGGCCAATCAAATGCTGTTCTCAGACATACAGTCACCCTGAATCGCGAGACAGTCACCTTCACTACGACCCGCCTCCATACATTAATTCGCAAACCTCTTGGAATGTACAACAATTGATCCACTGAACAACATGCGAAGTTTATTAGACTATTCTAATAATTTTGCAACGATCTTAAATGTATTTTCCTGCGCATGTGTTACATGCAATCACTTTACGTTATCAGGCAATGAACGTTGTATTCGCCCAACGCGTACATGTACATGTACTGACTTATACCAAACTGCCGTATTATGCAGTGACTCATTTTCAGAAAAAGGAAATGATTATACCACTAACCTTTCGTTGTATACGAGTTTATAACGGTATCACACTCCTGTAGTCTGATAGCGATGTATTTAACAATCTATATCGCTTGCTAGACGCATGAAGAGAGTTGCATTGATGGAATGGCGAACAGTGCAGATCCTGATCAGACTGTGCGGATGCACAGTCTGATCTGGATCTACACTGGTCGCAAAATACTAAGCCAATTTCTCCAGTCACAGCCATATATGTGTCTATCTTTCAGCGGGTGTTTGATAAAAGATTCGTTCTCTCGACGCACCTACCGCTGTCTAGCCACTACGGAGTCCTCGGCGGAATTGAACTCTCATCCGATGTCAGCTCAGCAACCGGCTACATAGCCTCTTTGTCGCTAATACTGGCTACCTGGCTCGCTGTTTATTGCCTCTAATCTATAATCCACATATTAACCCTTAACCCTTTCACCTCTGAATAACTGGGATGGCTTTTGATAGCTTAATCTTTCTACCAATCCAATCGTCACAAAACGGATTTTCAGACTAGTCCATTTAAGATAAGTGGTTTTTTGTTGTTTTTTTTAAATATGAAAATTACTTTGCTAAAAGAATAGATCCTGTTGAAACGGCTCCTCACAGCTCATGCATCGTAAACCATCCCCGGATTTCTGGGAAATGGTATTTGGTACAATCGTAAACCAATCCCGACATTCGGGGAAATTGTCTTTGAGGCCATGGTAAACCATCTCCCAACTTTCGGGGAAATTGTCTTTGAGGCCATCGTAAACCAATCCCGACTTTCGGGGAATTTTTATTTGAGGCGATCGTAAACCAATCCCGACTATCGCGGAAATCGTCTTTGAGGCGATCGTAAACCAATCCCGACTTTCGGGGAAATTGTCTTTGAGGCCATCATAAACCATTCCGGATTTCAGTGAACGGTGTTTGAGGCCATCGTAAACCAATCCCGGATTTGGGGAGCTTGAGTTTGAGGTCATCGTAAACCAATTCGGAATATCATGAAATATTGCATGTGTGGCAGTCGTAAACCAACCCTGACTGTCTTTGATGCCATCGTAAATCAATCCTGGATTACCGGGGAAACTAACTGTTTTTTGCGAACAACGTGGATCAATATCAGATCGGGGATGTATTACCATTGCGACCAGTTTATAGAGAATACCAAGGCTAGGAAACGAGTAGCCAGAATACCAGTTTATCAGGCAAGGCTAGGAAACGAGTAAGAATTCCAAGGTCCGCCGAGGAATTCATACCGTTTCCGAGCCGAGCCTGATAGTTTTTTATATGAAACACACTAGTACCGTATTATATTTAACATGTAGCAAGTTATGCTGTTAATTGGCATAGTGTGGTACCATCAATGACACAACGTCTTTAGCGCAGGAACAATATTTGTGAAACATATTTTTTTTTTATTAATTTTCAAAAACGACGGTGTGACTGGACTCTTATTTGTTTTATTAATTTTCAAAAACGACGGTGTGACTGGACTCTTATTTGTTTTATAGTTTTCCAAAAACACGTGGACTGGACTGGACTGTTTTATTCTTAGTTTGTTATTTTCAAAAACGACGGTGTGACTGGACTCTTATTTGTTTTATTAATTTTCAAAAACGACGGTGTACTGGATGTTTTTTTTTTAAATCAAGTGACTGGACTCTTATTTGTTTTATTAATTTTCAAAAACGACGGTGTGACTGGACTCTTATTTGTTTTATTAATTTTCAAAAACGACGGTGTGACTGGACTCTTATTTGTTTTATTAATTTTCAAAAACGACGGTGTGACTGGACTCTTATTTGTTTTATTAAGTTTTCAAACAAAAACGACGGTGTGACTGAGGACTCTTAGTTTGTATTTTATTAGTTTTTTCAAAAACGACGGTGTGACTGGACTCTTATTTGTTTTATTAGTTTTCAAAAACGACGGTGTGATGTGACAAAAAGGACTCATTATTTGTTTTATTAGTTTTCAAAAACGACGGTGTGACTGGACTCTTATTTGTTTTATTAGTTTTCAAAAACGACGGTGTGACTGGACTCTTATTTGTTTTATTAGTTTTCAAAAACGACGGTGTGACTGGACTCTTATTTGTTTTATTAGTTTTCAAAAACGACGGTGTGACTGGACTCTTATTTGTTTTATTAATTTTCAAAAACGACGGTGTGACTGGACTCTTATTTGTTTTATTAATTTTCAAAAACGACGGTGTGACTGGACTCTTATTTGTTTTATTAATTTTCAAAAACGACGGTGTGACTGGACTATTATTTGGCTTTTATTAGTTTTCAAACGACCGGTGTGACTGGACTCTTATTTGTTTTATTAGTTTTCAAAAACGACGGTGTGACTGGACTCTTATTTGTTTTATTAGTTTTCAAAAACGACGGTGAGTGACTGGACGTCTTATTTGTTTTATTAGTTTTCAAAAACGACGTGTGCTGGACTCTTATTTGTTTTATTATTTTCAAAAAACGACGGTGTACTGGACTCTTATTTTGTTTTATAATTTTCAAAAACGACGGGTGTGTCTGGACTCTTATTTGTTTTATTAATTTTCAAAAACGTCGGTTGTGTGACTGGACTTTATTTGTTTTATTAGTTTTCAAAAAGTAAAAACGACGGTGTGACTGGGACTCCTTATTTGTTTTATTAGTTTTTCAAAAACGACGGTTGTTGGGACTTGGAGCTTTATTTATTTTTTTTTATTAATTTTTCAAAACCGACGGTGTGACTGGGACTCTTATTTGTTTATTTTAATTTTTCAAAAACACGTGTTTTCAAAAATCTGACTCTTATTGGTGTTTTATTAATTTTCAAAACGAACGGTGGGACTGGACCTCTTTTTTGTTTATTAGTGTTTCAAAAAGGCGTGACTTGGACTCTTTAATTTGTTTTTACAAAAGTTTTTTTTTCAAAACGACGGTGTGAAAAACTGGAACTCCCCCCTTTTTTTTTTTTTTTATTTGTTTTTATTAATTTTCAAAAACGGACGGTGTGACTTGGACTCTTTTTGTTTTAATTTAAATTTTTCTAAAAAACCACGGTGTGACTGGACTCTTATTTGTTTTTATTAATTTTCAAAACGACGGTGTTGAACTTGGACTTCTTATTTGTTTTATTAAAAGTTTTCAAAAACGACGGTTGTGACTGGACTCTTATTTGGTTTTATTTAATTTTTCAAAAACGACGGTGTGACTGGACTCTTATTATTTGTTTTTTTATTAATTTTCAAAAACGGACGGTGTGACTGGACTCGTTAATTTGTTTGTTTATTAATTTTCAAAAACGGGACGGTTGTGAACGTGGAACACTTATTTGTTTTGATTAATTTTCAAAAACGACGGTGTGTTAACTTTTGGACTCTTATTTTTTTTATTAAAAAGTTTGTCAAAAACGACTGTGTGACTGGACTCTTATTTGTTTTATTAATTTTCAAAAACGACGGTGTGACTGGACTCTTATTTGTTTTATTAATTTTCATAAACGACGGTGTGACTGGACTCTTATTTGTTTTATTTCAGAACGTATGCTGTTTCGGATTTTTACGGGGAAAAAATCTGTTATTTACGGAAATTTTACAGATTTTGTGCAGCATAATTATGGAAAACAATATTTTGTTCAAGTGGACTCTAAAAGAACATGCTGGGTAATCAGCAGGGGCCCGTTTCACTAAACTTCGTACGACTAAAATGTTCGTAAGTGCAAATTTAGGATCGTCTGTAAATTTCAATTGATGTATTTACATTTATTGAGCATATGCTGCATATGCAGCATATGCTCAATAAATGTAAATCCACTAATTGCTTACAAGACAACATTGTTAATGTGAAATTTACAGACTATGTATCATAATTTTGCACTTTTTAGTCGTTCAAAGTTTAGTGAAACATGTATGTAGTAAATATACATGTAATCAAACATTTTCAATTTGTGTTGGAGTAATATGATCTATATGATTAACTTGTTGACTGATTTCATAAGACACTCGGCATAGTCTCGTTTCGTAATGAGTAAACTCGTAATACAGTGGAACCTCTCTAACCCGGACACCCTGGGAGATCCTCACGGTGTCCGCTTTAGAGAAGTACCACTGTAAAACACACAGATGACCACTTCAAGACACGCGTGGATGCTTTGCGATCATGAACAAACATTATCATTAGAGGTAAATGACAAGGAAACATATACAAATTAAGTATAACTAACATGCCTATGTGTCCGGTTTAGAGATGTTCCACTGAGGCACCAGGAGATCCTCTATGTAAAATGTATTCTATACAGTTCATTGTAGTTCGTGCTACGATGTTGACAAACTCACTTGTTCTGCACTCCGCATCAGCGTCAAATGCTTCACGCCGAAATAAGCGCCAGATTCCTGATGATTTCTCATTCAGCTGCATAAAGGATATGTGCATAAACGCATTTTCATCTAGTAACCGGCGCAATTCGCTCTGGTTACTAGACGAAAATATGTGTTTATGCCGTAAAGCTAAGTAGAGCTGAGTGGCGTCCGTCAGGAAATCGGTGCATTTTATTTTCGACGTGAAACAGTTTACGCCGGTGCGGAGTGCAGCACCAGTGAAACGTAAAGACAACACGCTACGGAAACTAACTGAATACATGATTGTATCCATTAACAAATGAAAGTACATGTACACAATCATATTGTGTGATTTTGTTTAATATGTAGTAATATGTAAGACCCAAATCGGGGGTCAGTCCCAGAACGGGGGCCAATCCCAGAACGGGAGCCAAAACCGAGATGTCAATCCCAGAACTGACAATGGCCGAAACACGCAGACAAATTACACACATGGGACATTTGCAAGATACAGGAATGGCATACGTATACACGTAATTCACTTCATTACTAAACACGGTGGGTAATGTAGGATTGTCCGCGATGACAAACCCGACAAACTCGTCATGTTTTATCTCGACGCATGCGGCCAGAGCGTGATGTTACGTCACTAACTTTGACGTCCGATGATTTCAGCTTGAAATCAAAACGGCTTAGTCCAGAACGTGCAGAATTGGCCCCCGTTCTGGATTAGCCCCCGCTCTGGAATTTGGCCCCCGTTCTGGGACTGACCACCGATCTGAGACTTAAACATATACAGTGTACGATGTTGGTGATAATGACGCTTTCCAGGTAATGTAGCTGAACATTCTGGATACAAATATACACAGGTCATATGTGAGACATGCCATGTGATTTTGTACCTTCGGACATCTGCATAATTTCATGAAATACGTTTACAAAATTTACAATATTTTCCGTAAATTACGTAAAAAATTGACAATAATTCAGAGTGCATGCGGAATATGCACTGAAAGTTTTGTTAACTTTTTACTTTATTTTTGAAGGTAACGGGTGTTTCATTGATGGAATGGCGAACAGTGCAGATCCTGATCAGACTGGCGCACAGTCTGATCTGGATCTTCACTGGTCGCAAAACCAATAATCGCCATGATTTCTTCAGTCATAGCCATGTATTAAAACAACAGTAATCGAATATTACCCCCATGTACATGTAGTACTTGCTTTGTATTTACCAATGATGATGTTTTTATTTTTGTAAATAATACGATTGGATAATATGAAATAAATGCTGAAAAATGCATGTAAAAATAGCCAATATTAAAAAAGTTACAAAGGTTCGAACATTTTATTAGCTGAACTATGCGTGTTCCACTATGAGGTCATAGAAGAACAATTATTTTTTATATTTATTTATATTAAGTCTAAGTGATTTTGTTCTCATTATTTTATTACATGAACTTGATAATTTATGATGAAATAATATGAAAAATGTAAGCAAATATTTTTACTATTTTTAATTTACTTAAGATTTTCAAAATTTTGTTGGAAAATAAATTGTACAATTATGAAAACTTGCATAACTTTTGATCTGATTATACTGTTTGTATGGGGTTTTCTGTATGTCGTTTGTATCGTCATTATTTAGCAGTTTACAAAATATGTTTTTCTATTCATATACATGTACTTCGTACGCGACGTACAGCTGTTTCGATATATTCGTGCGTGTCCGTTTGTACAATAAACTAGTTAGTGTATACTGTAATGCCGTTATTTTAGGTCTTGTGGATTTTTAGCTCACCTGAGCGAAGCTCATGTGAGCTATTGTTACCGCAATGTGTCCGTCGTCCGTCGTCGTCGTCCGTCGTCCGTCGTCGTCCGTGAACATTTTCAAACGTCTTCACCTCGGTAAGCATTGGGCCTATAGTCACCAAACTTAGGTAGGGGGTTACAAAATTGTTAAAATGACGTCATTACGTAATCCAACATGGCCGCCATCTAAAAATAGCACAAATTCCTCAAAAATCTTCTTCTCAAGAACCGCCCACCGGATTTCGACAAAACTTGGTAGGAATGATCGATGTACAGTGCTCTTTCAAAGTTGTTAAAATGGTGTTCCTGGGGTCAAAAATGGGCGTGGCCCGTGGCGTCAAAGTGGGGTCAAATTTCATTTTTGACCGAATACGGTCATGTCATATATCAAATCGAAGGTATCATCGAGGCGATCACTCTGGTACATTTTTTGTCGAAATCAGATGGTTATGTCATCCAAGATGGCCGCCGAAATGTCAAAAGATCGTTCTTTTATTAGAGATTTCAAAATTCTTCTTCACATGAACCGCTTGGCCCATGGTAGCCAAACTTAAAAGTTATGGTCCATGGGTGAAGCCTTTTCAGATTTGTTAAAATGGAGGTCATCGCTAATCCAAAATGGCCGCCGTCTAAAAATAGCATAAATTCTTAAAAAATGTTCTCATGAACCGCTGGCCGGATTTCGACGAAACTTGGTAGGAATGATCGATGTACAATGCTCTTTCAAAGTTGTTAAAATGGTGACCTCGGGGTCAAAAATGGGCGTGGCCCGTGGCGTCAAATTGGGGTCAAATTTTATTTTTGACCAAATATGGTCATGTTATATATCAAATCGAAGGTATCAACGAGGCGATCACTCTGGTGCATTTATTGTCGTTATTGGATGATTATGTCATCCATGATGGCCGCCAAAAGGTCCATTTATTCGAGATTTTGAATGTCTTTTTCTCAGAAACCACATGGCCGATGCTGGCCAAACTTCATAGTAGGTTAAGATCCTTAGGTGAAGCATTTTCAGATTTGGTAAAATGTGTCATCGCTTAATCCAAGATGACCGCCATCTAAAAATAGCACAATTTTTTTTAAAACACATACATGTATGAACTCAATGCACATTCTCCTCTGGTGTTCATGGAGTCAGGTGAGCGAATTAGGGTCATCATGGCCCTCTTGTTTTGTAAACATTGCTGGAATCAAGGGTTTTTTTCATCTATAGACCACATAAAACAAAACTGGGGTTGGTTCCATTTTGTTCTATAAGCTATATGGCCGCCATCTTGAAATTCAAAATGGCCGCCATTGAAATATTTATATTCCAATGTCAAAGACATTATATGTGGTGTTTTGCAGCAAAAAAAAACATTATTATGCACCAGAAATATTGGTATAATGAAATTAATACATTTTGCGATACCACCCATTTTAGTTTTTAAAATGGCCGCCATTTTAAACTTGGAAATCCAGTATTTATTGAACATTGTTGAATGTCGTGGAAAAATTTTGTATTTTCATTCTGGTTATTTCGTTGAACACAGTCTGCTGAGATTATTGCTAACTGGTATTGTGCTACGAGTAATCTTTATCGTTAAAATGGCCACCGAAACTAAGTGTGTTATGTACATCGCCACGTCTAGATTTATGTGGCTGTAGTCATGTTCTTTCAAATGATATTGTGATTGGCACGTGTGTGTTGGCTCGAAAACATATCTATATAAACATATAACAAAACTGAGGTTGGTTCCATTTTTTATAAGTGGGTGGCAGGTGGGAATATGCGATGGGTAATTTAACGATTGGGGTTCATCCTTCATCCGAGTGGAGACCTGGTTTGAACCTGGCATACGTCTTTGGCATTTTGTATGTGACGGTTAAATCTGGTTATTCCCTTATGTGAGTATTACGATTATTCGTAATCTTATTTTAGGGGAAGGGGCCAAGTGGCTTTGGTGTGGTGTGGTATGGATCTGGCACCAGCTCACGTTATATTAATTTCAGGGCTGAATATATTTTTCTCGATGTACATGTTCTGTTCTGATTTTGGGATCCCCCCGCCCCCCAATGCAGCAGGTTAAAATGGGATCGAACACGTTTGCCCGGCCTTACATCACATTAGCTGTTGATAGGCCGCTAAACACCAATAACCAAACAAACAATGTCATTATATGTGATGTTTATTTATTATTATTTATTATGGATAAGAAATATTGGCATAATTATTTCAGTATATCTTTCGAAATGGCGGCCATTGGCCGCCATTTTAAACTTCACAATCTATTATGTGTTATACATGTTTAATGCAGTGGTTATATTTTGTAGGTTTCTTCTGCTTATACTCGTAATACAATGAACACAAACTGCTGCGATTATTGCAGGTTACTGGCTGCACTCAAAGTCAAGTTTTGCGTTGTAATTTTTGCGATTATTGCAGGTTACTGGCTACACTCAAAGTGAAGTTTTGCGTTGTAATTTTTTCGGAAATTAGCTCCATTAATGCTGTAAAATATTAATTCGAGCCCTTTGATGTAAAACAACGGTGAAAGTCTCAAAAGAACCAATGATCATGCGTGTGTTTGAAGTTGTATTCATTTTACCGTTAAATAAACAATATCCTGAGTATTAGTCAACACGTCGAGCAACAATAATGGGTATCAAATTGTCATTTTTTCAATTTCGGACATCTTTTCAGCAATGTACTGGGAGGGAGCAGCAATACGTGATTTACAAATCGTGTAATTGTGCGAGATCATGAGATTATTGACCTTATAGCATTTGCATATTTCACAGATATGAATTCTGAGAAGATATGATATTTTACTTAAATTAATTTGAAAGTTGACAAGAAATTCAGAGCACATGCATTTTCTTTAAAGGTACATCCCCACTCGGTAGACACAACATGTTCTTTACAGGAATTAAATAAGTGTATAATTGTGTCACTATGCCACCAGTCCTAAAAGTTACGAGAACTATTTATTGTGTTGATAGTGATGCGCAGTGGTATCAGTCTATTTTCATATGTAAGTGAGGCATGATATATTTTAAATTATTTATACTAATGAAATGCGTCACCTGAAAAAATAATATTTTCCACAGATTATGAAGTATGACCATTGCACATCAAAAAAATAAATACAGATAATAAATAGTAATGTCAGTTAACATTTTAAAGAAACACGGTTATCGCCCCTGATATCAGTGTGTAAATTTACGTCTGATATAAAATGTATCATAATGTAAATCACTAGGTGGGGTAATGGTGAATGAATGTTTAATTTGTCATAACATGTCTCAGATGATGTGTCTGATATAAAGAACAGTTTGTGCATACTAAGTGGGCATGTACCTTTAATTTAAACCAATTCGGAATATCCTGACATATTGCATGTGTGGCCGTCGTAAACCAATCCTGGATTACCGGGGAAACTAACTGTTTTTGCGAACAACGCGGATCAATATCAGATCGGGGATGTATTTTCATTGCGACCAGCGTATAGAGAATACCAATTTATCAGGCAAGGCTAGGAAACGAGTAAGAATTCCGAGGCCCGCCGAGGAATTCATCCCGTTTCCGAGCCGAGCCTGATAGTTTTTTAGCTCACCTGAGCGAAGCTCATGTGAGCTATTGTTACCGCAATGTGTCCGTCGTGCGTCGTCCGTCGTCCGTCGTCGTCCGTCGTCCGTGAACATTTTCAAACGTCTTCTCCTCGGTAACCATTGGGTCTATAGTCACCAAACTTCATGGTCATGGTCCGTAGGTAGGGGGATTACAAAATTGTTAAAATGACGTCATTACGTAATCCAAGATGGCCGCCGTCTAAAAATATCACAAATTCTTAAAAAATCTTCTTCTCAAGAACCGCCAACTGGATTTCGACAAAACTTGGTAGGAATGATCAATGTACATTGCTCTTTCAAAGTTGTTAAAATGGTGACCCTGGGGTCAAAAATGGGCGTGGCCCGTGGGGTAAAAAAAAATATCACAAATTCTTAAAAAATCTTCTTCTCAAGAACCGCCAACTGGATTTCGACAAAACTTGGTAGGAATGATCGATGTACATTGCTCTTTCAAAGTTGTTAAAATGGTGACCCCGGGGTCAAAAATGGGCGTGGCCCGTGGGGTCAAATTGGAGTCAAATTATATTTTTGACCGAATATGGTCATGTCATATATCAAATTGAAGGTATCAATGAGGCGATCACTCTGGTGCATTTTCTGTCGAAATCGGATTGTTATGTCATCCAAGATGGCCGCCGAAAGGTCAAAAGGTCGTTATTTTATTAAAGATTTCAAAATTCTTCTTCACATGAACCGCTTGGCCCATGGTAGCCAAACTTAAAAGTTATGGTCCATGTGTGAAGCCTTTTCAGATTTGTTAAAATGGAGGTCATCGCTAATCCAAGATGGCCGCCGTCTAAAAATAGCATAAATTCTTAAAAAATCTTCTTCTCATGAACCGCTAGCCGGATTTCGACGAAAGTTGGTAGGAATGATCGATGTACAATGCTCTTTCAAAGTTGTTAAAATGGTGACGCCGGGGTCAAAAATGGGCGTGGCCCGTGGGGTCAAATTTTATTTTTGACCGAATATGGTCATGTTATATATCAAATCGAAGGTATCAATGAGGCGATCACTCTGGTACATTTTTGGTCCAAATCGGATTGCTATGTCATCCAAGATGGCCGCAGAATTGTCAAAAGGTCGTTCTTTTATTAGAGATTTCAAAATTCTTCTTCACATGAACCGCTTGGCCCATGGTAGCCAAACTTAAAAGTTATGGTCCATGGGTGAAGCCTTTTCAGATTTGTTAAATTGGAGGTCATCGCTAATCCAAGATGGCCGCCGTCTAAAAATAGCATAAATTCTTAAAAAATCTTCTTCTCATGAACCGCTAGCCGGATTTCGACGAAACTTGGTAGGAATGATCGATGTACAATGCTCTTTGAAAGTTGTTAAAATGGTGACCCCGGGGTCAAAAATGGGCGTGGCCCGTGGGATCAAATTGGGGTCAAATTTTATTTTTGACTGAATATGGTCATGTCATATATCAAATTGAAGGTATCAATGAGGCGATCACACTGGTGCAATATTTGTCCGAATCGGATGATTATGTCATCCATGATGGCCACCAAAAGGTCCATTTATTCAAGATTTTTAACGTCTTTTTCTCGGGAACCACATGGCCGATGCTGGGTGAAGCATTTTCAGATTTTGTAAAATGAGAGTCATCGCATAATCCAAGATGACCACCATTTAAAAATAGCACAATTTTTTTAAAACACATGAACTCAATGTCACATTCTCCTCTGGTGTTCATGGAGTCAGGTGAGCGAATTAGGGCTATCATGGCCCTCTTGTTTTATATGAAACACACTAGCACGGTATTATATTTATCAGGTAACGAGTTATGCTGAGAATGAACAAATGTAACATGTTGTTCGTTCATAAGGACGTATACATGTCACTTACAACCAACACATGTAAAAAAAAAAGACGGTCTTGTCATAGCGTGGTACACGTGTACCCTCAATGACACAACGTCTTTACTGCAGGAATAATATTTGTGAAACATACGGAAAACAATTCTGATATTTACGGAAACTTTACATATTTTGTGCAGCATAAGTATGGAAAACAATATTTTATTTTATTAATTAATCTGACAATTTACATAACGCTATTGTTCAAGTGATCTCTAAAGGAACACGTTAGGTAATCAGCAGAGCGTATACATAAATATACATGTAGGTAGATACGCACCTACATGTACGGCTGCGGTGTCTGGCGATCTGAGCTGGATTCCTGCACATGTCCGACAGTGGAAATGTATTGCTAACCATTGATGTAGGTCTGTCAATATGCACACGGATAGAATCAACAGCCGAATTTTTAAATGGTCACTAAATAGTGCTGGTAGAGGATGTCGAAATTGGCCCATTTTAGTGACCACTAATTGTACTATGTTAAACTTGGCTTATTTTAATAACATTGATGCTTGTATTAACAAAGTCACCATTCAAAAGGCTGTTGTTGAAGCGATGATGATCGGATATGTTGATGGATGGCAAGCCCTTATCAACAGAGACAGTAGTGTTAGTGGTGTAGGCCGTAATAAATTGCGCACGTATCGTACTTATAAACATACGTTTGGGTTTGAGAAATATTGTGGAACGTTTTTGCCAATTAAACGTAGATCAGCGTTTGCAAAATTTCGATTTGGCGTCGCACCTATAAGGTTAGAAACTGGTAGATATGAGCACCTTCCTGTTAATGGTTATGTATATTTTGTAACGACAACGCTGTTGATGATGAACTTCATGTACTTTAAAAGTGTAGTTTTTACGAAGATCTTAGGGTCGATTTATTTCAATCAGCTCATAGCATAAATAATAACTTTATGGATTGGAATGATGGAGAATTTTTTTTCTTCTTCTGTTTTCCAACTGTGATATTATTAAGTCATGTACCAAAATGTGTGCAGATATTCTTAAGCGAATGTCCTCATACTTGTACAGATAATATGTAAATACTGCACCCGGCTATAACCCTTTTAAGCTCTGTTGCATATCTATTGCTAATCAGTTCATTTCAAATCTGATTTCTGATGATAGTGATGTTTTAAGCTTTTTCATAATAAGATGCCTTTGTATATAGACATTCATTTGTGGTTTATTTCAATCTATTTGAACTTGTTCTTACCCAGGTGAAAAGAACATATACTGTTTTATTTGCACTGTCACGATTAGCGGTAGCTATGCAACGTGGGACGCAATAAAGGAATAAGCCAACAGCGGTTGTCGTTGCCACTGATTATTTTAACCAGGATAAGCGCGGTGGCAAGGGCAACTTCAATGATTTATTTATTGTTTGCTCATTTGTGCGTGCTATTCATGTGTATGCTGAAATGTATAAAGGTTTGCTCAACGTTTATAATGAGCCGTCTCCTGTAATTCTTTTAGAATGGCGATTGTACATGTACCTGTGTTTTATTATTACTATGTATTGTATGATGTTCGGTTGATGAGACAATAAACAATGTCTCTATCTATCTACATGTAATCAAACATTTAATATTTGTGTTGGAGTATTATGATCTATATGATTAACTTGTTGACTGATTTCATAAGACACTCGGCATAGTCTCGTTTCGTTATGAGTAAACTCGTAATACAGTGGAACCTCTCTAAACCGGACACCCTGGGAGATCCCCAGGGTGTCCGCTTTAGGGAAGTTCCACTGTAAAAGACACAGATGACTACTTCAAGACATGCGTGGATGCTTTGCGATCATGAACAAACATTATCATTACAGGTAAATGACAAGGAAACATATACAAATTAAGTATAACTAACATGCATATGTGTCCGGTTTAGAGATGTTCCACTGTATCATACTGAGGCACCAGGAGATCCTCTATGTAAAATGTATTCTATACAGTTCATTGTAGTTCGTGCTACGATTTTGCCAAACTCACTTGTTCTGCACTCCGTATCAGCGTCAAATGCTTCACGCCGAAATAAGCGCCAGATTCCTGATGATTTCTCATTCAGCTGCATAAAGGATATGTGCATAAACGCATTTTCATCTAGTAACCGGCGCAATTCGCTCTGGTTACTAGACGAAAATATGGATTTATGCCTTAGAGCTAAGTAGAACTGAGTGGCGTCCGTCGACGTGAAACATTTTACGCCGGTGCGGAGTGCAGCACCAGTGAAACGTAAAGAAAACACGCTACGGAAACTAACTGAATACATGATTGTATCCATTAACAAATCAAAGTACATGTACACAATCATATTGTATGATTTTGTTTAATATGTAGTAATATGTAAGACCCAAATCGGGGGTCAGTCCCAGAACGGGGGCCAATCTCAGACAGGGGTTAATCCCAGAGCGGGGGCCAAAACCGTGACGTCAATCCCAGAACGGGGAAAACCGTGACGTCAATCCCAGAACTGACAATGGCCGAAACACGCAGACAAATTACACACATGGGACATTTGCAAGATACAGGAATGGCATACGTATACACTTAATTCACTTCATTACTAAACACGGTGAGTAATGTACGATTGTCCGCGATGACAAACCCGACAAACTCGTCATGTTTTATCTCGACGCATGCGGCCAGAGCGTGATGTTACGTCACTAACTTTGACGTCCGATGATTCCAGCTTGAAATCAAAACGGCTTACTCCAGAACGTGCTGAATTGGCCCCCGTTCTGGGAATAATTGACCCCCATTTTGGGATTAGCCCCCGTTCTGGAATTTGGCCACCGTTCTGGCCTCTGGGACTGACCACCGATCTGAGTCTTACAAATATAAAATGCATATTGTTGGTGATAATGACGCTTTCCACGGTATTGTCATGTATAAAAATGTAGCTGAACATTCGGGATTCAAATATACACAGGTCATATGCGAGACATGTCATGTGATTTTGTACCTTCGGACATCTGCATAATTTCATGAAATACATTTACAAAATTTACAATATTTTCCGTAAATTACGTCAAAAGTTGACAATAATTCAGAGTGCATGCGGAATATACACTGAACGTTTTGTCAACTTTTGACTTTGTTTATGAAGGTGACGGGTGTTTAATTGATGGAATGGCGAACAGTGCAGATCCTGCTCAGACTGTGCGGGCGCACAGTCTGATCTGGATCTACACTGGTCGCAAAACCAATAATCGCCATTTCTTCAGTCACAGCCATGTATTAAAACAACAGTAATCGAATATTACCCCATGTACATGTAGTACTTGCTTTGTATTTACCAATGATGATGATACAGACAATTATTGTGCCGTATACACATTTGTATCTTCGCGCTAGTATTACTTTACTAAAAGGTCATATGAACAACTTGTTTTTATTTTTGTAAATAATACGAGTTGATACTCTGAAATAAATGCTGAAAAACGCATGTAAAAATAACAAATATTATAAAGTTACAAAGGTTTGAACATTTTATTAGCTGAACTATGCGTGTTCCACTATGAGGTCATAGAAGAACAATTAGTTTTTATATTTATTTATATTAAGTCTAAGTGATTTTGTTCTCATTATTTTATTACATGAACTTGATAATTTATGATGAAATAATATGAAAAATGTAAGCAAATATTTTTATTTTAATTAGAACATTTAATTTACTTAAGATTTTCAAAATTTTGTTGGAAAAAAAATTGTACAATTATGAAAACTTGCATAACTTGTGATCTGATTATAATGTTTGCATGGGGTTTTCTGCATGTCGTTTGTATCGTCATTATTTAGAAGTTTACAATACTTTTTCTATTCATATACTTCGTACGCGACGTACAGATGTTTCGATATATTCGTGTGTGTCCGTTTGTCAAACAAACTAGTTATTGTATACTGTTATGTCGTTATTTTAGGTCGTGTGGCCGCCATCCTGAAATTCAAAATGGCCGCCATTGAAATTTATATTCCAATGTCAAAGTCATTATGTGTGGTGTTTTTGCAGCAAAAAAAACACATTCTTATGCACCAGAAATATTGGTATAATGAAATCAATACATTGTGCGATACCAGCCATCTTGGTTTTCAAAATGAGATTACTGCTAACTGGTATTGTGCTACGAGTAATCTATATCGTCAAAATGGCCATCGAAACTAAGTGTGGTATGTACATCGCCACATCAAACATTTGTTACATATTCTAGATTTCTGTAGCTGTAGTTATGTTCTTTCAAATGGTATTATGATTGGCACGTGTGTGTTGGATTGAAAACATATCTATATAAACATATAACAAAACTGAGATTGGTTCCATTGTTTCTAAGAGCCGCATGGCAGCCATTTTAATTGAAATATTTGAAATATTTGAAATATTTGGAATATTTGGAATATTTGTTATATCTAACGTCAATGTCATTATAAGTGGGTGGCAGGTGGGAATAGGCGATGGGTAATTTAACGATACTTACCGGAATTCCGACTGGATACCTGGTTTGGCCCTCGCATACGTTTTTAGCATTTTGTATGTGACAGTTGAATCTGGTTATACCATGTATACCCCTTATGTGAGTATTACGATTATTCGTAATCTTATTTTAGGGGAAGGGGCCAAGTGACTTTGGTGTGGTATGGACCTAGCAAAAGGTCAGGTTATTCTAATTTCAGGGCTGAATATATTTTTCTCGATGTACATATTCAGTTCTGATTTTGGGATGTTTCCCGCCATTTTAAACTTCACAATCTTATATGTATTATACATGTTTAATGCAGTGGTTATATTTTGTAGGTTTCTTCTACTTATACTCATAATACAATGAACACAAACTGTTGCGATTATTGCTAACTAGTACCAGACACCATTATCTTCAAAATGGCCGCTGAAAATAAGTGTGTCACATACATTGCCACTTCAAGGATTTACATGTTTTACGTACGTTAGTATTGTTGTGGCTTATAATTATGTTTCTTCAAATGATATCTTGGTTAGCACATGTGTTTTCCTTTAAAATAATAAGATAAAGAATAATGGAAAATCATCCATTTTATCCAATAAAGATTTATCTCTTGGTCATTTATAAACAACGTCTTAGATTTTCTCAATTTTGGTCAATCAATAAGGAACTGGTTCAAACATTCTATAATAATATAACATCACCAGAAAACATCTGTGATCTTATTTTTGATGGGTGTCTTGGTCATTTATCTTGGGGGATGATGCATGCTCATGATCGCATAGCACACAGCTATCATGGCTTAGAATGATAAAATGCATGATTTACAGTGAAGCCTCTTTAAACCAGACATTTTATTTGATCACATTCCCAAAAACATGTCTTATATTCAAGTACATGCTATCCGAAACTGTGATTAGCAGGGGAGATAATATCGCTTGACATAATTTATTTATTAAGAAGTTCCCATTATTGAGTATAGACGCCAGTCCCTTATCACTGTAAAATATTAATTCGAGCCCTTTAATGTAAAACAATGTAAACCAATGGTGAAAGTCCGATGACCATGGGTGTGTTTGAAGTTTTAATTCATTTTACCGTTAAATAAGCAATATCATGATTATTAGTCAACACGTCGAGCAACAATAAAGGGTATCAAATTGTAATTTTTTTCAATTTCGGACATCTTTTCAGAAATATCAGTGTACTGGGAGCGAGCAGAAATAAGTGATTTACAAGTCGTGTAATTGGGCGAGATCATGATATTTTTTACCTTATAGCATTTGCATATTTCACAGATATGAATTCTGAGAAGATATGATATTTTCCTTAAATGAATTTGAAAGTTGACAAGAAATTCAGAGCACACGCAGTTGTTTGCATGTGTCTGTGACTGGAGAAATGGGGCTTATGGGATTTGTGACCAGTGTAGCTCCTGTAGCCTATTTCATCAACATTGCAAAGTATACTTTAGTAGCAAAGTATACTTTGAGGGAGAAATTTTCAATTTTTTTTAAAATTTATTAATTTTTATTATACTGAATTTATTACATTATCACAGCCATTTAATGGCTGTGATAATGTAATAAATTCAGTATAATAATTCTGCATACTTTTAATCATGAAATATACTCAACAAAACTAGAAACGTCCCTGTTTTATAGCCGGTGTAGCTCTGTCTATGTATGTACCACATGTTCAAAGTACATGTATTTTAAACCGTGGCGATGTCAGAATACGATCGTGTAGAGTTTAGCCGATACACACGGTTTACATAGCGGCCAGTGACCGGAACGTTGATTTCCACTTTTTGCACGTGCACGCTATACTTGTCATCGATAAGGTGATTCAGTTCATGTCGTACCATTCATGCGATAGGGGCTATTCGGAAAATTAAAAAACTTTTTTAATTTTTCACTGTTTTCGATATGCCACGGCTTTCCGAAAACGAGCGAAATCAGGCAATTGGGATGCTTGCGGGTGGGATGGCGCCAGGGCGGTCGCGCCTCGGTTTGGTTGCTGTCGGAAGACGATTGATCGTCTTGCCGCCCGGTACCAGCAGACTGGGGCTGTTCACGACCGGCAGCGACCTGGTAGGCCTCGTGTAACGACGGCTAGAGCCGATCGTTACATTACGTTGACGCACTTACGTCAACGTCGATTGGCAGCCACAGTCACTGCTAGGCGATACGGTGTCTCAGGGCAGACCATTCGCAACCGGTTACATCGTAACGCCCAACCAATCCGGGCACGCCGCCCGTACACTGGTCAGATAATGACCCAACGTCACACCGTGCTGCCAGACTGTTATGGGCGCGACGTCATCTGAATTGGAGAAGGGCTGACTGGAACCGAGTTTTGTTCACCGATGGATCTCGGTTCACAGTTAGTCATGCTGACGGAAGATTACGGGTATACAGGCGTAAAAATGAAAGATTCACCGATTGTTGCATTGTTGAGAAGAACAGGTTTGGGGGAGGGAGCGTAATTGGTCTGGGGTGGGATCATGGGAAACCGGAAGACAGATTTTGGTTGTTGTACAGGGCAACATCAATGCACAAGACGTTATGTTGCAGATGTGCTAAATGCACATGCCTTACCATTTATCCGTCAGCATGGTCCTGGTGTGACATTGATGCACGACAATGCCCGCCCTCACGTAGCCAGGGTCACCACTCAATACTTACAGCAAAACAACGTCGACGTCATGCCATGGCCCGCGGTCTCCCCGGATCTCAATCCCATTGAGCACATATGGGATGAGCTGGGCCGCAAAGCACGAGCTAACCATCAGATTGACAATGTTCGCGATCTTACACGGGCGTTACAACGGGAATGGAGGAATTTGCCCAACGCACTGGTATTGCGTTACGTCACGTCGATGCGGCGTAGGATCATTGCATGCATTCATGCAAATGGTGGCCACACTCGGTACTAACGAGATTTACTGAATTTGCCACATTACTTATTGAAATTCCATCTCTAAACATTAAGTAACACATTTCTGAGTTTTTGTGATTTTTGATTTTGACCCCTACCGTCCTTGGCCGGTTATCTCTCGAATATTTAACAAGATATCCAAATGCAATTTATTGGCTTTGATACAGAAATGAATGAACTTGTTTTTCCATTTTGATTTTTAAAAGTAACCCTTTTGGTTTTTGATGAATCTTTCCTTAAACATGGAGGGACGTTTCTAGTTTTGCTCAGTATATATGCATTTGTTAGTTCTATACGAAATAATGCATATCAGGAAAAATAAATGATTGCTCCCTCAAAGTATACTTTGCTAGTAAAGTATACTTTGCAATGTTGATGAAATAGGCCCCTGATCAAATAGCACACTCCTGTAGCGTGATAACGATCTATATCGTTAGACAGAATGTATTTCATTGATGGAAAGGCGAACATTGCAGATCCAAATCAGATAGTGCGGATGCGCAGGCTGATCTGGATCTACACTGATCGTAAAACCCATATGCCACATTTCTCCAGTCACAGCCACAATTTACAGAATATTTTTGAGATATTTTCTTGCATAAAATTCATTTGCTGGTTTAACTTTGAAGATGGGAACATGCATTGAAACAAATAGTTATTATTTTAATGATATTTAACCCAAATCAAAACGTGGCTTATTTAGCAGTTGACCAGTGTAGATCATGATATGCAAGCATAAGCTAATAGCCATAAAGAATAGTTTTCGAAAAACGCATGAAAATTATGATTTTTAAAAGGTGAGAACCGAAATGTTTCGTCTGCTGTTGTGTCATATGTTCTCTTCTTTTTCTCAAGAAAAACATGGATTGACATGGTTTCACAAGCTGATCTGGATCTACACTGTTCGCAAAATCAATAAGCCACATTTCACCAGTCACAGACAGACACATGTATTGCCCCTAGTGTCGCCTTCACATGAAATGCCTTCAGTGTAGGTGCAATGATACATGCATGTATGCAGTACAAATTGTGCACCACCGAAGTCCAAAAGACTAATAATATGGCATGTGGTTGTCGGCGTTTTATATTAAATATGTCTGTCACTGGAGAAATGGCGCTTATGGCTTATGGCTTTTATAGAGAATAGTAGGTTAGTGCCGTGAATGGGAAAAAATATCCGGTAAGGCTCAAGAATTTCTTTATTTCTCATCAGAAGTATATGTTGTGACCACTCATTTGAACCGTCTCGCAGAGACGGTTCAAATGAGTGGTCACAACATATACTTTGTTTCAGAAATAAGGAAAATAGATAGAGAATAATAGGTTAGTGCCGTGAATGGGAAAAAATATCTGGCAAGGCTCAGGAAACGGGATGGGCGAGGCTCGGCCGAGCACATCCCGTTTCCGTGCCGCGACAGATATGTTTTCCCATTCACGGCACTAACCTACTATTATATTTATCCTGTCAACACCTACAAATGGCTGTAAAATGCAAAAATAGTATTGACTGGATATCAAAAATGTTTCACGGCACCGTGTTTCACGGCACATACGCACTGTGTTGACGGGATAAATGGCTTGTAATAGTCTTGCTCACTCCTGTAGGATCTCTACTGTCGAAGTGAGCTCTCATCAGGAGTTGCACCAATTGTGGATGTTTACTTAATTCTAAAAACGATACCCTTTCTGATAAACATGATAAATGGAAGAGTTTTAAAAATGACATGGAAGTATCCATTTCAGATACTTCGGGGCGAAATGGTTAAACTGTTTTCTTGGTGTCCAGTTTAGAGAGGTTCTGCTGTATAACAATTACAAGTACATATATCTCCTTTGTCCCTTGTCTTGTGGACTATACCCGTTACAGGGTGTGTGCCTTCTGTCATGGTGATGAGAAGAAAATCATAGTGATTAAATGGTTCCGGGGTCCGTTTCACTAAACTTCGTACGACTAAAATGTTCGTGAGTGCAAATTTAGGATCGGCTGGAAATTTCTATTGATGTATTTACATTTATTGAGCATAGGCTGTAAATCCAATAATTGTTTACAAGAAAACATTGTTAATATGAAATTTAGAGACTATCATCATAATGTTGCTCTTTGTCTCTGATGGTACTACATTTCAATTTAGAAGGACATACTTACACAGATATACAATATCAAATCCTTGACATATTGCCACAGGATCCAGATGCTGATTACAGCATGGCCATATGCAGAAATAAATAATATTTCTGGATCCACCAACTACACACGAGTAGACCAGTGGCGGTCAACACATTTGGGTAAAGGATTCCATGCAGCCAGACTCGACATATACTCTCGGATCGTGTTTAGGATTATCTCCACTTTCTACACATCAGGTATTGAAACTGGATACAATTTGTCTCAGTCGGCTGGATTAAAAACTATGTTTGCCGATTGGTTATTGACATAAAAAGAAACCGTATAATGACAAATACTTAATGTCTCGATGTAGAGAAGTGAATAACTTTCAATGATAACAATAATACACTTGCTAATTATATTGCATAATACATTGTATGTACATGTACACAACAAAATGTGTGGCATATGAATTTCATATGGAAAGTTCATATGCAAATGATATAAAGTGAGCCAATATGTAATTCATATGCAATTCATATGTTTTTCAGATGTTTTAAATATGAACATCATATGAATTGCATATGTGGCACATTTTGCTGTGTACATGAAAAATAAAACATGCAAAATTGTAGGACAGTTTCTTGTGTGTCAAGTTCATCATGCTCCACTTGGAAATGGTAAGAAATCCTACAAATTTCCTAGAATTACCTGACAAATTTCATAGTTAAACCTTTTCATGGTTACGCCATTATGTTTGCGGAAAATCCTAAATATTTTCCTGCTATACCTTCGATGCGCTAAGAAGTATATGTCGCCACCACCATTTTAACCGCCTCGTTGAGACGGTTCAAATGGGCGGTAACAACATAGGCTTTCATTGAGAAATAACAAAAATGAAATATTTAATAAATATGATACACGTAAAAGTGTATTCCGAAAGGAATGGGTTAACAATGTCGAACAAGAGTGCCGCAAGTCACAAAATACGCCCGTCGAATATGGGCCAGACAGCGAAGATGCAGAAATGTGAACCAAGGCAAGAAACATTAATGAGAATTTGAAAGTCTATAGCATTATTTCTTCATCTCATTGTGCTAAACATGTATACTAATTTAGGCAGAGATAGAAAAGTAGAGTGTAAAGTAGAAATGATAGGGAATTGGATACAATAATGTATAAGAAATGGCTAAGTTAAAAAGGTGATATTTTTGTTCAAAAATATGTTTTCGGCATAGGAACACCAATGTGCACATCTTCAATATGTGTAGAAGACGTGTGTATAGTTTCAGAACGATCGACTGAACGGTTTCGGAGGAGTTGTGTACACAAACTCTGTACCCTTTATAGAATTGTATAGAAAAATGTAGAAAAAATGGCTAAGTTAAAAATGTGACATTGTTGCTAAAAATTATTTTTTCGGCATAAAAACACCAAGGTGCACATCTTCAATATGTGTAGAAGACGTGTGTATAGTTTCAGAACGATCAACTGAACGGTTTCGGAGGAGTTGTGTACACAAACTCTGTACCGTATATAGAATTGAATAGACAAATGTAGAACAAATTTAAACAAGAGGCCCAAATGGGCCTGTATCGCTCACCTAAAAGCCTCCATAGTGGTCATCTTGATTTCACAAAGACTCTTCACTTACAACTTCAAATGTTCCACAGAATTTGTTGGTACCTTCTGATCTAACATATATTGCGAATGTGCATGTGATTTACTGCTATACCTTCGATTTGATATATAAAATGACCATATTCGGTCAAAAATAAAATTTGACCCCTATTTGACCCCTCGGGCCATGACCATTTTTGACCCAGAGGCCACCATATGAACAAATCTGAATCAGCGTTAAGTATCGATCATTCATGCAAAGTTTCGTCGAAATCGGCCTGGCGGTTTGTGGGAAGAATTTTTTGACAATTTGACCTACTTTTCAACGGCGGACATCTTGGATTTGGTGATGACCTCCATTTTGACAAAAAATAACAGGCTTCACCAACAAACCATTTCAGTTAAGTTTGGTCAATATCGGCCAAGCAGTTCACAAGAAGAAGTCCTTTGAAATCTTTAGTAAAAGAACAACCTTTTGACCTGTCGGTGGCCATCTTGGATGACGTAATCATCTGATTTTGGCAAAACATGCTCCAGAGTGATCGTCTCGTCGATACCTTGGATTGGATATATTATATGACCATATTCGGTCAAAAATATAATTTGACCCCAAGTTGACCCCTCGGGCCACGCCCATTTTTGACCCAGGTGCCACCATATGATCAAATCTGAAACAGCGTTAAATATCAATCATTCACACCAAGTTTCGTCGAAATCAGCCTGGAGGTTTGTGAGAAGATTTTTTTGACAATTTGACCTACTTTTCAACGGCGGACATCTTGGATTTGGTGATGACCTCCATTTTAACAAAAATTGACAGGCTTCACCCACAGACCATTACAGTTAAGTTTGGCCAATATCGGCCAAGCAGTTCACAAGAAGAATACGTTTGAAATCTTTAGTAAAAGAACAACTTTTTTACCTTTCGGTGGCCATCTTGGATGACAAAATCATCTAATTTAGACAAAAAATGCTCCAGTGATCGACTAGTCGATACCTTCGATTTGATATATTATATGACCATATTCGGGCAAAAATATAATTTGACCCCTAGTTGACCCCTCGGGCCACGCCCATTTTTGACACAGGGGCCACCATATGAACAAATCTGAAACAGTGTTAACTATCAATCATTCACACCAAGTTTCGTCGAAATCGGCCTGGAGGTTTGTGAGAAGATTTTTTGACAATTTGACCTACTTTTCAACGGCGGACATCTTGTATTTGATGATGACCTCCATTTTAATAAAAATGGACAGGCTTCACCCACAGACCATTACAGTTAAGTTTGGCCAATATCGGCCAAGTAGTTCACAAGAAGAATACGTTTGAAATCTTTAGTAAAAGAACAACTTTTTTACCTTTCGGTGGCCATCTTGGATGACAAAATCATCTGATTTAGACAAAAAATGCTCCAGAGTGATCGACTAGTTGATACCTTCGATTTGATATATTATATGACCATATTCGGTCAAAAATAAAATTTGACCCATATTTGACCCCTCGGGCCACGCCCATTTTTGATCCAGGGGCCACCATATGAACAAATCTGAATCAGCATTAACTATCGATCATTCATACAAAGTTTCGTCGAAATCGGCCTGGCGGTTCGTGAGAAGATTTTTTAAGAATTTGACCTACTTTTCCACGGCGGCCATCTTGGATAGTCGATGACCTTCATTTTAACAAATCTGAAATGGCATCACGCATATATCATCCCTGTAAAGTTTGACCAACATCGGCTCAGCAGTTCGGGAGAAGAAGATGATTGAAAATGTTCACGGACGACGGACGACGGGCGACGGACACTTTGCCATAAGAATAGCTTACATGAGCTTTGCTCAGGTGAGCTAAAAAGTTAAAAAGGTGATAATTTTTGTTAAAAAATATTTTTCGGGATAAAAACACCGAGGTGCACATATTCAATATGCGTAGAAGACGTGTGTATAGTTTCAGAACGATCGACAGAACGGTTTCGGAGGAGTTGTGTACACAAACTCTGTACCGTATATAGAATTGTATAGAAAAATGTAGAAAAAATGGCTAAGTTAAAAAGGTGATATTTTTGTTAAAAAATATTTTTTCGCCATAAAAACACCAAGGTGCACATCTTCAATATGTGTAGAAGACGTGTGTATAGTTTCAGAACGATCTACTGAACGGTTTCGGAGGAGTTGTGTACACAAACTCTGTACCGTATATAGAATTGTATAGACAAATTTGAAAAAATGGCTAAGTTAAAGAGGTGACATTTTTGTTAAACGGTTTCGGAGGAGTTGTGTACACGAACTATGCGCTTTTTCTTCAGCCGCCCGCCAGCCAGCCCGCCCGCCGTGCGGTAAAACATAATACGTACCGTTTTTTAAAAACGGTCGTGTAAAAACCATCCTAGTACTAGGCACCCTTTATGCTATTTCAGTGCTGAATGTACGGTACTCCCGCTATACATGTACATTCCCATCTGTATATGTGGCTGTGACTGGATAAAATGGGCTTATAGGATTTGTGACCAGTGTAGCTCCTGATCGAATAGCACACTCCTGTAGCCTGGAAAATGTATATATTGCATGTTAGAAGCATGATGGGCGTTTCATTGATGGAATGATGAACAGTGCAGATCCTGATCAGACTGTGCGAATGCACAGGCTGATCTGGATCTACACTGGTCGCAAAACCCTCAATACACATTTCTCCAGTCATGATGGCCACATAGGACAGAATAAATGGGGTTTATGGAATTTGTGACCACTAGCTGCTGATCAAATAGCACACGCCTGTAGCCTGATAACGAGATACATGTTGCCTTGTTAGAAAAGCACGAAGGGAGTTTCATTGGAGGAATGTCGAACAGCGTAGATCCTGATCAGACTGGATGCACAGGATGATCTGGATCAAAACTGGTCACGAATCCCATAAAGCCAGATTTATCCAGTCACAGCCACAACTGATATTGCTGCTGAATGGATGTAAAACCCCAATCAATCAATGTTACTATATACTTGCAGGAGAAGCCAAACCCAGGATCCCTGTGATACACTTCAAGGATGCTAAACCGCCGTTCATTATATGCTGAAAATGGTAAGTCGGGGGGGGGGGGGAGGGGTATAGGTTGTTAGTTCACAAAAGTTCTCCATAAAGAATTATTTGCGACATTTATTAGAAGTATTTTACGAGTGAAAAACCTAAATCAACAAGGTGAACATTGGGTGATGTTGTTCAAATTCAGTTGTAACTTTAATGCCTCGACCAATTGAGATATTATTTGGCAATAGTGTGTCTAGACATGTTGCTTTATTGCGGGCTAAGTCCCATTCTTCCACCAACACTTTAAGTTTAAATGTAGATCCAGATCTGCCAGTGTATTCATGTAGTCTGATCAACCAACAGCCAATATGCAGTCTCACAATGGGAACAAATATAGCAATACATACAACGAATCTGCTTTAATGTTTTATTTGCAAACCTGCAATATATCCTTTGATTTCATATTAGCACTTTTGTTTCCGGATACAAACATATATATTACCAATCTATGACGGTTTTCGTACAAATAGCCTCCAATCCAGTTGAAATTTATTGACGGTAAATACTGAACAGAAATTAGCAATCTCTACGACAATGGAGATTGTAGTAAGTTCCTCTCATTGGAGATACGTTGAAAATGTGTGCAGTCTCATCAGGATCCGTACTGTTTTCCATACCTTTGCCAAGTGAATCTGGCAAACAGTTTAAACACTTATTTAGAGCATGTATGCCACCACAGCAAACGTGGACATGCCGAGTTTGTTGTCAGTGTAGCCCTGATCAGCCTGTGGAGTATCAACAGTTCAGGTGAATGTGAAGCAATTCTGATGCAGCTAACAGAATCATTCGACCTCTATAAGTGAGCTCGCCGATCAGCAGCTATATTGGTCAATAATTCAATAAGCCCCATTTCTTGTGGCGGGTCAATGGTTAAAATATGTTCTGTTAATAGTCTTAGACATTCTTGTTTGTTTGTTTGTTTGGTTGGGTTTAACGGCCTATCAACAGCTAAGGTCATTTAAGGCCGGGTCAATGGGTTTAGTACTAAATCCCATATATTACCTGTACAAGTACATATACATGTTCAAGTACATGTACAAATGGGGGAGTGAGTCAGTGAATAGGGTTTAACGTCCGCTTTTCTGACATAGAGGTACAAGCCTCAGGGAGTCTACACGCAGACGGGTCAACGGGGTCGTGTCCCGTATCCACCTGTCCGAGGGGGGTAAATCCCAACTTCAGAACTCAATATTTACAATCAAAATATATATTCAGTCCTGAAATTAGAACAACCTGATCTGGTGCCAGGCCCTCGCCACACCAGCATCATTTATCCCATCCCTAAAAGTAATAGGATTAGCGCTAATCTTACTTTTATATATGGGGCATAGCCTGACTCAACTCTCACATACAAGAAAGCCAAAAATGTACATGAGGGCCAAATCCGGTATAGTGGGTTCCGGAAAGTATGAACACAATCGTTAAGCCAGTTTAGTCGCCTTTTACGACAAGCAATGGCTACTGCAGTACTATTCTCAGGATCAGTTGATCCCGCCCCGGTGCCTGCACGGGGCTACAAATGGGGGAAAAATCCCAAAATCAGAACTGAATATTTACAATAACAAAACTATATATTCAGCCCTGAAATCAGAATAATCCTGATCTGATGCCAGGTCCTCGCCACACCAGAATCACTTGGCCCCTCCCAAAAGCAGTGGGATCAGTAATAATCTTACTACTTTTATAATGGGCAATAATCCAATTCAACTCCCAGGTAACTAAAGAGCCAAATATAAAAACGTACCTGAGGGCCAAACTAGGAAAATCGTGATTTCTATAAGGAGGAACCAACCGATACCGGTAATTTACGCCGTCTCATTCGCCCGACCACCACCCACCTTAGACATTCTTGAATGTTTGTGGATGGAGACTAATTTGTAGCAAAATTAATTTATCTTTTATATCGGCGCAAGATATTTTGTACTTCTAACAACAGAAATTGAGAGCGTCAAGAAATGAAAATCGGCTGGAGGCTAATTTCATACTAAGTTGTCCAAAATCTACAATTGTGTAGTTGTATGGGAATTTTATGAATTGATATAGATGCAAAATGATAGAACTTTATAAGCCAGTCTTAAATAAATACAGTCTCCACGAAACTCGTAGGACAAGTACGGTAAAATCGCCACCGGTCCGAGGGTAAAGCGGAAGTGGCCGGACCGACTGTTCTCTTTTCTATTCTGAACTTCAAATCACCTTCCTGCAGTATGCCAACTTCTGGTTTTACTTAAAAGCTCTTAAATATCACACAAAATCAGTTTTATTTGAATAAATGTTGTTTTTTTTTGGTCGGTAAATTTTTGTCTGGTCTGGTAAAAATTTCAAGTTTACCAGACCGAATGTCGTGTAATAATTCCAGCACAAAAATATTTACACAATTCCCTAACATGTGATTGGTCCGTAGCAAGTCTCTGTCCAGAAGTTATATCCCAGTAAACTCCATGCCAAACTACTTTCCGTAACCGTCAGGCGCAGTTAAAATAATTCTTAAGAAAACGGAATATAAACACATTTTCTTGATGAATTTATTTCAAATGCTGGAATTATAAGGAATGAATGGCCTTGTTGTGGAATTTATCGGGGATATAAACTTGGAAGTTTATACCCCGATAAATTCCACGAAAAGGCCATTCATTCCTATAATAAACTTGGAAAAGTCGCGGGAATACTGGACGAGGCCTTCCGGCCTTCGTCCAGTATTCCCGCGACTTTTCCAAGTTTATACCCCGATAAATTCCACAAAAAGGCCATTCATTCCTATAATAAACTTGGAAAAGTCGCGGGAATACTGGACGAGGCCTTCCGGCCTTCGTCCAGTATTCCCGCGACTTTTCCAAGTTTATACCCCGATAAATTCCACAAAAAGGCCATTCATTCCTATAATGTTTTGGCAGTTTCGCGGAGACCAAGTAGGTTACCGAAATTGGAAAATCAAGAGTAACATCCCTTAATACTACGTACTTCCGGGGCATCATCGACGTTAGCATTGATGGAGTTTGTCAATTTGACGTCTTAGGTTTATAATGAAAACAGGGAGAAATTAAGCAATGTAATGTGCCAAACTGACAAACCCCGCCAATTCTAACGTCATGTCCAGTAGCCTATTACGTCAACATTGCAAAGTATACTTTCCTAGCAAAGTATACTTTGAGGGAGAAATTTTCAATTTTAGGATAAATTTATCAATTTTTATTATACTGAATTTATTACATTATCACAGCCATGATAATGTAATAAATTCAGTATAATAATTCTGCATATTTTTGTTCAAATATATGCAGTGGTCAGTTCTATATGAAATAATGCATTTTGGGGAAAATAAATGATTACTCCCTCAAAGTATACTTTGCTAGATAAGTATACTTTGCAATTTTGATGAAATCGGCTACTGGAAGTAGTTCTAAGAGTAGTTAGTCCCGACTTTCAATGTTTAGTAACCCATTTATAAGACTGGTCTGTAGTGCCATAGGCAATGACAGTTCCAACCACAACCACTAAATGGTACTAGTTCGCCTACTCAATATTATTTTATTTCAAATATGCCATGTCTAGTGCAGGAGATGTGCTCGTTCCAAATACGAATAATTTTATCAAAATTCAACAGTTTTTGCCCAAAATATTTTAAAAAATCTGAAAAATTTATGTGTTTGTTTGTTTAATGGTGTTTAACGGCCTATCAATAACCAAGGTCATGTAAGGCCGGGCAAACAGGTTGGATCCCATTTTAACCTGCTGCATTGGGGGGAAAATCCCAAAATCAGAACGGAATATTTACATAGAGAAAAAATATATTCAGTCCTGAAATTAGAATAACCTAGATATCTATAACCAGATTCAATCGTCACACACAAAATGCCAAAGACGTATGTATGTGAGGGCCAAACCAGGTCTCCAGTCGGAATTCCGATAAGGATGAACCCCTATTAACCATCGCATTCTACCACCTAGAAAACAGATAAGTGTTGAATTGCACACCACTATCACTCAAGAAACTATAGGGTATACCTGTTGCAGAAACATTTGGGCCATCATCTGAGAAAAAGGACCTTATGTCATTGGTGACCAGTGTAGCCCCAGATCAGCTAGTGCATCCGAGCAGTCTGATCTGAGCTTACTCGTCGCCATTTATTCAATCTAAAGGTGTTTATATTCCAGAAAGTTCAACAATTCTGCAAAAACCAGGCACCCACTTTTCCGAAACGTCGGAAAAGTGGGTGCCTGGTTTTTGCAGAATTGTTGAACATATTGTATTATTGCGGAAAGATGATTATATCCCAGAAATTCTCGCAAAATAATTATTTAATAGTCTGTTTTACTATTGACCACAAGTACATACGATGATCAAGACCTACATTGACCACACATGAATGTGAGGGCCAAACCAGGGCCCGGTTGCTCAAAACCTCTGTTAGCTTGAAAGACTGTTAAATCATTAGCAATGCTAAGGATTTAACAGTCTGTTAAGCTAACAGGAGCTTTGAGCAACCGGGCCCAGGTCTCGAGCCTGAATTCCGAAAGCGAACTAGCAGAGGCTCAATGACACCCCCGGCCAACACCTGGACCAACAAATAAAAACTTTAATGCAAACTTATGGACGGACGGACGGAATGATGAAAACTATATACCCCTTGACATACGTCGTATGATGGGTGTATAAAACTGTACCTGAGGGCCAGTCTAGGGAAATCTGGATTCTGGTAAGGATGAACCCCTTCATTAAATTTACTCATCGCATGCTCCCAACAGCCGCCCACCGCTTACAATTTAAGACTCTCCTATTCATTTATAATGAGAAAGGGGCCAAATCCAGAAATGAAATTGTCCCCAAGGATCTCATATCTAGGCACAACACTGTCTGCCTGTTTTATGCTTATGCAACTTATACATTTAACTTTTCATTAAATGCAATATATTATGGTAATAATGTTTTTATCTATTATCTATAGACAATATTATTTCCAGGGCCGTAGCCACGTTGAGGCGAACCGAGGCAGTTGCCTCGGTAGAAAGTTTGCCGATTTGTTTTGTTTACGATGCGGGTCGCGCTACGCGCTCCCACTGGATACACGTTTCATAAGATTTGCCTCGGTATATTTTTACCTCTGGCTACGGCCCTGATTTCCATATGTTTATACATATGCTGATGCAACAATGTACCGTAATTCTTGCAATACATGTACTACATGCAGAGCTCCAGATAAGCTTTGTGTGTAAAGCGTACTATACCCCCTGATTTAAAAATCATTGCGTATTTTACTTTTACAAATGAATTATTGATTTTATTAATTACTAAATGGGGAACAAATGATAAAAAATTAAAACAAATTTAAACATTCACTTATTTGAGCTCAGTAAAACAAATTTAAACATTCACTTATTTGAGCTGCAAAAAGCAAACACTGTTTGCTTTTTGCAGCTCAACTAAGTGAATTTTCAACTTTATTACAGTATTTTCGCTACTCAATTTGAAAATCAATGCGTATTTTCACATTGCTGTGTGTATTTTCACATTGCTGTGTGTATTTTCACATTGATGTGAGTATTTTCACATTGCTGTGTGTATTTTCACATTGCTGTGTGTATTTTCACATTGCTGTGTGTATTTTCACATTGCTGTGAGTATTTTCACATTGCTGTGTGTATTTATTTTCACATTGCTGTGTGTATTTTCACATTGCTGTGTGTATTTTCACATTGCTGTGTGTATTGTGTACTCCCAGTTTTGATAATCAATGCGTATTCAGCTAAAATAATTGCAATACGCACCTTACCTGGAGCTCTGACTACATGCTCTTGTACAACATTTCATGTATTTGCTATACACTTGTACAATTACACATATTTACTGTCCAGAACAGTATCTAGCAAAATATCACAAAACATGCTTTTATACATGACAAGATTTGTGGCTGTGACTGGAGAATTAAGGTTTATGGGATGTGTGACCAGAATAGATCCTGATCCAATAACATTCCTGTAGCACGAGATTAACCTATATAGCTTGCTAGAAGCAAGACGGGCGTTTCATTTATGGAATCAATGGCGAACAGTGCAGATCTTGATCAGACTGTGCGGATGCACAGTCTGATCTGGATCAACACTGTTCTCAAAGCCCATAATCTTTCTCCAGTCACAGCGTGTCATTGACGGAATGGTGAACAATGCAGATCCTGATCAGACTGTGCGGATGCACAGGCTGATCTGGATCTAAACCTATCAGCCCCATTTCTCCAGTCCCAACCACATATACAGTTAAATATACACATACATTTGCATATACAAGATATGCATATTGAATAAGAAAGTGTCCATAACTGTGTATAGTAAACATTTACTCGCAAACAGTATATCAATCTGTATGCATATTCATGAACACTATACAAGCAAATCCATGAACAAATATTCATTTCATACATATTCATGAACGACACATATCAAGCGGCATACATATTCAGTATATTACATCACATGCATATGACTATTTACATATAGGACCTCACAAGCTCGATGGTTTAATATATTTATTAAACTGGTTTTAAAACACCATTTTCGTAAAAAAAAAGCTATGCCGAGTTTCTTATGAAATCAGTCGGAGTTTAATAAATATATTAAATCAACATGAATGTTAGATTCTATTTATTGCATAAGGACAGCATAATCCATTGAAACTGTACTAATCACATGTTTTTTTTCTGTAACCGTCTCATCATATATTTATGACACTAGTGTAGTATGATTTTAAATACTGTTATTACACTGCTATTGCACTGTTATTACACTGGGAAAGCCTATTTTATTCAATAAATGCATATTCATGAACAGTTCATTATTACCAGAGGCATGCATATTAAAACAAGAGTGCCGAAGGTCACAATATACGCCCGTCGAGGCAAGGCCAGTCAACAAGGGATATATCTCACTGACAACCAATAGGGTTCTTCATCTTGCTGTGATAAACATGTATAACAAATTTATTTACAATCCGTCAAGTAGACCTTTAGTTATTGTGTGGACGATACAGTTCAAACATTAAAAATGGCCGCCAAGGGGAGTAAGTCATCGGAAATGTTTGAAAACCAATAGGCTTCTTCGTCTTGCCGTGATCAACATGTACACTGAATTTGGTTATGACCGATCAAGTAGAACTCTAGTTATTGCGTGGACAAGCTGTGCCCATCCGCCCGTACAAGGTGAATACATACGTCGCAGCCTACGGCCTTCGTGTTCAAACAGTTCCCTCACGACACGGCAAACGTTTACCAACGGCTGGAAATTTTTGAACCGTATAATTTTCTCAAGCATAAATAACTTCTAGGGTATGGGATCCCATGGCCTCTTAACCAACACTATTTTCACAGTAAATTTGCTTAACCCTTACTACACTGAATTAAATTTTGTCGTCTGCCGGAAATGTTTTATTTTCAATATTTCTGAACAAATAACCCATTTTAACAGCGCAGGAGTGCTGTCAAAACTGTTAAGGCAAAAATTAAAAACAGCAGACAACCATTTCTGTCTCCAGCGTAGTGAGGGTTAAGAACCCTGTATCACTGTGAAGCAGATTTTGATGTAAATGGCACACAACCTATGATAACATTAAATGTTTAATGCCTCACAAACTTTTCACAGAGTTGCATAGATTATGTCTGATTCTGCAAGAGCGGTTTCACAATCTTCTGTAATAATAAATCTTCTTATTAAAGCAAATCTACAGTCAAAATGACATGTTTGATCCCACACTCTGTTTCTACATATCTTCAACGAGTGTATCCGGAAGGCTCAATCATCAATACAAGAAAGTTTGCACCTATTCCGGAATAGTCCAATATATTTATACATAATATACAATCCCTGAACAGCAATCTCAAATAGCAATCTCATCAAGTTCATTCCGTCAATTCATCCGTAATCCTTAGACCGCTACTCACAACAATTGTCTGCTGTTGCTTTTATATCTTGTCTTATTTCTCAACATGGTTTGACAGCACTTCAGAATCATTTCCAATGGAAATGATTCTGAAGTGCTGTCAAAGCATGTTGTAAATTATTCTAAAGTGCTGTCAAAGCACATTTTTGATGATAAAAATGGAAAATAGAAAATAAACAGCAGACGACGAAAACAATAAGATAGCGGTCTAAGGGTTAAGATATACGCAAAATATTCTTCCTATCGTGAATAAATAAAACATTCATATTTTACACCAACAAGCATGTATATATCTCTGAAATCGAACGGCACAGTGGCTGTGACTGGAGGAATGGGGCTCATGGGTTTTTAAGTCAGTGTAGATGCAGATCAGCCAGACTAACAAGCAATATGCATCATTATTAGGCCCCTGATCAGGAGCTACGCTGTTTACAAATCCTATAAGCCCCATTTCTCCTGTCTCGGTCACAAATAAGAAGAAGTTTGTAGCCAGTCTAACTTGTCTGCTGGAGTTCTCGTGCAGCCCGATATGGATATATACCGTTTGTTATGAACATGGTAGATGCATCGCCGACTATACCTATTTCAGTGAAAGGATACAATAATTTTTGTTGAAAAAAAAATAATATTTTATCATTTCAAATAATTATTATTTATGTTGTTACCACTCATTTGAACCGTCTTGGCGAGACGGTTCAAATGAGGGGTAACAACATATATAATAATTATTTGAAATGATAAAATATTTATTTTTTCAACAAAAATGAGTGGTAACAACTTATACCTTTGAGATGAAATAAAGAAAATAGTGAAATATTTCCTCAGTTTCATACTACTTGTCTATAATTGTATCCAGTCATTAATGGGCAATGATTGATGCAAGCCGGCCCATGCTGATCACAGGCACTTTTGATAAGTGTTTGTCTAGAAAGTAAGACACGGAAATTCTAATCTAGTGGTTTGCCAAACTTTGGTCGCGTCACAAATGCGATTTTCAGCCACATTTAACAAATGTTTGGGTGAAATTTACAAACAGTGTAACATATATTCTAATCTAGTAGCTACCCAAACTTTGGTCACAAATGCCATAAACATTTGTCCAGAACCTAATTGTCGTTTTTAGACCCTAATTGCATGGTTGGTTTAACCAATATTTATTTATGAATTACAAATAACAATATACATTACAATACAAGAAAGGTGGGATTCGAAAACAAGTCATACCGATGGTCTAGTAACAAGGTCGTAACTGCTATACTAAAGCATAGCAGTTACGACCTTATGTTACTAGACCATCGATACGACTTATATGAATTTGTCTCCCAAAATTGCATGGTTCAATTATGTAAATTATAACTTAATAATCCATATGACTAGTGTTTGGACAAAGTATACAAAAACAGTGTCACAAAGATCCAAATCTAGTGGCAGGCCTTCGGACATCTGCGTAATTTCATGAACAAAATATACAATATTTTCCGTAATGGCGTCAAAAGTTAACAAAATTTTCAGAGTACATGCGGCATGTCATGTACTTTGAAAACTTTTGACTTTATTTATGAAAAATATTGTAAATTTTGTAAACGTATTTCATGAAATTTACACACATGTCCAAAGGTACAAAATCACATGGCGTGTCTCGTACAGATATCCTAATCCAGTGGCTGGCCAAACTTTGCAGCAATGCGTGATCGCCGGGGCGGATGGTTGACAGAGCCGTTCTGTGAGCCATCACTCATGGAACTCGTGCTGAGATGGCGCCGATTGCCATGTTTCTTCGGAGAAACCTGGGGGCTCTCTGTGCTGAAGCTTGTATCAGATTTCAACGAACTCGTCTCCAGTGGCTGGTCTTGGCGAAACACGGAATCGTAGCACAAGCAGTCGTCGGCAGCACAATTATGAGGTGCTTCATCTTCTGTATTGGGATCACCGCAGACGTCAACTGGCTCGTTCAACGCAGGAATAGCAGAACTATCCACATTCAGATTGTCAATGTCACGGTTACTTTGTTCAGTATTTATAACTGGTTCTGACATCACAGTATTATGGTCACCAATGGCCTCATTTTGTTCAGTTGCAGTTGCACTATCTTTGGAACCAATGTAAAAATCGACAGGTTCCTCCATTTTGTGACATTCAATTTCATCCTCGCTGCCGACACTCTCCAGTAGATTCCGGGGGATACATTCCGCCTGCTTGTCCACATGCCCGGTATCCTGTTCCACACGTGCTCTATCACATACCTCTGCTTCCACACTCAACTCTGCAGGACCGTCAATTCCCATTGCTTCAGCTTTGTCATTCAAGTTCACCACCGCTCGTAAATTTAAACTCGAGCTTGATCTACCAAATTCCTGATCAGACGATACTTTGTGAATGTCGGTTATAGTCTCTCTGGAGAACGATTCACATGTATCAATACTTTCAGTTAAAGTGCTGGAGGAGTCATCAACTTTATGACCCGACTCAAATTTTGTCGTTAAACTAAAATCAGGCTTTACAGAATTAATCTTTGGCTCCATTTTATATTGACTCACAGGTCTTTTGTTCGCTAATGAATCAATGATTTTTCTGACATCTTGGGAGCTGGAACTCGGAAGGTCTTTTGTGGAATTATTTGAACTATTTTCAAATATTTTTGCGTACCAGTACGACCCTGGCTGTAGTGGTCTGGGACAGGTGGCGATGTAGTTCTCCACCTCTGCTTGATCAGCCTCGTCCAGATTGGCTTCAATCTGCTTGAATGTTTCACTGTTTTTATCTTTTGCTAAAGGGTTATTCCAAATGTCCTTCTTTGTATCCTTGAGATGGTCTTTTCGCAGCAAAGACAGTGTTGCAGAAACACTCTGTATACATTTCAGATATTTGTCATTTTCATTCGAGGAAGCCTTGCATTCTTCAGTAGAATCTGTGTTCCATACTTTAGTTATTGGTGTATTTGGCGGAACCTTTGGGTTATTTGGATTGGGAGTTTGCTTTGATGGTGCAGCAACTACTTGAGAATACAAAGGTATTTTAGTTTCCTTTCCACCAGCATCAGCTTGATGTCCTTTGAATGCATCCGAAGTAACCGACTGGCCTTTCAGATTCATTTGTTGAGGGAATATATTAAATTTTTGTCCACCGTCACACGATTTTCCCCGATTCATCTTGTTAGTGGATGAATCCGACGACTTTGGATGGCTGCTTCCAATAGTTTTTGTTACACCAGTTTCCGAGGATGCTCTGTTGTTGATAAGGTCCATAATGGCGTTACTCTGGGCGATTTTGTTGGTATCGTCGAGTTGAGCGGGGCTGGTTCTCCACCAGCCGTGCTGTAGTAGGTCCATAATATCCTGGGACGGGTCACCTGGTAATGCATGGAAAGTGGAAAGTGAATGGGTTTAACGTCCCAGCAACAGCTAAGGTCATATAGAGACACGACCACAGTTTAAAGTCTCATACGACAGACCAGTGGGATGGAAATAATATATAATTCCAGCACAAAAATATTTACACAATTCCCTAACATTTGATTGGCAAGTCTCTGTCCAAAATGTATATCCCAGTAAACTCCCACGCCGAACTACTTTCCGTAACCGTGAGGCGCAGGTAAAATAATTCTAAGAAAACGGAAAATAAACACATTTTCTTGAATTTATTTCAAATGCATGAATTATAAGGAATGAACTCCAGTCCGTGCGCATAGATTCCGGACAAGCTGTTGATACTTTGATGAACATATACCAAACAGCTGCAGACTGTATGAAACTACGTCCTCGTAGGTCACCGCATAAGGTCACGCCAAATTCGGATTGGTGGGACGAAGAATGTGAAGAATCCAAAACATACAAATATGCACTTCTAAGACGGTTTCGTTTAACCAATAACCGAGACGACTTAAATACATATGTTAACGCCCGCAATCAATTTAAATCTCTATGCAGAGCAAAACGGCGAATATATGAGGCAAGCCAGCGAAAACGGCTGATAAGTGCTAGAAATAACCCCACACAATTTTGGCGAACAATTAAAAGAAACACGGCAATTTGCACTAAATCAGAGACCATATCTGCACATGGTTCACGTATTTTCAAGATTTGTTTTCTGACATTGACGCTCCAGCTTTACCACAAAATGTTGATAACGATGCTGTTCGTGATTATATGGACACAGCACGCTCGTTAAATGACCCATTTACTGAACAGGAAGTTATGGCTAATATACTGAAACTTAAGTCTGGCAAAAGTCCAGGACCAGATGGCATAACGTCAGAATTCTTTAAAAGCACATATCAGGCAATAACACCGATTTTGACTAATATTTTTAACTCTATTTATGACACTGGTGAATTCCCCACTACTTGGGAGTCAAAGTCTCATATGCCCCATACATAAAAAGGGATCATACGACGATCCCAATAATTATCGAGCAATCTCTCTGATTAACATTATTAGTAAAATATTCACCTCAATCCTAACCTCCAGACTCACAAAATGGTCACAGGAATACAATATCATCGATTCAGAGCCGGATATTCAACCATTGACAATTTATTTACACTTCAAGCAATATGCCAAAAATACCTCACGAAACCAGGCGGTCGCTTGATTTTTCCAAAGCGTTCGACAGAATTAAACATGATAAATTGTGGACAAGCTTAACTCTGAAAGGTATTCACAGAAAGTTTTTGAGCATCTTGCAGTCCATGTACGGGAGACTATCCGCGTGTGTTCGAACAAACAATGGTGTCACGAGTTATTTCCCTTGACAAATCGGAACGCGCCAAGGCTGTGTAAGCAGCCCGCTGTTATTTTCTCTCTTTATAAACGACTTGGCGACACTTATGCGTGATCATTGCGGCTCTGGCATTTTTGTCTCAAATAACATACCCGATATAATAAGTTTAATGTTCGTAGACGATGTAGCCAACTGTGCGGAAACAGCTATTAAACTTAAACAGCAAATAAGACCCCGTTGATTTATTCTGTAGGGAAAGCGGAATGCAGCTAAATATAGACAAAACAAAAATAATCGTATTTCGAAATGGTGGCCGACTACGAGGCTATGAAAAATAGTTTTACCGCGGAACACCTATTGAAACTGTATCATTCTATAAATACATGGGGCTGTTCTATACCCCGAAATTAAAATGGACCTTAGCTAAAAGTACACTCGCTGCTCAAGTTCGTAAAGCGATCATATCAATTAACAACTATCAGCGCAAATTCGGATACTTCGTTCACCAAGACATTTTCAAGCTATTCGACGCGATGGTAAAGCCCATTCTCTGCTATGGGAGCGAGATATGGGGTTACGAATACTCCCAACAAATAGAGTCTGTGCATATTAACTTTTGTCGAACATTTCTCGGCCTGTCACGTCACGTTAACAGCAGTATGGCATTGGGAGAATGTGGGCGATTGCCAATCTGTTCCACATATGTGAAAATTGTTAAATATTGGTGCCAATTGTTGCAGATGGAACCTCATAGATATCCCAAAAATGCGTATGACATGTTAAGACAGCATGATCGGACTAATTGGGCGAGTCACGTCAGGATGCTGCTTTACCGTTTCGGTTTTGGCTACGTATGGATTGACCAAGATGTAGGCAATGTTGGCACCTTTATATCACAATTTCAACAAAGAATCACTGATTGTTTAAAACAGGATTGGAGCAGGGAGCTAGACTCATCAGGAAGGTGCTACCTGTATAAAAACTTCAAAACTTTTCTGAATGTTGAACGATACCTAACCTTTGATGTACCTTATGTTTTACGTAAAGCAATGTCAACTTTTAGATGCTCGAACCATAGTTTAAATATTGAGATTGGAAGACATTTAGGAATAGAACGACAACTTCGTTTTTGCCCATTTTGCCTGATAAATCAAAGAATATTAGTAATTGAAGATGAAGTGCACGCCTTTTTTGACTGCAAGTTTTATTCAGAGTTACGTGTACTGTATTTAGATCCAAATTTATATTCGTCTAAAACGCAACACAAATATTTTAGACTCATTTCAACAGAAAATATACAGACAATCAGAAAAATTGCAAATTTTATTTATCACATTATGAAAAAACGAAATTCATTTACCGCTTGACATTTACCATATATGACACCAACCGACAGGGGACCACATGTCACTTGCGACCAGCGTAGACCTAGATCAGCTGCGAATCTGCAGCATGAATGATTAGTTTTACACTGTACGCAAATCCAAAACTCTTCTCGAAATGCTGAGCTGACAAATTTGGCACACGGTCTACAGGATTTATATGTATTTATGTCCCTTCTCGATCCGGTTACATACTCATAACGATACATGTAGTAGATTTGGCGCTTGTTTAAAATTGTATTATACTTGTTATGTGTTATGGGCCTATGGCCTAATTCACTTAATAAAACGTATTGTATTGTATTGTAATGGCATTTTTGTGGAATTTATCGGGGATATAAACTTGGAAAAGTCGCGGGAATACTGGACGAGGCCTTAAAAAATTACAATTTTGGAGAAAAAAAAAAAATATATTTTTTTTTTTTTCGAAAATTGTAATTTGTTATCGCTTCGTTCAGTATTCCGAGACTTTTCCAAGTTTATACCCCGATAAATTCCACAAAAAGGCCATTCATTCCTATAGTAAGTAGTTTTCACGCCTACGATGTGAATTGAACTCCAGTATTGCAGTCCAATACCATTTCCCCTAAGCCACGGCCCAAACTGGTAGGTATGGAGGTTTGTTTGTTTGTTTGTTTATTGGTGTTTAACGGCCTATCAACAGCTACGGTCATGTAAGGCCGGGCAAACGGGTTCGATCCCGTTTTAACATGTTGCATTGGGGGGAAAATTCCAAAATCAGAACTGAATATTTACATCGAGAAACAATATATTCAGCCCTGAAATTAGATTAACCCGACCTGGTGGCAGGTCCATACCACACCAAAGTCACTTGGCCCCTTCCCCTAAAATAGGATTACGAATAATTGTAATACTCACATAAGGGGTATAACCAGATTCAACTGTCACATACAAAATGCCAAAGACATATGTGAGGGCCAAACCAGGTCTCCAGTCGGAATTCCGGTAAGGATGAACCCCGATCGTTAAATTACCCATCGCTTGCACCCACCTTCCACCCACAGGTATGGAGGTATTGATTCAATGGGCTTTTACTTCTTAAGTAAAGGTAATGAACAAATTGATCGTTTGATGGAGGGATTAAACTGGTTACCTGGTATGCGTGCAGAGATTGATTAAATGGACTAAATAGGCTTTTACATCTTGTTATTAAGTAAAGGTAATGAACACATTGATTGATTGATGGAGGGGTATTTAACCCCTCCATCAATCAATAAATTTGTTCATTATCTGCTATAACAGATGATTGTTAATTCTGGTCATTAACCCTTTCGACACCACAGGCCTGTGGTATTGGCAAACAGTAGAGATCCAGATAAACCGGCTCGTGACTTTTTGAAAGTAATTTTCATCTTTTTGAGAAAACAAATACCCTTTTCATAAATGAACTAGTCTGAAAATCATTGTGTGATGATTGCATTAGTTGCAAAATTAACATATCAAATTCCAGTCAGTTACTTAGGGGTGAAAGGGTTAACAGACAAATTGATTCATTGATCGATGCATAGACAATTTACCTTTGTTCAATAATACAAGTTGGTTGATTGATGACAGTAGGTTTTATATTTGTTCAACAACAAATCGATTAATTGATGCAATTGTATTTGTTCAACAACAATAAGATTGTTTGATGCCACGGTGTGTTTTACCATTGTTCAACAAGGTCTTCAAACAGGCATTCAAAACGGACAAATTAATTGATTGATGCATGGGTGTTTAACACCCATGCAACAATCAATTAATTTGTCCGTTTTGAATGCCCATTCACTGTTATACATTTGTCCAATAACAAGTTCTTAATATACAATTAAATGACAGTAAAAGGGCTTAACGTCTCAGCAACAGCTAAGGCCATATAAAGATGATGGACCATGCTAATGGCCAAATTGATGGATTGATTGGGGTTTAATTCTATTGTTTTACTTTATCATTCAGCGCATGCACAAATATAGCTCTGATTGCATACCGGAGACACTGGCCTTGCTTTCATCAGGCCTGCCACCCTTGGACGGCTGTAGGTTGGCCGGCAGACATTGCGCCGCCAGCTGAAGCAGTTCCGACGTCGGTGTCTTGCACAGCGGCGACATCTGGCAACGTTTTTCATCATCACTGATTCCCGCGAATATCTGGTCCAGCATATCTGTAATAATAGCGATAACACACTTCAGATAACATAACGCCAGAATAAAACATGTCCGAATAAGATTTTCTTAATGGGATTTACAACCGTGTTGTAATAAGGGTGCCTGGCATCAGATCAGGATATTGGTTGCAGTACTGGGAAGATTTGATTTGATTTAATGGCGTTTTCGAGGCCTGTCAACAGCTAAGATCATTTATGGCTGTGACTGGAGAAATGGGGCATATTGGTTTTGTGACCAATAAGAGCTGAACGAAAAGGACACTTGTGTAACCTGATAATACTGTGCGGATGCACAGGCTGATCTGGATCTACACTGGTCGCAAAACCCATAAGCCCCATTTATCCAGTCACAGCCACATTTTAGGACAGAGTGCTGGAAAGAAAGCTGAATATGCAGTGTTCCCCCTCCCCCATAGAGGTGTAATATGTGGCTGTGATTATAACAGGGGCCCATGACATTTGTGACCAATGTAGACCCAGATCAGCCATTGGCCAGAGAGTTTGTTCTGTTAGCTATGTCTGCACCGTTAGCTATTGTCAGTCGCACACCTGTACATCCCATCCATTATAGCTGGGGGTTTGAACAATGTGATATAGTGAATGTGTTTAATGTCCCAGCAACAGCTAAGGTCATATACAGTGAGGTCAGCGTGTAAGTGCACACACGAACGAACACAACAGGTTGGAACCAACCTGTCGTGTTCGTTCGTGTGTGCACTTACACGCTGACCCCACTGTAGGGACCACAGTTTAAAGTCACTTCCGACAGACCAGTGAGATGGAAATACTATGAAAGTATTTTTGATGCCAAGGCGAGGTATGAACCCAAAACCTCCGGATTGGACGTCAGGTGTTGTAACCCCTAGACCACAACACAGGTTGAAGTAACGGACCGAGGTCTATAAAAGCATCAATAAATGAACAAAAAATAAGCTAACAACTCTATATATGGAGCAAGTAAAAACAAATTGTTTAGCTTATTTTCTTTTCATTTATTGATGCTTTTATAGACCTCGGTCCGTTACTTCAACCTGTGGACCACAACTGAGGATTTGAACAATTAGAAAGTGCAGGTGGGAAATAGGTGGGAAAAGTGATAGTGCAGGTGGGAAATGGGAAATGTGATAGTGTGTGTGGGAAATGTGATAGTGCAGTTGGGAAATAGGTGGGAAATGTGATAGTGCAGGTGGGAAATAGGTGGGAAATGTGATGTACAGGTGGGCCCATCCTTATAAAACTAAAGGTTATACTTTATGTATTACTCTAAATCGTGCAGTGTTATTGGCCGACGCCGAACTGTGCTGCGAATTTAGAGAAAATGCTCAGAAAGTTTTACAAGCATGGACCCAGATCTGGGACTACATTGTCTATCACATCATGCATCACTGTGGGCAGTTACTAAACTTTGTACGACTAAAATTTTTGTTTTGTAAATGCAAAATTATGATACTCTAAATATTGGATTTACATTTATTGAGCATAGGCTGCATATGCAGCCTATGTTCAATAAATGTAAATCCATCAATTGAAATTTCCAGACGACTCTAAATTTGCACTTACGAACATTTTAGTCGTACAAAGTTTAGTGAAATGGCCCCCAGGTTTACCAATAGCCAGACATATGCAAATACAGGCACAGGGAAATTGCAAATACAGGCTGCAAATACAGGCACAGGGAAATTGCAATATTTGCAACAACCATAGAAGTTCACATACTCACCGTTACAACCCTAAATATTCGCACACAATTTGCTTTGGGAAACCCCTATTAATTAAATAGGGGTTTCCAAAACAAATTATATCCATATAGTTACATTGTTAATGTGATTATACCAGTACTACCATACTAACCGTAAATATTTGGCATGCTCACTGTTGTAGGGAAAACATATATTTTATGTATTTAATAAATAAATAATGATGTCCGAATAGTTGAGACACGCCATGCGATATTGTACCTTCGGTCATGTGTTATTTCATGAAATACGTTTACAAAATGTACAATATTTTTCATAAATAAAGTAAAAAGTTGACAAATTTTCTGAAAATTTTGTTAACTTCTGACGCCATTTACTAAAACTATTGTAAATTTTGTAAACGTATTTCATGAAATTATGCAGATGTCCGAAGGTAAAAAATCACATGGCGTGTCTCATTTAGGCCGATTACAGTACTCACCGTTGGGTGGCGGTGTGTCCAGATTAATCAAGTCGGTCTGGCTACCGAATATGTCTGGCAGGATATTTGGCGAGGGCACATTCGGAGGCACATTACCACTGAGTAGGTCGAAGGGTGAGAATTTTCTGCGCTGAGTCAGGGGTTGTTCGTCGTCGGTGAGGGCGGAGCTACTGTCGTTCGAGGGCGAGTCCGAGTCTGCCCTCGTGTATGATTCATCGATGATGGGCAACGAACCTGGGTAGCAATTTGAATATAGACAATTCTCTGGGTAACTGGGTCATATACAAGGGGATAATTTCTGTGTTTCGACCCTTTCTCATTTATACCAGAGATTGATCGATCGGTCGGTCGGTCGGTCGGTCGGTCGGTCGGTCGACCAATTGATTGGGGTTTCACACCCATTGTCCATTGTAAGTGCAGGAGAGATTCTTATATTTTAAGAGGTATTGGCATATTAAGCTGGGAAAATGTCTGGGTGAGGTTATGTAGTGTACACACAGTGCAGGGCCCAATTACAAAACTTTCTGAAAAAAAATCACCAAATTTGTACTTGAAATCACGCAGCTTGATCGGCCGAGACTAAGCACAGCTCAGCCTAGAGCAATGAAACTTCCTGATTTTGTGCATGAGAATAGAGTATATGCACATTAAGCTTCATAAGCATGTGCCCTGAAGCACACATACCAAGATTATTAACATACTAACCTTGAAGATCCCCCGACAGATGCACCATTTTCCGGTACCCTTTTCCTTTGATGCTGACTACATGAGGAATAGCCAGAAGCAGGGCTACAGTCGTCGAGAACCCATACAAAGCTGGCTTGATTTCGCTGCCCACTTTCTCCTTGAAAAGATGGTCGAACAGCGCGAGGGAGACCTTGCCCTGGACCTGTAACATGGCACGGATGTCCCGCGCCATCACCTGTAGGGGCGCCAGGCTGATCACTCCAGAATCCTCATCCCCAGATACCTGTGAATGATGAGAGTGCTGACTGAATGATTGATTGGGTAATTGATTTATTGATTGAATAACTATTGATTAATTAATTTATTTATTCATTCATTGGTTGGTCCGTTGAATGATTGATTGATTGATTGGTGGGATTAACTGATTGGTTGGTTCATTGATTGACTGTTTGGTTGAATGATCGATTGATATATTGATTAGTTGGGTGATTGATTGGTTAGGCGATTGACTGATTGGCTGGTTCATTGCTCGATTGAATGATTGATTAGTTGGGTGATTAATTGATTGTTCAAGTGATTGATTGGTTGAATGATCGATTTATTGATTGGGTGATCGATGCGACATTTTACATTTGTTCACAGCAAAGTCATATGTGGTGCCTGATGGATGTTTCATTGATGGAATGGCGAACAGTGTAGATCCAGATCAGACTGTGCATCCGCACAGTCTGATCAGGATCTGCACTGTTCGCCACTGACTGCATCATAAGCTACAATATTCTCACCCACCACCTGGCCGAAACAGGTTTGTCAGCAACTAAGTATTTTACTTATCGGATATTTTTGCTAAATGTCAATGGGGTTTACAGAAATACTCAGTATTTCAGTAAACCCCATTGACATTTAGCAAAAATAACTGTAGTGTTTCACAGCTAAGGATCCAGTACGTAAAATTGCAGTAATTCCACAAATGTAATTGAATTTATCACAATTCAATAAAACGGTACAAAATTAACACATTATCCCAGATACTCCTAAGCATACCTGTACATAATCGAGCAGCTCCTCCTTGATTTTCTGTATGTCCGGGTCGATACCGAACGTGGTCTTGTAGCGGCTACACAGCTCCATCAAGGGGAGACTACCACCACTCTGGTCCATCAGGAGTTGTAGAACCTGGCGGGCGAGGGGTGGGGCACTGGTACGGTCGGCGAGCACGATGTATGGCTTCCCTTCGTAGTCCTCCAGCTGCAACATTTATTTATTTAATGGTGTTTAACGGCTGGTCAACAGATAAGGACATTTTAGTCCGGGTTAATGGGGTTGAATCCCATATGTTGCCTATTGTGATGGGGGTTACTCCTAAAATCCGAACTGAATATTTGCAGAAAAAATATATTTTAAGCCCTATAATTAGAATAACCCGTCAACACACTGTCACCAGTCACTTAGACTCACTCCCCAAAAGTAATAGTAGTGATTTAAAAGTTTAATAGATTTGTATGTCAATATATGCCACTCGTTCCGCCGTGCAACAATATTGCGCTCCCAGTCACGCAATATCACACACTACAGAACTCATGCATATATCCACATACAAATCAATGAACCAAGAAGTGTCAAGGTACGTATTCAAAGTACGTATTATTTTATAGTTTCCTTATTACGTAACGGATTTTGATGAAATATGGCGCATCAAACGCGTCGTGTTAAGCTGCATTTGGTGGTCTCTGTATTTTCGCCCAAACTTCTGTCATTTTTGCAAAGAATCGATATCCGTGAGACACGGAAATCGATTCTTCGCAAAATCGACATAAGTCTGTGACAAACTCTATAGACCACCAAATGCAGCTCATGAAGACGCGTTTGCTGCATATTAAGGAAACTATCAAATAATACTTACTTTGGAGTGGGCGACGTTGTTGTTGTTGTAACCACATGAGCATGCACCTTGAAGTGTAGCACGAGTGAAATATATAAAAAGTTTGGATTAATTATCAGACTTGAGGTGCTCTACAGGGATCCTCCAGATTATCAAACAAAAATGGCAGTTTTTTTTTTACAATATTTTTCTTAAAATAGAAGCTACGGGCATAACATTTTCACGGACCAATCATCGGTTCTTGCTTTCTCAATGCATGTAAACTATTTAGCAAAATGTGCCATTTTTCTCACTTAAAATTTGGTCAGACCATCAGTCATAAGATTGGCCAAAATTAACATCGACAATCAGTTATCCGGACAAACTTATAATCGTCTTATAACTTCTATTCCCGAATTGAAATCAAAATGTTATGGCCTGTAAACCAGTGTAAACAGCACTGTGTAGTCCTGCAGGAAGAACCGATCACCGTTCGCTTCTTGAAAAACACCGTATTTATAGAATGTATTGTATTTATAGAACAACTCTACAATGATGTAATGGGCGCACTCGATTGAGCCCCCATGCGACTTTTGATGTTGTAAACATTTTGGTTGTGATAATGTAATAAATTCAGTATAATAATTCTGCATACTTTGAATCATCAAATATATGCAGTGGTTGGTTCTATATGAAATAATGCATTTTGGGAAAAATAAATAATTACTCCCTCAAAGTATCCTTTGCTAGATATAAAGTATACTTCGCAATTTTGATGAAATCGGCTACTGAAAGTCATTAACTGTGTTTTTTGTTGCTACCTTAAGAACATGCTTCAGCTTCTTGGTGACTAAATCCTCGACTGAAATCACACCAAAGTCTGTCAGTGGGAGCCCAAACCCATAATGCAATGTAAAGGTGGCTGCCAGTCTGTCCAAGGGGAAGCACTCCGCATTCTTCTGTTTGAGAAGATTCACAATCTGCTCTCCGATCACTTTCCTCAACTCTGGTTCAGTCAGGCATATAATCTTCTCTTCTCTCTCATCAACTACCTGTCGGGTGATTGATCAATTGATTATAAGGTTTGATCATGTCCAGTCGTGTGCAAACGTTTGCTGTGGCCCTCGGGAACTGTTTGAACCCAAGGCCTGCGGCCGCGGGTTCAAACAGTTCCCGAGGGCCACACGTGTGCAAACGTTTGCTGTGGCCCTCGGGAACTGTTTGAACCCAAGGCCTGCGGCCGCGGGTTCAAACAGTTCCCGAGGGCCACAGCAAACGTTTGCACATGGCTGGACATGATCAAACGTTATTGTTACATTTCCAACAAAAAACTAATGTAATTTGAACATTATATTCAGTATTTTCAGTACTTTTATAAATCGTCCCATTCACGTAGATAATTTTAGGTATTCATATTCTGGGGCCGAGTCATGAACGTCATGAACGTCATGAAGGCACTTGGTCTATGCGCGGCCCCGGAATGAGCATTGGCTAAAGTCATATGCAAACAGCACGCGCTATATGTTCGCACATATGCAAACAACGGAAACCATGTAACAATGATTGATTGATTGAAGGAACACAGTTTATTCAACAATCACTTTGATTGATTTGATTAATTGATAAAGTTATGATTGAATGAATAGTGTATTTAACTATCATTTTGAAATAATGGATTCCATAGCTAAAGATTGATCAATTGATGTATTGGTGTTTAATGGCTTATCAACAGCTAAGGTCATTTAAGGCCAGCAAGATCGAGAAAATAAATGATGTAGTTCAAAGTGGTAATTTAGTAAATTATATATTACACGACACCAAGTACATGGGAAGTTGTAACACCTAATCACCGATTTTTACACTAGGACACGAGTGTTATCTAAATTTGTACTTAAAAACATCAGGCCATTTGATAGGGCAAAGCCGACATAAGCTCAGCCTCGACCAATCAAACTACCTGATTTTGAGTACGAGAACAGAGTATCTGCTCAGAAAGCCGCTCAATAGATTTATAGTTACATCTGACAGTATCTAGGCAGCATGTTTGTGCTTGCTTATCAAAACCTACTATTGCCAAAAACTCAATTACCCCATTTTATCTAAGCGAGTCACACATTTTCATGGCCCGACACAGAAATACATACCTGCACAATCTGTGGAATGGACTCGAACAGATCGAGCAGCTTCGTGTAGCCGTAGTCACTAACACGACACTGTCGACCGAAGTGGTGATGGTAGGCCGGGATAAACTTGTTAAACAGCATCCGACACTCGTGGTTGTGCTTCAGCAGGTCAACCACCTCGAGGCAGAACTGCTTTGTCCTTTCACTTTCTTCAGGAGTCTGATCTGTGGCAGAGTTAAGCAAATATTCTGGCCATATCCGCCAATATTTGGCTGATCACTTTTGTAACCAGTGTTGCATGGCTAAAGCCGGCATATTAATGATCTGATCAGTTATTGCATACCTGGGGCTCGATTCACTAAATTTTGTACGACTAAAAGTGCAAAATTATGATAGTCTAAATTTCACATTAACAATGTTTTCATTTACATTTATCATGTTTATTATAGGAATGAATGGCCTTTTTGTGGAATTTATCAGGGTATAAACTTGGAAAAGTCGCGGGAATACTGGACAAAGGCTGGAAGGCCTCGTTCAGTATTCCCGCGACTTTTCTAAGTTTATATCCCCGATAAATTCCACAAAAATGCCATTCATTCCTTATAATTCCAGCATTTGAAATAAATTCATCAAGAAAATGTGTTTATTTTCCGTTTTCTTAAGAATTATTTTAACTGCGCCCATTGACAGCACTGACAGCGCACCTGTAGAAAGTAGTTCGGCATGGAGTTTACTGGGATATAAATTTTGGACAGAGACTTGCTACGGACCAATCAAATGTTAGGGAATTGTGTAAATATTTTTGTGCTGGAATTATTGAGCAGTAAATCCATCAATTGAAATTTCCAGACTATCCTAATTTGCACTTACAAACATTTTAGTTGTACAAATTGAGTGAAATGGCCCACTGATTGGAATTTTATGTCTGTTTAACAACAATGTCGCACTTTGTACTTGTATGGATCGGGATTTATGCTGGTCAGGAATGAAATAAGCCTGGTTTGTCAGACCATACTTCATTTACAATATACATTTATTTCATGGTCATTCGGGGAACAGTCACAACTATTGCCCTGAGGTGCTGTGAATGACTAGAGGCAGTGCATCAGGTCGTCCACAGCACCGAGGGGCAATATGTTTTGACTGTGCCACTAATGAACATGAAATAACTGTTTTATTATTCAACCTGTAAACACTGTATGCGACACACTAAATATAAATTTGGCGTGGTGCACGTCGACCGACAGATCTACATTGAATTTTATGATGTAATCTTCGACAAAAATAATGACGCCATGAGATCAGGGGTGAAATAGTTTTGACTATCGACTGGGCACACAAAACTATTGTCCAGGCACGCGGAACTATTGCCCAGGCACATCAAAATGCAGGAAATTAGTCAAAACTATGGAACTAGAGATAGTGAGCAGGGGCTCACGTGTACACCCGGCTGACGCCTGGACCGACAAATAAAAACTTCATGAAGGCCGCATGGATGTGGTATTGAATGAAAACATGGATGATAAGGAAATAATTCCAGCACAAAAATATTTACACAATTCCCTAACATTTGATTGGCCCGTACCAAGTCTATGTCCAACATTTATATCCCAGTAAACTCCCACGCCGAACTACTTTCCGTAACCGTGAGGCGCAGTTAAAATAATTCTTAAGAAAACGGAAAATAAACACATTTTCTTGATTAATTTATTTAAAATGCTGGAATTATAAGGAATGAATGGCCTTTTTGTGGATTTATCGGGGATATAAACTTGGAAAAGTCGCGGGAATACTGGACGAGGCCTTCCGGCCTTCGTCCAGTATTCCCGCGACTTTTCCAAGTTTATACCCTGATAAATTCCACAAAAAGGCCATTCATTCCTATAATATACCCCTCGACATACTTCGTATGCCAGGGGTATAATTAGGGAGTTAATACATGTAAATTATAATTATCAAAGGAATAGAAGCTCGTCTGGGACATGACCATTTGTTATTTTATAACAAGAGTCGGTCAAGTTAGCTCAATTTAGAGAGTAAGTTGTAACGCATGGATGAATTAGATGTTCTTACCGACATAATTCAGAATATGTAAATAAATACAGAAAATGAGCCGAGGTTCATGGATAACTCCAGCTTTCACGCAAATTCAAAAAGAATACATTCAAAGTCAAGACAAGCTTCCAAAAGACAGATGATAAGCAAGTGTGGTGAGAGTTACCTTTCCTTGGAACGGATATTATTGTCTCGTATCCTTCTGTGGTCAACTGTAAGTAAATACAGGTGAAGAACAATGTGAAGCATATGTATTCTGACAATTAAACTAGCAATAATTTGTACGACCTGTTATATTCTGCAATTAAAATTGTTTTTAGTACAAATATAAAAAAAATATATGCATAAACAACACTTAGGTCACCGTCTCTGGACTCGATGTCAAATTAACCCCTTCAACACCACAGGCCTGTATAGCGGTATTGGCAAAACATGTAGATCCTGATGAGCCGATCCTGATGAGCCGGCTCGTGACGAGCCGTCTCATCAGGATCTGCACTTTTTGCAAGAAATTTTCATGTTTTTGAAAACACACCATTTTAATTATTGGAAATGGACTAGTCTGAAAATCATTTTATGACGGTTGCATTGGTTGCTAAATGAACATATCAAAATCCATTCCAGATACTTAATAGGGGCAGTTACTCATGATTTCCAAGTTTGGTAACCTATTTATAAGACTGGTCTATTGCAACAATATCCATCCAATCTTCTTTAAGTAAACCATAAATGAGATAAACCACGTGATTTTGTACCTAAGAAGAGTGCAATATCTCAGGAAAAATATTTATGAAATTTTCCATATTTTCTGTAATTGTCGAAAATTTACGTTTTTTTTTTTAATTTTGTCAATGTTCGCGGTCATGTACAAAAAATATCACAGCTTCTGTACTGTCATTTCGGCTAATTCTGCGCATCGGCTAATACGCAATTCACGTCAAATTTAGCCTTGCATACGTCATAAAATATGTGAATTGTGGAATAAACAAACTGATTAATTGCTACACTGTGGCACAATTTTATCCCATTCCGATAGTTTGGTAAATATTTATTCAGAATATAGTCAAAATGTGTAAAATCCTTAGACCCTGCTGATGGAATAGCTGTTTTATTTACTAAATTAACTGTTCAACTAAGAAACGAACCTGTCATGATGTCACTGGATAGTTCTGTTTAATACACATTTTGCTATGCTGATCCAGTATGCAGTTTGTAATTGTTGTTTACACTACCAGATGCGCAGCATTAGCAGAAGAAATTGTGACGTTGCAAACACGCAAGTGATGTCGTACATCATACAATTTATGTCACTTACTGACGTCAGAACGTTATGAAATTTTACTAGTACAGACTACTTTGAACTTCGTTGAATATTCAGGGTATTTTAACAGAAAATGGGAATGTTAATGACATTTAAATTTGTTTGGAAAGGTGCATGGGCAGAATTAGCCGACACCATTGTATATCAAAGTGTATGATCACGTGGTACTAACAACAACAAGTACTGAAACTTCCAGAATCCATCTGATTCAAAGTACATATTCTTTTATATTGTCCTTATTACGTACGGATTTTGATGAAATATGGCGCATCAAACGTGTCTTGTTAAGCTGCATTTGGTGGTCTTTGCATTTTCATCCAAACTTCTGTCGTTTTTGCGAAGAATCGATTTCCGTGTCTACGACACGGAAATCGATTCTTCGCAAAAACGACACAAGTCTGTGCCGAACTCCCTGGACCACCAAATGCAGCTCATGAAGATGCGTTTGCTGCACCATATTTCATCAAAATCTGTTGCATATTAAGGAAAATATCAAATAATACTTTAATACTTTGGAGTGGGCGACGTTTTTGTTATAACCACGTGATCGTGCACCATGTATATATTGATCATAAAAAATTGCTCATCTTCTTAGGTACAAAATCACATGGCTTGTCTCATATGACAAAACTTACAGTTACAGTTGAGGGCGGGATTTCCGACAGCATATCCTCTATACAACAAACCCCGTACTCCACGATGTCCCAGGTCCGGTTCAACAGCTTACCTGTAAAACACACATGTCGCTGTGACTGGAGAAATGGGGCTTATGGATTTGTGACCAGTGTGGCTGCCGATCCTGATAATGGTCTATATGTTTGTTACACGCATAACCGATGTTTCATTCATTGATGGAATTGCGAACAGTGCAGATCCTGATCAGACTGTGCGGATGCACAGGCTGATCTGGATGTACACTGGTCGCAAAACCCACAAGCCCAATTTCTCCAGTCTCCTTGTGTGTATGCCATCTGGCTTATGAAGATTACTTATAATTTATTCTACTTTCTAAGCCAATCACTGGCCAGTATATCGTACTCCACTTATTTCACATAGATTAGTATCGCAAGATTTAACCCCAATCAGTTACATACAGTGGGGACAGCGTGTAAGTGCACACACGAACGAACACGACAGGTTGGTTCCAACCTGTCGTGTTCGTTCGTGTGTGCACTTACACGCTGACCCCACTGTATTACCAGATGTAATGACTATCGGTTCGACTGGAAATGGAAAATATTTGGATAGGAGAATGCATTATAAACCTGGGTAAGTATAAGTATGTTATTGTTCACACATTGGATTTTTAAGGAAATAATTGCTGTGGTTTCTAATGCTTCCTTGCATTTACAGTCAAACCAAATTAAGGCCTGCCATGGGAAGAGAAAAATCTGGCCTTTGACCACAGGTGGTCTTCGCAGGGCCATTTATGTAGTAATCGAGTAATTGGTAAAATCGTTACTACTATACACAGGGAATTACTACTCCGAGGTGATCTTTATCACAGGTTTGACTGTAATTCCTTAAAAATCCAATATGTGAACAATAACTTATAAACAATGGTGAGGAAAACCGGACTAACGTACCGAACTCGTGTGTGAGCGTGGACAGGTACAACTGTTTACAGGGGATCGACTTCAGCAGGCGCAGTAGATCGGCCGAGAACCGCCTCACCTGGGCTCGGTGGGTCAGTGTGAGCACCTGCCTGTCTCCCGTGCCCAGTATCTGTCGATGTATAAATGTACATACACTACGAATATGGTCATCAAATAATGGTTGATGATACACACATTTTTCAAGTTTGTTCTTCACTACGTTTCAAATTTCAGGTTAAAGACAGACAACCCGACTCCAGTATACCCCCCCACAACTCGTTGCGGGGGGTATAATAATTGTTGCACATATGGTAGGGCATCAAACAGCTCTCAGCCCAGTGTAGCCCTAGTTTTCTGACCACCTTATCTATATTTGTACTCATTATCAGGCAATTTGAGAGGTCGAGCCAGCTTACCCCTCGACTAATCAAATTCGCTGATTGGAGCATGAGAATGGAGGACATACTCCATACAGTTTTATAAGCCAGGAGGCTGTTTCACTAAATTTTGTACGATTAAAATGTTCGTAAATGCAAATTTAGGATCGTCTGGAAATTTTAATTGATGGTTTTACATTTATTGAGCATAGGCTGCATATGCTCAATAAATGTAAATTCAATAATTGTTTACTAGAAAATATTGTTATGGTGAAATTTACAGACTATCATATTTTTGCACTTACAAACATTTTAGTCATACAAGTTTAGTGAAATGGTCCCCTGGTCACTGGTATTAACTAATTGTCACCCAAATACCTAACACATATCAGAGAGATGGCATCAAGCAGCATTGTGAGTCGAGTGTAGCCAGTTTTCAGACCACATTATCCATATTTATACTCGATGTCAGGCAGTTTGATGGGCCGAGGCTCAGCCCAGCTCAGCCTCGACCAACCAAACTTGCTAAATTGAGCATGAGAATGGAGTACATATTCCATACAGTTTTATAAGGCTGGTCCCTGGGGCCATATTCACTATTTAAAACTCTGTAATATAAAAACAAAATATTTTATTAATTTTACTTTCCACCGAGTCACTATCAGTAAAACTGTAAAATACTAAATTATTATGTTTGTATAGCAGGTATTTGTAATTTTTAGAACTGGCGGAATAGTGACACAATATATAATTATTTAATTCATATAAAGAACATTTTGTGCCTACTGAGTGGTCATGTATCTTTAATAACACATAAAATGTTTCACAAATCGCTATCATTTACTACCTTCTTTCTTTTGCTTACGTTTAACAGCCGCACTAGTTCTATGGACTTGCATGCCACCATTTACTACCTACATGTAGCAGTCATTAAAACTGAACAGTCACCATTACTTTCTAAAAATCGGCTGTTAATACGAATTTGTTGTCAATGTTCATTTTTCACTTACGAACTTCTTAGTCGCATGAAGTTTAGTGAAACGTTCCACTGTAGCCAATTTCACCAACATTGCTAAGCCTACTTTATATCTAGCAATGTATACTTTGAGGGAGTCATCATTTATTTTTCCCGAAATGGATTATTTCATATAGAACTAACGACTGCATATATTTGATGATTAAAAGAATGCAGAATTATTACACTGAATTTATTACATTATCACAGCCAAAATGGCTGTGATAATGTAATAAATTCAGAATAATAAAAATTAATAAATTCATCCTTAAATTGAAAATGTCTCCTTCAAAGTGTACTTAGCAAGATAAGTATGCTTAGCAATTTTGGTGAAATCGGCTACTGGGGCCCGTTTCACTAAACTTCTTGCGACTAAAATGTTCGTAAGTGCAAATTTAGGATCGTCTGGAACATGCCGAAATTTACAGGCAATCCTAATTTTGCACTTACGAACATTTTAGTCGCACAAAGTTTAGTGAAACGGCCCCCAGGTCTTCACTGTCACTCAGTTACCTGTAGCACATGTGGGATGGCATCAAACAGCTCCGTGAGACGTGTGTAGCCATAGTCCGCGACGCGACACTGGCGCCCGAAGTGGTGCTGGTAACTGTGTATAAACTTGCCATAGCCGAGGCGACAGTTTGGGGCGGCCTTCAGCAGGTCTACGATGTCGCGGCTCAACTGGTTCAGTTGCTGCACCAGCAGGGCACTGCTGTACTGACGACTCAGCTCTATATTCAGAAATAGATATATATAATAATGTACAGTATTATGGTGTAACTATTCAAAATACTGTACTTTGATAGACATTCTGGCCTTCTGGCCTTCAACCAGTATAGTTGGATTGTTAGAATTGCATACCTCAATAAGTTCTCCAAACATATCATTCATTCCTTTAACTCTTTCAACACTATAGTCTGTTTCACGAAAGCTGCCCAAATTTTGCGGCCATATAAACAATTCAAAAACAATATTTTTTCGATAGTATTAAATTAAAGGAAAATTTAAGAATGAGCCTTCTTTTTATTTCGTGAAATTTGGTCAAATATTGATTTTATTGCGAAAAAAAAATTTCCCCATGTTAAATCCCCATAGACATCTTCACGGAGAATTTCAGAAATACTGGACCGATTTTCAAAATTTAAATTTTGTTTTCTTAGATCATTTCCAAGCTATCTAGCTAGGTTTCGGAGCCAATTTCCAAAATATTTTGTTTTTTGACTCCTCCCACACTCCTCCCACCTCCCACCTCTCTTTCCCCCATGTTAAATTCCCATAGAGAAATCAATTTTTCGTAATAAAATCAATATTTGACCAAATTTCACGAAATAAAAAGAAGGCTCATTCTTAAATTTTCCTCTAATACTATCGAAAAAAATATTGTTTTTGAATTGTTTATATGGCCGTAAAATTTGGGCAGGTTTCGTGAAACAGACAGTAAACCAGATGGTTTAAAGCCTGCATGTTGAGCCCGCCGAGGCATCTGGTGATCTCGGGGCAAGATATATATGAAGTATAATGACCTTGACCTTGGGGCACAGGGGCCGCATGAGTGGGACACATAATGAATATATGGATGATTACCAAGACACATAATGAATATATGGATGATTACCAATAAGCATACAAAGTTTCAAGCAAATCTGACTTACGGTTACAGAGATAGGAGGAATGTGAAAAGGTTTTAACGCAAATTTTTACAAAACTTTAACGCAAACTTGTAAGTTATTTGACCTTGACCTTGGGCCGTATGAATGGGATACAGCATGAATACATGGATCATGACTAATAAGCATATGAAGTTTCAAATGAATGTGACTTAGGACTGCAGAGATAAGGTATTTTAAACTTGTAACGCAGATTTTGGACGGACGCACAGACAGACACCCGGACATTGTGATCACTATGTCTCGCTTTCCGCAAGCGGGCTCGAAAAAAAACTAGAATGGACTGGGATTTGTTAATTCAAGGACCAATCCAATCACTACAAAATTATGTTCAGACTAGTCCATTTATAAGGGGTGTTTAAAAAAAAAAAAAAAAAAAACTTACCCTTTGCAAAGCCGGCTCATCTTGATTTACACTTGCTAAAAATGTTTAGTGTTGAAAAAGTTTAAGAAAAAAATTTCAACCTACCCGGTGACCCAGGGGGCTTATTCTCGGCCCAGCTGACTTTCTTTACACCAGTCGTCGATGCTACAATCTCTATCCCGGGCACGCACGTTATCAGGTGTTCCAAGGGGACACCACCCTCGATCACCCAGATCAGGGAGGAGAACTCTGCCGTGTAGCACGCCGGGAAACTCATCAACGGGATATTGCCGTCGTGCGACATCAGCAGGGAGTGGACTTGCGCGGAGAAGGTCTTGAGTTGGAGCTTCACGTTGGGCAGGTTGGAGAAGTTGTCACCGGCTTGCACGTACATTGTGCTGCCTTCGGGACAGTGAGACTGGCAGACCGATTCCTCCAGGATCTCCTGTACCTGTACAATGGATTATATGTAGAGCGATCGATTTATTGGATTGATTGATTGAATGAATGGCCTTTTTGTGGAATTTATAGGGGTATAAACTTGGAAAAGTCGCGGGAATACTGGACGAAGGCCGGAAGGCCTCGTCCAGTATTCCCGCGACTTTTCCAAGTTTATATCGCCGATAAATTCCACAAAAAGGCAATTCATTCCTTATAATTCCAGCATTTGAAATAATTTCATCAAGAGAATGTGTTTATTTTGACAGACGGCAGCCATTTGTTTACATTGACAGCACTGACACCGCAGCTGTAGAAAGTAGTTCGGCGTGGGAGTTTACTGGGATATAAATTTTGGACAGATTGGCTACGGGCCAATCAAATGTTAGGGAATTGTGCAAATATTTTTGTGCTGGAATTATTGATTGAATGATTGACTGCCTTCGGGACAGTGGGACTGGCAGACCGATTCCTCCAGGATCTCTTGTACCTGTATGGCATAAGGAAATAACGGACAGTGTAGTACTACTATAGGAAGAAAAAGTAGCATATTTTAAGAATTGATGGAGGCATAAACTTGTTGGTCTAACTGTACTGCCTTCAGCCAGTATTGTTGGATATGTAAAACTTTATATCTCCAAAAAATATTTATTCCCAATTCCATTTCAAACTAACTCTTATTTTTCATATTTTTTCAAGCTCATCTTCTTGTGATATTTCACTTCAAAATACATGTCATACATCAAAACAACAATACCATGGATAGGAGGTCATTGAAAACATAGGAAGTGAAAATATGTATGTAATTTCTGTTTTCACATTGGACATTTCCAATAGATACAAATCCAGATACAAATTTCAACAATTCCAGAGTTTCCATGAACTCTTGCCGTATACCCAGATGTGGCCATTGCAGCCAAAGAAAATGCTCAGAATCAACTAAATCTTTTGAATATCATGCTCACTCAATTGATTGAACCATTATAAATGAAACTAGAAAATGCGGTCTGCCGACACACTTAGGGCCCCTATAGGTGATTTGAAAACAAACAGATAGACGGACAGATGTACGATCAGTAGCAAGGGTAATTGTATTAATGTGGAAGGATGTATCGTTACTAAGTAATGCATGTGTGCAATATGAAGATATTAGCTGAAGGCAAACAGAAATTATAAGTGATTTGAGAAACTTGTACAAAAACTTTCAAAAAATAAATGGACAGATGGAGACCGGGAAAAATGGGGCGGGGCCCAAACTAGAAATGTGGCCCGCTCAGCCACCGGTTCTTGGCACAAGAATGCACCAGCGACAGCCAAACTACCTTTTCTGACAAAAGAACTGAATTTAAAAGTATGTGATAGTATTCTCCATGTTTCAGTCAAAGGCCTATTTATGCAGGGCATAATACAGTACCTCTCCATCGTAGCCTACGTCGGGGGTGGGGGTGCGCTGTAGAGCTTGAGCAAGGTGCACCATGCGACCGGCCCCGCCCTGTTTGCGGATCTCTATAATGTCCTCCATCTTGTACAGCTCGGACACACTCACCGACCGGTGGTACCTGTCATGATGTTCAGTGTCAAAGTAGGAAAGTGAATTTGTTTAACATCCCAGCAACAGCTAAGGTCATCATACAAGTGTTAAGGTTTTGAACGCACTAAGTATGTGACCTTGACCTTGTGTCTTGCGGGGGCCTGAGGATCATGGATTTGTCACATGATAGAGAACCATCAGAGGAATGCATGTGTGAAATATAAAGCAGTTAAATGAAAGGCAACAGGAGTTATAAGAAATTGCGAAAAAACGAATATGAGAATTTAACACGAGGGAAAAAAAATAGATTTTTTTAAATAATTTTTCATTTGTGGACCGATTTTCAAAATCTTAACTCCTTTTCTTATTCACATCATTTCCAAGCTAACTAGCCAGGTTTCAGGGTCAATTTCCAAAAAAAAATTGTTTTTCGACCTTCTGGAGACCATCCTCATTTTTCGCAATAAAATTAATAATTGATGGAATTTCATTTACTTACATTTAAATATTTTTTAGATTTAACATGGTTAATAGCCAAAGTTCGTCAGCAGCAAATCGTGGAACAGACAGTAAGTATGTGACCTTGACCTTAGTTCTTGCACAAAGGCCCCGAGGATCATTGATTTGTCCCAGCATGATACAGGACCATCAGACGAATGCAAGTGTGACATATGTGTGTTGCATATAAGGAAACAGAAATTATATGAAATTTACCCGAGCGTTAAGGTTTTGATCACACTAAGTATGCGACCATGACCTTGGGTCTAGCAGGGGCCCAAGGATCATGGATTTGTCACAGCATGATAGAGAACAATCAGGGGAATACATGTGTGAACTAGAAATGGACGCTTGTCGACAAGCGCATGTGTATCCCCCTCCCCAGATACACAAGTAGTTTGAAAAAAGGGTGTTCGAGTTATGCTTCGGAGACAAAATCAGTGACGGAAAAACAAAGGGAGATAACTAAAGAATTAGTGATGCAAGTGTTGTCATTCTTGCGGGACACACCTTTAGGGTCATGGTCTATGCATGTGTGAAGTTTCATGAAAATATTCCAAAGGGTGTTCGAGTTATGCTCCAGACACGAAATCAGTGCACGAAACAACAAAGGGAGATAACTAAGAAATTAACGACGCAAGAGTTGTCATTCTTACGTGCGACACACCTTTGGGTCGTCTTCTATGCATGTGTGAAGTTTAATAAACTAGAAAATGTGTTCATAGAACACGGATGTCCCACATATCGCTTTGATATAAATGAGGCCAAATTGCAAGTCAAAATTTTCTTTTACCTGAGCGTTAAAGTTTTTGAAGCACCAAGTATGTGACCTTTACCCAGGGCTTGGCGGGGGCAGGACAAACGTGGATTTGGCACAGGGCGGTAGAGGACCATTAGAGCAATGCATATATGAAATATGAAGCTGATCCGTGAAAGAAAACAGAAATTATAAGATATTTACCCGAGCGTTAAAGTTTTTGAAGCACTAAGTATATGATGTTAACCCTGGGCTTGGCGGGGGCGGGACGAACATGGATTTGGCACAGGGCGGTAGAGGACCATTAGAGCATCGCATATGAAATATGAAGTTGATCCGTGAATGGAAAGAAAAATTATAAGATATTTACCTGAGCATTAAAGTTTTTGAAGCACCAAGTATGTGACCTTGACCCTGGGATTGGCGGGGGCAGGACGAACGTGGATTAGGCACAGGGCGGTAGAGGACCATTAGGGCAATGCGTATATGAAATATGAAGATGATCCATGAAAGAAAACAGAAATTATAAGATATTTACCCGAGCGTTAAAGTTTTTGAAGCACTAAGTATGTGACCTTGACCCTGAGCTTGGCGGGGGCAGGACGAACATGGATTTGGCACAGGGCGGTAGACGACCATTAGAGAAACGCGTATATGAAATATGAAGTTGATCCGTGAATGGAAATAAAAAATTTAAGATATTTACCGGAGCGTTAAAGTTTTTGAAGCACCAAGTATGTGACCTTGACCCTGGGATTGGTGGGGCAGGACGAACGTGGATTTGGCACAGGGCGGTAGAGGACCATTAGAGCAATGCGTATATGAAATATGAAGATGATCCATGATCCATGAAAGAAAACAGAAAGTATAAGATATTTACCCAAGCGTTAATGTTTTTGAAGCACTAAGTATGTGACCTTGAACCTGGGCTTGACGGGGGCAGAACGAACGTGGATTTGGCACAGGGCGGTAGAGGACCATTAGAGCAATGCGTATATGCGTGTTCGAGTTATGCTCTGGATACAAAATCAGGAGCACGAAACAACAAAGGGAGATAAGTAAACAAGAATTCCGCGGAATCAGATGCCTCGCCTTGTCCCGCCTTGACCTCGAGCCTGGGCCCGAAAGCAATTTTCACTGGCCCGAACATATTATACAATTATTGACTAGTGATCCATAGAATATCAGATTATATTCTATGGCTCACTAGTCAATAATTGTTTTATTATATGATAATAGTCTGTATATAGCACTTACGACCTTATGCTACTAGACAAATATTGAAAAAGAATTTGAAAAAAAAAATGAAAAAAAAAAATGAAAAAAAAAAATGGAAAAAAAATTAAAAAATTAAAAATAATAATGCTTGCTACTGGAGCCCAGAATTTTTTTTAATAGTCCTATATTTATCTACATATATCTGCACAGGTCCACATAATGCCACAATATTTTCAACACAGTTTACGGAAATGTAATATAATCATTTACCTGTATAAACTAGAAATGGACGCTTGTCGACAAGCGCATGTGTATCCCCCTCCCCAGATACACAAGTAGTTTGAAAAAAAGGGTGTTCGAGTTATGCTCCGGAGACAAAATCAGTGACGGAAAAACAAAGGGAGATAACTAAAGAATTAGTGATGCAAGAGTTGTCATTCTTGCGGGACACACCTTTAGGGTCGTGGTCTATGCATGTGTGAAGTTTCATGAAAATATTCCAAAGGGTGTTCGAGTTATGCTCCAGACACGAAATCAGTGCACGAAACAACAAAGGGAGATAACTAAGAAATTAACGACGCAAGAGTTGTCATTCTTACGTGCGACACACCTTTGGGTCGTCTTCTATGCATGTGTGAAGTTTAATAAACTAGAAAATGTGTTCATAGAACACGGATGTCCCACATATCGCTTTGATAATAAATTGAGGCCAAATTGCAAGTCAAAATTTTCTTTTACCTGAGCGTAAAGTTTTTGAAGCACCAAGTATGTGACCTTCACCCTGGGCTCGGCGGGGGCAGGACAAACGTGGATTTGGCACAGGCGGTAGAGGACCATTAGAGCAATGCATATATGAAATATGAAGCTGATCCGTGAAAGAAAACAGAAATTATAAGATATTTACCTGAGCATTAAAGTTTTTGAAGCACTAAGTATATGATGTTTAACCCTGGGCTTGGCGGGGGCGGACGAACGTGGATTTGTCACAGGGCGGTAGAGGACCATTAGAGCAACGCATATATGAAATATGAAGTTGATCCGTGAATGGAAAGAAAAATTATAAGATATTTTACCTGAGCATTAAAGTTTTTGTTTAAGCACCAAGTATGTGACCTTGACCCTGGATTGGCGGGGGTGGGGCAGGACGAACGTGGATTTGGCACAGGGCGGTAGAGGACCATTAGAGCAATGCGTATATGAAATATGAAGATGATCCATGAAAGAAAACAGAAATTATAAGATATTTACGCGAGCGTTAAAGTTTTTGAAGCACTAAGTATGTGACCTTGACCCTGGGCTTGGCGGGGGCAGGACGAACGTGGATTTGGCACAGGGCGGTAGACGACCATTAGAGCAACGTGTATATGAAATATGAAGTTGATCCGTGAATGGAAATAAAAATTATAAGATATTTACCTGGGCTTTAAAGTTTTTGAAGCACCAAGTATGTGACATTGACCCTGGGATTGGTGGGGCAGGACGAACGTGGATTAGGCACAGGGCGGTAGAGGACCATTAGAGCAATGCGTATATGAAATATGAAGATGATCCATGATCCATGAAAGAAAACAGAAAGTATAAGATATTTACCCAAGCGTTAATGTTTTTGAAGCACTAAGTATGTGACCTTGACCCTGGGCTTGACGGGGGCAGAACGAACGTGGATTTGGCACAGGGCGGTAGAGGACCATTAGAGCAATGCGTATATGCGTGTTCGAGTTATGCTTTGGATACAAAATCAGAGCACGAACAACAAAGGGAGATAAGTAAACAAGAATTCCCGCGGAATCCAGATTGCCACCGCCATTGATCCCCGGCCTTGACCTCCGAGCCTGGGCCCGAAAGCAATTTTCACTGGCCCGAACATATTATACAATTATTGACTAGTGAACCATAGAATATCAGATTATATTCTATGGCTCACTAGTCAATAATTGTTTTATTATATGATAATAGTCTGTATATAGCACTTACGACCTGATGCTACTAGACAAAAATTGAAAAAGAATTTGAAAAAAAAAAATAAAATGAAAAAAAAAAATGGAAAAAAAGTTTAAAAATTAAAAATAATAATGCTTGCTACTGGAGCCCAGAATTTTTTTTAATAGTCCTATATTTATCTACATATATCTGCACAGGTCCACATAATGCCACAATATTTTCAACACAGTTTACGGAAATGTAATATAATCATTTACCTGTATAAATTACCTGTAAGTGGTCAGTGGTCAGTTGCACATGCTAGCACATGTACAGGTGAATAGTCTGTATATAGCACTTACGACCTTCTGCTACTGGACAAAAATTGAAAAATAATTTGAAAAAAAAAATGAAAAAAAAAAAATGGAAAAAAAAAGTTTAACTAGAAATGTGGCCTGTCGGCACACGAATGCCCCCGCTGGCAGCCAAAGAAAACGAGGCATATTTGATTATAAGCCATTTACCCGAGCGTTAAGGTTTCGAACGCACCAAGTCTGTGACCTTGACCCTGGGCTTAGCGGGGGCGGGACAAATGTGGATTTATCACAGGGCGGTAGAGGACCATTGGAGAAATGCGTGTGTGAAATGTGAAGCAGATCCGAGCAAGGAAACAGAAATTATAAGCCATTTACCCAGCGTTAAGGTTTCGAAAGTACCAAGTCTGTGACCTTGACCCTGGGCTTAGCGGGGCGGGACGAATGTGGATTTGTCACAGGGCGGTAGAGGACCATTGGAGCAATGCGTGTGTGAAATGTGAAGCAGATCCGAGCAAGGAAACAGAAATTATAAGCCATTTACCCAGCGTTAAGGTTTCGAAAGCACAAGTATGTGACCTTGACCGTGCTTAGCGGCGGACGAATGTGGATTTGTCACAGGGCGGTAGAGGACCATTGAGCAATGCGGTGTGTGAAATGTGAAGCAGATCCGAGCAAGGAAACAGAAATTATAAGCCATTTACCCAGCGTTAAGGTTTCGAAAGCACCAAGTCTGTGACCTTGACCCTGGGCTTAGCGGGGGCGGGACGAATATGGATTTGTCACAGGGCGATAGAGGAGCATTGGAGCAATGCGTGTGTGAAATGTGAAGCAGATCCGAGCCAGGAAACAGAAATTATATGCCATTTACCCAGCGTTAAGGTTTCGAAAGCACCAAGTCTGTGACCTTGACCCTGGGCTTAGCGGGGGCGGGACGAATATGGATTTGTCACAGGCGATAGAGGAGCATTGGAGCAATGCGTGTGTGAAATGTGAAGCAGATCCGAGACAGGAAACAGAAATTATATGCCATTTACCCAACGTTAAGGTTTCGAAAGCACCAAGTCTGTGACCTTGACCCTGGTCTTAGCGGGGGTGGGACGAATGTGGATTTGTCACAGGGCGGTAGAGGACCATTGGAGCAATGCGTGTGTGAAATGTGAAGCAGATCCGAGCAGGAAACAGAAATTATAAGCCATTTACCCAGCGTTAAGGTTTCGAACGCACCAAGTCTGTGACCTTGACCCTGGGCTTAGCGGGGGCGGGACGAATGTGGATTTGTCACAGGGCGGTAGAGGACCATTGGAGCAATGCGTGTGTGAAATGTGAAGCAGATCCGAGCCAGGAAACAGAAATTATATGCCATTTACCCAGCGTTAAGGTTTCGAAAGCACCAAGTCTGTGACCTTGACCCTGGGCTTAGCGGGGGCGGGACGAATGTGGATTTGTCACAGGGCGGTAGAGGACCAATGAGGCAATGCGTGTGTGAAATGTGAAGTGGATGCGAGCAAGGAAACAGAAATTATAAGGCATTTACCCAGCGTTAAGGTTTCGTACGTACGTACGTACGTACGTACGTACGGACGCCGGTAACACTATATGCCCCCCTCACCATTCGGTGGCGGGGGCATAAAAATAATAATGCTTGCTATTGGAGACCAGATTTTTTTTTAATAGTCCTATATTTATCTACATATATCTGCAGAGGTCCACATAATGCCACAATATTTTCAACACGGTACCCAATGTAGTGATTTACCTGTATAAATTACCTGGTCAGCAGTGGTCAAGCAGTGGTCAAGCAGTGGTCAAGCAGTGGTCAAGCAGTGGACATCTGCACATGCTAGCCCATGCTTAGCACATGGTTCTCCCAGTTTCTATTGTTCTCTCTACAGGTAAGGTGTACAGAGCACACGAGAAAAGGTATACAGAGCAGACGAGAAAACAGGTCTTCATGCATTATTGTCCAGTTTGTAGAGTGCGCAAAACAAAAAAGGGAGATAACTGAAAAATTAGCTACGCAAGAGTTGTCATTCTTGTGCGCGACACACCTCCGGGTCGTGGTCTATGCATGTGTGGAAGTTTCATGAAAATATTCCAAAGGGTGGTCGAGTTATGCTCCGGACAGGAAATCAGTGAGCGAAAACAAAAAAGGGAGATAACTCAAAAATTAGCTATGCAAGAGTTGTCATTCTTGTGCACGACACACCTTCGGTTCGTGGTCTAATTGAATGTGTTAAGTTTCATAAAAATATTCCAAAGGGTGGTCGAGTTATGGTCAATCAGTGCGCGAAACAAAAAAGAGATAACTAAAAAATTAGCTATGCAAGAGTTGTCATTCTTGTGCGCGACACACCTTCGGGTCGTGGTCTATGCATGTGTGAAGTTTCATGAAAATATTCGAAAGGGTGGTGGAGTTATGCTCCGGACACGAAATCAGTACGAGAAACAAAAAAGGGAGATAACTCAAAAATTAGCTATGCAAGAGTTGTCATTCTTGTGCGCGACACACCTTCGGGTCGTGGTCTATGCATGTGTGAAGTTTCATGAAAATATTCCAAAGGGTGTTCGAGTTATGCTCCGGACAAGAAGTGTCTACGGCGGACGCGGACCGCGGACGCGGACGCGGACGCGGACGCGGCGCGCTGTCAAATCCATAGTATCCCCCGACGGTAGTCCGGGGGATACAATTACCTGTAAGTGGTCAGTGGTCAGTTGCACATACTAGCACATGCACAGGTGAATAGTCTGTATATAGCACTTACGACCTTATGCTACTGGACAAAAATTGAAAAATAATTTGAAGAAAAAAAATGAAAAAAAAAAATGAAAAAAAAAAAATGGAAAAAAAAAGTTTAAAAATAATAATGCTTGCTACTGGAGCCCAGATTTTTTTTCCAGTCAAATTGAAAAATATTTGAAAAAAACAAAAAAAAAAATGAAAAAAAATAATGAAAAAAAAAAAAGAAAAAAAAAAAAAAGAAAAGGAAAAAAAAAAGTTTAAAAATAATAATGCTTGCTATTGGAGACCAGATTTTTTTTTAATAGTCCTATATTTATCTACATATATCTGCACAGGTCCACATAATGCCACAATATTTTCAACACATTACCCAATGTAGTAATTTACCTGTATAAATTACCTGGTCAACAGTGGTCAAGCACTGGACATCTGCACATGCTAGCCCATGCTAGCACATGGTTTTTCTCCCAGTTTCTATTGTTCTCTCTACAGGTAAGGTGTACAGAGCACATGAGAAAAGGTGTACAGAGCAGACGAGAAAACAGGTCTTCATGCATTATTGTCCAGTTTGTAGAGTGCGCAAAACAAAAAAGGAGATAACTGAAAAATTAGCTACGCAAGAGTTGTCATTCTTGTGCGCGACACACCTCCGGGTCGTGGTCTATGCATGTGTGAAGTTTCATGAAAATATTCCAAAGGGTGGTCGAGTTATGGTCAATCAGTGCGCGAAACAAAAAAGGGAGATAACTCAAAAATTAGCTATGCAAGAGTTGTCATTCTTGTCCGCGACACACCTTCGGGTCGTGGTCTATGCATGTGTGAAGTTTCATGAAAATATTCGAAAGGGTGGTGGAGTTATGCTCCGGACACGAAATCAGTGCGAGAAACAAAAAAGGGAGATAACTCAAAAATTAGCTATGCAAGAATTGTCATTCTTGTGCGCGACACACCTTCGGGTCGTGGTCTATGCATGTGTGAAGTTTCATGAAAATATTCCAAAGGGTGTTCGAGTTATGCTCCGGACAAGAAGTGTCTGCGGCGGACGCGGACGCGGCGCGCTGTCAAATCCATAGTATCCCCCGACGGAGTCCGGGGGATACAACTATGAAGCAGTTACGTGAAAAGAAATTATAAGGCATTTATTTACGTTGACGTTACGGGACGCACGAACGTCAGTTACTATATATACCCCAGTCACCATTCAGTGGCACAGGTGAAAGACTCGGACCCGTGACACAAAAAAAAATGCGCATTAAAAAAATTCCATTACCCCACCCACTTGGTAGCGAATAGTACTATGCTCTTTATGTACTGTACGAGACCAAGTGGGTGGGCAATTTTTTGTGTCACAGGTCCACGTCTTCAACCTGTGTTTGTAGGTGGGGGCATAAAAAGTATTTTGTGTGGCAAGTCAAGATATTCTGGTTCTATGTCAGTATCCATACCACGACCCGTAATCTCAAATTTATGGTCTTCTAGAGAGTGTTGCAGCATATTGTTAGTTAGAAGCAAACATGTGCAGAGTTCCTGTAGTCGATTTCACCAACATTGCAAAGTATACTTTTCTAGCAAAGTATACTTTGAGGGAGAAATTTTCAATTTTAGGATAAATTTATTATTTTTTATTATACTGAATTTATTACATTATTACAGCCATTTTGGCTGTGATAATGTAATAAATTCAGTATAATAATTCTGCATACTTTTAATCATCAAATATATGCAGTTGTTAGTTCTATACGACATAATGCGTTTCGGGAAAAATAAATGATTACTCCCTCAAAGTATACTTTGCTAGAAAAGAATACTTTGCAATGTTGGTGAAATAGGCTACAGATAAGGTATTGGCATATTTTACGCACTTATTTTAGCAGAAACGCATTGATTATCATATGTGCGAGTCCAAATATTCACACCAATGTGAAAATACGCATTGATTTTCAAATTGGAGTAGTGAAAATACTGTAATAAAGTTGAAATTTAGTTAGTTGAGCTGCAAAAAGCAAATAAAAGTTAATTTTTAAATGTGTTTTATTATTTTTATCATTTGTTCCCTATTTTATATTAAGACATTTTTAAAGGTAAAATACGCATTGAATTTGAAATTTGGGGGTACCGGGTATACTATAGGAATGAATGGCCTTTTTGTGGAATTTATCAGGGTATAAACTTGGAAAAGTCGCGGGAATACTGGACGAAGGCCGGAAGGCCTCGTCCAGTATTCCCGCGACTTTTCCAAGTTTATATCCCCGATAAATTCCACAAAAAGGCCATTCATTCCTTATAATTCCAGCATTTGAAATAAATTCATCAAGAAAATGTGTTTATTTTCCGTTTTATTAAGAATTATTTATCACGGTTACGGAAAGTAGTTCGGCGTGGGAGAAAACTGGGATATATATTTTGGACAGAGACTTGCTACGGGCCAATCAAATGTTAGGGAATTGTGTAAATATTTTTGTGCTGGAATTATTACTTTTTAGATACAAAACCTATCTGGAGCTCTGCATGCGTTTTACTGACTTGATGGCGACCAGTGCAGATCTTGATGTGCAGTTGGATCTGGATCTACACTGTTAGCAAATGCCGTAAACCCCATTTCCCCAGTCACAACCACAGCTTCATTTGTTAGAGCGGCAAGACGCTCAACTCAAAGATACCTTTTGTCAAAGAGCTCAATGAACTTGAACAAGGGCAGAACATTTCCCTTGGCTTCTGACAGGAGCGCCACCACATCCGCCCTACAACATACAGGTGTAGACAACATACACAGCATTTCACATTATTCATGGGAATTATAATGTACAATTTTAATACATGAAAACCGTAATGACTCTTTGGACACACATTGTTTTGGAAAACGCATATAAAATATGGTTTTCCAAAACAAATTGTAGACATCGTTCACAGTTTGTTTTTATATTTATTTATACAGGTTTCAGCGAATAAAGTGTCCATCAATATTAATAGAAAGCAGGGATGCTCAACCACTTAGACAACAAGGGCATCGTTATTACCAGGCTAATTCCCTCGCTGGCAGCCTTGATAATAAAATAAACATAAAACACTGCAGCCTTGATAGTAAAAGGGCATCGTTATTACGAAGCTAATCCCCTCGCTGGCAGCCTTGATAATAAAAAAAAACAAAGCAACATCACTAGACACACATTGTGGCCATATATTATCAAAATCGGTGAATAAGTTATTGAATAAACAAAAATACTTTTAACGTATTTGACTTACAAATAAGGTGAATATAAGGTGAATATAAGTCCTTAGTGACCTTGACACTTTTTGTTTGCCACATTCTGAGGATTAAAGGAAAATTGCATTCTGAGATGGAAAAATGTTGCATGGACTTGTTCTAGACACAACATTGTTACCTGACATTAATGATTGTTTTCGGTCCTTCTTCATTCTTCAGTGTGACATGAATTCGTTTGTAGCCGATTTTCTTCCGATGGAACTGTGAGATGGCGAACCTGGCTTCATCAATACTGCCCACCTTCACGAGACCGAGACTGGTATTGTCTGGCTGTAGGGTCACACTGATCCACAGGATCTGGATTGATTGGTTGATTGATTGTGTTGATTGGTTGACTGATTTATGGGATAAGCTATTACAGGCGGGGTAGGGGTACACTCAAGAGTAATACAATGTATGAATATTCAAATAATTATTTTTCACCATTCTTATTCCTTCTACAGACTGTTTGTTTGTTTGTTTGTTGGGGTTTAACGGCCTATCAACAGCTAAGGTCATGTACGGCCGGATGAATCGGTTTAGTACTAAATCCCATTATATTACCTGTAAAAGTACATTTTTCCCCCCCCCCCCCCCCCCCCCCCCCCCCCCCCCCCCCCCCCCCCCCCCCCCCCCCCCCCCTTTTTTCTTACATTTTCAACTGCAATGTACATGTACAAATGGGGGGAAAATCCCAAAATCAGAACTGAATATTTACAATAACAAAACTATATATTCAGCCCTGAAATCAGAATAAACCTGATCTGATGCCAGGTCCTCGCCACACCAGAATCACTTGGCCCCTCCAAAAAGCAGTAGGATCAGTAATAATCTTACTACTTTAATAATGGGCAACAACCCAATTCAACTCCCAGGTATCAAAAGAGCCAAAGATAAAAATGTACCTGAGGGCTAAACCAGGAAAATAGTGATTTCTATAAGGAGGGACCCCTACCGTTAATTTACGCTGTCTCGTTCGCCCGACCACCACCATTGTATTGTATCCATGAACTTCAATGGCCTAGACATCACATAAAAGGTTGTCAGGTTGTCAACTCGATAATGTAATAGTGTCAATTACTGACCTTGACATGAGGGTGAAAGGTCGTCATCAGGATATGCTTCCACTCTCTCGGGCTGATGTTGTAGTCAAGGTTACCGACAATCAAGTCCACTGACCCCGGGAATTCCTCCTGACATCGACTCTCAAGGTCACACGGTGAGCTGCCGGCACTGCTGTTGCTAGGCGATGGGGACTGCGATTTGATTGGACAGAAGCTGTCATACTTCATGTTGCCATAGGGATATGGGCCCGTGGAATTCTGGGTGGACATGTAGGGTTGTTGGTATGGGTATCCACTGCTGTTGTAAGCTGAATTAGATTTAATTTGATCTGATTTGATGGATTTGTGGCTATGACTGGAGAAATGGGGCTTATGGAATTTATAACCAGTGTAGCTACTGATCAAATGGCCCACTTGTCTAGCCTGGTAATGATCTATATTGAAGCATGATGGGCGTTTCATTGATGGAAGTGCGAACAGTGCAGATCCTGATCAGACTGTGCGGAGGCACAGTCTGATCAGGATCTACACTGGTCGCAATCCACATAATCTCCATTTCCTTATGGGAATTGCGACCAGTGTAGATCCAAATCAGCCTGTGGATCGGTACAGTCTGATTAGAATATGCACTGTTTACCATTCCATCAATGAAACACCAGTCATGTTTCATCAAGCAAGCAAACACAAGCAATACACATCGTTATCAGGATACAAGAGTGTGCCATTTGATGAGGGTCGCACATCCCATATGTCACATCTGAATCTAAACTGTTTGCAAATACGTGGCAGTGACTGGAGAAAGGCTTATGGGTTTTGCGACCAGTGTAGATCCAGATCAGCCTGTGCATCCGCACAGTCTGATAAGGATCTACACTGTTCGCCATTCCATCAACGAAACACCCATCACACTTCTAACAAGATATAGATCGTTATCCGGCTACATGAGTGTGCTAATTGATCGGGAACTACACTGGTCCCATATCCTCATTTCTCCAGTCACAACCACATATGATGTGCAGTGTTGAAAAGGTTAATATGTGATGCCAATAGCTTGCACACGATCAAACGTGGCTGTGACTTGAGAACTATGGTCGATGGGATTTGTGACCAGTGTAGCTCCTGAACAAATAGCACAATCTTGAGGCCTGATAACAATCTATATTAATTGTTAGACTGATTGATTGATTGATTGGTGTTTAATAGCATATCAACAGCTAAGGTCAGTTAAGGCCGGGCCAACGGGTTCGATCCTGTAATTAACCTGCTGCATTGCAGAGAAAATCGCAACCATTTACATCGAAAAAAAAAATATTCAGTCCTGGAATTAGAATAACCTGACCTGCTGCCAAAGTTACTTGTCCCCTTCCCCTAAAAGTACTAGGATTACGAATAATCGTATTACTCAAATAAGGGGTCTAACAAGATTCAACTCTCACATACAAGAATGCCAACGACGTACATGAGGGCCAAACTAGGTCTCCAGTCGAGATTCCGGTAAGGATGAACCCGATCAGTAAATTACCCATTGCATCCACCTGCCACCCACTTATTGATTGATAATTCCAGCACAAAAATATTTACACAATTCCTTAACATTTGATTGGCCCGTAGCAAGTCTCTGTCCAAAATTTATATCTCAGTAAACTCCTACGCCAAACTACTTTCCGTAACCGTGAGACGCAGTTAAAATAATTCTTAAGAAAACGGAAAATAAACACATTTTCTTGATGAATTTATTTCAAATTCTGGAACTTGGAAAAGTCGCGGGAAGACTGGACGAGGCCTTCCGGCCTTCGTCCAGTATTCCCGCGACTTTTCCAAGTTTATATCCCCGATAAATTCCACAAAAAGGCCATTCATTCCTATAATAGAAGCATGATGGGTGTTCATTGATGGAATAGCGAACATTACAGATCCTAATCAGACTGTGTGGATCTACACTGGTCACAAACCATAAGCCAAAATTTCTCCAGTCACAGCCACAAATGACTTACCTCCATTGTATCCATTCTGCTGCGGGTAGCCATTCTGGAATGGTTTGTACTGATAGTTTTTGTTGTAGTTCTGGTACCCAGCGGCAGGTCCCTGGTTCCCGTAGTCGGTCGGTGCGTACTGGTCGCCGTAACCATAGTAACTGGTCGTCTCCTGGAACTTGGTGACGTGGGAGAAGAACTGGGTGGATTTGGGGCCAGCGGGGTCACGAGGGATCTGTGGTTGATCTTCCTGGTACATCTGTTGCTGAAGCATCAACAGCTGAAATTATTTTGGGAATCAATAAACTATGGCCATTTATCAGTTAACTCGATATTTATTTATATGTGTTTTCATTTTTGTTGAGGATTCGCAATTATGTTTGCGGAATGCTTGCTAAGTATTTTCCTTCTATGCACTCAGAAGTATGTCGCATTGAGACGGTTCAAATGAGTAGTCACAACATATACTTTCATTGAGAACCGATGTAATTTTAGGTTGGGTTAATAGTATTGATTCCCATAGTTCACATTGCAGTCCGAGTTCCAGAGCTCCAGATAAGCTGCGTATTTGCTTAAATACCCAATTAAAATTGCCAAAAACCCAATTGAAATCAGAAGTAGTGAGTATCAAAAAGCAATGAAAGTTTTGTGGTACATTTACATGCTTCAGAAAACAATAAACAGACCACAAATATAGCATATTTGTCTTATTTTCCATGTAAACACATCTTGGTATTTCATTAGAATTGTCTCCAAGGAGACAATTCTAATGAAATGCCAAGACATGTTTTCATTTCGAAGCAAACTATTCAATAATTGCTGTCTGTTGATGTGTAAGCATCATTGAAATGATGGGAGTGATAATACTCAATTACTAATTCCTTATCTGGAGTTGCATGTTGAAGAATATGCTAATTCATAGCATACTATAACAAATATTTATACTTTCTGTATCCTCATAAAATACTAGAGCAAGCGAGCAGGGGCTCACTGATACCCCCAGCCGCTGCCTGGTGCGACCACCAAATGTTTTCGAAATCATTTGGCCTCGACCTTGGGTATGAAAGCCGCATGGGTGGGCTATAGAATGAAAAATAATTTTTTTAGTAAAATATATTTCTACGAATGAAATTCCATATTACATTATGCCATATAGATCTACTGGTCTTAAAACCGCAGCAAAAGAGAGATAACTAGTGCCTTACAACCTACTCCCGGGAGTTACTTCCCTTAGGCCACCGCCAGGTGGCACCCCTAGCTACCTAGTTGGACATGCGCAGACTGTCCGATAGCCATCTTGAACAAGCTGTGTGTCAAAGCCCATTCAAGCGGGCTGGGAGGTGGGCCTCCCTAATGTAATATGGAATTTCATTTGTAGAAATATATTTTACTAAAAAAATTATTTTCTACTTCATTCATTCCATATTACATCATGCCATCAGAATTTGTCAGACTGGTGGGAGGTTAAAAGAAACCTCTTCAGAACTTGTTGGGTGTCAAACTCACCAGTACGGTAGTTCCGAGATGCTTCCGATTTCCATCAACAGTACATCTCAGCATTCCGAGGCACGGAGTAATATATATATATATCTCTCACACTAAGCGTCTTATAAAAAACTAGTCAGGGGGACAGTTTAGAATGCAGCCTGCTAGACGCTTGGTAGATGGTGTACAAAAATGGTAAGATATACCTAAATGAGTGTATTACAATAAGATACCGCGACCATAGGATACTTCCCGTAGTCACGAGTAAGACTACTGCCGACAACCGTCGAACAGATGACAGACACTAGCGTGTATGTAACAAAAACAAGTAATACTGTACAACATCCAAGCTCTCTGTTCCTACTGAACGAAAACCTTCTACATGACCACGTTCTGGGCTGCTACCAGTGGTCCCAGAGATAATAACCTCGTCCATCTGTCTAGACAGTGAACGAAGGTAAAAGTTAGAAAAGGTTAGAGTGAGAATGCCAATAGGCAGCTCTCATTATATCCGGTAGAGGAACATTCCGAGAGAATGCGAGAGAAGACGAGATCGCTCTAACCACATGAGCTTTAATCTTCATGAAAGATAGGTCTCTATTGGTTAGTCTCCTGATACGATCTAGCAATACATAGCTGATCCATCTCGAAACCGAGTCCTTTGAAACGTCCCTGATTGCCCACGGATGGTATAAACAGGCGTTTCCGACCCCCCCTTTTATTTTTTACTGCCCTCAGATAGAACCGCAATGATCGAACTGGGCACAGTAACCTATCCTTATCCTGCGGACCAACTATAGAAGTGAGGCAAGGAATATGGATAGCTGATGGGGTCATAGAATAAGGAAACTGGTTTTAGCCAGAAAACCAGTATGAGGAAGGAGGGTAACTGAACCATCATTTTGATTAAAACGAATATGGCCCTCTTCCACTGATAATGCATGAATCTCACTGACTCTTCTGGACGAGGCCATTGATAGTAGAAAGGCCGTCTTGATAGAACACATTTAACAAAGTAGCTCCTGACAATAGTTCATATGGAGACTTTGTTAAGGCCAGAAGGACCAATGATAAGTTCCATCTTGGTGTGAGTGAGTGAGTTATCGGTTTTCGTAACTGAAAACTGCGAATTAACTCAGACAAGACATGGTTAGTGCCTATGTCGCAGTTCTGTCTAAACCGTAAGGTATTAGACAGCATTGCCCTATAACCTTTAATGGTAATTGGACAAAGATTCCGTGATTCATACAGAAAGGTGAAAAATTCCGCTATGAGTGGAATAGAGGGATTGAGTGGATCGCATGATCGCGCACCACACCAATCCGTGAAAATTTTCCATTTTGCCTGATACACCTTGTTGGTGGAATACGTCTAGCTGTGGAGACGTACTGGGCAACTTTCGAAGAAAATTTTCCCTTTCTAATGGATTCCCTGACAACATCCAACCGTGAAGGTGGAATATGTCTGGATTGCTGTGCGACAAGTTGTTCTGAGTTAACAACCTTGGTATTGATGGAATGGATCTGGGATAGTCTACCAGCAGATCGAGAAGGTCGTTGAACCACGACATCTGTGGCCAATTGGGGGCTATCAGAATGACCCGAGCATTCGATGCCCTGACCTTCCGGAGAACCTGTTTGTAACAGCCTCGGTGGTGGAAATGTGTACATGAACAGGTTCTCCCACCCCCCCTTCCATCGAGAATGCGTCCACTGCTAGTGCTCTGTGATCTGGCACAGGAGACACGAAGCGTGGGAGTTTGTTGTTGTACCTTGTGGAGAACAGATCCATATATGGAGTGCCCCACAGGTTGAACAAGCTCTGCGTTATCAGCGGATTGATTTCCCACTCTGTGGGAATTGGTGTCCCGCGGGATAGCCTGTCCGCTATGACGTTCAATTTGCCAGGAATGTGGCGAACTCTTTAGAGAGATGCCTTTTTCCTGGCAAAATGTCAGCAGAATCCCATGTCTCACTGAACATGGACAGAGAGTGGGTAACCCCACCCCCCCTGCTTTGCGTATGTATGAGACGACGGTCGAGTTGTCCGTCGCCACCAATACACATTTGCCCTTTATCAGGGGAAGCAGGTTTGCCAGAGCCAACGAAACTGCCTTCATCTCCAACAGATTGATATGAGATTGAGACTGGTTGTGAGACCAAGTCCCCTGGCAGGTCTTTCCAAGTGGTTCCAGATGAGCTCCCCATCCGTGCAGACTGGCGTCTGATATAGGTGGAACTGGGGTTCGGGGTCGTGAATAGGCACGCCTCGAGTGAACCGCTTGGTATCAGCCACCAACGAATGTGGTGGTGAAAGACGTGGCCCAGGCTGATCTCGGCATGCAGCGGTTGTGTTTGCGATCTCCACTGGGAGAGCAGAATTAACTGCAATGGGCGAAGGTGTAACCTGCCCATTTCGACAAAATCCGCTGCCGCGTTGAGGGACCCCAGGAGTGAAAGAAATGTTCTCGCGGTAGTGCAAGTTTTTCTTGTAAACTCTGACAGGAGTGCAACAAGGTTGCATGTTCTGTCTGGTGGTACCCTCACGATGCCAAGATCTGACAGGAAGTACATCCCTATGAAACTGAACCTCTGGCTCGGTACTAGTTCTGATTTCTCCAGGTTGGGCAGTAACCCCAGGCGGGTTACTATAGTCCAAACCTGTGACAGGTGATGTACGAGAACTTCCCGTGAGAGGGGTGATGGACCAGCCAGTCGTCTAGATACTGGACTAGACTTGGCCCCTGCCGCCTGATAAAAGCCGCTACGACTTTCATCAGCCGCGTGAACACCATTGGCGCTGTTGACAAACCAAATGGAAGGGTACGGAACTGAAACACTCTGCCAGCTATGGCGATATCTCAGGTATTTCCTGCACGACGGGCGTACCGGAACATGCAGATATGCGTCCTGGAGATCGATGGAAACTGTCCAGGTTCCGTTCACAATGATATTGCGAACTGACCTTTGGGTTTCCATTTTGAAGTGTTCCAGCTGAATCCCTTTGTTCAGCGGAGACAGGTCTATCACCGGTCTGTACTTGCCATTCTTTTTCTGAACAAGAAAAAGACGGCTGTAAAACCCCGGTGAAGAGTGGTCTCTCACCTCCTCCACTGCCCTCTTTTCCAATAACTCTCACTATCTGAAGTAGAATAGGAGCGAGGGTTTCGTCCTTTATTGGAAAATGGACTGGCCTTGGAGTTAAAGCAGGGAGGCGTAATGAACGGTATAGAATATCCGTTTTTTATTATTGACAACACGTACGTGTCGTCTGTAATGCCTTCCCATTCCTCCACAAAGTAGGCCAGTCTTCCCCCCACCGCACGCGAGGTGCAAGGTGGAGGGGGCAGTGTGGGAAGTGGCACAACGCTATCGGGTAGCACCCCGCCACCGACCCCGAAACTGCGAAGCCCTCGAGAGTGAGCTGACCCACGACCACCACGAGCCGCGACCGCGAGCTGCGTTGGTAGGAGCGTTGGAAGGAGTGAAGTATTCCGCCTTGCGAACCTTCTGCTTCCTCCTCCTGCCACCAGAAGGCTTCTTCTGGGATGCAGGGGCTGCCACTTCCTTCTGCTTTTTGAACTTTGACGCCGCGGGCGCCAAGTTCCTAAGCAGTGCTAGCCGTTCATGTTTCTTTGACGATCCTGCTTAAGGACGTCAGGAACTCGGCCACCAAAGAGGGACTCTGCGTTAAGCGGGGCAGACCGAAGGGTCTCCCTGCTTGATGGCAGAAGCTCTTTGGAAGTAGCCAGAGCAGAGTCACGTCTGACCTGCAAGAGGTCTGATACTAGTGACACACTCCCTGCCACAGCGTGGCGGGTGGCTCTTGCCTGTGCCTTGGCCACGGAGAGACGAGGAAAATCGTCCTCTTGTCGCACAGACGTCGCCAGCTTATACTGGGTGGCGGCGAAAAGCTCCATGTGCGAACACACGTTGACCAAGGCCCTCAGCCTCGATTCCCACCTCCGGAGTTGCTCCACTTTAATCTTAACAGTGGAGCCCTCAGAAATACCACACCGAACTGCATCGGGTCCAACTGAGGAGCCTCGGAGGGGAAATATGGTGAGTGCACCTTATAAGACTGACTCTGGGGTCAGTTTACGTACGTCAAGAGCTGGGGTTTGGTACCCTGGCTGTGCCCGACTACCCTCAGTCGACGACTGTAGGTATTCAAACACGCTCTTAACGCACACGGAGTGTGGAAGCACCCGGAATTCCTGCCGGAACTCTACAGGTTCTTCCATACACTCCAAGGTGCTCCTTAGCGTTGAAGTACGAGGTGCCGGAAGGCTACCTTCCGGGCAGAGGTCATTAGGCAGTAGCCGGTACACCTCATTCATAGCCCGCTTCAAGCAAAGGGTGTCATCCTGTACTTGAGGATCTACATCCTCAAAGTCTTCCCACGGTGGATGACCCTGTGGCACCTCTCCCAAAGGGGAGGAAACCGCATCGTCCCCAGAATCCCCCGAAGCCGAGTCCGCTGACTCAGAGGACGAATTGGAGACAAGCTCCATGTCCCGGTTGCACTGAGTAGTGCAGCACACATTCGGGGGGTGAGCCCTACAGGGGGCTGGGGGGGACATGTGAAACAGAAGGGCCCTGAGGGTCCTCACATGCCCTCTTGGGATCCGAGGGACCCGGGCCAGGAGCAGACGAAGCTGCGTGGCTGAAGGAAATCTGATGTTTCCTTTTACGGGAAGTGTGATCTCCACATGGTGAAGCATCACGCTGATCCCTAGAGGGTCTACTAGGTTGTGAAACCAAACCATACTGGTCATGGTCAACCCAATCGCGTCCCTGGCTCACTCTAGGAGTCTGAGCTGGGGGCGGCCCTGGGGTAAAGGCCAGCACCAACCGAATGTTCGGTATATGGTGTCCTGAACCCATCAGCATCACGTAGCGGAACGTGGTACCTGCCGTCACCGACATGTCCGGTGACTGGCGACCAGTGACTAACAGCGTCACGTGGTGGCACGTGTTACCTGGAATCAGTCACCTGTCGGTTATCCGGTGCCTGGGCGACGGTATCCGGTGTCCGGTGCACAGCAGCGTCACGTAGTAGTACGTGGTACCTGCCGTCACCTGACGTAAGTCCGGTGTACGTCGTTGGGTAGTCTGTAGCGTCACGTGCAAGCCCGTGATAAGAACTACCGCTCCCAACTATATCCGTGTCATGTGCACGGCGAACGGTGTTCGGTGTCCGAGAATCGGCAGCGTCAAGTAACTGTACGTGGTACCTGCCGACTCGATCTACCAACTGTCCGTTATCCGGTCTGGTTGTAACACAGCGTCTCCAGAGTAGGAGGTACCTGTGTTACCTAGATACATACCCCCAGCAGCGTCACGCGGTGAGGCGTGGTACCTGCCATTTCCGTGGGCGGCATTCGCCGTAAAACGGCTAAGTCAGCACCCGCGAAAAAATTGGGCGTGGGTGGTCCACTAGTAGTGGCCATCTTGGTCGGCTGTGGGTGTATACCAACAAGTTGGGATACCTCCCAACGATTCAAAGGGCACAACACGTCGGACCCTGGTGGTCCGATGAGCATAGCTCCCGAATCGTGTGCACTAGGTGCAGCTACCGATCCTTCTGCCCCCTCGGCTCGGGAGGGTGCCCCCACCACATCTTCGGGTGGAGGGCCCCTCCTATAAGTGCTCTCAACTGGCAGCGCCGAGTCATCCTTGCGGGATGAAAGGTTAGGGTGGGGCAGGGTCAGGGCCAGCCGGGTCTCGAGTGACGTCCCTAGTTCCTGAATCAGAACGTGCCGTGATCTTACTATCTACACTAAGTGTAGAGTAAGATCGCGATACGGGGTCCGTCACGGGCGAAGGGGCTGAACCTGACCCCCCTAAGGTGACTCGGGGCAATGAGGGCTCCATGTGTAGCCCCCCTTGCTCCTTATGTGAGTCATCGACCTTAGGGGGGAATTTCACATGAGAATTAACAGATACAACCTGCTGTTTCTTATTCGAACCACGCGTGGACGAAGTGGATCGAGGCCGTTTCGTCGTAGTCTTCTTAGACGAGTAGGAACTGGCCCGAAGAGCTGAAGCCCAGGTATCTTCGGACCACAGCTCACAAACGCGCACTTATTGTCAAGCGAACACTTCGAGCAGCGGAGACAAAGTTCGTGGGTGTCGTACCATCCCTTACGGTGACCGCACGCGCCAGTCGTCTGTCCAGACGACGTAGACATGACGTACTCGTGACAATCTAGAAAGATAAGCGACGGTAGTCAAACTATAATACACGTCATGTACAAGTGACAATGATATACCACCCACCTAAGTGCCTAGCAGGCTGCAGTGATATTCTAAATAAGGGGAGACAACCGCATTATATGCAATATAACAATGTGGAAGTCGACATAAAAAAAATATAAGGCACGTGAAAAAATACACTAATAGTTCGTCAACATAGACGGGAAAGAAAAAGGCCGATAATTAGGGCACGTGCAAGCCCTGACAAAATGGCGCTTAGTGTATCACCCAATATTTTCACATAGTAACAGTTAGGATACCAAACAACAATATATATATCGTCGTATAAGTAGTATGAACTATAATGTTTCTCAATCGCAGATACGGTCCGAAATCTGAAGCATTCGTCGGAGCTCCGAAGAATACGTCCGGCTTTGACACGCAGCAAATCAAGATGGCTATCGGACAGTCTGCGCATGTCCAACTAGGTAGCTAGGGGTGCCACCTGGCGGTGGCCTAAGGGAAGTAACTCCCGGGAGTAGGTTGTAAGGCACTAGTTATCTCTCTTTTGCTGCGGTTTTAAGACCAGTAGATCTATATGGCATAATGTAATATGGAATGAATGAAGTAGAAATATGGATTATGATAAAGATTTGTCAATCTTACGGTTGCAGAGATAATGGGTACCCGAAAGCTTTAATGCAACTCTTATGGACTGAATGATAAACAGAAATACAAACACTATATACCTCTAGACATACTTTGTAAGACGGGGGTATGATCAGTAGCCGATTTCATCAACATGGCAAAGTATACTTATCTAGCAAAGTATACTTTGAGGGAGAAATTTTCAATTTAAGGATAAATTTATTATTTTTTATTATACTGAATTTATTACATTATCACAGCCAATTTGGCTTTGATAATGTAATAAATTCAGTATAATAATTCTGCATACTTTTAATCATCAAATATATGCAACGGTTAGTTCTATATGAAATAATGCATTTTGGGAAAAATAAATGATTACTCCCTCAAAGTATACTTTGCTAGATAAGTATACTTTGCAATTTTGATGAAATCGGCTACTGGATACAGAAAATATAAGAGATTAAGTAGTAAAAGGCATCCATAATAGCCGAGATTATCTCAGCTCTCATAATACAAACCTGTCTGCTGGATTTGTTCTCCTGTGAAAGCTTTTTGACCGCCCCCTGTACTTCCACATTCGTGCTGCCATCCACCTTCGGCAAGCTTCTGGTCGACACAGAGTCCACAGGGCTCTCGGCCAGCCGGAAACCTGTTGTGTTTACGTTCCATGACGAGTTGTCCCCCTTTACACCAGAGTTGTCTTCCTGGATGTTATCCTTGGGTTTTGGGAAGAATGGACGAGGGTTGAAGGCGGCGGCAGGCTTGTTGTCAGGCTTGTTAGGTTGTCCTCCTGAAAGATAACTAGAGCAAGTAAGCAGAGGCTCATGGATAACCTCGACCCCCGCCTTGACAACAAATAAAAACGTTAAACACAAATCTTACAGACGCATGGGCGGACGGAGGTACGAAGGAATGGATGACAGATGGAAATACGACAAGAATCCTGCCACAGAAGCGTTGTCGCGCCTGCTGAGGCATTTGACTGTTACATGATCATGGGCATGTGCTAAAGTAAGCATCACATGAGTGTGTCCAAATGCTTACATGTATCAAGTGTCCAAATATTGAAGCAATCCACCAAGTAACATTAATGTTTACGATGATGATGAAACTTGCACAAATTTTTTGATACTAAAACAAGAAACGAGGCAAAGCCACGAAGGCGAGGTTTTTTCCAAGCATAGACACTTGGATAACATAATTATACCCACTTTTTGTAGACTAGATGGCCGTGGCCTGCATGTCGCGCCTTGGGGCGAGGCATGGACACCAAAAAAAAGAGATATAGTAGATGGAAAAACTTTAACCAAAAAACTTTCTGAAATGCCCGCTGCCAGCCCGCCCGCCCGGCTTTCGCCAATCCAATAGCCTGGATTTTTTTTAAAAAAACCTGGCGAAAAATGGGTGATGGGTTTGCCACAGCATGATAGAGGACCATCAGAGGAATGCATGTGTGATGTATGAAGCAGTTAGTGAAAGGAAACAACAATTATCATGATCATAAGAAATAAATTTTGAATGCATGACATTGACCGAGGGTTTAGCAAAGACCCGAGGATCATGATAGTTTGTTTGTTTATTAGTGTTTAACGGCCTATCAACAGCTAAGGTCATGTAAGGCCGGGCAAACGGGTTCGATCCCATTTTAACCTGCTGCATTGGGGAGAAAATCCCACGGAATATTTACATCGAGAACAAATATATTCAGCCCTGAAATTATAATAACCCGACCTGATGCCAGGTCCATACCACACCAAGTCACTTGGCCCCTTCCCCTAAAATAGGATTACGAATATCGTATTACTCGCATAAGGGGTATAACCAGATTCAACTGTCACATACAAAATGCCAAAGACGTATGTGAGGGCGAAACCAGGTCTCCTGTCGGGATTCCGGTAAGGAATAACTCCGATCGCTAAATTACCGATTGCGTGCTCCCACCTGCCACCCACGAGGATCATGATAGAGGTTGATAGTTAGGATGGGACGTACGGACACCGGTAACACTATATATGCCAATCAAATTCACTCCAGATGTTATTACACAGATGTCATATCACAGTTATGAGAGTGAATGAGTTTAACGTCCCTGCAACAGCTCGGGTCATATATCACATTTATGAAATGGATTACAACACGGCAAATGTTTTCACGAGATAAATATCAAAATCTGCGGGTTTACTTCAGAGTTCTCTCTGAATAACGGACAGACAGATAGTGACGATATGACTTCGAGTGGACGTACCCATTGGTGTAGCCGCAAGTTTGCCTCTTTATATGCAATAGGTTGCACTATATCACTACACTACAGTCAATGATAAAAAATTGCGGAATAACAATTCCATTTTGCGCACTAAAATATAGCAATAATCTGCAGGGCATTGATGTTCATACTTCGCTATATTGTTAGTGAGAGAAAATTGTAGACAAAACTATTGTCATAAACTCACCTGATATAAAGTTAGCTTAGATAATCTCGGCTATAAAATATGGTCACAAAAACATCCAAAATGTCCTGACATTTAGTGACGAGCGAGCAGTTCTGTTAAACAAGAATTCCGCCATGGAAGCGGTATCGCGCCTGCCGAGGCATTTGACCGTGAAATATTATCAAAGTCTGGCAAGGGGTTAAAGAGATATTATGAAAAAACAATAACATTAACGCATTTCTGTTACAAAACTGGTGAACATTACAAGTAAATAAATGACCTTGACCTTGATAATTTGGATGTGGGGGTGTGAGTAATGAAGCATCATCCCTAGACAAACATTGATGTGAAATATTATCAAAGTCTGGCAAGGGGTTAAAGAGATATTGTGAAAAAACAATAACTTTAACGCATTTGTCTTACAAAAAAAATGGACGACGACAATGCGGACGACAATGCGGACGACGACGACAGAAAGCGCCGACTATAGTCGCGCCTCTGCTAAAGCAGGCGCGACAAAAACTTGCAGAGACCAATAATAAACATGTACATGTAAATATACCTACTTTGACCTGGGTTATACTTTTATTCCCGTTTTATTCGCGAGGACATAATGGGCTGTTATTGTGACCATATTTTATACCGGCCAGGTCTCAGCGATAAGGATACAGATATATAAAAGACACATGAAATAGTAAAAGTCATCCGTATAGCCGAAATTACCTAACCCTTAAGTAATCAGAGCTCCAGTTAAGGTGCATAATTTGGGGACAAATTTCTTATTTCTCTATCAAAAATGGTATGTTGGAAGTGCTTTAGAATGGTCTTAATGAGACGATTCTAAAGGACTCCCAACTTTCCATTGTTGGTGAAGAAATAAGAAAATTTCACCACAAATTGAACAAATTACGCACCTTAAAGGTATGAAGTATTTCTAAGGGGAAAAAGTGTCGCCCGATCGATGTGGGGTTTGAACCCACGACCCCCGTAACACTAGCACGGCGCTCTTACCATCTGAGCTAACCGGGCGATCATGTCACAACACCACACCAAACACTATACACACCTCCCCTTATATTTGGGAGCCAGGCATCAACCTCACAGCTTCATGAGGAGTATAGCCTGCAACCCAAAGTACACCCAGGCACAATCCTGTTTACTTCTGACACCATTGAAGTATTTCTAAGGGGAAAAAGTGTCGCCCGATGTGGGGTTTGAACCCCCGTAACACTAGCACGGCGCTCTTACCATCTGAGCTTACCGGGCGATCAAGTCTCAACACCACACCAAACACTACAGGTACATGCCCACTCAGTAGGCACAAAATATTATTATATCAGAGACATCATCTGATACATTTTCTGGCAAAATAAACATTCATTCACAATTACCCCATGTATTGATTGGCATTATTATACATTTTATATCAGACATAAATGTCCACACTGATATCAGGGACGATAACCGTATTTCCTTAAAATGTTAACGGACATTACTATTTATGTTCTGTATTTATTTTCTAATGTGCAATGATCATACTTTATAATCTGTCGAAAATATTATTTTTTTCAAGTGATGTATTTAATTAGTATAAATAATTAAAATATATCATGTCTCATTTACATATGAAAATAGACTGATACCACCGCGCGTAAACCAAGGTAAACCAAGGTAAAATAATGATTAAATGATTGTATCTGTATAGCGGGCACTCGTAATGTTTAGAACTGGTGGAATAGGGACACAATTATACACTTATTTAATTCATATAAAGAACATTGTGTGCCTACTGAGTGGGCATGTACCTTTAACTGGAGCTCTATGTAATGCTATGTAATGTACTGTAATTACAGTGACGCCAACTGGAGGGTCCATTAATTTACACCTTCACCATTAATATCACATTTATCTGCACTGGTCACATCACAGGAAACGATCTCAACCAGTCTCAACGATTCTAATGTGTCGCCATACTTATTTAAATAAGTATGGCGACACATTAGAATTGTTGAGACTGGTTCCTGCAGGTCACATGAACAGAAGAACCTAGTCGAGAACATCACCGACCCAATCAAGTTGGGTCATGATAGCTGCAATTTGTTTAGTGGCATTTTATATTTTTGAATAAAACTGAATATATACAGCACCTAACTGTATAAACACTTGGATTGAACCCTAGTTTACATTTACAAACTTACACCAGCATTATATTGTTGATTTCAATACAATTTTTTACGAAAACAAAGTGCTTATTTTTCTCAGATACATGTATTCATGAATTTTGTCAATAAAAATGTGTTTTTTTTATTTCTATAAACAATAAAAGCTCAAAATATTTAACAACTACTATTTACATGCATATTGAAATAACCAACAAGTTATTTAATTTAAAAATATGCAAATTTGATACTTTATCATTGTTTTTGAAAATTCCACAGAAAAATGCCACTTTACAAGAGTAAGCCATCATGACTGTATATCAAGATAGTCATGAAGTCACGACTAAGAAGAACCCACCTTGTTTTGTTCCATCCGGTACAAGTTGCCGGCCGCTAGTCGTGCCCGAATTGCCACCCCTGGACGCCTGACTGACCGGTCGGTTCACAGAGAAGTCCACGTGAACCTTGGTGCCAAAAGCACCGTCTCCATCCATTCTTCTCCGCCCCCTGGAAAATGTATGCTGCCTGTTGTAATACGTCCCGCCACCATTGGCTGTGTATGGTCTCGGACATCTGTCGCCAACCGTGTAATCGCCCGATGTCAATTTCCCAGTCTTTCTATCATTTCTCTCAGACCCAAAGCTCTGTGGATAACATCTCCCAACATGCACATGCTTTGACCCTGAACTATTTTTGAACTGCATGCGCTCTCTCAGCCTTGACTGCATGTTGACATGCATGCCCGTGTGAGATGTTTTCAATGCAGACATGTGTTCATTTCCATTGTTGATTTCAACATGTACATTTCAAGAAATCATGCCAGTAACTGTCCAGTGGTCACTCAACCGTGTATACATGTCCCTGCTCTGGTCATGTGTGAGCAGAGCATGAGAAACTTGAAATGGTTGGAGTGGAAGAGAGCATAGATATATGTGGCTGTAACTGGAGAAATGGGGCTTGTGGGGCTTGTGTGGTTTGTGACCAGTGCATATCCAGATCAGCCTATGCAACCACACAGTCTGATCAGGATCTTCACTGTTCGCCATTCCATCAATATGAATTTGCAACCAGTGTAGATCCAGATCAGCCTGTGCAATCGCACAGTCTGATCAGGATCTTCACTGTTTGCCATTCCATCAATATGAATTTGTGACCAGTGTAGATCCAGATCAGCCTGTGCATCTGTCTGGTCAGGATCTGCACTGTTCACCGTACCATCAATGGAACACCCACCATCCTTATAACATACAATATAGTTCACACAGGCTGATGCAGGTCTATATGTTTCGCTAGATTTTCCATCCAAAAATCCAACCGTGTAGGCACTGATTGGAATGGAAAAGCAGACACTAATCTGGTGTTACATTGCTAAACTCAATAGACCACTTGTTGTTTCTCTATTAACACGGCTCGTGTCCAAGGTATGTACCTGTTCATGTGATAAATAAGTTAGATCACGTTTGTCCGCATGTACGAGCGATAATCCGCTCGCTAAAGCTCGCGGATTATCTCCTCGTACATGCGGACGAACCGTGATCTAACTTATACTGATTGCCTTTGCACTCACATTAGACCCAGATTATCCTGTGCGTACATGCAGACTGATCAAGTCCTACATTGCTTGCCATTAAATTGGGTGAAACAGCAATTTACAGACCACAATTTAATTTAGGAAAACAGGGCTTACTGCCTTTCAGAGAAGTGAACACTCAGATCAGCCGTATATCATGTTATAATTCCAGCACAAAAATATTTACACAATTCCCTAACATTTGATTGGTCCGTAGCAAGTCTCTGTCCAAAATTTATATCCCAGTAAACTCAATGCCGAACTACTTTCCGTAACCGTCAGGCGCAGTTAAAATAATTCTTAAGAAAACGGAAAATAAACACATTTTCTTGATGAATTTATTTCAAATGCTGGAATTATAAGGCCTTCGTCCAGTATTCCCGCGACTTTTCCAAGTTTATACCCCGATAAATTCCACAAAAAGGCCATTCATTCCTATACACAATTCAGTTGGTCAAATATTATCAGGCTTAAGAGTGTCACTCATCAGCAACTACACTGTTCCGAAAGAAATTAAGCCCACATTTATCAAGTTGGCAAAATAAAATCGAAAAATGTCTTTTCATTAACCCTTTCAACACCACAGACCTCTATAGAGACAATGTTTGCAAACAGTGCAGATCCAGATGAGCCGGCTCGTAACGAGCCGTCTCATCAGGATCTCCACTGTTTGTTAATAATATTAAACGTCATACAGATTACCCTTTTAGAAGAATGGGATAATTTGAATGAACAAAATTAATGAAATAGTGTGAAACATTGGCATGGAACATCCTATTAAGTTACTTGGTGTTGAAAGGGTTAAAGGTACATGCCCACTCAGTAGGCACAAAATGTTCTTTATACATGTATCAGATACATCATCTGAGACATTTTCTGGCAAAATAAACATTCATTCACCATTATCCCACGTATTGATTGGCATTATTATACATTTTATATCGGACGTAAATTTCCACACTGATATCAGGGGTGATAACCGTGTTTCCTTAAAATATTAATAGACATTACTATGTATTCTCTGTATTTATTTTTTGATGTGAAATGATCATACTTTATAATCTGTCGAAAATATCATATTTTCAGGTGAGGGGACACATTTAATTAGTATAAATAATTAGAAAATAGCATGCCTCATTTGCATATGAAAATAGCGCGTCACTATTAGTAAAATAAATATTATTAACTGATTATATCTGTATAGCGGGCACTCGTAGTTTTTAGCACTGGTGGAATAGTGACACAATTATACACTTATTTAATTGCTATAAAGAACATTTTGTGCCTACTAAGTGCGCATGTACCTTTAACCCTTCCAATGGTGACTTTCAAGCCACATACCAACTATGAGTCTCTACCATTAGTGTCTAATTGTTTTACCACTTACAAGGCAAAATTAAGAAATTGTAAGTGTCCAAAAGGGGGAGATAATCCATGAGCCAGGGTTCAAATTAAAAATCAAAATTCAAGTTGCGCATCTACAAACCACAAGGAAGCATCATACCAAATATCTCCAGCTATTAGCAAAATCGCAAAATTCAAAGCCCAAATGGTGGAGATAATCCTTGACCCGGGGGTCAAATAAAAAGTTGAAATTCGTATACACAGTAAGAAAGCCACATACACAGCAAAATGTGCCACTACAATTCATATGAAAAAAATACTAATGTAAAACATATGTATTGCAATTTGCATATGTATTTCATATGAAAAGTTTTCATATGAAATTCATAGGAAATTTTCAATTTCATATGAAATTTTCATATGAAATTCATATGTTACAATGCAAATTTATATAGTTTTCATATGAATTGCATATGATTTTTTTATATTAAATGAATATGTTACATATGCAATTCATATGAAAAGAGCACACAATCATGCTGTTGCACATTATTTGAATCCCCGACCTTACATGACCTTAGCTGTATATCATGTTCAGAATGCAATCAGTCAAAATATTATCAGTTTTAGAGTCACTCATCAGGAACTATATACTGATTCAACAACATGAAATAAGCCCACAGTTGTCAAGTTGTGGCGAAATAAAGTTGAACTAGAAAATTGTATGTCCAAAAGTGGGAGATAATCCATGGCCCAGTGTCGAATCAAAACTAGATTTTCACTTAGTACATCTATAGAAGTGACATACCAAATATCAACAGTTTAGACGTTTTACAAGTTACAATGCGGAAATTCACTTTGCGTATCTACACACCAGAAGGAAGCTACATGTATGTACTAAGTATCAAACGTCCAGCTGTTATGGTTTAAAAGCTTTACAAATTACTGGGCAAAATGGTGAAATTCTAAGTCCATAAGGGGATATATTCCATGACCTATGATCAAATAAAAATAAATATTGCACATCTACACATTATAAGGAAGCTACATACCAAGTAGCAAGCCTCCAGCTATCAGAGTTTAAACGTTTTATGAGATACAAGCTCTCACAAAAACTTTAACCAAGGGAAATAACTATGTAAATATGGCAATTGTAGGTCAAGGTCACGTTTTCAAAGGTGGTTTGCGGTTCACATCACTGGCTTATGATAGTGTGCAAGTATGGTGGCTGTAGGCCTAATACAATGTACTATTGAAGACATAAGCTCTTACAAAAACTTTAACCAATGGAAATAACTATGTAAATATTGCAATTGTAGGTCAAGGTCACAAAATGGTCATGTGTTTCACAATGGGTTGCAGTGCACATCACTGGCTCATGATAGTGTGCAAGTATATGCATATGGTGGCTGTAGGTCTAATACTATTGAAGATACAAGCTCTTACAAAAACTTTAACTGAAGGAAATAACTATGTAAATATTGCAATTGTAGGTCATGGTCACACAAAGGTTGTTGGCTTCACAGTGGGTTGTGGTGCGCATCACTAGCTCACGATACTGTGCAAGTATGGTGGCTGTAGACCTAATGCTATTGAAGATACAAGCTCTTACAAAAACAAGGGAAACTACTATGTAAATATTGCAATTGTAGGTCAAGGTCACACAAAGGTCATGTATTTCACAGTGAGTTGCAGTGTAAATCACTGGCTCATGATAGTGTGCAAGTATGGTGGCTGTAGGCCTAATACATTTGAAGATACAAGCTCTTACAAAAACATTAATCTTGTGACAGACGGATGGCCGGACGAGACAAACAGACACGGGTAACACTAAATTCCCCTTCCACTATCTTGGTGGGGCATAAACATACCTTTTCATTAACTCTTACAATGCTGAATTAAATTTGTTTATACTTTGTTTATTGTTTATTTTTCTCATCAAAAACATGAATTGGCAGGACTTTCAAGCCACATACTAAATATGAAGTCTCCAACCATTAGAGTTTCAAAGGAAACGTAGAATTCCTTTTTTTTTATTAATTTGTTCCCACAAAATAACAATTTGTTCCCACGAAATAACAATTTGTTCCCTCAATTTAACAATTCGTTCCCACAAGTTAACAATTCTTTCCCTCAATTTAACAATTTTTTCCCACAAATTAACAATTTGTTCCCTCAATTTAACAAATAATTAATTTGTGGGAACAAAATTTCAACAAATCCTTATATCGTGGGAATGATTTGTTAGTTCAAGGGAATGAATTGTTAAATTGAGGGAACAAATTTTTATTTCGTGGAAACGAATGGTTAATTCGAGGGAACGAATTAAGAGAGAACAAATTGTTAAATTGAGGGAACAAATTGTTATTTCGTGGGAACGAAATAATAAAAAAAAATCCATGTCCCCTGCGTGGCTCCGTAAAATTCACCTTGCGCATCTACACATCATAAGGAAGCAGCATAACAAATATGAAGCCTTCAGCTATTAGGGTTTAAAAGTTTTACGACTTACAAGGCAAAATTGTAAACTTGCAAGTCCAAATGGGGGAGATAATCCATGACTCAGAGGTCAAATCAAAATTCACTTGGCGCATCTACACACCATAAAGCAGCTACATACCAAATCTGAAGTCCCAGCTATTATGATCTTAACGTGATACTTTTTACCATGTAAAATTACCAAATATGAAGTCTCCAGCTATTTAAGGAATAAAACCATGGGTTGTTGCGTTTACTGTAGCATGAACAACATTTGGTTTGTTTAACCATTCACCCCTAAGTAACTGGAATGAATTTTGATCTGTTAATTTTGCAACCAATTCAACCATATTTCAGAATAGTCCATTTATGAAAATGGGGTGTTTTTGTTCTTAAAACAAAGAAAATGACTTGCAACAAGTGCAGATCCTGATGAGACGAATCGTCAGTTACCGGTATATGTTAATTTTGTAACCAATCAAATCGTCACAAAATGATATTCAGACTAGTCCATTTATGAATAGGGGGTGTTTTTGTTCTCAAAAATATGAAAATTAATTGCAAAAAGTACAGATCCTGATGAGACCTTGATCAGGCTCATCTGGATATACACTGTTTGCCAATACCACTATACAGGTCTGTAGTTTTGAAAGGGTTAACCCTTACTACGCTGAATTAAATGTTGTCGTCTGCTGGTAACGTTTTATTTTCAATATTTATCGACAAAAACCTGGTTTTGACAGCACATGAGAATCGTCTCCAGTGGAGACGATTCTCATGTGCTGTCAAAACCAGTTTTTTGCTAAGAATTAAAGCAAACATGAAAAACAGCAGACGGCAATTTCCGTCAACAGCATAGGAAGGGTTAAAGAGCAAAGGAATCCTCGCAAACTTTAAACATACCAAACGTTTTTCCCACTGGAGACGATTCTCATGTGCTGTCAAAACCAGTTTTTTGCTAAGAATTAAAGCAAACATGAAAAACAGCAGACGGCAATTTCCGTCAACAGCATAGGAAGGGTTAAAGAGCAAAGGAATCCTCGCAAACTTTAAACATACCAAACGTTTTTCATACTACAGTATTAAACGCAAAACACCATGGTTTTATTATTATATTTACATTATTTGTTCTGATAGTTTCAAAAGTGTAAATAGTCAAATATGGCATTTCAATTAACAATCATCTTGTTTTACGTCATTTTGTCGCAATTCTGGAACAGCGACATTGCAAGTCAATAGCATGCCGTTATTGACATCGTGATATAATTGATGATGTCAAACAAACTTTAACCAATCAACAATGTCGTGCGACGTCACATGGGGCTAATGTAATCGGATATAAATGCAATACATTGAATAGACGTTTCCTTTATGAACTTATGGAAGGTGTAAATGTTAGGGTTTAAAAGTTTACGACTTACAAGGCAAAAGTGTGAACTTCTAAGTCCTAACGGGGGAGATATTTCATCACCAGGGGGTCAAATCAAGTCGAAATTCACTTTGCACATCTGCACACCATAAGGAAGCCACATACCAAATATGAAGTTTGCAGCTATTACAGTTTAATAGTTTTACTTCCTACTTCAGACGGACAGACGGACACACGTAACAAAACAATATACTGTTACCCTTTTTTTAAAATGTGGGCATAAACATGCATTGAATTTGAAATCAGGGAATACAATACTCTTTAGACACAAAGCTTATCTGCGGTTCTGGATCAATATACAAGTACAGGTAAGTGATGGGCAGTGGATTTGTTATAGCATGATAGAGGATCATCAGATGCATGCATGTGAAGGAGCTCCCTGTAAAAAAACAGAAGTTATAAGAAATTTACCCCAACGTTAAGTTTATGAATGCACTAAGTTTGTGACCTTGTGGTAAGGGGTGGGTCGTGGATTTGCTACAGCATGATAAAGGGTCACTCAAGGGATGCATTATGAAATATCAAGGTGTTCCATGAAAAGAAACGGAAGTTATAAGACATTTACCCCAATGTTCAGTTTGTAGACACCGATGGCGCCGGGGGTATGCCATTAGCTCTTTCTGAGGCGAGCTTAAAATGAACCTAAATGCAAAAACTTAACATTGAAAACGGATGACTAAGTCGATTACGCGGAAAAAATAGGTGAAGGTCAAAAAATGACACCCGTTGGTTAAATGAAGTTGTGCAAGTATGATGGTCCTAGGCACAGGTTGAAGTAACGGACCGAGGTCTATAAATACATTAAATATGCCTAAAAGCATCAATAAATGAGAAACAAAAAAGCTAAATTTTGTTTATACTGAATTATATGGAGGGGGTAAAAAAAAAATTCAGCTTTTTATTTTTCATTTATTGATGCTTTTAGGCATATTTAATGTATTTATATATTTATAGACCTCGGTCCGTTACTTCAACCTGTGGTCCTAGGTGGTACAGTAACAGAGAAACGGACCTAAACATGAAAACTTAACATTGAAAATGGCTAGGTTTGATTACACAGACAAAAAATAGGTCAAGGTACAAAAAGGTCACATGTTGGATATAGGTATGTGTTGGGCACCCATTGGTTATGAAGTTGTGCAAGTATGGTGGTTTCAGGTGGTATAGTAAGTGAGAACCAGATTTAAACGCAAAAACATAACATTGAAAATGGCTAAGTCGGTTACACGGAAAAAATAGATCAATGTCAAAAAAAGGTCACATGTTGGATAGTGGTAATAATCGGTATGTGATGGGCACCCGTTGGTTAGAAGTTGTGCAAGTATGATGGTTCCAGGTGGTACAGTAATAGAGAAATGGACCTAAACATGAAAACTTAATTACAAGTAACATTGGAATTGGACGCCGCTCGTCAACCCGCTGCCTGGCTTTCGCCAATAGCCAGGAGTAAAAAAAAAACAGCTAAAAACTGGGAGTAAAAATGTGCTAAAATGATTCGATTTATTGGTGTTTAACAGCCCATCACAGCTACGGTCATTTAAGGCCAGGCCAGGCTAACTGGTTCGATCCCACATTTAACCTGCTGCTAAAATGAAAATCCTCTAATTTGAGTTGAGAAAATGGAAACAGTTTGAATGAATGAAATATACAAACGATCAAACGATTAATTGAAGGTGTTAGTGGAAGAAAAGGGCCAACTCCATAAGGGAGTTACGCCCCTTATTCCATTGACCCCTTCAACTAGTGCAGTTAACAAACACTATACTGTTCTATCGTAAATTAACAAATTCATTTAGCATATATTTTATATTTGAAAAACATAATTTGTATGTAATATTTTTAATAATCTGTTTGCAAAAATGAAAAATGTATTGAATTTAAAAGTGTACAAAACTAAAAAAAAAAGCTTATCTAGAGCCCTGCTGATACAACAGTGGACATGTGCAGAATCACAAGTGGAAGACTCGGACCTGTTACACAAGAAAATGGCCATTAAAAAAATATCATTACCCCACCCACATGGTTTCGTACTGTATATTACGGTTACTATAGTAAATGTATTGCAAAGACAAGACCAGGTGGGTGGGGCAATGGGATTTTTTGAATTGGCATTTTTATGTGTAACAAGTCAGAGTTTTCCACCTGTGTGCAGAATCATCCAGACCTGGATTTGTTGAAAATGTCATAAGGTCCCTTTTCTCAGAGGGTGGCCTATATGTGGCTGTGACTGGAGAAATGGGGCCTATGCGTTTTGCGACCAATGTAGATCCAGATCAGCCTGTGCATCCGCACAGTCTGATCAGGATCTGCACTGTTCGCCATTCCATCAAAGAAACACCCGCCATGCTTCTTCTAACAAGTGCTATCAGGCTACAGTGGTGTGCTGTTTGACCAGGAACTACACTGGTCACAAATCCCATAAGCCCCATTTCTCGAGTCATGTTAACATATAAATAACACGTACCTGTGCCTGAGATGAATGGAGCTCCTGCATCAAGAGCCTGATCTCAGTGGACAGACACATTAAGTCCATCTCATGTTCCGAAGACGTACGTCAGCCAAGTTACCTCCATAACGATAACAGCCAAACAATGTCCCAGAATATATTGGTGTTCATCTCGTCATTGGTGACTCATAGTTTAACTAAAAGAGGTGTATATATAGAGGATATTCCATTGTACGATAGCGGAAATAATACACGAGTGTACATTGTCTTCTGTTCTGTGCAAACAACAAGTGAGCATAGTGAACGAGTTGTTTGCATTCAAGTTTTATTCAAACATGTATGATAGTGTATTGCATTTCCCCATTTGATAAAAATATATACTTAGTAGGACATTGAATCACTTTGTGCTTGAGGTGTGACTCTCAGGTTTTTCTTGAAAGTATCTCCACTGGATGCAGAAACTATGTCTTCATGAAGTTTATTCCATGAAGAGGGTACCCGATTATAAAAAAAAAGTTTTTCCTAATATCTGAATGGAAGCCAACCTTGTGTAATTTAACCATTTCAACACTACAGACCACTTTTGCGGTGTTTGTGAACAGTGTAGATCCAGATGAGCTGGCTAGTAATGAGCTCTTTCATCAGGCTCTGCATTTTTTGAAAGTAATTTTCTTTTTTCTTTTTTTTAAAAAACACTGCCTTTTTATAAATGATAAATGGACTATTCTGAAAATTATTTTGTGACAATTGGTTGGATGGTCGGGAAAATAACACATCATAGTCCAGTCCAGTTACTTAGGTTTGAAAGGGTTAAATTGATGACCTCATAGACTTGTTAGTGGACAATGGAATACAGTGTCTGGCTAGTCTATTTGACAGCATCCATGTGAATAGTGACAGTATGAGAGACTGAACAGATTTGGAGGACTCTGTATTATCTTATCTGGTGAATTATATCTACTGCATGTTCCACGTTTTGCTGGCAATAAACTTTAAACACAGGTTGAAGTAACGGACCAAGGCCTATAAATTCATTACATATACCTAAAAGCATCAACAAGTGAACAAACATTCTTTACTACATGTACCTCCTATAACGCATTATGCGTTATTGGAATGGAATGGTGCTTAACGGCGCATCTACACAAAAGAGTATCATTTAGGGCCAATGTGTTACAGAAGAGAGTAAAGATTTTTGTAGCTTATTTTTGTTTATATTTAATGCATATTTACTTCAACCTGTGACTTTAGGCTATTAAATACATATAACCTAAAAATAAATATTAAAATTAAGTGCTTTTCAATTGATCAATATTGAAAAAAGTCAACCTCCCCATTTTTTTTCATTTCATTAAAATCCATTAAATGTTGCTTTTATTTCAAAAATATTCCTTTTTGTTTTATGGAGCAACAAGGAGCTGGAGAGTGAGCAGGGTTGCAAAAAGTAAAAGGAAATTGACTCCAAAACCAGACCAGGCTAGATAGCTTGTAAATGATTTGTTCTGAGTACCAAACTGTAATTCCATAAATATTACATTGAATTACAGTTATGACACAGTAGTATTTCCAAATTTGCGATTGAAGAGTTTGTTGTTCACTTCCTACTTCATGGAGAGTGACCTAAGAAATTCGCTAATACACATATACACATTATTAGTTGAGTTTATGGTAGTATTTTGTCTCATATTATTACCTAATTTACTGCCAATATGAATGTAGCAAAGCATGAATGTAAATTCCGGCAGATTATCGCTAAATTTCAGTGGGCGAAATTGAAACCTTATTCCGTAGCGGTATAGAGCGACCCATTGCCTATGAAGCGTCAACCATGCAGCTAGAAATGAGTAGGGGTGTAACGATTCACCGAACATTCGATGCAGCACGATATTTTGTGGATGATGCAATTCACATTGATATTCGATTTGATCCGTTTTTCACTATTCAATCCCAAATTACACCAGGCCGTTCCCCAGAAATAATTTAAGGTGATGGGGTATTTCACCGTGAACGTCACATTTTGATGAGTCATAATTATTAAATTGAGCATATACCCATATACCTCCTTGCATACATGTTTAAACCTTATAATACACTCTTATAGTGCTTATGCAAGGATCAAATAGAACTGAAACTAAATGAAAAACTATCAAAATTGGAACTTTTTTATATTCTATCTGACATTTATAGCGCTAGGTTATCTTGTTTTTGAAATTAAGTTGCTGGGGCACCCCAGCGTTATAATGGCCGGGCTGGGGAAAGACCTGTACACTACAAATTGACATTATTTTCATGTACATTTTACAAATACCAAAATTGAATTATCATGCAGGCAGAATTTTCAGAAACCAGTCCAGCAGTCAGGATTCATTTTTGGGTTTGGTTTCATGCATTAAATAGAGTATATTGACCATTGAAAATGTATTTTGTGATTGAGGCACTTAAACAGGAATCAGTTTAGAGGGCGAAGAGGGCGAAATTCTCTCCCTATTTTGTCTAACCTCTCCCTATTTGGAGTTGAGGGAGAAGTTTTTCAGTATATTGGAAAAATGTGTCTATTTTCTCAAATTTTTAGCGAAAACTCCTCCCTATTTTGAAGGGCTAGCCTGAACCCTGCTTATATCGCTAGATGTATTCTGGAAATCAGCAGGACGTATCAGTATAGTCGTGTAACCCGATATGTTTGGAATTTGTAGATACATTTTGCTCTAAAATACATTTATGCCTGAATACTTCACATTTACAACTACGAAAATACTAAATGGTGAGAAGAATATTTTTATTTTTTAAATCTGCATTTAAATTTGATTTAGCGATTGGAATTTAGTTGTTTGAAGGGTTCAAAAATGATTAAATTATATAGTAAAACACGTAATTTTACCCTTGCACTCTTCACAAAAACGCGGACGTAGACCATTAGGTGGTGCAGGTGCGCAAATTTAACGAAGCCCGACTTCCATGCATCACAATTATATATAATTAAGGTAGGCGTATCGTTCACTTCTAGAACTGATGTAAGTCCTAACAAACAAGTTAGATTTCGAAAATCATTTCATAAATTCCACAAGTATTTTAAAAAATATTGAATAAAATCAATATAACAAAATGATATTGGACAAAATAATTTTTTGAGCAGAGGCCAGTGATAATTATTTACGATATATTCATAGGCACTTTATGGGATGAACGAAACGGATGTGTTAATGACTCCTATCGCAGGATGTATAGTAGATTCATACTAATCCTCAGTGTAACTGGATTATCACATCGGGTTTTCGTTCATCCCATAAATTTAAGCTCCTATGGATAAATTAAGCAAGTTTGAATATTTTTTGCATTTAATGTGTTTAATTACCAAAAGTAGGTCGGCATAAAATGTGGAACAGACAGTAGTAAAACTATGTGGTGTTTGCTAGCAGCTAACGTAGAACATTTGATTTCAGTGGCAGTGTGTATCTGTGACAGTGTGTTGTTTGTTGTTGAATGTTGTTGTTGTTGTTAATCTGACGAATTTCCCGCGCTGCCTTTTGCTACTGGCGCTTAGAACTATTATATCTGTCTGTCTCTGTCTCTGTCTGTCTGTCTGTCTGTCCATCCTGCATTACCCTCTCGCGAGGATTATGTGCAGCTGCGCGTCTGTGCATGTTAGTAGAGTGACGAGAGATGGTAAAGAATGAAAAGAATGACTGGAATAAAAGCATACAATGTTATGTGTGTTAATTAGGGTAGAAATGGGTCCAAGGAAATGGCTCTAAGGACTGGAGTGGTGCACCCCTCGTACAGCCTGCTTGAATGCTTCACAACTATATATCTATATGTTGTTACTGCCATAGACTGGGCTGCACGACAACAATGCACGGAAGGCTGTTCCACAGCACAACTGTCCATGGAAAGAACGATCGCGAGTACTGGTGGTATCTGGAATTTGTATGTATTTGTATGTAGGTCAATGGGTGCATGTGCCTGGTTATTCTCGTGGGATGCCTGAGATACGATGGGAGTGGAATAGCGACTATGTTATTGACAATTTTGTAGAACATTATCAGACACGCATCTGCACGTATGTTCTCTAACGTCCGCCAACCATAGACATAGAATACATTCTATGTCCATGTACCAACCAAGTCTGTTTACCATGGTGGTTACGCTATTATATGGGGAGTAGTTATTCGATACCGAGGCCGCCCTTCGTTGTACTTGCTCGACTTTGAGGATGTTTGTCTGGGTATGGGGACTCCAGACAGTCGATGCATATTCCGCAAGGGGTCTGACCATGGTTTTATATGCAGTTTCCCGAATGCCTTGATGTTTTGTTCCAGGAACCCGAGTGTGCTGTTGCTTTTATTGCAAATTCGGGTTATATGGTTGCTCCATGTAAGGTCCGAGCTAATATCGACACCCAGGTACTTGGCTTGATCCACTGACTCCAGCACTTCATCATGCATAATGTAATTGTGACGAATTGGTTTTCTAGACCAGGAGATAAGTATTACTTGGCATTGCTTGGATTGAATTCCATTTCCCAGCATTTTCCCCAAATTTGTCTAGATCTGCTTGGATTTTTATATCTGCTTGGATTTTTCGATCTGCTTGCATGTTGTGTTAAGGCGTAGGGTTTGTCAGAGCCTGCCGACAGAGGCATCGCAGCTGGCACCGCAGTGGCCGCGGCTCCAGTATTTTGAGCCGATTACTTATGCAATTTGCGGCAGGTGAAATAGTGGCCCGTGTACCGAGAAATCGCGTCCGAGGAGTTCTGGTTTTCCAAAATTACTTGAGGAGGGCGGACCCCCAAAATCCCCGCCCTACGATGCGCATCGCGCGTCATTAACATTTGTTTATGAGGGTTTTTCTCCGCGATTTTTGAGATTCTCAACATGTCTGCATGGATATGGGAGAAATGCATGTTTCCCTCAAATGCTGTTAAATGAAAACTAAATGGACTACACTGCTGACTTTTGGTGATAAATTATCTGGAAGGATGTACAAGTCGGATTTTATGAAAAATATGACGAGAAAAAAACTTTTTGAGATTTTGAACAGGTCTGGATATGGGACAAAATGCATTTATCAATGCTTGGAAGTTATAACGGATCAAGATATCCTAGTGAAACTTGGACTATGTCATAAATTTACGTCGCACAAAGGTCAAGGTCACCCGAATGGCACTGGATGGATAGCTATTAATGTGAGGAAACTATTCAGTTGATGAAGTTTGGTTATGATCCGACTAACTGATCAAGAGATATGGGAAATTTACTTCCTAAATTGTCGACAACGTCGCCGCCGCCGATGCTGACGCCGCCGACTCCGGAATTGTGACCGGTATGTCTGACTTTCCACTATCGTGGGTGAGACAAAAACTGGTACTCTAGCAAACGTACGTAGGGCCAACAAGAGTCAAACCAAACTATCACATATAAACTCTTAGCATACATACATATACTACTGTAGACGTGACTGTATGAACTACACCTGTAATTGATATCATTGTTATGCCTCACTACGCGGGAGACGAAAATGGTCGTCTGCTGTTTTTCATTTTTGTCCTCAATTCCTAACAAAAAATCTGTTTTGGCAGCGCATACGAATCGTCTCCACTGGAGAAATATTTAAAATAAAACATTTCCAGCAGACGACAAAATTTAATTCAGTATAGTAAGGGTTAAAGAAGCGACAAGACACTGTTTGGTCAACCCTCATTTAGTTAACTCGTGCATTTTAGTTTTTGAATCAAGATAATCACCACAAGGCTAACTAGAAAATGTGGTCTGTCGACGCAACACTAAGTAATGCATGTGTGCAATATGAAGATATTACCTGACCTGAAGACAAACAGAAATTATAGACGATTTGAGAAACTCTTACAAAAACTTTCAAATAAATAAACAGACAGACGGACGGCCGTACGATCAGTAGCGAGTGTAATTGTATTAATGTGGAATGATGTATAGTTACTAAGTAATGCATGTGTGCAATATGAAGATATTAGCTGAAGGCAAGAAGTATAGGTGATTTGAGAAACTCTTACAACTTTCAAAAAAATAAACGGATCGACGGACAGACAGACGGACAGGGCGAAACATATAGGGCACCGCCGATGAAACGTTTATAACTCAAGAGTTAATTGCATGAAATGATAATATGTGGCTGTAACTTGCAGAGCGCGTGGTCGAGCGGTCTGGGCATCGGACTGCTGATCTTACGGTCGTGGGTTCGAGCCTCACCCGAGGTGTGCGTCGTGTCCTGGAGCAAGACACTTTATCCACACTGCTTCAGTCCACCCAGCTGTAAATGGGTACCGGCTTATTACAGGGCTCCAGATAAGGAATTAGTAATTGAGTATTTTCACTCCATCATTTCTGAAGCAATTGGGTATTTCAATATTTTAACTGGGTAAAATAAAATCACACTACGGTTTACACATCAACAGACAGCAAATTATTGATTTTTTTGCTTCGAAATGAAAACATGTCTTGGCATTTCATAAGAATTGTCTCCTTGGATATCCTTGGAGACAATTCTAATGAAATACCAAGATGTGTGCTCATGGAAAATAAGAAAAATATGCTATATATGTGGTCTGTGTATTGTTTTCTGTAGCATGATAAATGTACCACCAATTTGTTATTGCTTTTTGATACTCGCTACTTCTGATTTCAATTGGGTTTTTGGCAATTTTAATTGGGTATTTACGCAAATACGCAGCTTATCTGGAGCTGTTATTACACATCAAACATAAGCTGACTTCGCCTATTGGCTCGAATGGTAATATATCCTGGTTCATTGGCACCACTGTAGTACGAGGCCTTCATTCCTTCCTCACCAACGTACCACCCGTATTACACCCAAAGACGTACATCTATTATCGCCAGCTATATGTACATATATTTACATTATAGGAATGAATGACCTTTTTGTGGAATTTATGGGGTATAAACTTGGAAAAGTCGCAGGAATACTGGACGAAGGCCATTCATTCCTTATAATTCCAGCATTTGAAATAAATTCATCAAGAAAATGTGTTTATTTTCCGTTTTCTTAAGAATTATTTTAACTGCGCCTCACGGTTACGGAAAGTAGTTCGGCGTGGGAGTTTACTGGGATATACATTTTGGACAGAGACTTGCTACGGACCAATCAAATGTTAGGGAATTGTGTAAATATTTGTGTGCTGGAATTATTGGTCAGTGATCGATAGGGACTATTCCACAGGTGACAACAAAAAACCCAGTTCGGACAGCAACCCAATTTAATAAAAGGATATCTGCACTAGAGAGATTGGAAAGGGCCGATTTAGAGGTGTAAAATAACTATGCGACAGTTCAGGATTCTCGTGTTAGCCTTGTACTAACAATTCCCCCCAATTCTGAACTGTCACAGACAGTTAGTTTACACATATTCTATGTCTATGGTTTACACCTCTAAATTGGCCTTTCCCGAAGAAACAGACAAAGTTTATTTATATCCGGTCTAGAACACTACGGAGCTGTATGAGCTGGAGAAATTTGACAAGCGTACATCCAGATTAGCATGTGCTTCCGCAGTCTGATCAGGATCTGCACTGTTTGCTATTCCATCAATGTAAAATGTGTCATGTTTCAAACCGGCAACATAGACCGTTAGCAGGCTACATGTGTGATCAGGAGCACTACACTGGTCACAAATCTCATAAGCCCCATTTCTCCAGTCACAGCCACATATGAGACACGCCATGTGATTTTGAACATGTACTACATCTACACTGTGCAGTAGGATGAACCTCAAAAACAACTCAACATGCACAGATACATTGACTTTATTAAAAGTTTAAAATGATAACAGAAGTTGTTAACCCATTATAGGCTCGATACAATCATAGTAGTATTAAATTTTGGAGAATTATTGTCGATATTTTCTCCGTTTCTGTGTGAAAGTATATGTTGTTACCACTCATATGAACTGTCTCGACGAGACAGTTCAGATGAGTGGTAACAACATATACTTTTATGGAGAAATACACAAAATAATCCAGATTTTCACTATAAATTATTGTTTGTTTGTTGGTGTTTAACGGCCTATCAACAGCTAAGGTCATTTAAGGCCGGGCCAACGGGTTTGATCCCGTATTGAACCTGCTGCATTTGGGGGAAAATCCCAAAATCAGAACGGAATATTTACATCGACAAAAAAATATATTCAGCCCTGAAATCAGAATAACCTGATCTTGTGCCAGGTGCATACTACACCAAAGCCACTTGGCCCCTTACCCTTAAAGTAATAGAATTACGAATAATCTATTACTTTTTCTTATATTTGGAGTGTGAAGTCATGTGATAACTAGAATCTCAAACTCGTTTCCATGTGACATGAGATTTATGAAACTGTTCATAAATTGTATGCACCTCGCCAGAGGTACTGTGCATAAATTGTGCGGGACTCGTTTCATAAATTTCATATCAAATGGAATCTCGTTTGAGATAAGAAAAATCCAAGTAATTCTCTTAAATATACAAATGCCATTAAGTCCCAGTTTTCGAGTTGCAATCAAATAGCAGTAGCTAGACACACCACAAATACCAAACGTCCCCGTTATCCAGTCACATTCTCAGATCATGAGCTAGACGCACCATAAATGCCATTATGTCCCATTTCTCCAGTCCAAATGAAAGATCCGGAGCTAGGCGCACAACAAATGTCATGTCCCATGTCTCCAGTCACAGTCACAGATGTGGCTGTGACTGGAGAAATGAGCCTCATGGGCTTTGCGAGAAGTGTAGATCCAGATCAGCCTGGCTACAATATTTTGCCTCTGATATATTATCTATTATAAATTATATTATCTACCTCACGAGAGGTATGGAGCGGGGTAGCAATTTTGTTTCTACCTGTGTATCTGCACAATCTGATCAGGATCTTCACTGTTCGCCATTCCATCAACGAAACAACCGTCATGCTTCTAACAAGCAATATAGATCATTTATCCGGCTATTTTATCAAGAGCTACACTGGTCACAATTCCCATAAGCCCCATATATCCAGTCACAGCCACATATTCTCTAACATCCACAGTCATTATCAAGACTCTTTATCTGATGGTTGGTCTATAAATATCGGCAACACACAGTTTTCCCAGGACTCATGCCATCTTTCCGACTGGAACGTGGAGAGATTTTCTCGGAACTGTCGAAGCTTGATGCTTCCATCTGGAAACCCGTGTAGAAGTTCCTGAAAGAATAAACATGGGCATCGTTATCATTATTAAGCTAATCCCCTCGCTGGCAGGCTTGATAATAAAAAAAATGGGTGAAGGTGTTCATAATTTTTGAACAAGCAAAAAAACTTTCACACATTTTCCTTACAAACAAGGTGAACATAAGTGCTCAGTGACCTTGACCTTGGGTGGTCAGACATGGGTCATATGCAATACAAAGCACCATCCCACGACACACATTGTGGCCAAATATTATCAAAATTGATCAAGCGGTTTATAAGTTATTGAAAAATTAAAGGTGTTACTAACGCACGCACGTAAGTACATGGGCTAACGCTATATCCCCTTTTGCCTATTGGTGAGGGGATATTACATGTAGTCCTTACAAGACAAGATATGGTCGTTTTGGGCCGATTGTCTTTCCGATTTTTTCTTACTTGTTTTTCAATAAAAACATGTTTGGCAACATGAGAATCGTCTCCAGTGTAAAGCCAAATACTGTAGGGTGAGGGTGCAAACTACGTATCTATATGTAATAATGTTATTAAAGTCAGTTTGAAGAGGTAATTATTGACTTATAGAATGTGATTACTAACACTACTAGATAATGTTTCCTGTTATGAGGTATAAAGATTGAGTGAATGGTTTTACAACTGTTCAAAGTGAAAGTGCAGCAGCTAAGGTCATATAGGGCTCATCCGACAAACCAATGAGATGGAAATATAATCTTATTATTTGTCACGCCTAGGGTGAGGATTCCGTTCTCCGGTGATTTGAAATTACATTAATGTATATCAGACTAACCTGAATTTGTTCAGACAGCATCTTGCTGTCTTTGAATATCAGACCATTTTCTTCATGTTTCACCAATTCATTCAAACTGAAATATAAATATGTACCATATAAGATTTATCATGACAAAACAGATAACATCTATGACGAGCATTGCTCCAGATAAGATTGCGCTCATGATTGGACTGGTGAACCAATGATGATGCCTCTAACAAGGACACAGGGACCGTTTCACTTAACTTTGTAAGATAAAAATATTGATACAGTCGAACCTCTCTAAGCCGAACACAGAGACAAGTTTAATTTTGATATATTTCGTGTCCATTTATCTCCAAATATATAGTCTGTTCATGATCACAAAGTATACCCTTGAAGAAAGATAGGTAGATTTTGGTTGTAGTTCCGCATTTGACATTGATAACTAGTATTACTTTATTGAAAAATAATCTCTTGGATTCTTGAAATCCCAATCTGGTTTGTTCAGTTTAGTCTTATGACTTTTAGTGAAATCACGATACAAAGTCGAAACTGGTGATAGTGAAATTGAGGCACACAGTTCAAAGGTTTGATTATAATACATTGACTATAGAATGACTACATTGAATTTTTTTTTAATACACTATAATACACTATCCTACCAACATGCCAATCACCTGTGGTTAAATGTACTTACCACTGAAAATGTATTGCACAGACAGGCAACCGACATCCGAACATATCCACGACCTTCATTGGAAGGTCAAGGCCACTGGAGGACATATGTAGACACACCCCAAGGTCAGCTGAGCCTACAAAATAATTTGTGACTGATTGAAGAAACGGGGCTAGAAAATGTGGCTAATCAAAACTACTGTAATAACCCTAAATATTCAGACACCACAGAGCTCCAGATAAGCTGCGTAAATACCCAATTAAAATTGCCAAAAACCAAATTGAAATCAAAAGTAGCGAGTATCAAAAAGCAATAAAAAAATTATGGTACCTTTATCATGCTGCAGAAAACAATAAACAGACCACAAATATAGCATAATTTTCTTATAAACACATCTTGGTATTTCATTAGAATTGTCTCCAAGGAGACAATTCTAATGAAATGCCAAGATATGTATTAATTTTGAAGCAAAATATTAAATAATTGCTGTCTGCTGTTGTGTAAACAGCAGTGTGATTTTATTTTACCCAATTCAAATTTTGAAATACCCAATTGCTTCAGAAATGATGGAGTGACAATACTCCATTATTAATTCCTTATCTGGAGCCATGCACCATTTATTTCGGGAAACACATACAAATAATTATTATTTGTTTTCCCTACAACAGTGAGTGTGCCAACATGTAGGGTTAGTATGGCAATACTGGTTCATCATAACAACAATGTATTTGTTTCCCAAAGCAAATTGTATCCGAATATTTATGGATTACGGTACAAGATTGCTTGTTAATGTTTATAGTAGCTTGGGTGGTGTTTTACTGACTGAAGGATGACCAGCATAGACCTTGATCAGACTGTGCAGATGTGCCGGCTCGTTCCAAAGGCCATTAGACCCATATCTGCAGTCACAGTAACATTTAACTTGGAACTTAATGTTGTTGTACCCTTCTTGTGGCCTCATGTGTAAAATCTATGGAAATCTAATAAAAAAAACCTACTCAAAAACCGATAGCTACTTAATCCAATACACCATATATATGTGTTCAATAAGTCTTTATGCAGATACTGCCAGCAAGAATATCACACCATATGCTGTAGTTGGATATAATAAGCACATTTTGGTGTTTTACATGTAAAATTTGGCTTCTACACACATGTGTAGAGACATAAATATACATGTGCTACATCAAAATTGGTCTATTATTTGCATATTACAGGTGCGTGTGCATTTTCATTGGTAGCAGTATCTGCATAATGACTTACTGATCACATTCATATGGTTTATTTATATCAGTCGCGATTGTTTCATTAGTAGGTTTTTTTTTATTAGACTTCCATAGACTTTACAGTGGGGTCAGCGTGTAAGTGCACACACGAACGAACACGACAGGTTGGAACCAACCTGTCGTGTTCGTTCGTGTGTGCACTTAGACGCTGACCCCACTGTACATGGGGCCACAAGAAGGTACAACTACCTTAACCATTTGCAGACAATAATCGAAGATAAGTATTGTCTGGTGATGGCTTCAAAATACCACCTACTTAATTACTATCATTGTTACTGCAAGTCAAATTGGCTTGAAACTTCATATATACTTATCTGTCATCATCAATACAGAGCTCCAGATAAGCTTTGCATCTAAAGAATATTATAACCCCATATTTCAAATTCAACGCATGTTTTACTTTTATAAATGTATATTGATTTTCTTCCTCATTAAAGAGGGAATAAATGATAAAAAACAATATTTTTTTTAAAAATTTCCTTATTTGAGCTGCAAAAAAGCAAAAGCTGTTTGTTTTTTGCAGCTCAACTAAGTACATTTTCAACTTTATTTTCAGTATTTCCACTACTCAATTTGAAAATCAATGCGTATTTACAGGTTTTGTTTTTTGCAGCTCAACTAAGTACATTTTCAACTTTATTTTCAGTATTTCCACTACTCAATTTGAAAATCAATGCGTATTTTCACATTGCTGCCAGTATTTTGTACTCCCACTTTTGATAATCAATGCGTATTCTGCTAAGATAAGTGCGTAAAATATGCCAACTACCCACCTTATCTGGAGCTCTGTATCATCATCAATATGTACGTTCTATAGGCCCTCATTCTCAAGATTAAGGTTGCATTGAAGCTTGTTTTTGAGGTAAAAGTTTTGAGCGATACATCCATCAGTGTTACTGATTTATTGTCTTTCTGGTTACCATAGTAACACCACTCACCTAGCACCAATGGATAATCGTCAGGTGTCAGCCAGGGTAGACAGAAGCGTACATGGTGCCACGTCTGCGACTTCATAACTCCACTATAGTGCTCCTTCTGTGGTCCTTTACCTGGTTACCATGGTAGCACCACTTACCTAGCAACAATGGATAATCGTCAGGTGTGAGCCAGGGTAGACAGAAGCGTACATGGTGCCACGTCTGTGATTCTATAACTCCACGGTAGTGCACCTTTTGTGGTCCTTTACCTGCAAATTAACTGATTAATTGAGTTTTTGTCCCATCATTCTTTTCGAACACACACCCTAAAATCAAATGAAACAGTCAATTATTATACAAAACTAGAGCAAGTGAGCAAAGGCTCACGGATACGCCCGGCCGCCACCTGGACGACAAATAAAAACTTTAATGCAAATCTTACGGACGGACGAACAGACAGGGCCCGGTTGCTCAAAACCTCTGTTAGCTTAACAGACTGTTAAATCCTTAGCAATGCTAAGGATTTAACAGTCTGTTAAGCTAACAGAAGCTTTGAGCAACCGGGCCCTGATAGACGGAATCTAAATACCCCTTGACATACTTCATATGCCGGGGGTATGATAATATCCATTTTGTTAAATCGAATGGAGGTGAGTACGTAGCCGAAATTTCCCATTCATGTGATCCGCATCATGTGTCATGCGAGTGTATATTTGCAAATTTTGTATACTATGATAACATAATATGAATATCATAATTATGAACTCTTACTCTGACGAATTATCCCTAATTTCCATGTTTATCAGTAAATACTTAGTTTGGAAGCACTTTAGAATCATATCCAATGGAAATGATTCTAAAGAGTTGCCAAAACATGTTATATTGTGAAAAAAAGACAAAATATGAAACAACAGCAGACAACAATTTTGGTTTCCAACGTTCTAAGGTTAAGCAACAAAACTTACCAGTAATAACACACACTATGTCTGGTAAATCATTTCTGCCCGTCTGAAATTCAGATTCGTAATCTGCAACAAATGTTTGTGTTGACTGTAATAGCCGATATCTGCCCACCAACTTTTTTGTCACAAATACTGTGATCCTGTTTTAGGAGTTGTGGGGGTAGCGGTACGTTCAAATTTGTACTCGAAATCACTGATTTTGAGCATGGGACTGGAGCAAGTTTGGGCCCAGACGCAATGCAAAATAATGAGCAAGTGCAGTCAACATAGATAGAATAATTGACTAGTGAGTTGCTAAATCAATATCAATTCTATACTATTTTCGACACAGGATAGCCTGCTTCAAACTTCAAATTTGGTGAGAAACTGTCCGTTCAGATACGAGTGAAATTGCATCCACAGACAACACAATCAGGTGGATTATCCAGGGGGCCGTTTCACTAAACTTCGTATGACTAAGAAGTTTGTAAGTGCAAAAGTTTAATCCACAATAACATTTGTTCCAACAGCTGATTTTGGAAAACCTTTTGCGGATGTGCAACATTTAAGGACATGAACCCTTAGGTACAAAATGGTAGCATTAGAGAAACGAGTCAATGTGAGAAGCAAATTCATAGAAATCTTCATACAAACACATTTATCGTACAAAGTTTAGTGAAACGGGCTCCAGATTTGTGGCTGCAACTGGGGAAATGGGACTTGTAGGATAAGTGACCAATGGGCAAACAGTACAGATCCTGATCAGACTGTGCGGATGCACAGGCTGACCTGGAACTACAATGGTCCATAAGCCCCATTTCTTAAACCTTCCTACGCTGTTGACGGAAATTGCCGTCTGCTGTTTTTCATTTTTGCTTTAATTCTTGACAAAAAACTGGTTTTGACAGCACATGAGAATCGTCTCCACTGGAGACGATTCTCATGTGCTGTCAAAACCAGGTTTTTTGTCAAATATTGAAAATAAAACATTTAATTCAGCATAGTAAGGGTTAAGTCACAGCCACATTTATGATTTGATATTGCAATTGGAAGCATCTATTTTGAGATTTCAACAACAGAAATGCCTACACTACCGCAATAGTGGACTATGTTAAAATGCCATAGCTTTGAATATCGTAATTTAAGTTTTAAAACTATGTAATAAATACACTTATCACATGAAAACCATGTTATGATGTGCTGTAACCCATCACACGTGTAATACCACTTGAATTTGATTGGCTATAGCCACATCACCCTATTTACATATTCATATTATGCGCTAACGTTACACCAACCAAACAAAATGAAGACGTTCTGAATGAAATCCCTAATGGCATCACAAAGCAATGTTGTTTTGATGTAATCGTCTTTTAAACGTCATTAGAAGCGTCCGTGATTAAGTAAAATTACTGTAATTGATAGAGTTGACTCCCGTAAAGTAATATAAAGTGCTTACAAAGAGCGTAAACTCGTAATATGGCATATTTATAACAGGTAATACACCTGTTATAAATTTGTCATATTACGAGTTCAAGCTAGTATTAAAACTATATTCCTCTGTGGAGATTTTCAACTAGATGTGAAACTAATCAATGGCGTCTTCTATTCCCAAATTTTCTGCTAGATTGGAGTGTGAAGTCATGTGATGAACAGAATCTCAAACTCGTTTCAATTTGATATGAGATTTTATGCAACTGGTCAGAAGTTTAAATTGTGTGTGCCTCATTTCATAAATCTCATATCAAATGTAAACTTGTTTGAGATCCTCTATTTATTCTACATATACAATTTCCGGAGCATGCATATCTTTTAATAAACATTTAATAAATTTTCTTTATCGTTACAATTTTCGCGTAATATACCGCCTACTTGTCCCTAAATCAACCCACTACTACATACTAGATGGCCGCGGCCTGCATGTCGCGCCTTGTGGCGAGGCATGGACACTAAAAAAAAAGATATAGTATAACAAAAAACTTTAACCAAAAAACTTAACCAAAAACTTTAACCGGACACAAAGTACGTACGTACGTACGTACGTACGTACGTACGTACGCCAAAGTGCCGACTATATCGCGCTTTCCGCAAGTGGGCGCGAAAATTTTTTAACCAAAAACTTCAAAGTAATTTGACCTTGACATTGGGCACAGGGGCCGCACGGGAGGGGGGGGGGGTAGAATGAAAATATAGATGATGATAAACACCCATGTAAAGTTTCAAGGTAATGGGCAAAGCAGTTGCAGAGATATAGTATAACGAAAAACTTTAATCAAAAAACTTAACCAAAAAACTTAACCAAAAACTTTAACCAAAAACTTCAAAGTAATTTGACCTTGACATTGGGCACAGGGGCCGCACGGGAGTGGGGTAGAATGAAAATATAGATGATGATAAACACCCATGTGAAGTTTCAAGGTAATGGGCAAAGCAGTTGCAGAGATATAGTATAACGAAAAACTTTAACCAAAAAACTTAACCAAAAAACTTAACCAAAAACTTAACCAAATACTTTAACGAACTAGATGGCCGCGGCCTGCATGTCGCGCCTTGTGGCGAGCATGGACACTAAAAAAAAAGATATAGTATAACGAAAAACTTTAATAAAAAAACTTAACCAAAAACTTTAACCAAAAAACTTAACCAAAAACTTTAACCAAAGAACTTAACCAAAAACTTTAACCAAAAAACTTAACCAAACAACTTAACCAAAAACTTTAACCAAAGAACTTAACCAAAAACTTTAACCAAAGAACTTAACCAAAAACTTTAACCAAAAAACTTAACCAAACAACTTAACCAAAAACTTTAACCGGACACACGTACGTATGTACGTATGTACGAACGCCAAAGTGCCGACTATATCGCGCTGTCCGCAAGCGGGCACGACAAAACTTAACCAAAAACTTCAAAGTAATTTGACCTTGACATTGGGCACAGGGGCCGCACGGGAGGGGGGTAGAATGAAAATAGAGATGATGATAAACACCCATGTGAAGTTTCAAAGTAATGGGCAAAGCAGTTGCAGAGATATAGTATAACAAAAAACTTTAACCAAAAAACTTAACCAAAAAACTTAACCAAAAACTTTAACCAAAAAACTTAAGCAAAAAACTTAACCAAAAACTTTAACCAAAGAACTTAACCAAAAACTTCAAAGTAATTTGACCTTGACATTGGGCACAGGGGCCGCACGGGAGGGGGGTAGAATGAAAATATAGATGATGATAAACACCCATGTGAAGTTTCAAGGTAATGGGCAAAGCAGTTGCAGAGATATAGTATAACAACTTTAACTTTAACCAAAAAACTTAACCAAAAAAACTTAACCAAAAACTTTAACCAAAAAACCAAAAAACTAAGCAAAAAACTTAACCAAAAACTTTAACCAAAGAACTTAACCAAAAACTTCAAAGTAATTTGACCTTGACATTGGGCACAGGGGCCGCACGGGCCGCACGGGAGGGGGGTAGAATGAAAATATAGATGATGATAAACACCCATGTCAAGTTTCAAGGTAATGGGCAAAGCAGTTGCAGAGATATAGTATAACGAAAAACTTTAACCAAAAAACTTAACCAAAAAACTTAACCAAAAACTTTAACCAAGAAACTTAACCAAAAAACTTAACCAAAAACTTTAACCAAAGAATTTAACCAAAAACTTCAAAGTAATTTGACCTTGACATTGGGCACAGGGGCCGCACGGGATGGGGGTAGAATGAAAATATAGATGATGATAAACACCCATGTGAAGTTTCAAGGTAATGGGCAAAGCAGTTGCAGAGATATAGTATAACGAAAAACTTTAACCAAAAAACTTAACCAAAAACTTTAACCAAAAAACTTAACCAAAAAACTTAACCAAAAAACTTAACCAAAAACTTTAACCAAAAAACTTAACCAAACACTTTAACCAAAGAACTTAACCAAAAACTTTAACCAAAAAACTTAACCAAAAACTTTAACCAAAGAACTTAACCAAAAACTTTAACCAAAGAACTTAACCAAAAACTTTAACCAAAAAACTTAACCAAAAACTTTAACCGGACACACGTACGTAAGTGCCGACTATATCGTGCTGTCCGCAAGCAGGCGCGACAATAACACATCATAGGTGCAGAATACATTATAAGAATGATGTCATATGCATACCTTGTAACGCTGCCAACAACACACCAAAGTCTTCGTCTTCTGCAATAAATTGAGTTTGTCAGAAAGCTAGGGGCTTAAAGGGCCGCAGTAAGAAAAATAATAGTTGTAGATACAGTGGGGTCAGTGTGTAAGTGCACACACGAACGAACACGACAGGTTGGTTCGCTACCCACCCAAAGTGTATGTTGTTACCAATCAGTTGAAACGCCTCGCCGAGACGGTTCAACTGAGTCGTAACAACATACACTGTTGATGCGAAATGAGAAAAAATGCCGAAAAATATTTACATTTTTTTTTTATACATGAAATACAGTGGGGTCAGCGTGTAAGTGCACACACGAACGAACACGACAGGTTGGTTCCAACCTGTCGTGTTCGTTCGTGTGTGCACTTACACGCTGACCCCACTATGTGTATCGGTAGATTTTATCATAACAAATCATGGCAGTTATTAAGTAAATTACAAATTAAAATGGTTATTAATGGTCAACAAAATTGCCATTGAGATACATTTAATGAGTGTTCACTTATGTACACTTATTGATGATAGAGACTATTAACCCAATTACAGTTGGAATACACCATTACGGGTATGAATTTGTTAAAATATTTTATTTGTGTTATTTTTCAATGAAAGTATATGTTGTGACCACTCATTTGAACCGTCAATGAGACGGTTAAAATGGTGGTCATGACATATAATTCTAAGCACATATACAGATAATATTTAGGATCTTCCATAAACAAAATGGCGTGTATTCTCAACATAAAATGGGTTAATATGACCTTCACACTGACCTGTCCAACTTGTACTGCTCACCACCAACAATGGCCTTCCCGATCTGTCCTTGACCTTGCCACTTTTGTCCACCATCGTAAATACAGACTCGCTGCTAGATGTGGAGTCACTGGAAATAATGTGGCCGTGACTTGAGCAATGGGGCTTATGGGTTTTGTGACCTGATCAAATAGCACACTTCTGTAGCCTGAAGGTTGGTCTAGGTTTACACGGATCTCAAAAAAGGACATAAATACCATGCCTCAAGTCATAATCACATATTATGTGACTATGATTGAAGAAATGGGGAATATGACATTTGTGATCAGTGTAGATGCAGATCAGCCTGTGCATTTTTGTGAGAAAAAAAATTGTGCACATGTTCAATATGTGCAGAAGTCATGTGTACAGTTGCAGATCAATTGACAGAAGCTGTCAGAGGAGTTGATTACACAAACTCTATACCGGATTGTCTGAAGAAGTCTAGAAAAATGGTTAAGTTTAAAAGACCAGATTTTTGTGAACAAGACGTTTTCGTCATAAATACACAACAGTACACATGTTCAACATGTGTTAAGATGTGTGTAAAGTTTCAGATTGATTGCCTGAAAGCTGTTGGAGGAGTTGATAACACAAAATATGCAGTACAATGTGAAATTAATTAATTAATCTATTTTTAGCACTGGTCACTTCGATCTTAGGCAGATGAAGCCCACCTTCACCAGGTGTGTTCGTCCAATTGATATCAAGACACCTGTGAAGTTTCATTAAGATAGTGCAAGCGGTATATCGCTTATGCTCCAAACAATGATTTTCTGTCTGCCACCCACCGAACGGCAAAGCATAATTAATTGCGAAGTATACTTATCTTGCTTAGTACACTTTGAGGGAGAAATATTCAATTTAAGGATAAATTTATTAATTTTTATTACGGTATACTGAATTTATTACATTGCATGTATCACAGCCATTTTGGCTGTGATAATGTAATACATTCCTTATAATAATTCTGCATACCTTTAATCATATATGCAGTTGTTAATTCTATATAAAATAATGCATTTCTGGAAATGTAAATGATTACTCCCTCAAAGTATACTTTATAGCTAGATAAGTATGCTTAGCAATTTTGGTGAAATCGGCTACTGAGACACAGTCACTTTAGTTTAAACAATATTTATTGCTAGTTATGGAAAGTGAGATATACATACATACACTTGAGAACAGGATTAGAAAACAAGCTTTTACACTTATGTGAATTCTTCTCCTGATTGCTATATGAAATGGTAAATCTGTATGTACCTACCCAAGTTTGAAGGCTGGGTGGTCGTGGGCCAGCCGAGTGAAGAGTCTATGTCGGTCTTCCAATCCTACATCCTTAAACATCTCCGGGGGACGGTCATACAAAACAGTGGCTCTGTCGTAACATATAGCTTGGCAGTTAGTCAAGGAAAACAATGATGATGGTGGTGATGGTGATGGTGACAATTATTATTTGTTTGTTCAAAATGTTTTGATTTTCTTTAAAGTTTAGTTCATGAAAATGCGGAACATAATTCGGCATTTTCTCGGACAATTGTCAGAGCAAATGCGGAATTATGTTCCGCATTTGCTCTGACAATTTTAATTTTGTCAACTTTCGACGTCATGTATGGAAAATATCATAAATTATGAAAATATTTTTCATGAAAAATAGCACATGTTATTAGATACAAAATAACATCTCAATAGTTATACATACCTAATTCCCCAGTTCTTGTGTAAATCTTTTCTCATGGCATCAGTGACGCAAATATTGGCTGATGAAAACCGTCCCAGGAAATGTTCATACCTGAAAATGTTATTACATTGTATAGTATGTACCGGTATACGGCAAACAAAATTGGTATATTATATGATGAAAACATATTTGCAAATTGTTAATTTCATTACTCAAGAGTAATAAACAGAATAATAGGTGACAGTGTTTTCATATCAAGTTTATTAAACAAGCAAAGGTGTTGGACATTTATAACATTAAATCAGGTAACTTGCCCTGTATTGGCTGAATGGCGGATAACGTCCCGTGACGTTACCGAATGACATCAGAGTAATGACGAAACGTAAACAAGTCCACGTTCTGTCCATAGACGACGTCATCTGTGGTCATTTTCGAACATAAAACGTTACCTGATAAATAGAATGCCAGGTTACTGCCTTTTGATATCAAGTTTATCAGGCTTGGCTCGGAAACGGTAGGAATTCCCAGGCGATCCTCGGAATTCATACACATTTCCTAGCCTTGCCTGACAAACTTGATATCAAAAGACAATAGCCTGGTATTCTCTATGTTTTGTTGAAAGTCTATGTTGCATCAACGCACTGATGATATTCAGTAACATCATGTAGTGTCAGCATAAGTAATTTTCGAATACGAATTCACCCTGATGCATTAAACCTGATAAATACCCTACCAATCCTAAATATTCTGACACAACTTGCTTAATGGGGAACCCCCATTAAATAGGGATTTCCCAAAACAAATTGTATCCAAATACATTGTTATTGTGATTAAACCAGTACTGCCACAATAAACCTAAATATTGGCACGCTCGATCACTGTTGTAGGGAAACCATATACAGGATAGCAGGTTAGTGCCGTGAATGGAAAAAATATCTGGCAAGGCCCATCCCGTTTCCGTGCCGCGCCAGATATTTTTTCCCATTCACGGCAGTAACCTACTATTCTATTTATCCCGTCAACACTACAAATAGTTTTAAAATGCAAAAAATAACCCCAGGCGCATCCTCAAAATAGGAGAATAGACTAGTATGACACATATTCATACGCAGTGATTAGGTTGTATTGACAGGATATCAAAAAAGTTTCACGGCACCGTGTTTCATGGCACATACGCACTGTGTTAACGCATGGGCGGATTCAGGGGGGGCGGACCCGGCGTGCGCCCCCCCCTAAAATTCGCCGAGTAACGATTTTTTACAAGTTACAAGGCACATTTCATGCCAAGTGCCATGTATTCCATGCATTTTTCGGTCGTTGTCAATATTTTTGCTCCAAAATGCACCAGAATGCAGGAAATGCGATGTAGATTTCAAAATAATTATATGGGGGGGAATGCCCCCGGACCTCCCTAGCGCTATCCTGAGCTCTGCTCGGTTGACTATTTTGCAATACTTGACTATATTATCGAACGAGCTTAGCTCGTTCGATAATATAGTCAAGTATTGCAAAATAATTAAGTGAAAATTTAGGATCGTCTGGAAATTTCAATTGATGGATTTACATTTATAATAAATAAATGTAAATCCAATAATTGTTTATAAGAATACATTATTAATATGAAATTTCATAATTTTGCACTTACAAACATTTTAGTCGTACAAAGTTTAGTGAAACGGCTCCCAGACCTTTCAGTCACGGTAGATTTGCAGGTCAATTATTATCCCGTCAACGCAGTGCGTATGTGCCGTGAAACACAGTGCCGTGAAACATTTTTGATATCCAGTCAGTCTATTTTTGCATTTTACAGTCATTTGTAGGTGTTGACGGGATAAATAGAATAGTAAGTTAGTGCCGTGAATGGGAAAAAATATCTGGCGCGGCACGGAAACGGGATGTGCTCGGCAGAGCCTCGCCCATCCCGTTTCCTGAGCCTTGCCAGATATTTTTTCCCATTCACGGCACTAACCTACTATTCTCTATAACAACATATGGCAAAGTACATTTTGCCTATTAAGCGATGCTTTTATCTTGTGGTTTGACGTTTCTATGTTCTAAATGTTGACACTGCAGAATCCAATGTACTTGTCAAGATAAGGGCTTAACAAAATTGCAACTAGTGTAGCTCAAGATCAGCATGCATATCCAGGCAATCTGATCACAGCACAGCATAGACACTGTGCTATTATTGAGTAGATGCCTCTCACAAAACAACAAGAGCTACTTTTTTAACACATGAGAGGTGCTAAATAATCAGGAATTACACTTATATCTTAAGTTTTTGTCATGGCAGTTAAATTTTGGCGAGTTCGTCAGATTATGTACCTTCTCATATATGAAAACATAATTTAAATTCTAAGATCTGAAATTATTTTTAAACAAAAGAAAAACAAAGCCAAAAGTTGGCAAAAATTTCAAAACAGATGCAGAATTCTGCATCTGCTTTGAAATGTTTGCCAACATTTGGTGTTTTCTTATTTTCAAAATCAAAAAAAAAGTTAAGATCATGATAGAAATGCATCCTCTGTCTGAAGCCTCATATGAAAGACCAGCCGATTTCACCAAAATTGCAAAGCATACTTATCAATTCTTGCTAAGTACACTTTTAGGGAGAAATTTTCAATTTAAGGATACATTTATAAATTTGTATTTAATGAAATAAATCATTCTCTGACCAAATTATTATACTGAATTTATTACATTATCACAGCCATTTTGGCTGTGAAAATGTAATACATTCAGAATAATAATTCTGTATCTTGTTAATAATCAAATATATACAGTCGTTAGTTCTATATAAAATAATGCATTTTGGGAAAAATAACTGATTACTCCCTCAATGTATACTTAGCTAGATAAGCATGCTTAGAAATTTTGGTGAAATTGGCTACAGTAGGATAGAAATACTATTGTAGGCAAGTATTTGTCTTGCCTACGACTGGGATTCGATCTACAACTTCCGGAATTGAAAATCCAATGCTCTACCACCAGACTATTAACCCATGCCATGAAATTCAAGAGAATCATAAAATGAAACATTATATAGGTATTACATAACACCACAGACTATTTCCTGATATTTTCTTAGACAAGTGTCACGAATACTGAAAGCATCATGTTATTAAGATATATTTTTGTGTAAAAAATAACTTTGGTATTAATTTCTGTCTCAGTCTCCCTATTAAAGACAGCTGAATCACGACAATTTCACAATACAATGTATATTGGCAAAAACCTGTACTATATATTTCAGAATTGATTTATATAATGTTATACAAAACACAGACATTATTATCACAAAAGTTTGTCTTAACCCTTTCAACACCACTGAGGCCTGTATACTGGTATTGGCAAACAGTGTAGATCCAGATGAGCCGGCTCGTGACGAGCCGTCACATCAGGATCTGCACTTTTTGCAAATAATTTTCATATTTTGAGAGCAAAAACACCCCCTTTTCATAAATGGACTAGTCGGAAAATCATTTTGTGACAATTGGAATGGTTGCAAAATTAAAAAATCAAATTCCATTCCAGTTACTTAGGGGTGAAAGGAAGTAAAGGAAACAAGGGGTGAACAGAAAGTTTTGCAAGTGGGCATATAAGTACATGTATATCGAAAGAAGGACTGGTTAGTCATTCAAAGAACGTCCAAAAAATGTAAAACAAATTTCCTGTGACATACGAGACAAGCCATGCGTATTTTGTTTTCATGAAAAATATTTACAGAAACTGTGATATTTTCTGGAAATGACATCCTGCATTTGGTCTGAACATTTCGTCAACTTTCAACATCATTTACGGAAAATATTGTAAATATTTGTTAAGAGATACCGTATACAGTTACAAAATCACATGGTTTTTCTCATATAAACACCTGGGGCCTGTTTCACTAAACTTCATACGACTAAAATGTTCGTAAGTGAAATTTAGGATCGTCTGGAAATTTCAATTGATGGAGCCTATGCTCAATAAATGTAAATCCAATAATTGTTTACAAGAAAACATTGCTAATGTGATATTTACAGACTATCATAATTTTGCACAAACAAACATTTTAGCCATACAAAGTTTAGTGAAACGGCCCACTGGATAGTGCAGTCTCAACAAGGGCATCGTTATCATTAAGCTAATCCCCTCGCTGGCAGCTTTGATAGTAAAATAATTTTTTTAACAATTTTGCCGTACAAACAAGGTGACCTTGACCTTGGGCGATCAGACATGGGTCATATGCAAAACAAAGCACCATCCCTAGACACACATTGTGTGTCTAGGGATGGTGCTTCATTTTGCATACAAAATCGGTAATGCTGTTCATACACGTAATTAAAGCTATTGAAAAATAAAACGTGTTACTAATGCACGTACATACATACAAGGACTAACGCTATATCGCCTCTTGCCTATCAGCGGGACAATGATAATAATTATATACCAGTAATAACCCTATACCAGTATACTAATATTCGGACACAATTTATTTGGGGAAACATAGTTGTGATTGGGAACAGTGCAGACGCAGAGCAGCCAGCATATCCATGCAGTCTGATCAGGGTCTGCACTGTTCACCATTCAGTCAGTGAAACACCATTTAACAAGTGCTGTAGACAGAGCTCCAGTTAAGGAGCGTAATTTTATCAACTTTGGGGACACTTTCGTTATTTCTTCGCCAAAATTGGCAAGTTGGGAGTGCTTTAGAATCGTCTCGATGAGACGATTCTAAAACAATCCCAACTTGCCATTTTTCTTGAAGAAATAAGAAAAATACCCGGAGAATTTGGTCCAATTACGCACCTTAACTGGAGCTCTGACTGTAAGTGTGCTAGAACATTAAGAGTTAGAGACTCAGAAATTCCCCTTTTCCAGTCAGTCGAATACATAGTTGATGTGTCTATTGAATATATACGATGCATGCATGAATATGATCAGGATCTACACTGGTCACACATATCCTAAATGTATTGTAATTCGTCGGTAGCCCGTTTGGTTGATTTGATTTATTGGTGTTTTTAACGGCCTATCAACAGCTAAGATAATTTACGGTCGGTTTGAGTCTAGCATTCATATAGTCAGTCGAAAGATTCAAACTTTTCTCACCAAAAAAATGTAAATTCTAACTAGACATTATGTTTGTAAAACATGAATATGCTCCCTTGGCAAACTCGACTGTAAATGGCTAGTGTTTCAGCTAGTCTTGTTTCTCATGAAATCAGTTTAATACATATCATATTAAATCATCACTTGCCGACTTTCTTATGAAATCAGTCAACTTGTATAATACATATCATATCTGTACAAGAGCAGGTAGGTGGGGTGCTGTTATTTTTAATGCCAATTGTGGGTCACGGGTCAGAGTCTCGCCAGTGCGCATACTTACCACTTGGCGAACCTGACCAGGGGGTTGGTGACACCCAGGGTGAGGCCGAGAATGGTGTACCCGTAGTTGTGCCAGTCAATAACGAGTCGGCTACCACGCAATAAAGACACGGACAGACAGACAAACAATGTCGGGATACATGGCGGGTTCTGAAACATGCATGCATACACATTTATTTCAAACATAACCAATTCCTTTCGGAATAAACCTTTACGGGTATGAAATTTATTAATTATTTTATTTATTTTTGGTTATTTCTCAATGAAAGTACATGTATATGTTGTAACCACTCATTTGAACTGTCTCGAAGAGACCGTTCAAATGGTGGTGGCGACATAGACCTCTGAGCGCATAGAAGGAAAATATTTAGGATTTTCTGCAAACATAATGGCGTAGTATCCTCAGCATGAAAAGGGTTAAAGGTGGAGTAAAGGTTAAAAAATATTTGTCGTCTGCTGTTTATTTTCGATTTTCCATTTTTATCATCATAAACATGCTTTGACAGCACTTTAAAATCATTTACAACATGCTTTGACAGCACTTCAGAATCATTTCAATTGGAAATGATTCTGAAGTGTTGTCAAACCATGTTTTTTATTGAGAAATAAGGCAAGATATAAAAGCAACAGCAGACAAAAATTGTTGTGTGTAGCGGTCTAAGGGTTAATGTTGTCACTTAAACAATAAGGCATTTCCCATATTAAAGCGCTTGTGTCTTAGATTCTGTTTCAGTGTTTCAGATATTCAATATGTGGATTTATGCTTTATGAACTGAAAATGACCTATATCAAGAAACAAACATCATTTTATTTGTTCAAATTACATGGGGGCTGTGCTTTATTTTGATACATACATTGTACTACCATATACACTGTGATAAATGGGAACAATAATTTGGTAATACATTATCTGTTAATATTATATTACAAAACAGAATTTGCGACCACTTTTGAGTTGTAAACTTGCACGTACCATACCATCAATAGAAATGGTTATCAATTGTAGACACTAGGTGAATAAATTTAAATATATTTAATTAGAAGCCATTGATTGCAGAAAGCTATAGGGTTCCATAGCTCCAGATAAGCTGTGTATTTGCGTAAATACCCAATTAAAATGGCAAAAAACCCAATTCAAATCAGAAGTAGTGAGTATCAAAAAGCAATGAGAACAATTGTGATACCTTTATCATGCTGCAGAAAACAATAAACAGACAACAAATATAGCATATTTTTCTTATTTTCCATGACAACACATCTTGGTATTTCATTAGAATTGTCTCCAAGGAGACAATTCTAATGAAATGCCAAGATATGTTTTCATTTCGAAATAAACTATTCAATAATTGCTGTCTGTTGATGTGTAAACAGTAGTGTGATTTTATTTTACCCAATTAAAATTTTGAAATTTTGATAGTGCTGTCAAAGCATGTTTTTGATGATAAAAATGTAAAATAGAAAATAAACAGCAGACAACAAAATTAAGATAGTGGTGTAAGGGTTAATTCCCTTTCAACACTACTTACAGTATACAGACCTGTATAGTGGTATTGGCAAACAGTGTAGATACAGATGAGCCGGCTAGTGACAAGTCGACTCATCAGGATCTGCACTTTTGGAATGTAATTCTCCTATTTTTTAGGAAAAAAAACACCCCCTTTTCATAAATGGACTAGTCTAAAAATAATTTTCTGACAATTGGATTGGTTGCAATATTAACATTTCAAAATGAATCCATTCCAGTTACTTAGAGGTGAAAGGGTTAAGATATATATTCAAATCTACAATTAGATTTTCTACACACATCTGAGAGCTGGTGCCTTTAACACTTTAGATGGACTGACTGCAACAAGTCATTTCACCTGGTTCTGCAGTGTTTGTCTGTATTTTAAAAACACCCCTTTTCTGAATAATCGAACAGTCCAAAACATAGAATGGAACATTCCATCCTATATATTTAGGGGTTACAGTGAAGGGTTAAAGGGCTGGCCATTGAGACCTACTCAGCCATAACCTAATCTACCAGGACATCAGCTGACCCATATGCTAAACAAAGCAACATTTGCTGCAGCTTTACCCTCAGTTGACCCCTACCAGAGGTCATCATCTTCACATGGACTAGACTCCTAGTTCTGTGACCCAAATAGCCAGGTTTTACTCCCACAATTTGCCCTGAGCCTGAACTATTGACCTCCGTTAACCCCAGGTCAGTGCAGTGGAAGAGTCAGTGACTGGAGGAGTAAAGGACAGCAGGTATTGGACAGTATTGATGTTTTTTTGTCATCTCAATGTGCCAATAGGCTGTGTTCTAACAGAAGGGAGGTTAACCCTTTCTACGCTGAATTAAATGTTGACGTCTGCTGGAAATGTTTTATTTTCAATATATCTCGACAAAAACTTGGTTTTGACAGCACATGATAATCATCTCCAGTGGAGACGATTCTCCTGTGCTGTGAAAACCAGGTTTTTGTTAAAAATTAAAGCAAAAATGAAAAACAGCAGACGGAAATTTCCGTCAACAGCGTAGGAAGGGTTAACCCTTACACTGCTGAATTAAAAGTCAACTTCTGCTGTTTACTTCTTATTTCCCATTTTACTTATCAAAAACATGGTTTGACAACACTTTATGAGTCATTTCTGGAAATGACTCTAAAGTGTTGTCAAACCATGATTTCGTTGAAAAAGGAGACAAAATATTACACAACAGCAGACGACAATTGTTTCCATGCATTCTAAGGGTTAAAGGAACATGCCCACTCAGTAGGCACAAAATGTTCTTTATAGAAATTAAATAAAGTGTATAATTGTGTCACTATTCCACCAGTTCTAAAAATTATGTGTACCCACTATACAGATAATATTGGCATTACTATACATTTTATATCAAAAGTAAATCAGGGGCGATAACTGTGTTTCTTTAAAATGTTAAAGGTACATGCCCACTCAGTAGGCACGGAATGTTCTTTATATCAGAGATATCATCCGAGACATTTTCTGGCAAAATACACATTCATTCACCATTACCCCACATATTAATGGGCACTATTATACATTTTATATCAGACGTAAATTTCCACACTAATATCAGGGGCGATAACCGTGTTTCATTAAAATACTAATGGACATTACATAGAGGATATTCCATCGTACATTTTGAATAGCGGGAAATAATACACGAGTGTGCGTCGGCTTCCGCATAAGCAACAAGTGAGCGTAGCGAACGAGTTGCTTGCACGGACGCTGACGGACAGGAGTGTATTATTATTACGATGGAATATCCTATTTATTACACTTCCACAGCGGATATATATGCACATTTAGTCTATTTTTGAGATTATAATCAATGAATTGTGATGTGCGTATGAATTGTTATACAATGACGTGTTTTCCCGCGTTTTGACGTTACGTTGTGTGACGTCAAATGTGACATCATGTAAACTTTTTGAAATCCAAATTACGCAACTGTTTCTATGAGCCAGATATATTTGAGTGCATATTTGTTTGGAATGGGTTCAATCACATTAACATTCAAGATTAGTCGAGACCCTTTCCAAATTTTCAAATAACTCTTATTCTCTGTATTTATTTTTTTGATGTGCAATGATCATACTTAATATAATCGGTCGAAAATATTATTTTTTTAGGTGACGCATTTAATTAGTATAAATACATATAAATATCATGCCTCATTTGCATATGAAAATAGCCTGATACCACCGCGCGTCACTATCAGTAAAATAAATATTACTAAATGATTATATCTGTATAGCGTGCATTCGTAATTTTTAGAACTGGTGGAATAGCGACACAATTATACACTTATTTAATTCCCATAAAGAACAGTTTGTGCCTACTGAGTGGGCATGTACCTTTAACGGACATTACTATTTATTCTCTGTATTTATTTTTTGATACCTTCGATTTGATATATAACATGACCATATTCGGTCAAAAATACCGGGGGTCACCATTTTAACAACTTTGAAAGAGCATTGTACATCGATCATTCCTGATTAGTGACACAATTATACACTTGTTTAATTCCTATAAAGAACATTTTGTGCCTACTGTCTCAGTGGGCATGCACCTTTAACCCTTAGAATGCTGGGAACCGAAAATTGTCGTCTGCTGATAATTCATATTTTGTCTTTTCTCTCAGTAAAAACATGGTTTGGCAGCATTTTAGAATCATTTCCATTGGAAATGATTCTAAAGTGCTGCCAAACCAAGTTTTTGATGAGAAAAGTGGAAAAATAAAAAATATTCAGCAGACGACACAAATTAATTCAGCATTGTAAGGGTTAATCTTACTACTTGTGTAATGGGTATAACCGGATTCAATTCACAAGTAGCAAAGAAGCCAAAAATGTACCAGAGGACCAAACCATGGATATCAACATTCCAGTAAGGATGAACCCTATCGTTAAATTACCCTTCACATGTTCCAACCAGCCGCCCACTGAAGCATGGTTTTGCCAGATTTACCATATCATCTTGCTTTGTCAATATAACTGTCTGACACAAAGGAGACACAGGTAATTATATACTTTCCATACAAAAAAACAGGTCTATTTAGTTTCAAGCTTGCGACCAGTGAAGTCCCAGATCTGCCTGCGCATACGCACAGTCAGATCAGGGGCTACACTGATCACAATTACCTTCGTACTGCCTCTAACAAGATGAACAAAACTTTCAGATCCACATGAGGCCGTATGAGTGTGCTACCTGATTAGACAGGATATTGGTTTGTGACCATTGAAGCCCCAGATCTGACTTCGCATATGCGCACGCACACTCATGCAGATCTGACTACGCATATGCTCACGCACACTCATGCAGATCTGACTACGCATATGCACACGCACACTCATGCAGATCTGACTACGCATATGCACACGCACACTCATGCAGATCTGACTACGCATATGCACACGCACACTCATGCAGATCTGACTTCGCATATGCGCACGCACACTCATGCAGATCTGACTACGCATATGTGCACGCACACTCATGCAGATCTGACTACGCATATGCACACGCACACTCATGCAGATCTGACTACGTATATGCGCACGCACACTCATGCAGATCTGACTACGCATATGCACACGCACACTCATGCAGATCTGACTACGCATATGCACACGCACACTCATGCAGATCTGACTACGCATATGCACACGCACACTCATGCAGATCTGACTACGCATATGCGCACGCACACTCATGCAGATCTGACTACGCATATGCGCACGCACACTCATGCAGATCTGACTACGCATATGCACAGCACACTCATGCAGATCTGACTACGCATATGCGCACGACACTCATGCAGATCTGACTACGCATATGCACACGCACACTCATGCAGATCTGACTACGCATATGAACGCACGCACACTCATGCAGATCTGACTACGCATATGAACGCACGCACACTCATGCAGATCTGACTACGCATATGAACGCACGCACACTCATGCAGATCTGACTACGCATATGCGCACGCACACTCATGCAGATCTGACTACGCATATGCACACGCACACTCATGCAGATCTGACTACGCATATGCGCACGCACACTCATGCAGATCTGACTACGGATATGCACACTCATGCAGATCTGACTACGCATATGCGCACGCACACTCATGCAGATCTGACTACGCATATGAACGCACGCACACTCATGCAGATCTGACTACGCATATGCGCACGCACACTCATGCAGATCTGACTACGCATATGCACACGCACACTCATGCAGATCTGACTACGCATATGCGCACGCACACTCATGCAGATCTGACTACGCATATGCACACGCACTCATGCAGATCTGACTACGCATATGCGCACGCACATCATGCAGATCTGACTACGATATGCGCACGCACACTCATGCAGATCTGACTACGCATATGAACGCACGCACACTCATGCAGATCTGACTACGCATATGAACGCACACACACTCATGCAGATCTGACTACGCATATGCACACGCACACTCATGCAGATCTGACTACGCATATGAACGCACGCACACTCATGCAGATCTGACTACGCATATGCGCACGCACACTCATGCAGATCTGACTACGCATATGCACACGCACACTCATGCAGATCTGACTACGCATATGCGCACGCACACTCATGCAGATCTGACTACGCATATGCGCACGCACACTCATGCAGATCTGACTACGCATATGAACGCACGCACACTCATGCAGATCTGACTACGCATATGCGCACGCACACTCATGCAGATCTGACTACGCATATGCACACGCACACTCATGCAGATCTGACTACGCATATGCGCACGCACACTCATGCAGATCTGACTACGCATATGCGCACGCACACTCATGCAGATCTGACTACGCATATGCGCACGCAGACTCATGCAGATCTGACTACGCATATGCGCACGCACACTCATGCAGATCTGACTACGCATATGCACACGCACACTCATGCAGATCTGACTACGCATATGCACACGCACACTCATGCAGATCTGACTACGATATGCACACGCACACTCATGCAGATCTGACTACGCATAGTTGCACGCACACTCATGCAGATCTGACTACGCATATGCACACGCACACTCATGCAGATCTGACTACGCACATATGCACACGCACACTCATGCAGATCTGACTACGCATATGCACACGCACACTCATGCAGATCTGACTACGCATATGCACACGCACACTCATGCAGATCTGACTACGCATATGCGCACGCACACTCATGCAGATCTGACTACGCATATGCGCACGCACACTCATGCAGATCAGACTACGCATATGCACAGCGCACACTCATGCAGATCTGACTACGCATATGCACACACACACTCATGCAGATCTGACTACGCATATGCACGCACATCATGCAGATCTGACTACGCATATGCGCACGCACACTCATGCAGATCTGACTACGCATATGCGCACGCACACTCATGCAGATCTGACTACGCATATGCACACGCACACTCATGCAGATCTGACTACGCATATGCACACGCACACTCATACAGATCTGACTACGCATATGCGCACGCACACTCATGCAGATCAGGGCCTACACTGATCACAATTACCTTCGTACTGCCTCTAGCAACATTACACATGCACAATACTTTCAGATCCATATGAGGCTGTATGAGTGTGTTACATGTAGCTGATCACACAGGTGGAAGGCTCAGACCTGTGACACAAACAAAATGCCCATTACAAAAAATCCATTACCCCACCCACTTGGTCTCATACAGTTCTATGTTCTATTAAGACTCGGACCTGTGACACAAAAAATGCTCATTACAAAAAATCCATTACCCAAATGGATATTTTGTAATGGCCATTTTTTTGTGTCACATGTCCAAGTCTTCCACCTGTGGCATATCAGACAGGACATTGGTCAAAAACTCAATAAGCCATATTTTGTCAGGTACGTACTGCGAAAGAGATTTACAATTGTCTGCCAACATATATTTTACTTGAAAGAGCACAATAAACCAGGACAAAATGTGACGTATTACCATGATTAAGTTGGCTGCTTGTGTCCATGACATTTTCGTGTTTTCAACTAAATTACAAAATGCACAAAACAATGTATGGTTTTTGTGCTGAGAATTTCCAGACAAAAATCATGAAAACACATGTTTTTGTTTGCAATTTCAAATCAAGTGTGATGAAAATCCGAAAACATAACGAGACATCACAGTTTAGCAAAGTTGTTTCCCATGCTGTTCCTACATAAGGTGATGAGAGATTTGGATATTTTAGTCCATATTATAATCAATGTGCAGCGCTCCAGTTAAGGTGCGTAATTTGACCAACTTGGGGTGAAATTTTGTTATTTCTTCATCAAAAATGGCAAGTTGGGAGTCCTTTAGAATCGTCTCATTGAGACGATTCTAAAGCACTCCCAACTTGACATTTTTGATGGAGAAATAAGAAATTTACCTCCAAATTACGCACCTTAACTGGAGCTCTGAAGGTGCATGGTCACGTGGTTACAACAACAACAACAATGGCTCAAAGTGTTGAAAGCTCGCCCACTCCACAGTCAGTATTACATGTATTTGATATTTTCCTTAATAGGCAACGGATTTTGATGAAATATGGCGTAGCAAACGCGTCTTCATGAGCTGCATTTGGTGGTCCCGGGAGTTCGGCACATATACTTATACAGAAGTTTGAGCCAAAGTACCGAGATCACCAAATGCAGCTTAACAAGACGCATTTGATGCGCCATACTTCATAAAAATCCGTTACATAATAAGGACAAAATAAAAGAATACGCATTTTGATTCAGTACTTGTTGCTGTTGTTGTGACCACGTGATCATACACCTTGATAATGTTGCACAAATTAATAAATTTCAATTATTTATAAATGGGCAGACAACTGAGAGAACGCCATTGATCAGTTTTGTCCAGTTATTGTGGATATGCATACATGTGCAACCAGTAGACTTGCATTGTTATAGAAAGTGATATATACGTGCATAAACAATGTTAGATTGACTTAATGGGGACCAGCGTAGGCCCTGATCAGACTGCACAGATGTGCAGGCTGATCTGGGGCTACGCAGGTTGCACACTTCATTGTATACAGAGCTCCAGATAAGGTGCGTATTTGCTTAAATACCCAATTAAAATTGCCAAAAACCCTATTGAAATCAGGAGTAGTGAGTATCAAAAAATAAAGAATAAATTGTGGTATTTTTATCATGCTGCGGCAGAAAACAATAAACAGACAACAAATATAGCATATTTTTCTTTTTTCCATGAAAACATATCTTGGTATTTCATTAGAATTGTCTCCAAAGAGATAATTCTAATGAAATGACAAGACATGTTTTCATTTAGAAGCAAACTATTCAATAATTGCGGTCTGCTGATGTGTAAACAGTAGTGTGATTTATTTTACCCAATTAAAATGTTGAAATACCGGTACCCAATTGTTTCAGAAATGATGGTGTGACAATACTCAATTACTAATTCCTTATCTGGAGCCCTGGTATACTTGAGTGGTGGGTGGAAGAGGGTGGAGGTGGGGCAATTATACCTGCATTAGAATATAGCTGCATTTGGGCATCAGCAGCAATGTCAGCCCCAGAGATACCATCTGCCAGAATACTTTTATTACATACACCAGAAGTCTTGGGAAAACTGGAAAAATGTAAAACATGGTACCATATGTAACAAGATTGCCACCAACGGCATGCACAGGGATTCCGCTGGCGATCGCCACTTTCGCAATTGGCGATAAAAATAAACAATTAGCGATCAAAAATTACAATTTTCAAAAAAAAAAAACATTTTTTTTTTTCGAAAATTGTAATTTTTTATCGCCAATTGTTTATTTTTATCCTATTGGTTATTCCTTTTTTTTTTTCCTTTTTATTTCTTTTGAAGTGGCGATTTTTTTATTTTCCACAGCGGAATCCCTGCATGCATCCCATCGTTGTAGTTGACTGACTGACTGATTGTGTTTTACGGCTCAAAAACTTGTAACTTAAGTCAGTTTCAGCTGGGAATACGCCTGTATTGGACACAGGTGGAAGACTCGGACCTAGGACCCAATACTTGGTCCTAGGTCCGAGTCTTCCACCTGTGGTATTGGAGAGAGCTTGCAAAGTCAAAATTACAATATTCTGATCTGGTGCCAGGTGTTCTTACAACACCAATATTACATAGCCCTGCAAATCAAGAAGAAGAGGAAGAAGTATTCTCCATTAGTCGCCTCATACGGCAAGCAAGAGATAACTTGCCAATTAAATTCTAGGAATCAGAAACACAATTGCAGCTAATGGGGGATTGTAGCTAGTTATCTCACGCTGAATTTATTTACAGAAATACGGTCCATATTGTGTAGTTTAGGGCCTTATTGCTTGTAAAAAGAGCCAATGTAGCATGATTTGTTGTGAAAAGAAGTCGAAATAGTAATTTAGACTAGTGTTGATCCAAATTATTCTACATATACACAATCTGTTCTGGGACTATATTATTTGCCAGATTCATATTTTCACACTTATTAATGATTTTGCAATCAGTGTAGACATGTGCAGTCTGATCTGGGTCTACTCTGTTCGCAAAGTCATTTGTTTCTGCTCTTCTGTTAATAAATAAACGCTTAAATACAGAAAAGGATCTCTATAAATAGATTTGCAACAGGAAATAACTACCTACGATCCTTCAGTGGAGAATGGAGAAACGCCCGCACATACAGTAGCATTTGTGTTTGGGTTGAATGGGTTCCCATCGGAACCCAGAAGCGAACATGTCAAAACATGGACCAAATATGCGTTTCTTGCACTCCTACATGTATCGGCCAATGAAATCCCTGTATTCCTGTTTGCAAACGTCTGAAAACCGGTTTTCTCTTTTTTTTACCGAGTTCAAGCGAGTTCTGTTGTCTGGTTTTCTAATCCAATAAAAGTGCTGTTTTTTAATGGCGTAACATTTCCTCTAAAAATGATGCCCATTGAAACAAAAAGAAAACAAACTTTTGTGAAACTCTGCACATGCGCAATGAAACAAAATTGGTTAAATGTTTCTGTTATCATGGTTATAGTGGGCAAAATGTCTGTACTGTCCATAGCATAGTTATGGTTCCTACATAGTCTTACCATGGAAATCACAGTTTATTACAACACAGTTTCTATATTTTGTGAAGGAAATAATGGTCAGTACTTTGAAACTAGGTTATTCCATAAATATACTGATGTACATGGGCTGCTAAGTCAAATTAACACTTTCAACACATCAGGCCTGTATAGTGGTATTGGTAAAAAATGTAGATCCAGATGAGCCAGCTCGTAAAGAGCCGTCTCATCAGGATCTGCATTTTTTGCAAGTAATTTTCCTATTTTTGAGAACAAAAACACCCCCTTTTCATAAATGGACTAGTCTGAAAATCATTTTGTGACCATTGGATTGGCTGCAAAATTAACATATCAAAATCCATTCCATGGAGTTACTTGGGGGTGAAAGGGTTAAGATATAATCTACAAAGACCCAGTCAGTGCCAGCCAAAATCTACGTTTGCATATTTTTGTTGGAGCCTAGTTTGTAAAAACTCAAAATGTTATTGCCTAGATATTATACAAGGATAAATGTATTATAGAATTATTTGGTTGTGGAAACATCACATAAAAACATGCCATAATTAATGGCTAAAATGTGAATCAGTAGCCTATTTCACCAACATTGCAAAGTATACTTTTCTAGCAAAGTATACTTTGAGGGAGCAATCATTTATTTTTCCTGAAATGCATTATTTCATATAGAACTAACTACTGCATATATTTGATGATTAAAAGTATGCAGAATTATTATACTGAATTTATTACATTATCACAGCCAAATTGGCTGTGATAATTAATGTAATAAATTCAGTATAATAAAAACTAATAAATTTATTCTAAAATTGAAAATTTCTCCCTCAAAGTATACTTTGCTAGAAAAGTATACTTTGAAATGTTGGTGAAATAGGCTACAGATCCTGTACTCTTCATCATTCAGTCAACAAGAAAAGACAATCATGCTTCTAGCAAACAATTTAGACCATTTTCAGGTTGCATGAGTGTGATAGCAGATATCAGTGAGACTGACTGGCTGTATTGGCAATGAAGCCCAATTTGGACCCAGGTGAGAAAATGTACATCTTGACGTATGCGACCAGCATAGGCCCAGATCAGCCTGCGCATCCGCGCAGTCTGATCCGGGCCTACGCTGTTCGCCGTTCAGATACTCTGCAGGGGAAGGCTGTGGACAGAACCGTACTATGCTACGGATGGTATGGGAGTTTTGTAGAGTTACTGGCCGCAACTAACGTTGAAACGTTTCACCAGTTTTGTATCACTCAATCACTCATGGGCATGTAAGCATTACAAAAACCGTTAGAGAAGTGCATGCTTAAAACACGAAAAAGGTCAAGGTTGAACAAACATTTTGACATAAAAAAATGGCTAAGTGTTTCTTCAACCGTCAAAGAGGTCAAAGTCATGTTAATGGCGGCATGAGTGTGTTCGGAATGAGGTGTTCCAAATGCTAACTTATATCAAGTGTCCAATCCGCTAAGCTTGTACAAACTTTTTGACGCAAAATAAAATGGCTACGTGATTCCACAAAAATGTAACGGTAAAAAAGGTCAAGGTCATGTTCATGGCAGCATAGGTGTGTTCCAAATGCTCACATGTATCAAGTGTCCAAATATTGAAGCAATCTGTAATATCCGTAAAGTAATATTAAAGTTATACCATGATGACGAAGCTTGTACAAACTTTTTGACATTTCGGACGACGACGACACAGACTGATGACAACAACGACGACGGAAAAGCAGGTGCATATGTTTGCGTGACTCTTACCAGAAAAACAGTTTTTGTCGCACAAATGTGGGGCAAACCAAAATGCCATGTGTAAACTTGGAACAAAAAATATATGAACCAGAAAAACATTTTTTTTTACCTCAATCTTGGATGATGATAAATGCGCACATGAAGCATATGCCAATCATTCATATGGTCAAGTCTAGTCATATAGTCGACTGAACCAGAAATTTCAGTGCCATTTGACTTTGACCTTGGGCACAGGGGGCAGCATTGGTGAAGCAGGGAATGCAAATATGGATCATGATAACTATGTACATGACGTTTTAAGCCAATCACACATATGGTCAAGAAGTTGTAGGAAAATGGAGAAACACAAATGCATCTACATGTAATTAGCCAGGATTTTCATTGTCATTTGAACTTGGCCATGAGGTGAGCATACATGGGGCAGGAAATGAAAATATGGATGATGATAAACGTGCATAATGATGATTCAAGCCAATCGTTCATACGGTAAAAAATGTATAGCAGAATGGAAATGTGTTGGGACTGACAGACACATTTTGCATCATATATCACATTTTCACTATAAGATGGGATAATAATAGCCTATGGCCCTCATCTCCAATAGTAGACTGGTGATTATTAATATATAGAAGGTATAAATATCATATATTATGTACAAATCGGTGTGCAGCAGCGTGCTTGCAGATATTTTCACGTCACTCACTGTTCTTTGATCAAATACATGTACATGCTTAGCGATAAAATATGTCACAGAATGCCGCAAAATAAACATGTCTGCATTCATTTCATGAAAACCATGTAACATTTGCCAAAAATCTACAATAAAACATGACTTAATAAGTAGAAGACTATGCTAGTGTATGTTGATATCAAGTGTGACAGGCTTGGCTCGGAAACGGTAGGAATTCCTTGGCTCGATATCAAAAGATACACTACCATCTGAGCAAGGTATTTTGTATTTCTCCAGTCATAGCTGGAATTTTGTACGTTCTGACATACCTTTGAGAATGCTTGGTGGTTCAGATAGGTAATGTACATGTACTTCGTCAGATTTCTGTAAACCTTTCTGTAACTCTGAGCCTGTAATGGTAATATAAACATGTTTAATTTGCCTCAGGTTTTTATGTACGGTAATGACACAATTGCCGAGGTGTGAAAAGTCTAAGACTATTGCATCCTGACAATAAGCATGATAAGATGATCACATTTTGTAATAAAAAATCCTCAAACTATTTTCCAGAAAAATAAGCACAATAACTGCAGCCTGGCCATCAGTGAATCTAGTAAATAGAGGATGTTTCATGATTGATGACTTATGATATTCAGTTAAAAAACAAGTTTACTGATTTCTAAAGAATGCACTGCTAACAAGAAATGTCTCATGTGAGTAAAGCAGTACTAGATTGTCACCACAGTGAGGGGACATGACCATGAGGAGTGCAAAAATTAGTTAAAAAATTTAACCACAGCAAAATAAAACTAGATTGCCGTCGCGCCCGCCGAGGCTTTGATAGTATACCGAAAAAATTTAACAAAAAAATTTAACCCGGATGCACGTACGACAAAAAACTGGCCACACCTATTCCACCATCCATGAACGATAGTGAGTGAGTGAGTGAATAGGGTTTAACGTCCGCTTTTCTGACATAGAGGTACAAGCCTCAGGGAGTCTACACGCAGACGGGTCAACGGGGTCGTGTCCCGAATCCACCTGTCCGAGGGGGGTAAATCCCAACTTCAGAACTCAATATTTACAATCAAAATATATATTCAGTCCTGAAATTAGAACAACCTGATCTGGTGCCAGGCCCTCGCCACACCAGCATCATTTATCCATGAACGATAGCTATAGCGCAGGAAAATCCTATGGAAAGCAAGAGCGGATTCAGGGGGGGCGGACCCGGACAAGTTACAAGGCACGTTTCTACGTTCGCGTTGTGAATTTATTGTATATTGGTTTTTTTTTGCTCCAAAATGCGCCAGAACGCAGGAAATGCGATGTAGATTTCAAAATATTTCCGGGGGGGAATGCCCCCGGGCCCCCCTAGCACGTTTGATAATATACTTAAGTATTGCAAAATAGTTACGCCCCCTCTAACCCGAAATCTTGGATCCGCACCTGCAAAGTGTTACTGGGTACAGAGCATCTCTTGAATAGTTTCAAATGATGTTACCGACATGTATCCTATCAGATGTTTTTTGCACCACAACTCTTTACCTCCTGTGAGCTAGGGAGGAACTTACAGACGGGAATCACAGAGACTTGTGCAATGGAGATGAATCGACCTGTGTGCAGGTGTACGTTTTTTATAAATATTGTGAACGGCAAAAGCACCATATTTCACCGCGACTTGGGTATATTTTTATCATATATAATTCCACAGATTTTGATAAAAAATAAAGTGCACGGACAGCACAAAAAGGTGTTGTATCCTCAACTGCTGTCTGTTTCCAGATAGTTCCCTGCACATTTAATTCTACACAGTTTTTCATTGAGTCACTTAATGACCATGATGACTTGTGAAATCACATCAATTTCTGTAGCCGATTTCACCAACATTGCACCAAAGTATACTTTGAGGGAGTAATCATTTATTTTTCCTGAAATGCATTATTTCATATAGAACTAACCACTGCATATATTTGATGATTACAAGTATGCAGAATTATTATACTGAATTTATTACATTATCACAGCCAAAATGGCTGTGATAATGTAATAAATTCAGTATAATAAAAATTAATAAATGTATCTTTAAATTGAAAATTTCTCCCTCAAAGTATACTTTGCTCTAGGTATATAAGTAAACTTTGCAATGTTGGTGAAATAGGCTACTGGTGTCTTTTTTGAAACAGTGCAAACGTTTTTGTTTTGGTGTATTGGCTAGAAATATCAGGAGAGCACCAGCAGTACTCTTATTTCATCAAACACAGTGGAACAAGAATTAAGAAAGTTATAATAATGCCGGAGTCGAGATGAAATCCATATATGGCAAGAAATCAGCTGCTTTTGCTGTTCATCCAAAAGTGTGCATCTGCGCACAGGTCGATTACCCTCCGTTTGTGTATTACCTCCATATCCAACAATATCAACATGGAAACCAGATTTCACAAAGGACAGTGAATGATACTGCATACGTGGACTTCTCCCAATATCACCCAACACAACTACACAAACACATTTTGTCCCTGCCACAAAGTAATTCAGGAGTAGATACAGCAAGACAAACACGATTGGACACACTATAAATATTGTCCCCACGATCAGCATGTCGAAATGTGTCAGTAGCGTATGATTACAGTCTGCTAAAAGTTACCAATCTGAAATGAAAGTAGAATTGACATGTGTCAGTCGCTTATGTCCTTGCAAAGTAAATATTCCCACTCCCCTCATTATCATTCAGACGCTCATTAGAAGTTGTTCACTATTCTCATAAGCGTCGCAAAGACATAGACGTTTTCAGTAAAAGTTATTTTTCAGAATAATAAATGTGTATTAAACTAAAGTGGCCACAGCAGTCTGAAAATATATACTTAGTACATTTTTTGAAAGATTTTATTTAGAGTTACCGGTACATTTGATACTATTTTTGCTTCAAGATATAAGCGACTATTGACATAACAAGAAGAAGCAATTGTGGTGCTGACTTTCTGCATTTTTCTTGGCAATGGACAGTGATGATGATAATGCCAACCAACCCGAATGTCACAATAGTGTATGTCATATTCCCTGATACCATAGTGCATTCCAACTGACTGGGTCGATGGAAGAATGGGGCTAACTCCAAGATTGAAGATGGAATTGGCTGCCTTCTTGTACAGACCACAGGTGGAAGACTCGGACCTATGACACCAAAAAAAATGCCTATTAAAAAAATCCCATTACCCCACCCACTTGGTCTCGTACAGTACCATATGCTATATCAAGGTGAGTATAAATAGGGCTATTATAGAAAGAAGCCTCTCTTTTCCGGCTCGCACAAACAAAATAAACATCGATTAAATGTATGACTTGTGTCTCCGGCAATCGATAAAGGTACAGTTCTTTAGGGTATAGCGGATTTTAGGGTATAGCGGATAGGTATATACTTTTTAACACAATATTTTTTTATATTGTACATTTATAATAAATAAAATATTACCGTTAGGAACAGTGATCCATCCCCCACACAATGACATGTTTACTTTGATATAGCAGTTTCCTTGCCGTGCGTAAAGCTTCAAGAAACACAATGACGTAACCGGAAGTTTACACCAGGTAAAGCGATTGAAAATTCTAATTGACATTGACAACTACAATTTTAAAATTTGTGAATATTTATTTTAAAGGCATTCATTTTCTAAATAAAAATAATACTGGTCAGGCCCGTAGCCAGGATGAGGCAGACGAGGCAGCCGCCTTGTCTCAGATTTTGCGGGTTTTTTTTATGATTTTTACACTCGATCGTTTTGCGGTATGTTTGAACTGTCGGTGCATGCTGGGGTGTTGACTTAAGTGGTTTTTTTTCACTCGACGCCAATATACATTGTTGCTGGAAAAAATAACAATAGCACATGTGTGCCCACCCCCCCTCGCCATTTTTTTCTGGGGTGTTGACTTTTGTTTTTCAATTCCACCCCCCCCCTCCCCGATGTTGCTGCAAAAAAGTAACAAAAGCACAGGTGTGCCAACCTCCCCTCGACATTTTTTTTCTGGGGTGACTTTGTTTTTTTTACTTCCAACCCCAATGTTGCTGGAAAAAATAACAAAAGCTTATGTGTGCGCACCTCCTCTCGCCAATTTTTTTCTGGGGTGTTGACTGGGGTTTTTATTTCTCTTCCAGCCCGAATGTTGCTGGAAAAAATAACAAAAGCACAGGTGTTCCCACCTCCCTTCGCCAATTTTTTTTCTGGGGTGTTGACTTCGTGTTTTTTTTCACTACGCCAGTGCTGCTGAAAAAATAACAAAAGCACATGTGGTTGGAGTCTCTAATGTATATGGTCATGGTGCACGACTTTAGTTTGAGCTGGCGATCAGCTATCGGCCAAATATGATCGATAATCCAGCCGGACGGCCTCCGATTCTGTGTGAGATTCTTTCGTACACGCAACTTTCGCTTTGGATGGGGTATACAAAATGCGAATAACTGAATAAATGCTGGAAACAGCGATTTGAAGTGAGTATATTCACACACCTAATACCTTTATCGATTGCCAGAGACACAAGTCATACATTTAATCGATGTTTATTTTGTTTGTGCGAGCCGGAAAAGAGAGGCTTCTTTCTATAATAGCCCTATTTATACTCACCTTGATATAGCATATGGTACTGTACGAGACCAAGTGGGTGGGGTAATGGGATTTTTTGAATAGGCATTTTTTTTGGTGTCATAGGTCCGGGTCTTCCACCTGTGGTACAGACCCCTTCATTTCAATTAATGCAATGATGCATTACCTTTGTATAAGCTTTTTATCTGGACAGATAAATACTTGTCTTGGCTAATTCACAAATTAAGATCGCATATGTGGCTGTGACTGGAGAAATGGGGCTTATGGGTTTCGCGACCAGTGTAGATCTAGTTCTATGTGAATAGAACAGTGGCAAATCTATTTTTGCAATATAACAGAGGCAAATCTATTTTTGCAATCTGTTATTCTCTGTTTCGGCTTCTGCCGTATACAGGCTTGTTGAAGATTTTGCCCGGTTTTAATGTTTACGCGTGCACAGATGGAGGTAGCACGTCCAAAAATGGTGCAGTAATATTTAGCAATCATTTAAAATCCAATAAAAACAAATGCAGCACGTCTTAGTATTGTTGGGCTGCCACCCGCGGGGGCCCGTTGCACTACAGTACGACTAAAATGTTTGTAAGTGAAAAATTATGATAGTCTGCATGTCACGGTATGGATCTAGTAACTCAGGAGAGAGAATATGTATCTGTGCCCGGTTAGCTCGGTCGGTAGAGCGACCGCCTTGTAAGCGGGAGGTGCCGGGTTCGAGTCCTGGGTCGGGTGCATATTTTCTCTTCCTGTTACATTTGGCGCCCAACGAGGGACCGTGACTGACATATATTTTAGATTGTCCCACAGATAATCACTGTACCCAATAAATATGTAATTCGAGGACGAATTTCAATTTGGCGGTGGAGTATCAGGCGCGGATACAGAAATAATTGCAGGGGGGGGGTCTATTTACAAGTCGGTGTATTTGACCTCCGCGAGCGCGAAATCGTAAAGTCGTCTGGGCTGGGTCCTGGGTCCTCCCCCAGGAAATTTCCCCCAGGTGATTTCCTGACACCTAGGCCACGAAAACGAAAAGGTTGTCCAACTATTCGAGTATTGTAGATTTTCTTCTTTTTTTTTGACGTGGGGGGGGGGGGTCCGAACCTCCTGGACCCTCCCCCTGTATACGCGCCTGAGTATGTCATGGTACGGATCTAGTAACTCAGGAGAGAGAATATGTATCTGTGCCCGGTTAGCTCGGTCGGTAGAGTGACCGCCTTATAAGCGGGAGGTGCCGGGTTCGAGTCCTGGGTCGGGTGCATATTTTCTCTTCCTGATATATGTAAATTTCACATTAACAGTGTTCTCTTGTAAACAATTACTGGATTTACATTTATTCAGCATAGTCTGCACTGTCCTGCACATGACTATGAAGATCTGTTCCTCCTGTTTATTCTGAAGATTATATTGATTGTCTATTACCAGAGGTGACAGGTCTGCCCACATTGATGTGTAAATCTTACGCATAATGGGGCATATTCACAGGTGCTTCCAGTGTGTCGTGGATCGTCAATTATTGTTTGTACACACATGAAACACCTTTCTAAACAATGTACAAAATAGTTCAAATGAGCCGGGGGTGTGTGGGGGTGGTGATTATATTACTGTACATTGACACGCTAGAAGCCCCTGTGAAAAAATGGGACGAATCATCTTGTACGGGCGGGCGGGCACAGCTTGTCCACGCAATAACTATAGTTCTACTAGACGGATTGTAACAAAATTTGGTATACATGTTTATCACGGCAAGCCGAAGAAGCTTATTGATTTTCAAAACTTTCCGATAACTTATCTCCCCTTTGCGGCCATTTTTTGTTCGCACTCTGTATCCTTATCCACGCAATAACTCAAGTTCTACTTCACCGCTAGTAACCAAATTCGGTATACATGTTTATCATGGCAAGACGAAGAAGGCTATTGATTTTGAAAAATTTCCGATGACTTATCTCCCCTTGGCAGCCATTTTTTATTTTCGCACTGTATTCTTGTCCACGCAATAACTCAAGTTATACTTGACCGCGATCATAACCAAATTCGGTATACATGTTTATCACGGCAAGGCGAAGAAGCCTATTGATTTTGAAAATTTTCCGATGCTTATCTCCCCTTGGCAGCCATTTTTAATTTTCGCACTCTGTATCCTTGTCCACGCAATAACTCAAGTTCTACTTGACCGATCATAACCAAATTCTGTATACATGTTTATCATGGCAAGACAAAGAAGCTTATTGATTTTGAATTCCATTGACTTATCTCCCCTTGGCGGTCATTTTTAATTTTCGGACTGTATCCTTGTCCACGCAATAAGTCGAGTTCTATGTAACGGATCATAACCAAATTTGGTTTACATGTTTATCACATCAAGATGAGTTATCTCCCCTTGTTGACTGGCCTTGCCTCGAGGGGCGTATATTGTGACCTTCGGCACTCTTGTTGTTTGTTTCAATTGTGTACATCTCTTTTAACACATTAAATTATGCCAATTCCTATCATCAAGTTGACTACCTGTGACGTATGTGGTCATTCTATATGTATTAGTCGCTTTAGTAGTTGCAAACACTATCCTGATATCTTCCAAAGAAAACTTAAAACTATGGTACTGCTGCAAAGACATAAATAATGTCTCTAATATATCAAAATTGTTCTCTTCTCTATTTCAGTCAACCAGTTTTAGTATACCAAACTTTAATGTGACAAACTGGAATCCAGAGGCACCCGCTGGTCTACACTTTATGTGCCTTATACCTTTCCCTGAGACAAACAGCGACAAACATATACAGCAAGATCACGTCAACAAAATAAAAACATCAACACAGCACAGACAACGAAGATATAAAAGTGTGCATATCAATGGAGCGACAAACTGCAGGAATATTATGGGTAAGTACAGAGCTCCAGTTAAGGTGCGTAATTTGGAGGTAAATTTCTTATTTCTCCATCAAAAATGGCAAGTTGGGAGTGCTTTAGAATCGTCTCAATGAGACGATTCTAAAGGACTCCCAACTTGCCATTTTTGATGAAGAAATAACAAAATCTCACCCCAAGTTGGTGAAATTACGTACCTTAACTGGAGCTCTGTAAGTACATAGGGTGTGCAACAAGTAGATAAATCTCCTTAATTAGGGCCTCGTCCATCCCATTTCCGTGCCGCGCCAGATATTTTTTTCCCATTCACGGCACTAATCTACTATTCTATTTATCCCGTCAACACATACAAATGACTTTAAAATGCAAACAAAAAAAGAACCCCAGCAGCAGCCGCACATATTCATACACAGTGATTAGGTCATATTGACAGGATATCAAAAATGTTTCACGGCACCATGTTTCACGGCACATGCGCAATGTGTTGACGGGATAAATTACTCGGGACTCGCTCTCTCGCTCCATTGTAGATGAGAAGCGGTTGCGTGGTGCGGCCAATGAGAACGACTACGTGACCATTGTTGAGTTACTGGACGGTGGTGCTGACCCGTCGTGTGAAGACGAGAAGAAGAGGACGCCACTCCACTTCGCCGCCTCTCAGGGATATGAGAACATTGGTGAGTGGGTCTATGCACCTATTGATAGGTACATATACCAGTAGCCCATTTCATCAACATTGCAAAGTATACTTTAGTAGCAAAGTATACTTTGAGGGAGAAATTTTCAATTTTCGGATACATTTATTAATTTTTAGCCAGGTTTTTTGAGAAAAAAATCCAGGCTATTGGATTGGCGAAAGCCGGGCGGGCGGGCGGGCGGGCGGGCGGGCTGGCGGCGTCCACAATCAATGTTAAGTTTTCGTGTTTGAGTCCATTTCTTTGTTACTGTACCACCTAGGACCACCAAACTTTCACTGCTTCATAATCAAGGGGTGCCCACCACATATCACTATCCAACATGTTACTTTTTTTTTAACTTGACCCATTTTTTCCGCGCAGTCGACTTAGCCATTTTCAATGTTAAGTTTTCGCGTTTACAATGTTAAGTTTTCGTGTTTAAGTCCATTTCTTTGGTACTGTACCACCTAGGACCACCAAACTTTCACAGCTTCATAATCAAGGGGTGCCCACCACATATCACTATCCAACATGTTACTGTTTTAGCCAGGTTTTTTTAAAACAAATCCAGGCTATTGGATTGGCGAAAGCCGGGCGGGCGGCGGGCGGCGTCCACAATCAATGTTAAGTTTTCGTGTTTGAGTCCATTTCTTTGTTACTGTACCACCTAGGACCACCAAACTTGCACAGCTTCATAATTAAGGGGTGCCCACCACATACCACTATCCAACATGTTACTTTTTTTTTATTTTGACCCATTTTTTCCGCGCAATCGACTTAGCCATTTTCAATGTTAAGTTTTCGCGTTTTCAATGTTAAGTTTTCGTGTTTAAGTCCATTTCTTTGGTACTGTACCACCTAGGACCACCAAACTTTCACAGCTTCATAATCAAGGGGTGCCCACCACATATCACTATCCAACATGTTACTTTTTTTTTAACTTGACCCATTTTTTCCGCGCAGTCGACTTAGCCATTTTTCAATGTTAAGTTTTCGGTTTACAATGTTAATGTTTTCGTGTTTAAGTCCATTTCTTTGGTACTGTACCACCTAGGACCACCAAACTTTCACAGCTTCATAACCAAGGGGTGCCTACCACATACAACTATCCAACATGTGACCATTTTTTTACCTTCACCTATTATTTCTACGTAATTGACTTAGCGATTTTCAACGTTAACTTTTTAACGTACGTCTGGTTAAATATTTTGCTTAAAACATTTTCGTTATACTATATCTCTGCAACTGCTTCGCCCATTACCTTGAAACTTCACATGGGTGTTTATCATCATCCATATTTTCATTCTAACCCCCAACCGTGCAGCCCCTTTGCCCAATGTCAAGGTCAAATTACTTTGAATTTTTTTGTTAAAGTTTTTTCGTGTACTATATCTCTGCAACTGTTTCACCCATTACCTTGATACTTCACATGGGTGTTTATCATCATTGTTGCACCAGCTTGCGGAAAGCGCGATATCGTCGGCATTTTGGCATACGTCGTCCGTCCGTACGTCCGTTCGTCCGGTTAAAGTTTTTTTGTTAAAGTTTTTCCATCTACTATATCTATTTTTTTAGTGTCCATGCCTCGCCCCAAGGCGCGACATGCAGGTCACGGCCATCTAGTTTACAAAAAGTGGGTATAATTATGTTATCCAAGTGTCTATGCTTGGAAAAAAACCTGGCCTTCGTGGCTTTGCCTCGTTTCTTGTTTTTAACTTGACCCATTTTTTCCGCGCAGTCGACTTAGCCATTTTCAATGTTAAGTTTTCGCGTTTACAATTTTAAGTTTTCGTGTTTAAGTTCATTTCTTTGGTACTGTACTGGGTTTTTATCATCATTGTCGCACCCGCTTGCAGAAAGCGCGATATCGTCGGCATTTTGGCATACGTCCGTCCGTACGTCCGTGTGTCCGGTTAAAGTTTTTTCCTTAAATTTTTTCCATCTACTATATCTATTTTTTTAGTGTCCATGCCTCGCCCCAAGGCGCGACATGCAGGCCACGGCCATCTAGTCTACAAAAAGTGGGTATAATTATGTTACCCAAGTGTCTATGCTTGGAAAAAAACCTGGCCTTCGTGGCTTTGCCTCGTTTCTTGTTATTATACTGAATTTATTACATTATCACAGCCATTATGGCTGTGATAATGTAATAAATTCAGTATAATAATTCTGCATACTTTTAATCATGAAATATATGCATTTGTTAGTTCTATATGAAATAATGCATTTCAGGAAAAATAAATGATTACTCCCTCAAAGTATACTTTGCTAGTAAAGTATACTTTGCAATGTTGATGAAATAGGCTAGGGCTCCAATTAAAGAATTAGTAATTGTATATTTTCACTCCATCATTTCTGAAGCAATTGGGTAAAATAAAATCACACTACTGTTTACACATCAACAGACAGCAAATATTGAATAGTTTGCTTCAAAATGAAAACATGTCTTGGCATTTCATAAGAATTGTCTCCTTGGAGACAATTCTAATGAAATACCAAGATGTGTTTTCATGGAAAATAAGAAAAAAACATGCTATATTTGTGGTCTGTTTATTGTTTTCTGCAGCACGATAAAGGTACCACAAAATTGTTATTGCTTTTTGATACTCGCTACTTCTTATTTCAATTGGGTTTTTGGCAATTTTAATAGGGTATTTACGCAAATACGCAGCTTATCTGGAGCTCTATTATTTCCCTCCAGCTTGGGAGTTGGTTGTTGCATTCCCAGGGAATTAGACAGCGATAACTTTCCAAGGGGTGGGAATTAGATGACCAAAGTCCAGTCATCTGTCAATCTCTCCTTTCATTTGCCTTGCCAATTCTGGAAGTAAACTTGCCTCAGTACTTTCAGCACCTGTACTTTGTTGTATGTACAAGTATCTGTTTTTATCGGAAAAGTAACTGCAAACTATTCCTTCCACAGATACTTTTAAAGAAAATAATAACAAACTCCGCAAATTTATGGTTACTGGTATGTTCTCTTTGTAAACGCCTATGGGCGTGGGCATGCGATACAATAAACAAAGAGACAGCTGAGCTGATGGCTGAGAAAACAGACCTGCATGGGGGCCGTTTCACTAAACTTTGTACGACTAAAATGTTCGTAAGTGCAAATTTAGGATCGTCTGTAAATTTCAATTGATGGATTTACTTTTATTGAGCATAGGCAGCCTATGCTCAATACATGTAAATCCAATAATTGTTGACAAGAAAACACTGTTAATGTGAAATTTACAGACTATTATAATTTTTCACTTACGAACATTTTAGTCGTACAAAGTTTAGTGAAACGGCCCCCTGATGGCTGAGAAAACAAACCTGCTACGCAAGTGACCAGTGATTTTATTGCGAAAAGACGATTTTGACGATCGTGAAGGATCAAAAAACGAAATTTTTTGGAAATTGACTCCGAAACCTGGCGAGATAGCTTGAAAATGATGTAACTAAGAAAACAAAAGTTAGATTTTGAAAATCGGTCCACAAATAAAAAAATATTTAAAAAAAAAAAATCTATTTTTAGCCCCCATGTTAAATTCTCATAGGAAAATCGCGTACCCCCAGATCAGCCTATGCATGTGCTGTTTACCATGTAGTCACTGACATATGCATAGTGCAATCGAAAAAAGTAAAGATATAATATGACTCGATAGTAATTAGTATGATCTACATTTGTTTATATGCGCTTAGGTCTTTTTTATTATGGTGGGGCCATATTTAAATATTTACACTGTACTTACATTCATAATGGAAACATACATTCAACGTATTGTGTTTATATCCTAGTACATTACATTAGCCTTGTTTGATGTCATTAAAATACATGACGTTCATTGTCGTTCAACAGACCAACTGTATTATGCACCCCAGTAAACGCAACAGCCCATTGGTTTTTGTTGAGCCCGCTTGCGGAAAGCGAGACATAGTGATCACAATGACGTCCGGGTGTCCGTGCGTCCGTCAGTCTGTACCAACATACAGGGTATATGTGGCTAGCCCCACAGGGGATAGGACTTGTTAAAGGATAGGGTTAGTTATCTAGTAGACACATATACCCAATTTGTTAGACATTTTTTGGTTTATGTGGCTCTTTTTTTCGGTTTATGTGGCTTATTTAATGTGTACAGAGGGGTCTTATGTGGCTCGTAGACACATAAACACAGGTCGTAAGAACGTCCGTCCGAAATCTGCTGTAAAGTTTTTAAATACCTTATATCTCTGCAGTCCTAAGTCACATTGACTTGAAACTTTATATTCTTATTGGTCATCATCCATATATTCATTATGTGTCCCACTCATGTGGCCCCTGTGCCCCTATGTCAAGGTCAAATGACTTAGAAGTTTACGTTAAAGTTTCTGTCGAAATTTGCGTTTAAGTTTTCACATACCTACTATCTCTGTAACCGTAAGTCATATTTGCTTGAAACTTTGTATGCTTATTGGGCATCATCCATATAATCATTCTGTGTCCCACTCATGCAGCCCCTGTGCCCCAAGGCCAAATGACTTAGAAGTTTGCGTTATTATAAAATCTGCGTTAAAGTTACATATGTTATATCTCCACAATTGTGACTCC